>JAVLUX010000022.1:33505000-34105000 GCA_032164185.1 Moxostoma hubbsi | reverse complement strand
TCTTAACCCTTTCTTGCATTAATACAGTAACTGGGCCCAGTAATTACCAGTTTGTAACCTAAAGAAATTCCTTGTAAACCACCCAAACCCCCCCCCCCCACCCCCCCCCCCCCCACCCACCACCACCACCACACACACACACACACTCTTACTTAACTAGTCTTATTTTTAGTCTGCGCCTCTTCTACGTCTTGTTCTTCCACATTTTACCACTTTTATAGATACATGATAATTATGTACAATAATTATTAACTTCCATTTTCTTTGCTGTGTGCATTACTATAGCATCAGATATCAATAGGAAGGGATTTGACAACCTGACGTGCATTTGAGGATATGGTAGAGAAATATACAGAGAAATTTGTGTGTAGTGTTTGGAGAAAATTAGAGTACTAAATTGGGGTACTAAAATGTTCAATTTGTTTAGGCCAGTTAATTGTTCAGATGACTATGATCATTGTTTTGAGAATATTGAGCTTAGATTGGTACAATATGTTAAATTAATTGAGAAACACAAGTAAAATCTTGACCCATTTCTTCAAATCAAACAGCTTTCCTTGGGAACCTCCACTTTGGAAAATTAATTCCAGAAAATGCCTTTTGATAACACCATTATCATTAAATAAGTCCATTACCATTAAACACTTCTTCAAAACAGACAGTCTGTTTCTGAATTGTCGATTTGCAAAATGGAAGGTGTTTCGTTGTGGATTTTATTTTCTTGGCATTGGAATAAGACAGTGTGTCATACAGTGGCATCTCAGGCTCATTACTTCTGGCAGGGCACAAACAATCACTTCTCCTTCATTTACAGATTTGTTTTTTTTTAATTGATGGATAATTCCAAATGCTATCCGTCACTTTGAAAGGTAATAAAAGAATCAAGAACATAATTTCAACCTAGTGTATCAGTTTTGAATTCACTCCCTAACACACTCACACTCCCGCTGTGTGTGTGTGTGTGTGTGTGTGTGTGTGTGTGTGTGTGCTCTGTTTATTCCCTGTTATTTAGATGCAATAACCTTTTCATGAATAGGGTCTAAATTCCCCTGCAGTGCCTCCTGGTGTGTTGCTTTTTTTTTGCACGTGACACAGCACAGCTAGTAGAGGGGTTAGTGTAGACAAGTATATTTGTATTTATTTTAATGTTTGATTTCTTGACAAAAAAAACTGTATATAATAAAGTAAACATGTGAACAAATGGGTTATGTCTGCAGTACTGTATTTGTTTTATTTATTTCATTTATATATAGCAGGGGTGTCCAAAGTCTGGCCATCTGCGGCCTTCCAATTGCTCAGATGCGGCCCCTGACAGACTTTAGAAATAGAACATAATTAGGCCCACTATGAAGAAATTATATGAAATTCATATTCTGGGCACTGGATGTTGCAATCACGTGCAGCCACTATTCACAGCGCATCGTCTCCACTAGTGTGTTGTGTCGTCACCAGCTCCATCCACTGACAGACTTCAACAGGAGTTTGGAATACTCCTTAGCTCTGCAGAAAGAATGATGAATAAAGGTTTGACATCAGGTTAGATACTTTACTCATGTACATTTTCTTGTAAAAATGTCCTGATACCTCACAGTAGAGCTGCTATTGTGCGGGCGGCAGAAAAGAGTTCACTGAGCGTGCACAGAGATGCACAAACTGAGCATACTCTTCCAGAACGTCCTCTGTAGCACTGGGAAGTATACTGTAATTAACTGGTTCATTCTGATATTTAATTGAAACAAGAAAAATTTTTCACGGGCTTCCCAGCACCATTTGAGTGAGGACATAGAGAGTGCTTAAAACACTTGCACATATGTGCCTGATGTGCGTGCTTAGCTTACACATTCACATCTACAAAATAGATAGATAGATAGATAGATAGATAGATAGATAGATAGATAGATAGATAGATAGATAGATATTTCAGATATATAACTTTATTCAGATATGTATGTGTACTGTATATACACGGACATTGGTAAAACATTTAAATCTGTCTATTGTCTAACAAAACCCTGCAAGAATCACTTTGCAAAACAACCAGCATATTGATGGAGCACCCACCAGCCCTCTGATGCTTCTAAACATAGACGATGCTACAGGCTTCCTTGAACAACTCAGACATCAGTTGTGAGCCCTTTTTGACAACTGAATGTCATGTACACTGCATCAAGACTACAACATATGATCAATTTAGGGGACAATTTATGTCACTTAGAGGGGGAGCAATATAAACAGACAACAATATTCATTTTTAAGTGTTTGTTAGTAGCTTCTTGCAATCCACAGTTGTCAGTCTGCAAATCACAATGGGATAAATGGTTGCATTCCCATTTGAAACCAGGCCTGAGAAAAAAGAAGAATAAAAAAGCACAGTCACTCAAAGTGTAAGGGGTGATGACCGTGGAGGGCTGCAGTCAGATTAAGTAACCTGAATCAGATAGTGCTCTCCCTTTCCTGCTGTAGCCATATGTGGATTCACAGCACACACTAGGTCATTGTCATCAGCAGAGGTCCATCTGTAGAAAGGGGAAAAGTCTAATTACCCATTCTGAATGCCTCAAGTGGTGAGCATGTACAATAATCTGGCAGGACATACCCATTGGTGAAGAACAAGAAGAACATACCCATAGTCTTGATCTATGGACTTGACTGCTTTGACCGCTTTTAGAGTACATGAGATGAAGTCTTATAAAAGGGATTTGCTCAAACAAGTAAGTGACAGGATCAATACAACATCAGGTCACCTACAGAACTACAGGCCTATTATATGCTGAGCCACTATTGGCTTGCTGGAATCTGAAAGCCTCCAGATGAAACTGTAACTTCTTGCCATGAATCTGGTGAATGAAACTGGAATGAAATCCTGTAAGCTTTGCATCAACCAGGCACCTGGAGTAAAGGAACTGAAGTTATGCTTTGTCTGCACCAGGGTGAATGATGATTGAATTCATATTCACCCATGGTTCTCAATGAAGGAATATCTTGGAAGGGAGTTCACATCAGCGAGCACAGTAGCCATACAACCATCCACAAAGACACATAAATGAACATGATTGTACTGCTTCACAGAGGCTTCAATGCTCATGAACCAGGAAATACAGCCAGTCATCTGCAATGACAAAACCACATTGGTCACACCATTTCAGATCCAGTTCTAAAGATCTGAAAACAAACACCATTATTACCAGTCATTAGCTTCAGGGAGAAGCCCAAAACATCCTCTGCAACGTTTATAGCAGCAAAAGGAACCCAGGACGACATAAAGATATTACTGCTTACATTTCAGCCTAAAAAAGTAAACTAGATCAGTAAAGTTAACTTCTGTGAAACTTCTTCAAAGCTATTTTTTTTTTCTTCCTTGAATTGTGGCATTCAATTCCAATAGCAGAAGCATTAACACTTATGATGAGAGTTCCAAATAAATCCTCAGGAGTATAGAGAATGGTGAAGTTGTACACAAGCTCATTGTCAGTCATCTGAAAACACTAAGGGTTAATAAAGAGCTACTATACGAACTGAACTATTAAAGTTGACAGATGTCATTTCTAAACAGATGTAAAGGAAATTATGCTATAACAGAAAATATAGGTGTAATGTATTAGTCATCATTGTGCGATTTTATACAAATGTAAGATTGTGCCTTAATACTGTTAGTAAATTAACAGTATTAAGCCACCAGTGAGCAAACCAAAGCTGTCTATCACTGTGAACATAGAAACAGCAATTACCAGCAATTCATCTCATGTGTGGTCCGAGGACCCAGTCCAAAAGACGCTGAAACATAGCCGAGGCCCAAATCAAACCAAACAGTCTGATTCTGATTGTCCTTGGCTCCAAGGGTGTTTACAATGTTTGTGCAGGCAGCCCTTTTCCCCTTGCAGCATGAAAGCATTTGTGTACATCTGTACCTGAACGACTGAATTTTGTGTGTGAAGAGCCCACAACAAGTTGCAGACAATTTGAGCACCTCTTATCTCTTGTTGCAAAATTGGGATACACAATAAACCAAAACAATTGCCAGCTTATTCCTGTACAGTCTATCCAGTTTATTAGGATTCAGAAAAATGTCAAAGAACAGGCTTGCCCATGGAATAATGGAAATTGTTACAATTTCTCGGTCAAAGTTCTATCCATCAATGTTTTGACTTCTTTATGATCGAGTTTATTGTCTGTATGAGATTATGATTTTAGCTGTGAAGTGAGGCCTTCTCACTCTTTCTCGGGACATTGAGTCCCGAGTTCCCTTGGATCTCACATGGGAGGAAGAGTGTTCAGAGAGCAGAGAGCAACTTAAGAGCAAGATGAAGAGAGCGCAAGAGAGACAAGAGACAAGAGAGTGAGTTCTTCCTGTTTGGATCTATTTTAAGTGATATTGGCCGCATCCCACAAAGGTGTCCTGTGCCAATCAGAAGTGACTTTTCAGAGTCAAATGGTCAACTGGGCTATCATGAGCTTTACAGTTTTTCTCAGTCGCTTTGGTGCATTTCTTAGATCAAAAGTGCAATTCTTGATACTACTTGTACAAATTCCAAATCATCTAGTCACTTGTGCACATCATGAAAGCAATTTCTTATTCCTTTGAACAAATTGCAATTGCTTTTGTACTTATTGCAATTGATAATGTACAAGTGTCTGCTTTTTTCCACATTTTCAATTGCTCATGTCATGTTGATCAAAATATAGATGGTTCTCTGTTGAATAGTCTTACCCCTCAAAACATCTAGGCATTAGTTCCTTGCATAAGCCATTACATGCAAAATTGTTGAACTATTTGTCATAAACTGTCAAGCATAGTTTTACACATTTCTATTAGACTTTTTGTACAAAAATGTGAATTGCTGAATCGTGCAGGTGAAATTGACTCTCACTCATGAAGGAATGTAAAGTGTTAGATCAACCAACAATACAGTAAACCAGTTGTCTAAATTGCTCAAAGGTGCATCTCATGAACAATCAATTGGCAAGCATATATAGACAGACCACAACACAGAGTTGCAATTTTCCAATAATGGATGGACCAGGAAACGAACAGGTTCAACAGCCAAGAGGAGGAAGAAGAGGAGCAAGAATGCGTGGTGGAAGGCACAACAGAGGAAGAGGCAGATGAGGACATAGGCGCATATCTGATGACATAAGGGCCACTATTGTAGACCATGTTGTCAATCATGGCCTTACAATGGCTGAGGCGGGTCGAAGGGTGCAGCCGAATATTGGGAGATCAACCGTGTCCTCAATAGTTCAAACATTTCGAAGAGAGAACAGGTATTTCCACCAATGTACAGTGCACTGTTACTGTATATAAGAAGTATACTGTATATTTCCTACAATGCTTCATATTACAGTAGTACACTTGTATTTCACAGCATACAGAAATATACTCTATACAGATACATACTGCACCTTACTGTAAATGCACCCACCTGTATGTTTTACAGTAAAATGTGTGTTCGCATAGTTTTTGTCTATGTGAAAGTGTGCGATGCATCATTGCATTTTTCCCCACATAGGACTGCAAGATTACCTCAAACCGGTGGCAGAGGACGCCTTTTCACAGCTCGACAGGAGGAGGCTATTTGCACCATGGTCTGAGCAAACAATGCCATGAGACTCAGGGAAATACAAAGGACCATTATAGAAGACAACGATGTCTTTGAAAACATACATACGGTTAGCATCTCAACCATCGACAGGGTGCTGCATAGAAACCAGATGAGTATGAAACAGCTGTACCGTGTACCATTCCAAAGGAATGAGGACAGAGTTAAGGAGCTACGGTACCAGTATGTACAGGTAAAACATATATCTATGTAACTACTTTACAGCAACATTTCATAGTGATACATAGTACAGTAAGCATAAACTGCAAACATTTCCATTGTTTTGGAAGGAACATGCAATATATGTACATTTTATGTCACTCTTCCTCACCAAAACAAATTCAACTGTGTGTTCTGGGATATAGCGTGTAATGGAGTTGGAATCAAGTGAACCCTCTCACAACTTTGTATACGTGGATGACGCTGGCTTCAACCTGACCAAATGCAGAAGGCGGGGTCGGAATATCATCGGTCACAGAGCTACTGTGGATTTGCCAGGCCAACGGGGAGGAAATATCACCATGTGTGCTGCTATTTCGGAGCATGGTGTCCTAACCCATATCCCCCTTATAGGGCCATACAACACCCAGCATCTACTCAACTTTTTAGAGACTCTATACAGGGCTCTCATCCCTGATAATGAGAGGGGTCTGTTTAGAGAGGATTTGCCAAAGTATGTGGTCATTTGTGATAATGTGAGTTTCCATCGATCAAACATCATAAGGCAATGGTTTGTGACCCACCCGAGGATGCTCATAGAATTCCTCCCACCTTATTCACCATTCCTTAACCCAATTGAGGAGTTCTTTTCAGCATGGAGGTGGAAGGTGTACAATCGTCAGCCACACACACAGATGACCCTGCTGGCTGCAATGGATGCAGCATGTGAGGACATCACAGTAAACGCCTGCAGAGGATGGATAAGGCATTCCAAAAGATTCTTTCCACGTTGCATTGCAAGGGAAAATATCCGGTGTGATGTGGATGAGAATATGTGGGCCGACAGACAGGAACGCCTGGATGTGTAAAGACAGCACTAGAACAGTGCAGCGGGCAAAGTTGCGCCTTAGGGGTGTTTCCTGTGTTTCATTCTAATTTAGTTTTTTTTTTCCTTTGTGCTGCTTGTCTTTTTCTTACTGTAAATTATTTTGTTTTTTTTTTTCTTTCATAATGTAGCACTAGTAAAAGCTGTGGAAAACAAAATCCTGTCCAGTCTCTTTCAATCAATAACCCACATACAGAAATATGTAAATAGTACTGTTGAAATTGATATATGCCATAGAAGTGCAGGCTTGTGCATTTTCAATACAGTAACTGTCATCCAAACTGTAGCCTAAGTTTACATTAGGTAATACTGTCAAAGTACACAGTTACATTGACAACATGCTTAAACATTTTGACCACCTTGTTCGTGATCAATGACTTAATTACTTATCATTCTGATGACACTGACATGATCATTGGCATGAATATTTACTTTTGAGAGATGTACTAAGGATTTTTAGTGACTAACTAGCTTTAGAAACTTATCTATTGTATATTGCAGTCTGTACAAATTGTTCTGAGAAATGCACTTATTATTTTGCACATGTTAGGGATGATGTGAAAAACGCACCAAAGCGACTGAGAAAAACTGTAATATATTGGGAATGGTACAAGATACATATATTCATTGTCATCAGATTTTTCTTCATACACAAACAAGGGGCGGAGGAGACCCCTACCAGTCGCTGAAATGCTGTTGTCCACTAGAGGGTGGAGGAGTGGCCGAGGACCAAGTTACGACATACCGGCGTTTAAGTGTTTTTTTTTTCTTTCTCTCTCTCCAACCTCTCTCCCACTGCTGCTCCGTCTTGGGCTTTTTCCCTCTCTTTTAAATTTTACAGTGTTTTTTGGGGGGTACTACACTGTTACAGGAAGTACCCATGTGACAGGGCAGGGGGGGGGGGGGGGGGGGGGCAGGTGGTAATTCTGCACCAGTGTAAAGCGGTCTCTCTGTCGCACCACCATCCGAAGACAACCTTCATCCCTCTCGGGGGCTTAATTAGCCTGATAAGGGACTGGGTGTGCAGAATCACCAACTGGCCCCGCCTTCCATAATGCCTGGGGCTTCCCGGCCTGTGAGAGCAAGGGAGGAGTTTGACAGGGCGGAGGGCGTGCCGGGTTGTGATTCTTCACACCCGGTCCCTTTTCAGGCTAATCAAGCCTCTGATAGGGATAAAGGCAGACTGCGTACAGTGGAGTGGAAGGAAATAGAATATTGGTAAGAAATGTAACTGTGGTTCTATGACCGGAGGATGATCGCTAGAGCCTCCAGTCACTCTGGTCAGCAAGAGGACTTCAGAGAAAGTGATGAGCTGCTTGATGGGTATTTAGAGGCAGGCATGTCATCCCCATGTCATGAGGTGACAGCTTTTGTATTAGAATCTCGGTAAGCCCAAAGGAGACTTGAAGGTATTCCACTCAATAGTGCCCTTTGCCAGTCTATTCCTAAGAATAAAACAAGTTACATATGAAACCAACGTTTCAGGATGATAAAATTTGACAAATTTAATCAGGATTCTTTATGGGTAAGTGGTATCAAGACGCTGGTTATCAACTTAACCAGTTTAATCCCGAGTTTCTGATTGGTTCATAAATTCACATGGGTGACTGAATTTGCAGCGATCATCCAATCGTGTGCAACATGGAGACAGCATAATTGCATAATCTTGCAAGATTTGTTTACTTAATTTATTCCGCTTTAGATCAATAAGAAAATGATTAAGAATTTACAGACAAGTACACAGCAAGAACAAACACTGTTGCAGTCATGAGAGCTCAAGATGACAACTGGAAAAAATTCTGAATATCATAAAGATGTCAAATCAGCTGATATGCAGGTTATAATTAATGGTAACACTTTACAATATGGTTCCATTTGTTAACATTAGTTAATTCATTAGGTATCATAAACTATCAAACAATGCTTTTTTAAAGTATTTTTTAATCTTTTTTTAATTGTTCAAAACAGCTGTTCAATGTTAGCTGTATTTGTTAATTTCATAAGTGTTAACATTCTTTTAATTTAGATTATTAGTAAATGTTGAAATTAACATTAAAATGCTGTTCATTGTTAGTTCATGTCCACAAATGTAGTTTAATAAATGGAACCTTATTGTAAAGGGTTACCGAATTAATATAGGTCCACTACAAGCACATACAGGTTAATTAATTTTAAAAGCTTAAAATCCTAATTTTAAATATAGGAGTTTATATTCATTTGGAAGCTTAAAATAATACATTTTATGAATTAATATGGCCTACTATTGAAAAAGTGAGCACTTGGAATGAGAAAACAGAATGAGACTTATTAATATGTGATTAAGCTAAATATTTAAAAAATGTTTGACAGATAAGGCATTAATTTTCAAACAATATACTACTGAATCATTTTTTCCATATAATTTAAAGCATCTCATTTCTGTGCCAAAGTGAATTGCAAAAATAATTAAAACAGCTTTCAGAATAGCTCCCTTCCGCTGTTGGTCAAAGAGATGGTCCTGTCAGAGGTTGGTAGAGTAGCCAAAAACCGTACTTATGTAAAATTATAATTACTTTAAAAAAAGAAACTCAAGTAGAAGTAAAAGTACTAACATAATTACTTGAGTAAGTGTAAGAAAGTATCCAATTAAAGGAGTACTCAATTAGTGACAATTACTGACACAATCACAAATTACATAACAGATGTTAACTCCCCTATATTCCATTACATAATAAACATTTAACATGTATTACAGAATTATTATTAATGTAAATTCTGTCATCATTCACCATCATGTTGTTCCAAACCCGTATGACTTTCTTCCATGCAACACATGGAAGATTTTTTCTCCATATTTTGAAAGTGAATTTTTGAAAGAGACATTCTGTCTAACATATGTGTTCCACATAGGGCTGGGCGATATGGCAAAAAATATTATCACGATATTCTTTTTCATATCATTCGATATCAATATTTATCACAATATTCAATCACATTTGCACATTGCATATTTTTTTCAATTTACAAAAAAAGAAGAGAAAACAAAATCCTAAACAGTCTAAATAGTCTTTACAAAACTGCGTTGGGGGCCCAGACACACCCAGTGCTGTAGTGTCTGAATCGTCTATGAAAATATTACAATATTTAATAGAGTTTATCAATTGAGTGCAGTTGGATATGAATGTTATAAGATGATCTGTTCATCATAATGAAGGCATGCATATATATATATATATATATATATATATATATATATATAATTATTATTATTTTATTTTTTTTTTACATAAAAATTATTTTCATATTTCCTTACATATAGATATCCAAGTATGGGGGCATAGAAGCTCTTGTGACTGAGGAATGATACTGTATGGGGGTTCAGGGTATCTCCAGAGAGAAACTTTTGAAAATGTAAAAGTCTGAATGGACCATTTTTCTATTTTCATTAAAGTGAGAAAGACTTGGCTACAAACTAGTAATTGTTTTGTCTTTCATCCTTGTCAGAGATGATGAAATCTGAATAATTACACAAAATTAGAACAGAAATCTATTTGTTTATTAATAGAGGCTTGGAACATGCCGATTAATAAAACTACATTTAGAAAGAAAAAAAACTAAAGGCGCTCTGGAAACACGCACCTTATGTTTACGCACATGTGGGGAAAAGAGGAAGCGGGTACGGACTGGGACAGGATCATCAGTGAAGCGTGTTTCAGTGCTAGAGAAAAATATTCAAGAATGCAGCGCAGAAAGATCAGATATGATTTAACCGGCACTGTTGTTTTGTCACGCTGCTCACTAGAGACGATGAGAGGGCGTAACCGTTGTCATGATGTCTTGCAGTCAAGATGTAATCAATCTGGGGTCCGGATCGCGGTGACCTGCGTAGCAACTTCATACAGTCTGAGGCTGTTTCCACTGACACAGAAGAAATCCGCACAAAGCCACTCCCAACGATAGGGAACCGCTTGCCCCGCACTGCTGTCAATTTTACAATCCACCTTGCCGCTCGGTTTCCATAGGAAGGAATTGAAAGCGCCCACTCCACAGTCGCTCAACACACGCCAGTGGAAACATACTGCTTGCATTTTTAGCAACAAAGCATATCTAGATGTAGAACACAGGCTAAATATCGAAAATTACTCAAAAGCTTATCGTCGATATCATGGAGTTTTTTTTTTAATCGCGATAAATATTGTTTTAATCGCCCAGTTAACAAGAGAAATGCATTTGAAAACAATAGTATATGCCAGCTTTAAATAAGGTTTGATTCAGGAAAGCAATTAGAGAATCTTACTTTACTAGACTGCTGAACATCTAATTCTGGCCAATAAATAGGCCTGATTATATCATTTCAAGCCAAGTCCCAAAATTTTTAATTGCGCACTTTACATTGGAGCGAGAAATACTGGGAGTGAGGACAGCTGGTTGGTTGCATAACTCAAGTAGCAGGTTAGTAAATAATTATGGCAAGTAACAGATGAAAACTGTCCACCTTACCAATCCTGCTAAATTTAGAATTTGCTTAAACTTCTATAGCTGGTCACTAGTGGCTGTCATGAACTGTATCATACATGAGATTGGGAGTCCTACTTTGACAACTGCGTTGAAACGTAAATTGCTGCAGGAGATCAATTTTAGATCAATTTAGGGGGACAAGTTCTGCCTCTAAGAGGGTGAGAACCATTTAATAATTAAAAAGTGCCACACACGTATTCATGAAGTATTTATTAAAAAGCATCTTGCTATACATATGTCAGTCAGAGACTGCAATGGGGCCAATGGTTGCCTTCCCCAATGAAACCAGGCCTGCAAAAGAACAAACACCAGTGCACAGTTAAACAATTTGTAAGGTGTAAACCATGGAGGTTTACATACAGATTGGAAAACAAAAGTTATAATAAATTTACCCAAATCAGATAGTGCCATCTCTTTCCTGCTGTAGCTACATGTGGAGTCACAGCACATGCAGACCTGGTCCTTGTCATCAGCAGAAGTCCATCTGTTGAAAAGATGAGGTGGGGGAATAAAAATCCCTTTCAGCCATTCTGAACATCAATTGGTGGGCACATAATCTGGCAGGACATACCCATTGGCAAAGGAGCAAGCCTTGCCCTCTGGATTTATGGGGATTGAAGCCTTGACCGCTTTTAGAGTGCATGTGATGAAGACCTTCAAAAAAGGCATTTCATTAAACCGTGCACAAGTGACAGGTATGTAGTGCTGTAAGTGAACAGATGTTGCATTGATCCAGTTACATACAGAGCCACTACTGGCTTGCTGGAATCTGAAAGCTTCCAAATAAAACTGCAGCTTTTCACTCTGAACCCGGTGAATGAAACTGGAAGGAGATCCTGTAAGCCTTGTATCAACCAGGCACCTGAATTAAAGGAACTGAAGTTAGGCCCAGTCTGCACATTGGTGGATTAAAAGAACTCATACCCACCCATGATTCTCAATGAAGGAATATCTAGGAACAGAGTTTGAATCAGGGACAGCAGTAGCCACACAGTCATCCACAAAGACACGCAAAGGGACATGGTTGTACTGCTTCACGGAGGCTTCAATGTTCATGAACTGCCCCAGGAAATACTGATTGGATGGCCGCTCAAACATCCAGTCATCTGCAATAAAAAGCAATGTTGGTGACAGTTCAGATCCAGTTATAAAGATCCCAAAAACACCTTCATTACCAGTCACGAGCTTCAGGGAGAAGACCAGAACATCCTGCGCAACTTTTGTACCAGCAAAAGGAACCCAGGAGGGCATCAAGACATTACTGCTTACATTTTTCAGCCTAACAAGCAGAGTAAGACAAATTAAAGTAACTACAATGATTGTAGTGAAACTGCTTCAACTTAACCTTAGTTTACCTTGAATAATGGCACTCAATTCCAACAGAACCAGCTCCAGCTCTTATAATGGGAGTTCCAACTAAAGCCTCAGGAGTGTAAAGGAGGGTGAAGGTGTAAACAAGCTCACTGTCCGTCATCTGAAAGCAATACACATCAAGTTAGTTACTACACAGACTTTACCCTGGCTTACCCTGAAGTTGAACACTTCCAAGTAGTCACTCACAATTAGAGAGCTGCCACATTCCTGGAGCTCACTTTCAAAGATGAACACTTGAACATCTGGATCTTCACCTACAGCTCCACAGCCTCCTAAACTGAGGAATGAATGATTTATCAGTTGGCCAGTCCCAAAGAAGTCCTTCTTAACCTCCACATGCACAAAGCTCTCCCCACATTGTGCTGCAACACTCTGGGCAGGGGCAGGTATCCGCAGCTCAATAGGTACATCTGGTTGTTGGGCTTCTTCTGCAATGATGGGATAATGCCAGGTTAAAGGCACCACAGGACCCTTCATTAGCTGCTTGGACTGAGTATTCCCAGACTCTTGAATAACCTTCCTAGGATCTTCCCCAGCAGAACTCAATGCAGAGCTTGGAGACCAAAAATAAGCTGATGCTTGTGGATCTTGAGCAGATTGCTGAGAGCTAAAAACTGGTGGCTGTTGCTGATGGATTTGTTGTGGATCCTGTCCTTGATGATATCTTAACCATGTCTCCACAGACATGTTAACTGCAATCAGCAGCAGAAAGCCAACACAACTAAAATCCACCAGTCCCATTGCTGTGAAATGCTAAGCTTCTCAGAATACCTGTAGTGTTACTGCTGTGCCTTTTTCAAGGGCAGGAAATGAATGTGGCCCCACCTCCTCTTGACAATCTTAATGATTCCCCAGACATGTTAAGTTAATGGCCAGAATGCCCAAAATTGAAAAGTGTGTCATAATTTGTGGTCCTTCAAGTGGAGACATAAGAATCGTAATTACGAGGTCCAACATGGATGACCAAGCAAAGTTGTATTTACCAGTGGGAAACTCTACATGATACCTGAGAAACTGAGTTGTGCTGTTTGAAAGGTTGTGTTAACAGAAAGATTTAATTTGCAAAATCATTTCATCATTGCAAAAGAATAATTTGTTAAATATTACAGCTTTCAGTCAACTACTGTAAAGCTAATGACTCATCCTTTGCAGTTTTTTATATGGAAATTAATTAATTTCTTAAAAACCATGCATTACAAAACCATATAGGTAATGTAAAAGTGCTGCTGGTGTATTCACTTTTGTTTATCCACTGGCTCAACAGAAAAACAAGCTTTTGCCATCATTCACTGTGTATTTTAGTTATTTTATTTTCTTCTATACTGGTTTTGTATCTGACTGTAATGTGTGACATATAATATCAAATGCCCAACTCGGACACAAGAGCTTCCCAGGTGCATTTGAAGGCAGCATTATTCACAATTATTCATTTCCATACAACAAAACTGAATTGCATCTTGGGCTGTAGTGCTCCAAAAGAACAAAAATGAGCACAACACTGCCATTAAAGTAGTCCTTACAACTGTGGTCCTTACACATTTTGGACAGACTGAATTCATTATTCACTGAAAACCCTTGCCATTCCCTTTACTGTTAGTACAGTACACAGTGAAACGAGACAACGTTCCTCCAGGACCATGGTGCTACATAAAATAACATAGGACAAACACAGAACCACATGAGACTACACAGACTAAATAAAATACCTATATAAAGTGCACGTGAAAAAACGTGTGCAAAAGTACGGGACAGTACAATAAATTTCTAACAATGAACAGGACAATAGGCACAGTGATAGACAGTGCAGAGCCGACCAGTACAGTAGTGCAAAAAAAGATGACTATGAGAGCAGTTATTGAGGTAGCAGACAGTTATAAAGTGGCAGTAATTAAAGTGCAACTCAGGACACATGTGTGTGTGTGTCAAACCAGTCTCTGAGTATTGAGGAGTCTGATGGCTTGTGGGAAGAAGCTGTTACACAGTCTGGTCGTGAGGGCCCATGTAAATGTCTTTGATGGAGGGAAGAGAGACCCTAATGACCTTCTCAGCTGTTCTCACTATCCTCTGCAGGGCTTTGCGGTCTGATGGTCTTGGAGAAAGTGACATCAATGCACTTGCTGATGTAGCTGGTCACTGATGTTGTGTATTCCTCCAAGTTGGTAGAGTCGCCATATTTTGCAGCCTCCCTAAACATGTGCCAGTCAGTACACTCAAAACAGTCCTGAAGAGCAGAGATGGCTCCTGCTGGCCAGGTTTTCACCTGCTTCTGAAGCGGATTTGTGCGTCTGACGAGCGGTCTGTATGCTGGAATTAGCATAACAGAGATGTGGTCTGAGTAGCCGTGGTGGGGGCGGGGCTCCGCCCGGTACGCGCTTGGGATGTTTTGTAAACAAGATCAAGCGCGTTTGCCCCTCTCGTTGCAAAGTCCACATATTGATGGAATTTAGGGAGCACTGTCTTGAGATTCGCATGGTTGAAATCTCCAGCGACAATAAACAGTCCGTCGGGGTGAGTGTTCTGCAGTTCGCTCATAGCCCCATACAGTTCAAAGAGTGCTTCCTTAACGTTAGCGCTAGGGGGAATGTAAACTCCGGTTATGCAAACAGTGGTGAATTCCTGTGGTAAATAAAAAGGTCTGCATCTAACAGTCACAAGCTCCAACAGCGATGAACAGTAGCTAGAGACTAGTACAGAGTTCTTGCACCATTCCGTGTTGATGTAAACACGCAAGCCACCACCGCGAGTCTTACCGCAGAGAGCTGAATTTCTGTCGGCACGAAAAGCGGCGAGCCCGTCTAGCTGAATGGCGGCGTCCGGAACTCTGTTGCTGAGCCCCGTCTCTGTGAAAACAAAGACGCAGCAGTCTCTAAACTCACGCTGCGTAGCCTGCTGGAGTCGGATATAGTCCAGTTTATTGTCCAGGGAGCAAACATTTGAGAGCAGGATAGACTGGAGAGCCGGCCGGCTTGGGTTTGTTAGCCTAGCATGAACCCCCGCCCGCTTCCTCGCACACTGCTTACGACATCCTCTCCCCTGGCCACCGGCATCAGGCGATGCCAAGGCCTCGAGGCCTGGTCTCCGTAGCAAGCCAAGCCGCAGCGCCTCACGAAGTTCATCATGCAGCTTGGTTTTTGCATGAGTCTTATAACTTAGTAGTGTTTGGCGATGGGTAGACACGAACACCGGTTGCTCCGATGTCCATGTGCCGCAAAAGTCGGGCTTATTAAACAAAAATAGCACCATTTTGGATCCGGAGTGGCCGCTGCGTGCTACCGCGCCGCCATCTTGGATCAATATTACCTACTATTCTGCACATCCAAATCAAACCAAATCACTTTGTCACATGACCATATACACAATTGCAACAGTAGGTGAAATTCTTGTTTGCAGTTCCAAGCAGCATAGCAGTCATGACAGTGATGAGACATACCACTTACAATAAACATATTTAAACAATTTACATATCAAATGTACACATTACACAACACAATAATAATGTACAGTAAACAATACACACAATATAGAATGCACACTGTTACGTTCTAGCCCCCGAAAGGGAGGGGTACCTGATAACCCACTACTCGGGCCCACAAATGCCAGCAAAGGAGGTATGGAGTCGTGGTGCGAGAAAAGACACAAATACCAAATACCGTACAAACTAAGCTTTTATTTTTGCCACGGTAATAATGTGAATAATAAACAATAATAATTTACTGGGAGAAAGGGGGAGAGCTGGACGGACCAAAGAAAGGAAATAAACAAAAGAAACCCCACTCCTAACCTATACTAATTATAAAAATAAATAAACACATCACCTATCTGGCACACGATCAAGGTGCCCTAACCAAACTTACAGCTGGTGGTCTGCCCAGGTCTAGCTGGTGTTTCTAGACAGAGAAGTGTGCCTACTGGTGATGTATACCCCGGGGTAGTTCTAAATCTACTCCCCCAACTCCCTATAAACAATAAAGAAAGAAAAAAAGAAGTTAACACAAATTATAAGACTTCACAAACATCAAGTGCTCAGTCCTGCTGTTTACAAGTTCCAAAAGTGGAACACAAAGCTAGATTTACTAGCAGACAAATCAGATAAAAACATTATCAAAACAGTGTCAAATGTTCCAATCAAAATATCAATAGAGAACAATAAAGTTATCTAAAAGTCATAAAGATCCCAACAAAGGGTACCAACCAAACCAACAGCAGGAACAGAGAGAGTGAACTGATTCAAAACTAGGCTTTTAAAAGAGCCCAGCCAACTGCAGCCACTGACGAGTGGGAGGAGTTCCAAGATCCAATCAGCCATTGAACCACCAATCAGCTGCCGGAACAGTTACAGAAGCCATCTTGCCTGTTAGAAGAAACAAACACACAAACCACAAGCAATACCAGAAAAGGAATCACTATAAAACGAACCCAGAACTCTGGGGACGTAACACACACAATCAAAATAAAAAAAATAAAGGGTATATAAAAAATATTCATTAGTTGTATTGTGGAGAATATAATTATGACAGTCCAGTGTGAGATAAGATTAATAAAGTGCAGTGCTGATGCATATTGATCATGAGATCAAGCGTTCAAAAGTCTGATTATTTGGGGGTAGAAGCGGTCATAAAGTCAGTTGGTGTGGGTCCTGATGCTGCGATACCGCCTGCCTGATGGTAGCAGTGGAATTCAAAGCTAGCATGTTGAAGACGCACTCAAGATTTTGCAGTCCCCCCCATGTGCCCTTGAGTGTTCTGTATTAAAATGGGCAGCAGTCAGAAAATTTAAATCTTATCTGCTAGAATTTCAAACAATGGAATGCAGCATTCCAAAGTTGTGGACTGCAATACATATACATGATTAGTTATTGATGCTTGGTAGCTCTATATTTTCATTTCCAGTTCTCCTTTGTTAGGAACCAAAGCCCGTGACACAAACTTTATTTCAGAGCAAGTTGACAAAACCCTGATACAGCCAAATCGGTTTAGATTGGGTTCAGCTATCAAGAAGTTCGCTACAAAATTAGAATATTTGCCATGAACAGCCAGTGCACGAAGCTTGGTGTCTGCACAATTTACTGAGAAAATCAGTGTGATTTGTCTCCACTGACGAGACTATGAAAATGTGAAGAATTAACACTTGCATTAAAAAAAAACAAAAACCTGAAATGTAACTTCTAGGTTTACAATAAGATACAGGCAGCATAAACTCCATTCAAAATGAAGCATTTATATACACACACACACACACACACACACGAGCCTAAAACTTAAGTGCAAGCCATGTCACTGTGATAGTCTACACTGACATTAACCAGCATGTTTGTTCATATGGAACAACTTACAATAAACGTGTATCTAAAGTGCAAATACCTTACATATACTTAATTCCAAGGTTCTCAGCAAATCACACTGCATTTAAAAAGAATGCAAGACGCACACAGCGAGCAAATTCTATAAAAGGTGCTGGAAATAGAGCCATGATTAACAGGATGCTACAGGGGGACCATTTAGAGAGGTTCAAATAAATGCAGGTTCCATAATTATAAGCACAGCAGCCAAAAAGAGCGCAGATCAGTTTTGGTCATTTTGATAGCCGCACACTTGGGGGCACCATTATAGGGTTAAGGCAAATCTAGCATTTGTGGTTTCAGATACCAGTCATTAGCCCCGGTTTTGTATACAGCTGCACTTGGTACCATAAAAATGCAGTGTAGGGGCACCATTTGGTTAAATGGACGCTTGAGTTGTGGCAAGAATCATTAAATCGGCACACATGCAGGTGTCAACTAAACAAATGCACATTTCCCTGGTCTACGGTCGCAAAAGAATCCCTAAAAAAAAAAAAAAAAAAAAAAAGCCAATTGACAACTAAACCAAAAAGCAAGCCAATATTTATTAGACTCTTTTTGAAACAATGGATCAGTCAGAGATCACAATGGGGCCAATGGTTGCATTTCCTTCTGATACCAGGCCTGCAAAAACAAGCAAAACAATGCAGTTAATGGTGTGAGTGCCACTAGAAGAATTTGTACCCATTCAAAAACTACCTGAATTAGATGGTGATCTCCCTTTCCTGCTGGAACCACATGTTGAGTCACAACACATGCACACCTGGTCATGGTCATCTGCAGAGGTCCAGCTGTTGAGGGAAAAAAAAATTCCTCAATTCAAATTCCATTCTGAATGCCTTGTGGAAAGCACATTTCTGGCGGAGCATACCCATTAGCAAATGAGCAAGCCTTGCTTTCCGAACTTGTGGGGTTTGAAGCCATGACTGCCTTCAAAGCACACGTGATGTAAACCTACAAAAGGGGACAGAAGTTACCAAAGTTCCCCCTTAAATGTGAAGGTAGCTTTCAGCTCTACTACAAAAGCTAAATCCCTTACATACCGAGCCACTAGCAGCTTGTTGGAATCTGAAAGCCTCGAAATAAAACTGCAGCTTTTCACCCTGAACCCGGTGAATGAATCTGGAAGGAGAGCCTGTAAGCTTTGCATCAATCAGGCACCTGAAGCAAAATAAATAGTTAGACTAGTCCTGTCCATAAGAGGCAAATGAGAATGCTTACTCACCCATGGTTCTCAATGAAGGAATATCTTGGAACAGAGTTCACATCAGCAACTGCAGTAGCCACACAGTCATCCACAAAGATATGCAGAGGAACATGGTTGTACTGCTTTACGGAGGCCTCAACATTTATGAACTGCCCCAAAAAATACTGGTTGGATGGCTGCTCAAACATCCAGTCATCTGCAATAAACCATGTGGGTTAAACCAGGAGATCTAGTTCATAAATTCCAAGGCTCAAAATGGCCTCATTACCAGTCATCAGCTTTAGGGAGAAGACCAGAACATCTTCAGAAACTTTTGTAGCAGCAAAAGGAACCCAATTGGGCATCAAGACGTTGCTGCTTACGTTCTGAAGCCTGTTAAAATAAATAAACCAGACAAGTACCAACTTAAGGCAAATCGGCATGCACACTCACACCTACCTTGAATAGTGACACTCAATTCCAACAGCTGCTGCATTAGCTCTCACAATTGGAGTTCCAACCAGAGCCTCAGGAGTGTAGAAGAGGGTGAAGGTGTAAACAAGCTCATTGTCAGTCATCTGAAACAACGAAAGTGTGATCGCATAGACCTCACCCTGGGCTTACCCTCAATTACAGCAGATGATTAGTAGCCACTCACCATCAGAGAGCTGCCACATGCCTGGAGTTCATATTCAAATATGAGCACTTGAGCATCTGGATCCTCACCTACCGCTCCACAGCCTCCTAAACTGAGGAATGAAGGATTTACCAGCTGGCCAGTACCAAAGAAGTCCTTCTTAGCCTCCACGTGCACAAAGCTCTCCCCACATTGTGCTGCAACACTCTGGGCGGGGGCAGGTATCCACAGCTCAAAAGGTACATCTGGCTGCTGGGGTTCTCCTGCAATGATGGGATAATGCCAAGTCAAAGGCACCACAGGACCCTGCATTAGCTGCTTGGACTGAGTATTCCCAGGCTCTTGAATCTTCCTTGGATCCAACCCACCAGGCCTCATTGCAGGTTTTTGAGGCCTAAAATAAGCTGATGCTTGTGGATCTTGGACTAAAACTGGTGGCTGTTGTAATCTTAGCGGATCCTGACCTTGTTGAAACCATGACCACTGTTCCACAGACAAACCAACTGCCAGAAAAAGCAAACCGCCAACAAGATTGAAATCCACCATCCCCATTATTATAAAACACTTTGAAGCTGACAATGTTTTTTTTGTGCCTCTGTTGTGCCTTTTTCAAGAGCATGCAATTAAAGTGGCTACACCCTCTTTTTACAAGCTTAATGACTAACTTTTGTACCATTAATAATCACACCTGATGCTTGTAACAAAAATGGTCTATTTGCGAAAATGGAAAAATACTGCCTTTGAAAGCTGTATACAGAGGTAGGATGAAAATAAGGTGATTTTCAAACTGTTCTGAAACCAAATTCTTTTAAGAGTTGGATTGATTTAAAAACACTGCTGATTAAGACATTTACTGATTAGGCTGTAAGTCAGCTGCCTAAGTTTTCAGATTCAGCCATCAACACAGGGCCTAGTTTGTCTGCATTCCATTTGCAAAGTTTAAAAGTTGCTAATAGAATAAATTATTATCTTTTGTCACTTGCTTTTATTTATTAATATTAAGCCTGAGACAAAACATTTTTAGACAACATTTTAATTAAATAATAAAAAAAAATTAATCTAGTGAAATCTTCATTTTGTTTTAGTCCATCTTTGTACACCTTTTGCAAAATAAAGAGATGAAGTACTTTTGCAGAATGTTATTGTGGAACATAACCAGTCGAAAATATGCGCACACAAACATTGTGACGTTTATTTTTTTTCTCATCACACAGCAAAGCCTCCCAATGATAATCTGCCTTCTCTGCTGTTTTGTTTTTATGGACTCTGTCAGCTACCAAACATAAACCAGCTCACATCCTTTGCATTTGAAAAATTTTGAAAAACTTTCACAGCTCCTTATTTAATGTTCCCAGAGATGTAGCCTGTAATAACCCATCGCTATGGCAAAAATGAATTAGGCAAGTTAATATGATTTTTGTATTAGCAGATTAGAAACGTCTTTCATGCTCTCATTCCCATATTGCACCACAGCTAAGCCCGAATAGCTTTCTCTTTGTGTTTCACCTCATAATGTCAAGTGGATCAAACACATTTTGATTTGTATTTCTTTCAAAAAAAAAAAAAAAAGAGGCAGTTCTATTTTTTCAAGGAAAGAAAGTCAGAAGGATGGGAACACTGGGGGACAATTCTCATTCTGGATTTTATTTTACAATGCTGATTGCCATATATGTGTATCAGGTTTGGCAGAATCTATCTTAATTTAGTGATCATATTTTGTGTGGTATGTTTTGATCTTGCTGTTTTTCTTGAAATTTTCAAGAGAAATTTCACAGTCCAGATGGGAAGCAATTTTTAAAGGCCATCATGTAAATCAGGATTGTCTTTGCTATTTTTAAATAGCAAAAGTATGAAAAGTACTATTTTAAAAAGTGGCTGTTTCCCAATCCACAATCTAACACTATTCACTAAACATACTGTATGTACTTTGCTAATGATATTTTTGAGTGTGTTGAAATAGTGTCTTAATGTCACAGAGCCCATTGTACTGTTTGAGAACACATGTAAGATGTAGCACCTAGCTAAATTTATACCTCACATTTAAATATTACTTAACCTTTAGGGTCAAACATTTAAAAACCACTGTGGCATCTTCTACTTTGCAGGGATGCTGGCAATTTTAGCTGGAAAACATGCATGGATACTTTTATAATCCAATAGATAAAAGTCTATAATCTAGGCAGTGGTATACTAATTTCAAGTTACTGTGATTTTCAAATGGTGCATACTGTTTAGAACAGTTATTATGTGAAATATGAAGCAAGGATACAATCAACATTAACATGCAAAGTTCATTCTTCAGTCCACCCATACATTTTATGGACACTAAGCTTAACTATTTTGACCGTCCACATTTACATATCAATGCCTATTTAATATTCAGTGTAGGATCTGAGTAGCCAGGCAGAAGGAAATGAAGAAGATTTGAGACAGAATTACACCAAGTTGGCCTATAATTCCAGGAAATTCCTCTAAGAATTAAGAAGCTATAAATTATAATTGGCACCAAGGAATCTGAGCTGGCCTGCATCTGGCCAGTGTAACTGTCACAAAAGATGGGAGGGTGTCCAGAAAAATCCAACCTTTACCCAAAAGCCCCACAACTGGAAAGCACATTCCAGAGAAAGAACTGTGACCATGGAAGCCTGGGGTTTTCAGAAATCAAAAGAATATCCTTGTTCCATTCATTCAGTCAGAATACTCAAACACTTAAAATAATATACTGAATGAACATCATGTGACAGTCAGCCATTATACCCATCACATGCTTAAAACTCATTGTTCAAGACAGAGAGATTTAATACACACACACTGGATCTGAACCACTGAACTGTTTTTAGTTGGACACAAACTTTTGTTTTCTTATCTCTTTTAAATACAATTTTACACTATCAAAAGACTCAATGCACAGTCTATTTTTTATAGTAAAAATTAATCTTACACAAATTATTATAGACTGAAATATACTTTAACATATGTGTGATGACCTGTAATCACTTTTATAACTTTATAATATATAATTTTAATATTGCATTATCCATGTTGAAATAGTTAACTATTTTTCAGAGCAAATCTAAAGTGTCTGATATGTGAAGGTTTGTTTTACCACAAGGAGAGCAATGGGTGAATTAATTTCATTGTTAGAATTAGTTTTATTTAAGATATAAAATGTATGATTAAAACATAATTTTTTGAGCTGGAATTTTATGAGGCCTTTACACTAAGGACTGTAAATCAACTTTAAAAACAAAAAGAGGTGGGAAAGAGGTGATCATGTGACACATGAAGTCAAGTCATTTTTATTTATATATCGCTTTTCACAACACACATAATTTCAAAGCATCTTTACAGAATATCATGCTTTAACAGAAAATTAAACTGTAATATCTATAAAGTCTTAGAGTCTTCATTGTGTAATTGTAAATTGTGTAAATAAATAGTGAAATAATAATTGTATTTAGAAATCCAGTGAGCAAGCCAAAGATGACTGTGGCAAGGAACACAAAACTCCATAAAATGTTGTGGGAGTAAGTTCCCCTCTGGGTAAACAGCATGAATATAATGACAATAATATATTTTTGTGTGCAGTGCAAGTCATGGTTTAAAAATTGTACAATAAATAAAAGTTAAGGGCCAGTGCTTAAACAAAGATTTTTTTTTTTTTACTAATGTCTTTGAAGTCCATCCTGGATTAACTGCAAAAGTTCACATAGACACTTTGTCCTTTTTTATTGGCTGATGAAGGCTTACAGTATCTGTAAGTGAGTACACCCCTCACATTTTTGTAAATATTTGATTATATCTTTTCATGTGACAACACTGAAGAAATGAAACTTTGCTACAATGTAAAGTAGTGAGTGTACAGCTTGTATAACTATAAATAAATTTGCTGTCCCCTCAAAATAACTCAACACACAGCCATTAATGTCTAATCCGCTGGCAATAAAAGTGAGTACACCCTTAAGTGAAAATGTCCAAATTGGGCCCAAAGTGTCAATATTTTGTATGGCCACCATTATTTTCCATCACTGCTTTAACCCAAGAGGGTTGGTGAGGAGTACAAAGTTCATGGAGTTCACCAGAGCTTCACAGGTTGCCACTTGAGTCCTCTTCCACACCTCCATGGTGACATCACGGAGCTGGTGGATGTTAGAGAACTTGTGCTCCTCCACCTTCCATTTGAGGATGCCCCACAGATGCTCAATAGGGTTTAGGTCTGGAGACATGCTTGTCCAGTCCATCACCTTCGCCCTCAGCTTTTTTAGCAAGGCAGTGGTCGTCTTGGAGGTGTGTTTGGGGTTGTTAACATGCTGGAATACTGCCCTGTGGCCCAGTTTCTGAAGGGAGGGGATCATGCTCTGCTTCAGTATGTCACAGTACATGTTGCCATTCATGGTTCCCTCAATGAACTGCTCCCCAGTGCTGGCAGCACTCATGCAGCCCCAGACCATGACACTCCCACCACCATGCTTGACTGTAGGCAAGACACACTTGTCTTTGTACTTCTCTCCTTGTTTATGCCACACACGCTTGACACCATCTGAATCTCATAAGACCACAGGACATGCTTCCAGTAATCCATGTCCTTAGTCTGCTTGACTTCAGCAAACTGTTTGCAGGCTTTCTTGTGCATCATCTTTAGAAGAGGCTTCCTTCTGGGACGACCGCCATGCAGACCAATTTGATGCAGGTTAAGTCAAGTCAAGTGGTTTTTATTGTCGTTCAACCATATAGGTTTAGTACAGTACACAGTGAAACGAGACAACATTCCTCCAGGACCATGGTGCTGCATAAAACAACATAGGACAAACACTGATCCACATGAGACTACACAGACTAAATAACATACATATATAAAAAAGTATGGGACAGTACAATAAAGCACTAAAAATTTACAGGACAATAGGCACAGTAAGAGACAGTGCAGCGCCGACCAGTACACAGTAGTGCAAAAAGATGACAGTTTCTAAAAATGGCAAATGTAAACATAACATACTATGAGATAATGTTCTATGCACATAGCAGTTATTGAGGTAGCAGCCAGGTATAAAGTGACAATAATTAAAGTGCAACTCAGGAAACGTGTGTGTGTGTGTGTGTGTGTGTGTGTGTGTGTGTGTGTGTGTGTGTGTGTGTGTGTCAGTCCAGTCTCTGAGTATTGAGGAGTCTGATGGCTTGGGGGAAGAAGCTGTTACACAGTCTGGTCGTGAGGGCCCAAATGCTTCGGTACCTCTTGCCAGACGGCAGGAGGGTGAAGAGTTTGTGTGAGGGGTGTGTGGGGTCATCCACAATGCTGGTTGCTTTGCGGATGCAGTGTTTTTTGTAAATGTCTTTGATGGAGGGAAGAGAGACCCCGATGATCTTCTCAGCTGTCCTCACTATCCTCTGCAGGGCTTTGCGGTCCAAAACGGTATAAGTCCCAAACCAGGCAGTGATGCAGCTGCTCAGTATGCTCTCAATAGTCCCTCTATAGAACGTAGTGAGGATGGGGGGTGGGAGAAGTGCTTTCCTTAGCCTTCGAAGAAAGTAGAGATGCTGCTGGGCTTTCTTGGTAATAGAGCAGGTGTTGAGGGACCAGGTGAGGTTCTCCACCAGGTGAACACCAAAGAATTTGGTGCTCTTGACGATCTCCACAGAGGAGCCATCGATGTTCAGCGGAGAGCGTTTGCCCTGTGCCCTCCTAAAGTCAACAACCATCTCTTTTGTTTTGTTGACATTCAGGGACAGGTTGTTGGTTCTACACCAGTCTGTTAGCCGCTGCACCTCCTCTCTGTATGCTGACTCGTCGTTCTTGCTGATGAGACCCACCACGGTCGTGTCATCGGCGAACTTGATGATGTGGTTCGAGCTGTGCATTGCTGCACAGTCGTGAGTCAGCAGAGTGAACAGCAGTGAACTGAGCACACAGCCCTGGGGGGCTCCAGTGCTCAGTGTGGTAGTGGTGGAGATGCTGTTCCCGATCCGGACTGACTGAGATCTCCCAGTCAGAAAGTCCAGGATCCAGTTGCAGAGGGAGGTGTCCAGGCCCAGCAGGTTCAGCTTTCCAATCAGGTGCTGGAGAATGAATGTGTTGAATGCTTAGCTGAAGTCTATGAACAGCATTCGAACGTATGTGTCCTTTTTTCCAGGTGGGTGAGGGCCAGATGGAGGGTGGTGGCGATGGCGTCGTCTGTTGAGCAGTTTGGACGATACGCAAACTGCAGTGGGTCTAGTGGCAGCTGGGTCTTAATGTGCCTCATAACGAGCCTCTCGAAGCACTTCATGATGATGGGTGTGAGTGCGACGGGACGGTAGTCGTTGAGGCAGGACACTAAGGCACTGAGGCAGTGATTTGACATTTCAGACACTGAGGCAGTGATTTGAATTTATTCACAGTGTTGGGTAAGTTACTTTCAAAAAAGTAATCCACTACTGATTACTAATTACTTTGGAGGAATTGTAATTAGATTACTAATTTCTTAATCTGTAATGTAATTAGATTATTAATTACTTTATTTTTATTATTTTTTTATTTTCTAAAACCAATCAAACCTGCAGAAAAAACCCCAAATGTGACACTAATAACTCTTTTAGTACTGTAATATTGACTGAAATATTAACCAAATTAAAGCAAAATGACAAAGAAAGCAACTTGGCAAAATAGATCCAATGCATTTCTAAAAATGCAACTTAACTTGTGTGTGTGTGTGTGTGTGTTTCCGTGTCCGCACAGTAAGCTTGTTTACCTGTGTTTGTGTTGGTGTGAAAGACAGAAAAATAACACTAATTAACTGAAAACCCATTTGCAGACAGCTTTGATAGTAAAACCATTGTGTATTTGAATGTTTGTCATGCATGTCTGGGTGCATGTATGATTGTGTGTGTACATGTGCAGCATGTGTGTGTTTAAACAACTTTACAGCGATAGGATTATCTCCCTGCTTGGATGAATTATGTATCCTTTATCACTAAAAAGACAAACACACAAAGGTTTTTGGTGGACGGTAAGGGTCTACCCCACCCCTGGCTGCAGTAACCGCTCCAGGCAGTTGGTTTGGAGCCCCTCCTCCCCCCGCGGCTGCTCCATTGGGGTGGATGGTAGTGGCGAGGACTCTACTATGGCATGTCCCTCCTCCTTCCTGGATTTCGGCACCAGTGTAAAGGGATTAATAGAAAGGACGAGGCGAGAACCGGCTTGACAATATAAATAATAGTTTAATATAAAACTGAAAGAAAAAGACAACCACACAAGGGTGTCGGACAGCTGTCTGTAAATCTTTCTGTTGCACTGCAGCTTCCAGTCACCCTTTATCCCTTTCTGAGGCTTGATTAGCCTGATTAGGGTCCGGGTGTGCGGAATCAGGACCTGGCCCCGCCCTCTTCCCCTGCCACATGCTTTACTTTTGTTTTCAATTTGAATAACCAACTACACTCCACTGCTTTCATAGTAACACAGCTCACTCATATGCCATTGCCTTGATACTGTCCTCAATGCCATGGTGATTTGATAGAGCGCATGCTCATTAGCTGACACAGCAACACACATAAAAGTACCAACATAGGAACGTTATACATTTTAAAATGCATTTTACTTAATTACTTTAGTTAAGTAACGTGTTACATTACTGCATTACCACAAAATGTAATCAGATTACCAAAACACGTTACTTTGTACACCCATGTTTATTCAATAACTCTCATGGGTTGTTTACATGAGATGTGCTAAAACACAGCTAGACAAGTCTTGAGACACATTTAAATGTTGGATTATTTTAACTTAATTCAGCAGTTTAAAAATGCAATGCTTGTGGCAGGCAGATTTAAAAAAAAGGACCAAGAAGGTTTTTAAAATGATAAAAATAAAAATCTAAATAAACTAGTTGACCTCACTAATTGACTAGTCAGTTGATAGAGGACGAGTTGACTATCGTGACACATCCCTAACATTTAAGATGCTGTAACAGTAAAGTTCCTTTTACATGGTTCTGCAGTGTGACAAATCAGCAAATATTACCAAATGATAATACATATTTCAAGTATATTTAAACTACCCATAAATGTCCAAATAGATGAAGCATGAGTGCGCCCTGTAGAACCTGTGAGGGCAAATCATGAACCTTATGAGGAGCTTCGCCAGAGCCATCACCATCATCAGGCTCTGATCATTTATATTCTTCTGCTAGTGTCTGGGGAGCAATCTCTCTCTTTTATTATGTGGTATGCAGAAGCAACCTCGCCCTGTGCTGGCAAACACATTATTACCCTGTTCCAGTGACAAATGATCTCGCTGCACAACATCGAAAGGAGCTAGGCTGCGAGGACAGCTGTTAATGTTTGCTTTTAGATTTGTATGTACAGCTAGCATGGTTTGCTCAAAGACAGATCAATCAATGCTCAGTAGTGGACAGCAGTCAAAGGCTAAGATGGAGCTTTCCTTAAGCCTGTCTCCACAAGTGAGTGTATTAGTTTTGCCGGGACTGAGGGCCAGAGTGATTCTAATGAAACGTGGGTTGGGAAGGCATTTTGTCATAGGTCTGTAATTGCAATCTCGGAAAGGGAAATGCCTATCTAAGAGTTGATTGTGGACTGATTTTTATCTCGAATGATACAAGCTTTACAGAAGCCATAAACTCTCTCTCTCTCTCTCTCTCTCTCTCTCTCTCTCTCTCTCTTATATATATATATATATATATATATATATATATATATATATATATACACATATACACATATACATACACACACACATACATACACAGGGTTGGGTAGTAACAAAATACATGTAACAGGATTACCTATTTAAAATACAAAATATAAGTAACTGTATTCCACTACAGTTACAATATAAATCATTGGTATTTAGAATACAGTTACATTCAAAAAGTATTTATATTACTCAGGAGATGACTTTGCATTTTTTGTCATTTGTTTAATTTAATATTTAGTCCTTTCAGATGGAAAACATTTATACATATAAATGATGTGATACAAAGTGCATTTGAACAGCAGTGAAACACTTTCTTATGAAGTGTTACATTCATACGAGCAGACAGAGAATTAAGTTTGGAGCAGAAGAAATAGAAATAAAGCTTGGGTAAATTGTCAGCTTTACGCTAAACTAAAATGCTATTTCTAGCCATTTTATATGCACATGTTACCAGGCACGATCATATTTTTTATCAAGAAAATTTACGTTGGATCATAATTAATTTTTTCTTGTAAGACTTTTGATATAAGAGCAAAAATCATATCCTTGATAATAATTGTTTTACTGTTTTCCTGTAAAAATATCTAAAAAAGATCAATTAGATTTATTTTGTTTTAGCAACAACGTTACATAAGATATTTAGGTTTTTCAGAGAATGTATGTTTAAAAAGTGTATGTTTTCTTACCGTACTGTCAGTGTTTTGTAGTCAAAACAAGTGAAAAAATCTACCAGTGCTGAAGAAGTAATCCAAAGTATTTAGAATATGTTACTGACCTTGAGTAATCTAAAAGAATCTGTCACAAATGACATTTTACCGTGTATATTCTGTAATCTGTAGTGAAATACATTTCAAAAGTAACCCTCCCAATCAGGGCTGGACTGGTAATCTGGCATACCGGGCATTTTCAAGGTGGGCCGATGCACTTTGTGGCCGATCAGGGGCGGACTTGACATTGGGAACGAGCGGGCAGTTGGGTCGGCACGAAACGGGCCAAATGAGTCACAATATGCTAAAATGAGCCACCACATTATACAGAATGGACCACAAAATGGCGCATTATGCAGAAAATGACACTGAGCACAGTCTGGGATTACATGAAAAGACAGAAGTAACTGAGACAGCCAAATTAGGAAGAAATGTGGCAAGTTCTCCAAGAAGCTTAATTTTACATTTTTGTAAATTGTAATTTTTAGTTTTGAAACACTTACTCATTCTTTATTATAATTGAATCCCTTTTTTCACTCATTCGACCTTGTGTCGATTGTAGTGACACAAGGGGCTTCTTTCGGGAGCCTCGGATTCCTCTTAATATGAAAAAGGTCAATGCAAAATTGCCGAACAGAATTTGCATGTCCCGCCCCCAGATATACGGGTATAAAAGGTGGGGATCGTGTATCTGTTCAGTCAGATTCTTTCTTCGGAGCCGAGCGGTTGTGTGTGTTCAGCGAGCTGACACCTCACTCTGTTCCACTCACATCTTAAAGAGAGCTTTCCTGTTGGATCTACGGCACATTGCCAGTGGCTTTCTCCCTCCTCTCCACACCAGTGCAGTCCACACCCCTGGGCACTTCGACAGTCTTCTTCTGAAAGAGCAAACTCCTCTAAAAGTGTATTATTTTCCAAAAATAAAAGAGTTAACGCATTGGCGTCGAACGTCTTTTTAAAGACGCATCTTTACCAAGATGCCCTTCTGCCTTTGCGTTGTTCCTGGATGCGACAGATATCTCTCTGCTTCTGACGGCCATAGGCGCTGCCTTGTGTGTCTGGGTTGCGATCACACTGAGGCAGCGTTTGTGGATGGTTCATGTACTCATTGTGACAACCTGACCACAGCATCGTTGCAGTCACGGCTCTCCTTTCTTAAAGGAAACGGCACTCCAGCCACCCCCCTGCATTGCTCCTTCTTCCCACAGGATTGATGATGACCCTGTTGGCAATGGAGGTGATTTGGGGAGTTCGGCGGGCGCGATTTCGCTGGATAAATCCCCACAAAGCACCCACCCCCCCAGCACACTCGATTGCTTCCATAGCCATCTGATGTCTCTGTTGGTGCCATGGAGCAGGATGATGACATCGCCACTGCATTGGAGAGCGTCGTGGCATCTGACACGGAGGACTCAGCTGGCCTACCGCCTTGGGGCTTGCCCGCCAGTCTGAGGCTGACGCTCAAATGTCCAATATGGTGAGCGTGGGGCTGGACTGGAACCCTCTGTCCTCCCCTCAAACCTTATGGCTAAACGATTGGTTCCTTGGGTCAGGTTCCCACTCGAAGACACGCCCCTCCCCCTGTTCCTTTCTTCCCATAGGTGCACGTTGAGCACCTAACGAGGTCGCCGCTGCCAGTGAAAGCCTACACGTCTGCCAGACAGGCAAGTTCACCAGGCCAAGGCACTAAAAGATCTGCACATGGGTAGTCCTGATCCTGATGTGCTCCAGGAACTGTGCTCAGTTACTGACCTCACCCTTCGGGCCAAGAAGGTCATAGCGCAGGCACTCAGACAGGCTCCCAAGCGTTCCTGAGACGGACCACCCAGGGGACGAGATGTTCGCTCAGGAGCTGGTAGCCAGACCACTCCTTCCCCCGGTGGAGGGCCGGGAGGAGAATCCTTAGTTTCTGTTTTTTCATTTGCCACACCCCCTTCGGGCTGCAGTACTCACCTTTTCAAGAAAAGAGTGACTTCCTCATTCCCTTGGTCACTTAGCCGGTGCCCAAAAATGCCATTCTTATGGTGCCCCAGCGACAGAACTTGGCACTCTGGATGTAGAAACTTCACCTCCAAGTCCACGTCTGTACAGCGTTCACAACCCCGGACGGCCGGTTCTGATGAGTCCAGAGGACGCCATACCAGGACCTCCACCTCAGTCACTAACCCGCCACCTACCAAGTATGCGGAGCAAGGTAAGTGCCTTGAGATCCTTCGCAGCACTCATGCCTCAGGTCGCAACTTTGCCTCCCGAAGCAACACTACCTGCTCCCCACCGCTGTGAAGCCCCACCGAGTATGTCAAAAACTATCATCCCTTTAGTGCCCCTCGCGCAGAGCTTTGATTCGTGGCTTACGCTTTCCAACCCGTCACGCTGGCTGGCCAGGACCATCCGACTTGGCTACACGATTCAGTTTCAGTAGCATCTGCCCCACCTAAGTGCTCGGCGAAAAAGCCAGCACCCTATGCGTGGAAATCGCTACTCTTTTGCATAAGGATGCAATAAAGCCTGTCCCTCCATCCGAGATGGAGAAAGGTTTCTACAGCCTTTACTTTATCATACCCAAATAAGGAGTTGGGTTGATGCCAATCTTGGTCCTGCGAGTTCTCAACCGGGCTCTGCACAAACTCCCGTTCAAGGTGCTCAAGCAAAAACACATTCTAACGTGCGTCCGGCATCAAGATTGGTTCACAGCGGTAGACATGAAGGACGAGTACTTTTACATCTCGATTTTGCCCCGACACAGACCCTTTCTACGATTTGCATCCGAGGGCTAAGCGTACCAGTACATAGTTCTCCCCTTCGGCCTGTCCCCTTGCGTCTTCACAAAGGTCGCAGAGGCTACCCTTGACCAACTAAGGGAAGTGGGCATCCGCATACTCAACTACCTCGATGACTGGCAGATCTTAGCTCACTCTCGAGTGGCACTATGCGTCCATAGGGACCAGGTGCTCAGGCACCTCAGCTGTCTAGGGCTTCAGGTCAACTGGGAAAAGAGCAAGCTCTTGTTGCATATGAGACCACTCCACTTCAGACTTGAGTCACAAGATGGGCACGGCGCTGCGGCACGTATCGTGTGATCTTCACCCCCCCTCTGCCATCAGTTATTCAACCCCTGGACAGACCTCTGTTTCCTGTGGACAAAAGTCCCCCTGCAGCAGGTGTCCAGGTGCATCATGGTCACCACAGATGCGTCCAAACAGGGTTGGGGCGCCGAGTGCAACTGTCTAGAGTTGCTAGCTGTATTTCTTGCCCTGCGGAGGTTTCTCCCACTGATTCGAGGCAAGCACATCTTGATCCGTTCAGACAGCACTGCGGCGGTAGCGTACATAAATCACCAAGGTGGCGTGCACTCTTGTTATATGTCACAACTCGCCTGCCATCTCCTCCTTTGGAGTCAGCACCGACTGAGGTCGCTGCATGCCTCTCAAATCTCATGCAGCCTCAACACGACAGTGGATGCGCTCCTCTCAACAAAGAGTGGAGGCTCCACCCCCAGGTAGTTCAGCTGGTCTGGGACCATTATTGCAAAGTACAGGTAGACCTGTTCGTTTTCCAAAAGAACTCCCATTGGAGTTCACACCCGCTCTGGTACTTCCTCAGGTCAGAGGCAAATCCCCTTGAGGAAAGACCTTCTTTCTCAGGGATGGGGCACCCTCTGGCATCCACGCCCAGACCTCTGGTAACTCCACGTCTGGCCCCTGGACGGGATGCGGAAGATCTAAGTGGCCTACCACCAGCTGTCGTAGACACCATAAACCAAGAAAGAGCTCTCTTCACCAGGAAGCTTTATGCCCTAAAGAGGCCCCTGTTCGCAAATTGATGTTCTTCCCAATCTGAAGACCCGCAGAGGTGCGCAGTTGGGTCAGTGCTCTCATTCCTACAGGGAAACCCCTTGCGGGTTCGAGCACACACTACAAGAAGTGTGGCATCCTCGTGGGCACTGGCCAATGGCATCTCTCTAGCAGACATCTGTAGAGCAGCGGGCTGAGTGACACCTAATAACTTTGCAAGATTCAACAATCTCCAGGTTCGGTTTTGTCCCATGATTTGTCAGGCCAGAGCATGTAAATCTCGGTAACACAGGAAGACTGAATGGGTATACCGCTTGCGCTAGAGCCTTTCCCCTCCGCTGAGTTGAACATGTGCGCTTTTACTCCCAGGTGAGTCCACTAAACATGTGCTCCCTGGATGCCTTTCCTCCTTAGCCCCCTGGTTCGCAAATTCAGTGGAGGAATTCCTGACCAGACCCACTACGGGTAATAACTACTCTGTACTGGAATAAGTACTCCACATGGTTTGGCCATCATGGATTAATCCCCCTGTGCCTATTTTCCGCAGTACCGTCCCCCTGCCGGCAGACCTGCATCTCCCTTGGGCAGTTCCCTCTGACCCCGGTCGCTGTATTTTGTAGCAACTCCTCCCTTGCTAGGTAGGATCTACCACCGTGCCACTTCCACATGTGGCCTGAATACTCCTGAAAACTCATGTGACATATTTGCCACATTTCTACCTCCCTACAGCTTGGGCAGGTTGTGGTCTCCGCAGGGTCTGGGGAATCATTGGTCGGATGCCGGCAACCTAATAAATGATGCTCATGCTCCTTGACACACTACAGCTTACTGCACCAGCATCAGTAGATCACATAACACGGTTCAGTGTATGTGGATCTATTGAATAGGGACCCCTTGAGTCACTACAATCGACACAATGTCAAGTGAGTAACAGAAGTGCCCTGATGGCAGGAACGAGATGTTGTGTCCCCCTTGCCACAACACTGTACCAAGTCGCTGTGATGACCGAACCTTATTCTCAGCTCCTCAGTGCAGAACCTGACTGAACAGGTTTGTCCGGGGGCGGGATAAGCAAATTCTGTTTGCCAAATTGGCACTGGACTTTTTCATATTCAGACGTATCTGAGGCTTTCGAAAGAAGCCCCTAGTGTCACTACAAGTTCCCTCCATCAGGGAAAGGGAGTTACACTAGTAACCTAGACCTTTTACACATTTTAGAATTATAGTAGTCATCAAAACTATGAAATATAATAAATAGAACTATGTTAATTATGTTGTGACTAAACAAAATCTAAAGTATGGTTACTTCCCAAAACATTTAGTGTGAGTAGAGTAAAAGTAGCTGTCCTAAAAACTACTCAGTAAGAGTAAAAGAGTAGCTAATTTAAAAGTACTCATGAGTAGAGAGTACTGAGTTGCAAAACATATGCCCCATTATAATGAACACTGTATACCAACTTTTAAAATACATCACTTATCTATGATAAACACTACATGAATCTGATTCCCAAATATATAAGGGAGACATTATAACAGAAATGAAAAGATTGAAGTTATTTTCAATACACGATCACCATTTTAAATCGTAATGTATGATAAAATTACATTAAAATCAGTTTATGTGTAGGGTCTAAATTTCCCTTAATGCGACAGAGCATTATTGTTTGCATAAAACATGTTCAAACGATGCAAGGAATGCAAAAATATGCTGAATAAGCAGGATCACTTGGCATTTCATGTCCTGCACAATAGAGGAGGTAGAGCAGGCATGGGAAAAGTTGTTTGGTACAGGCTCTACACCATGCTTAAAAAGGAATATTTCACCCAAAAAAATTTATTATCTCATCAATTACTCATCCTCATGCCATCCTGGATGTGTATGACTTTCTTCTGCAGAACACAAATTAATATCTCAGCTCTTTTGGTCCATACAATGAAAGTGAATTGGTGCTAAAATATATCACATAAATCAGCATAAAAGTAGTCTAATCCATGTCTTCAGAAGTATGATATTTCAATATATATAATATGTCTTCAATGATATTATATGATATGTGGTGAGAAACAGATCAATATTTAATTCATTTTTTTACTAATCCTTCTCCCTGCTCAGTCAATCTCCACTTTAACTTTCAATTTATTCTTGTGTTTTTGGTGATTCACTTTCTTCATGTATATCGCCACCTAACTGGGCAGAGAGAAGTGAGAAGTAAATATTGATCTGTTTCTCACCCACACCTGTCACATCAATTCTGAAGTCATGGATTAAACCACTGGAGTTGTATGTATTACTTTTATGCTGCTTTTATGTGCTTTTTGGAGCATCAACATATTGGCACCCTTTCACTTACATTGAATGGACCTACAGAGCTGAAATATTCTTCTAAAATTCTTAATTTGTGTTCTGCAGAAGAAAGGCATGAGGGTGAGTAAATGATGAGATAATTAAAACTTTTGGGTGAAATATTTCTTTAAGTAGCACATGGGGGGCCACATTGTCCTCCTTTTGAGATAAAGTTCCACAATGATTTAGTTCTTGAATCTTTTAAGCCCAGAAATAGTTGTGTATTCAATCTAATACATGATGCACACATTTCTGAAGTTTGTGACTGGTGGAATGTTCTGCTGAAGTACTGCTCTACAAATGCTGATCTTTATAATAGCTAAGCATAATTATAAATAATTTTATAATCTCTACTTTCCTGGTAATTTATTATACCAATTAAAACACTATCTACATCAGGGGTCCGTATTATTAAAAACGAACAATATTTAAAAAAAAAAAATTAAATATATTAAAAATGTCACTGTTTTATTCTATTACATTAAAAGCTACTGAAGTTATTCAGCCAAAAGTAGTGTGTGGTTTTCTCATTTCCTTGTTATTGATGTTTGATTAATAGACTGTATATGACATTGCCTACTAGTGCTCAATTCGGTTACATGTATGTACACATCAAGTCCGACATTTTGATGCAAATATGCTTTTTGTCCCATTGTTTAAATTCACTTTAGACATAAATGACTGCATTTACATTAAATCCTCATCAAGATGTTAATTTGCTGAATGATAAAGTGTATTTGACCATTTAGGTGCATAAATGCATTAGCCCTCAAACATTAGCCGTCTGTCAATTAAATATCATGTAGCTACTACAGACGTCTGGAAATAAAAAGTCAATCTTTTACATTTCATCTAGATCAACCAACCAGTGGTGCTCTTGCTATCATGATTGATGTAATGAACACCCCTGTTCTAGATGTAAAACATAGGCTAAATATAGAAAACTACTCAAAAGTGTGATCGAGGACATCTCTCTTTTTTCTGATAAATATCTAGATAATTTTATTGCCCAGCCCTATTGATAACATTGCATTAATCTCTCACAGCAGCCCAATAATCTCAGTGATAGATAAATTACAGACTACGTTATAGACACACAGCATCTAGTAAGCAGAAATATTACATTTACCTCAATATTTTTCTTCAAATTAGAGGCAGGATTAATGCTGATATCTGGCTTTAGCAAGTAAACTCGCATAACATGATCATGCAATTGGCCTTTTTCACAGCAAAAAGTCCTTCCAGATGCGACCAATATTTTCAAGCTGTAAACTATGCTTATCTCCACGTCAACAGATGGTGCCAGATCTACAGCTGCCGTTCAAGTTTTTTTATGTGTGATTGAAATTTGATGGGAGTCACAAGACTCTCTCTATCCAATTGTCACGATTCCCTGTTGTTTGCCTTGTGTTTCTCCCTTGCCATCTCCAAGACTACACTTCCCATAATTCCCGGCCCTCATCACTACCAGCCGTCCCTCATTGTTTTCACCTGTGTGTCGTTATCCTTGTGTATTTAAACCCTGTTGTGTCTTCATCCAGTGTCAGTTTTTGAATGTTAAATATAATGTTGGATGTGTTTATGCCTGAGCCCATTGTGGATGTTTTCTCGTGTTTATATCTTTTGTTTTCCCATCGTGGATGTTTTGTTTGTTCCTGTGTTCACCATTCGTTTGTCTTTGTTTAATTTTCAATAAAGCTGCAAGTAGATCCTCACTCCTCATCTGCCATGCGTAACACCAATCATGTTGATAGATAAAATAAAATCAGGACAGGGAAGTAGCAAACACAGATGGTGGGAAAATAGTGCAGTAAAAGTACAGTTACAGCACTTAAAATATACTCAAGTAAAAGTATAAAATTTTTAAACTACTTATAAAAGTACAATTCTTGGGAAAAAAGTAGTTTATTACAGTAATGTGAGTATTTGTAATTTGTTACTTTACACCCCCGGTACTGAAGTGGCCATCTCAAAGCCCTGACTTCTATTTGATTTGTGGGCAGAACTGAATAAGAGTAAGCGAGCAAGGAGGTCTACAATCCTGACTCCGTTTCACCAGTTCTGTCTGGTGGAATGGGCCAAAATTCCAGTAACTTATTGTGAGAGGCTTGTGTAAGGCTACCCAAAACATTTGACCCAAGTTAAACAATTTAAATTCAATGCTACCAAATACCTTTCATGTGATGAAAGAAATAAAAGCTGAAATAAATAATTCTCTACCATTATTCTGATTTTTACACTCTTAAAATAAAGTAGTGATCCTAACTGACCTAATACAGGGAATGTGTTCCTCGATTAAATGTCAGAAATTGTGATAAACAGAGTTCAAAAGTATTTGTCTCAGTTGTATGTAAACTTCTGACTTCAACTGTATATATATATATAAATACACCGGTCAGAAGTTTAGGGTCACTTACTTATTCTTGATTTTATTTTTATTTATTTATTTACATTTTAGAATAATAGTAAAGTCATCTAAACTATGAAATAACAGAAATGGAACTGGGAATTAAGTTGTGATTATAAAAATCCAAAATATATTAAAACTATGTTATATTTTAGCATCTACATCTTCAAAGTTGCCACCTTTTGCCTAGATTTGCAGAAATGTACTCTTGGCATTTTCTCAACCAACTTATTGAGGTATCACCCTGGGATGCTTTTTAAACAGTATTGAAGGAGGTCCCATCTATACATTGCACTTATTGGCTGCTTTTCTTTATTATTCATTTAAAGTCCAATCCATTTTTATACAATCATACAATTTTAATTTTGTAATGAAAGCAAATAATATTTTGGCACAATTATATTTTTGTCTACAAAACTCATTTGAAACATCTAAGAATACGCCTTCAGATCAAAAGGTTTTTAAGATCATGAGAAACATTTCAGTCATGTGACCCCAAACATTTGAACAGCAGTGTGTGTGTGTGTGTGTGTGTGTGTGTGTGTATATATATATATATATATATATACACACACACACACACACACACACAATTTGGTTTTCGTCTATGTGTTGAAAGCTTATTTTTAGCGTGATCTCTTACCTTCTGTTCTTGAGTTCTCTCAGGTGAAAATCTTTCATATTATGTAATTCTTCCTCTCTGCTCTGTCACACAATCAGCAGATCACTGTGAGAGGGCATCAGCAGTTGATCTGCTGCGTGATTCAACAGACTCCTGATGTGACCAGAGGTGGGTAGTAACGCGTTCCATTTACTCCGTTACATTTACTTAAGTCATTTTTTGTGGGAAAAATGTACTTTTAGAGTACATTTAAAAGATGGTACTTTTACTCTCGCTCAAGTAAATTTGTAATGAATTTTTTTTTACTTTAACTTCTTTACAATGTGTGGCGTTACTGTTGTTACATTACTGGGTTTAATTTGAATTAATGTGTAATTTATTGAGAGATTATTAAATGGGACATTTACGAGAGCGGAAGTACACAGCTGCGCGTGATGGGAAGCTGCCACTTGAGCGAATAGACTGGCACTCATGTCATCAGTGCAGCAGCATCAAACTCTTCAAAGTGAACCACATTCTTCACTCCACACAGTGAAAAAAAGAATAGTTTTGTTAAGCAATGCCTTCATTTCAATCTAAAACAAGGTGATATTTCAAGATTAAAGTCACAGCTCCAAATTTAGGCAACAAGCTGAGGTAAGTTTTGGCTCTAATTCTAACATGGGCTTTTTTGTGTAATGAATCATTTTCAGGGTGATTCTGTAACTGGGCTCTTATGACACCAGTTTTTAAGTGTACATTTTTAAATCAGTGCAGAAATATATCAGTGTGCTTTGTCCTGCATGTCATAAGCAGTATTTATGCATTTACTCCACACCCTCGTGGGAGTACTGGAAAATATCGCAGCTACTTCAGGCGGATTAACTGTATAAATCCATGTAAACACCCAAGTTAAGTGTAAATCACTGCCATTCGCGTGATCGACAACTGGCGAGCGAACAGACAACATTTCTGCGCGTGCACAGCGAGGTGCACGGAGCGCGTGTGTGAGATGTGTGTCCGCAATCGTTCACTCATTCACTATTTCCTATATAATGAATGGCAGTTAGTGCGCTATATCTCAGAAGTGAACGAAATTAGTGAATTTGGACGAGTGTCGAAACTTCAGAAACATGACATTTTAAAATACTTGGCCTTTATTTGTTACTCTTATGAAATAATAGATTAATAAAATAAATCTTAATTATTTTTGTCATTTTGAATATATACTGTAGCCTATGTTAAAATAATGTAAACACATTTGATCAAATAAAGAGTACATCTTAAAATGTATCTGTATGTTTTGTCTCTCTATATTTTATTATGTTATTTTAATCAAGTAATGATTTTTCAAAAAGTAATTTACGACATTCAGCATAAAATTAAACATTGCAGGAGTGAAGGATGCAGAAAACTCCTAGCTTGTACGTCTTCCCTGTGGTGGATTTTGGGAAATTAACCATCATCGAGTGTTCTTGAAATGTACACTTGAAATTAGAGTGCATTGTGTTTAAGAATGAATGAACAAAAAAAAAAGGGAATGAGTGGCTCACTCAGAATTCGGACAGAAGTGGACACTCCTACAAAATAGTGTAAACTGGAAATAGTGCACTTTATATAATAGATAGGGGGTGGTTTCAGACACAGCGAGAGTTCCACGATCAGGGTTGGTGCCCTACGTAGGTTGTGTACTCTGCATTTAGAGAGCGGCGGTACTGCTGTATAGAACTATCAATCTAAATACTTATGACATTGAAAACTGTAACTACACTGAAATAAGAATCCACACAGTACTTTAGCGAAAGAAGGCATTAATAAAGCATGTTCTTGCTTTGGTTAATATTTCAGCATTATATATAATTTCCTTGTGAGACATTTTCATGTTTTCAATGTAATAATTACTAGAAATGTTTCCAAACCTCTCTTCTTATTGACAAATTCATCCAGATCTGACAAGAGCCCTTAAAGGGTTAGTTCACCCAAAAATTACAATTCTCATTATTTACTCACACTCATGCAACCCCAGATGTGTATGACTTTCTTTCTTCTTCTGAACTTAAATGAAGATTTTTAGAAGAATTTCTCAGCTCTGTATGTCCATACAAAGTGAATTTGTGGTAACATTTTAAAGTTAAACAAACTAAGTCAGCATAAAAATAATCCATAAGACTCTAGTGGTTAAATCAGTATCTTCAGAAGTGATGTGATAGGTGTGGATGAGAAGCAGAGAAACAGATCACTTTTACATTCTTCTTGTGTTTTTGGTGATTCACATTCTTTTCTGCATATCGCCCCCTGCTGTCCAGCAAAAAATGACAAATGATGATCTGTTTCTCACACACATCATATCACTTCTGAAGACATGGTTTAAACCATTGGAGTCTTATGGATTACTTTTATACTGCCTTTATGTGCTTTTTGGAGCATCAAAATTTTGGCCTACAGAGCTAAAATATTCTTTTCAAAATCTGAATTTGTGTTCTGTAGAAGAAATTAAGAGCATTCACTGACAGTAAATAGTGACTTAGGCAAACATTCTGTCTAATATCTCCTTATTTTGTTGCATGGAAGAAAGAAAGTCCAACGGGTTTGGAACAACATGATGGTGAATGATGACAGAATTTCCATTAATAATAATGATAATAATAATAATAATTCTGAAGTACATTAAATGTGTATTATGTAATGGAATAATGGAATACGTTACTCACTACTTGAGTACTCTTTTAAGTGGATACTTTCTTAGTCTTACTCAAGTAATTATTTATGTTAGTACTTTTACTTCTACTTGAGTAATTATGTTTTTGATGTAATTGTACTTTTACTTGAGTACAGTTTTTGGCTACTCTACCCACCTCTGGATGTGATCCATGATGCTCTCTCTCTCTCTCTCTCTCTCTCTCTCTCTCTGTCGCCACACTCCTCTTATGATCCTAATTTATTTAGTCATCTAATCTCTGTTGAAGTGAGTGAAGAAAGAGAGTCATTATTAAAGAATTCCCCTGTGAGAATCACACTGGCTCAGAGGTCAGATGCTGGTTTGCAGGAGCAAAATCAGTTGTTGACTTACTGCTTCGGCTTCATTCATTTGGCCTGTGTTTGAACAGGCCAATAACCAGGCCAGTTACCCAGCCACCTCCTCAGGGACAGAGCAAGTGCCTGCAAAAAGAAGATTCCTTTTTGCAATTATGTGAAATAGAGAAGAAAGCATGACTTCAGCTACAAGTGGAACTCTACACTGGGTAGATGATGCATAACATGTTCATCAACTTCATCAAACATTGTTTATATGTTTTGTAGGATTATAAGAATTGCAGTAACGTGATTTGAATCTAGGAAAACCCAACCTTCTCAATCCTGGAATTATTCAACATCATAAATGAATGGCCAGGCATCAACATTGGTCAGAAACTCCCTTCAGCATGACCTTCTGAACTTCCACATAGAGTTAAAGCAGACTTTTCTTTAAAAGGTTTCCAAAAGACCATCAGATTTGCATGACTCTCATACTAAAATATTTAATCTTAATCCAGGAACATTTTATACAATGTCACAGTACTTTACGGATTTAACCTTCTAAAATGTAAGAATGCAGTTAAATTCACGATTTATACAATACCTAGTCTTGCTAGGTAATTCTGACAATTGCTTTGAAATGATAATTTATAAAATAATTATATCTTTATCTACATAGTTTCACATCTTTGTCTACTGATGAGGATATTAGAAACTTTGTGGAACCATTAGAACTCCCTAAACTGACAACTGCTAAAAAAAAAAAAATGCTCTTGATTCTGAGACAACCTTGGAAGAGCTTGGTGAGGTAATTAAGGCCTTGCCTACTGGCAAGGTTCCGGGGCCAGATTTTTTTTGATCTTATGCTACAGAACTGGCTCAACTTTTGCTAAAAGTTTACACAGAAACTTTAAAGAATGGAAAGCTTCCGCGAACCATAACACAAGCCCGGATCAGTCTGATTCTTAAACAGGATAAAGTGCCAAGCGAGTGTAAGAGTTACCATCCAATTTCCCTGATCCAGCTAGACATTATTTTCCAACATTTTGGCTATCTGATTCAGTAAAGTTATGACATCTCTTATACATTTATATCAGGTGGGGTTTATTCGGGGCCATAATTATTCTGATAATATTAGGCATTTCATTAATGTCATGTGGGCAGTGGAGAATGATCAGACTCCGGTCGCTGCCCTCTCGCTTGGCAGCGAAAAGGCATTTGATATGGTAGAATGGGATAATCTTTATAAGATTTTGAAAATGTATGGGTTCGGGAATAATATAATCGGGTGGATTAAGGTTCTTTATAGACACACAGAAGCAGTGTTTCTATCGAATTGATTAATTTCAGATTATTTTATTTTGGGATAGGGTTTACACCCGGCACGGTTGCCCTCTTACCCCATTATTGTTCTGTCTTGTCCTGGAACCATTAGCAGCCATGATAAGATTTTCCTGGGGTGGTGTCGGGAGGTGTGTCGCATAAGCTTTCGCTTTATACAGATGATATTTTATTATTTGTATCCGACCCTACTAGATCAATGCCTTGCCTTGCCTCCACTGAATTATTAATTCCTTTTCTAAGTTCTTAAGATACAGAGTGAATTGGTCTAAATCCGAATCTTTAGCTCTGACAGCGTACTGCCCAGAAACTTCTTTTCAGCCGGGTGCCATCCAGTGACCCAAACTGGGCATTTGGGTATGAGTATTTGGGTATTTTATTCCCAGCAAATTTTGTGATTTAGTTAATTATGGTTAATTCTGACCCTTTAATAAAAAGGTTTTCGAGCGATGTGGGCAGGTGAGCTTCTTTACATTTATCTATGAATGGGAAGGGTAATGTCATAAAATTAATTGTATTAAAAAATTGAACTACCTGCTACAATCTCTCCCTATAGATGTCCTCCTCTCTTATTTCAAGCAATATAATAGCATAGCTAAATCCTTCATTTGGAATGGTAAATGTCCCAGATTAAGCTTCAGTAAGTTACATAGGCAGAATGACAAAGGTGGTCTTGGTCTACCCAAGATTTTGTTTTGTTATTATTAGGGCTGTCAATCAATTAAAATGTGTAATCAAATTATGTATATATACATAATATAAAATAGTATTATTATATAGTATTCCATATTATTGAACATAAGCCAATCATTGACATACAGTTAACATCAATCCATTTCACAAGTTACTTTGTCAATCATTTCGAGATTTATTATGAGGGATTGTTTAAGGACCCGTCAATGTACACTTGCGTCAGACATGCTTGTGTAGCGTCTCAAGTGTTTTGCGTCATGCACATTTTTAGGTCACTGTGTCAAGTTAAATATAGTTTAATTCGTAGAACACATCTGAGATCCCTTAGTTCGAATTTGCACTCCATCAAGTATTTTGAACGCAAGAACATAACGCATGTTTGTGTTGTGCTGCCTGCTGAAGGGTTGTTTTGTTCACTGAATAAACTGCACGTTGCCATACAGCTGAAGTTTCACTTACTGCACTCTGGAGTAAACAGGTGGTACTACAAGTTTGCATTTCTCAGGAATCTTCCTTATTATGGTCCGGAGGATTTGCAATTAATTGTGTTAATTTTTTTAACGTGTTATTTTTAATAAAATTAATCAGACTGAATTAATGCTAAATAGCCCTAGTTATTATGCATTTGGTCTCAGACATTTGGCTCATTGGTCGCTTCCACCTCCCTGGTTTTGTAATGAACAGGATGTACTTGCCCCTATTTCGCCATTGCAAAGCCTTTCTATGAAAATAACTGGATAAATTATGTTAGACCCCATTATCTCGCATTTGCACATGATATGGACAAAAGTGTCCAGAGTGTTTAATTCAGACATCTAATTAAATGTTGCTTTGAGCATATGGCTAAACACAAAAATCTGCTGTAATATGTCCCTTTCTGCTGGACAGAGTGGATTGTGAGAGTGGTTAATATGCTCGGTGACCAGGGCTGGACTGAGAATAGAAATCAGCCCTGGATTTCACATGGCAACTGGCCCATGGCAACTGTTCGCTGTCCTTTTCTGCATATTGCGGCGCAGATTTGTGATCCGTTCTGCATAACTTGGCGCCTCATTTCTGCTTATCGCAGCCCATTCGACACACTCGGTTCTCACGCTGGCCAGGCTGCCCATGATCGGCCTCAAAGTGCATCGGCCCAACGGGAAAATGCCTGGTATTCCAGATTGCCAGTCCAGCCCTGTCGGTGACTTATATGAGAGTGGAGTGTTAAGTGGTCCTTTAAAAATATGGCTCATCATTTGGAGTGGTGGTTACTGCTTTTGGAAAAGGTCATGAGGCATCAGTGTATTACTCCCTACTAATTCAGAGTTTTTTGGTGATGTGTTAAGATCCAAGAATTTTGGTTGAGGGTTCAGAATTTTATTCTGAAAAAATGGGGCTGCATTTAGCCTTTTTAAAAGGCTCTCATGGAGGGGCAGTGGGGAGAGATTTGTAGTTTTAAATGTGTGTGATTTTATATATATTTATATTTGTGTGTGTGTGTGTGTGTGTGTGTGTGTGTGTGTGTGTGTGTGTGTGTGTGTGTGTGTGTGTGTATACTCAGGCTTTGACTACAGGGATATTTGTTGAGGGTCAGGGTGGAGTTGGCGATTGGAAGGGGGAAAGGGAATAATGGGGGTTAAATGTTGTGTATATATATGTTTTGCTTTTCTGATTAATTTGTGAGAATCAAAAAAAATGTGTTTATCTAAAAAAGGTAGATTATCCTACATAAACAACCGAAGACTTCATTGAGGTGCATCAGATATCCTTCTTCGTCCTTTGAATACACCACTATGTCATTGATGTATAAGCTGTATGTATGAAGCAGCTTTTACCTTTCAGATCCTTCAGAATGCACTCAATGAGATGTTGGAATGAGGCAGCTGCATTTTTTAAGCTAAAGGAAGATGTAAATATTCATATAGACCTGAAGAAGTAACAAAGGCAGTTTTGGGTATGCTTTCTGATTCCATTTCCACTTGCCAATACAAACATTTTAGGTCTCGGGTACTGAAGATTCCTGTTTCATATAAAGACTCTAAGATATCTTGGATATGTGGCATAGGATAACAGTCAAATTAAGTTTTGGATTTCAACCCTTGGAAATTCACACAAAATCTGGAGCCACCACCCTTCTTCGGCACAAGGACGACTGAAGCAGCCCAAGGTGAATCTGAAAGTTAATCCAGTTTCCCTGTCAATGAACAGTTGCTTTTCAATGGACACTCTGTATGCTTTTTTACAGATAGGTACTTCATTGGTTGTGATGCTGCGGTGTTTGGCAATGTTGGTATGTTCTATTTCATTGGTATAGACAGTTTGCCAGTCTCTCATTAGGTTCTCAAGTTGGGTTTGAAACTCTGGGGTGGTGTCAGTATTGATGGCTAGCTGATGAATGGACCATGAGGTTTCTGGTGATTCTTCTGGAATTGGCAAAGCATGATAAAAGGACAGTAATGCACTGGTAGAATTAATGAGTAAGAATGAAAAAAGTCCATACCTAAAATTACAGGTTCTGTAAGATCTGCATCCCCCATCACATACAGAATAAAATCATTATTTCTCCTTTGTAGCTCACACTCACATTTATACAAATCAATGGCAGTTAGCACTTGTCCATTGGCTAATTACTTGGATTAATTTGTTCTCTGCCCTTCAGCTTTCTCCAACAAGATTCCTGAATAAGTGAAAGTGAGCTTCCTGTGTCTATCATAGCTTGTAGATATCGGCCAAAAAGTAAGGCAGGTATGGTCAAAATCTTCAAATCTAGCTGAATAGAGTTTTGAATGGATTGCATAATATGTGTGTTAGTTTGGGTTGGTTTTTGGGAAATGTCTCCGTTGGTATGGGTATTTTTCCTCTGCACTTCTGGGTTGGGGTACGGCTCTAATATTTCTAGCATCTTCGAAGTCTCGCTCAATTTGAGGACCAACTTTAACCAACTCGCCTACATCTCTTACGGTTCCCATATAAGGCTTGCTAGATGAGGATTGCAATTTCTTAAAATGGCCTTCACAATCTCTTTCTCCAACATGTTCTTCCATCTCAGACATAACACTCTGTAGTAATGAGCAAAATCACAGATACATTCTTTGGGGACTTGTTTTCTTTTTAACAACAGTTTCACAGCTTCTGCCTTGTAGTCGTCATTTAAGAAAGAGATTTTCTTGAATCATTTCCAAGTATATGTTGTTCTTCATTCAGCCAACCACCAGTCTTTAGTGATCTTAAGAACTGAGATAAGATAAGCTAAAATTTCCTGATCGATGATAGGTAGAATGAAAAAGTATTCTTCACATCTTTTGCTGTAATAAACTGGATAATTTTCCTCATCATCCCCAAATTGTGGGAATTCAACTTTAACAGGCAGATATGGAGAGGTAGGTATATTGTCAGGATTGGATGATGAATGTTGACTTGTATTTCTACTCTTGCCTTGTGGTACAGTTGGGGTAAGTCATGAAGGAGTCGACATCAAGGGAGCATATGACCTTAACTTTGCATCCTTCTCGGCATATCTTCATTTCAAACAACGGATTTTCCCAAATATTGTATACTCAACTTAAACATATTATGCACTCTCTCACACTCCCTCTTGATCTTGTATGTTACTTTTTCTTCAACTAATCTACATTGTCCAATTAGATCCTTCTGTGAATAACATTGGCTCACCTTTTGGTTGCAATCTTTGATGCTTCCCTCTAGGTTCATGACACACCCTGTGTGAAACTCTTCTATTAACTGGTGGATAGAGGAATAAGGGTTAAGTGCTGTTTCATCATCAGGAGGTGGAGGAGGAGGAAATGGAACTTCAACTGTGTTGTCTGAGTTATTGTCATCTTTTGAATTAATATACAATTCACTAAATATGGTAATGAGTGAATTTAATGGTTGTGGATCTCTCCTTGTTACAAATGGGCCAGTGGTGAAATCAGGATTGGGTTCGTCCTCATCCTCCACACCGTAATATTGGCTTGCCATATTTTACTGTGCAAGAACACAATACGTTCAATATGTAAAAAATACAGGTAGAGCCAGGTATAAGTACAACAAGGAACATAAAACAACCAGTTGCTTAAATACAAAGTCTGAAATACACAATTTTGAATGATTGTGTCCTCGTACGTGCAACCATTCTATAACACCCTGGTCTCTGTTGAATTAAGGTAGCTATGTCACGTTCTGTCTGCACTTGTTTTCAAGAACTCTTATTTTGAAAGTCTATCCCTCACTACATTTCCCACAAGCCACTGCCCTGATCACTCCTTCATTGTCCCCACCTTTTTGTCATTTCCTTGTTTAGTTCTAAGTGTATATATTCCCTCTTGTTTTGTCAGTCTTGGTCAGTCCTTAGTTATGTATGCTAAATGTTTACGTTGATGTTAAGTCTGACTTCTGCTCCAAGTGTTTGCTCCAAGTGTTTGCTCCAAGTGTTTGCTCCAGCGTATGTACTTCTCCAACGTGTGTACTTCTCCAGTGTTAATTATTAAAGGATTTAAGTTCCTACTCCTGCGCCTCCTATCCTCCTTGTCACCCAAACGTAACAGAAGCGTTACAGAAGGACTGACCAAATAACCACAAAGAATATGGAGCCAACGGCTTTGTTCCTCGAGCTCTTCAGATAGGATCTGCCAATGCTGGAGTATTCAACCAGGTTCCTTCACCTCGTAACAACTACAGGCTTTACTGACGTGTACCTCAAGCCCATCTATGGAATGGGATTAAACTACCATCGAACAACAGTGCTTCCTGAGGTGGGGAATCTCTCCCTGGTTGATTATGTTGCAGCCACCCTGGTCCTCCATTTACCCTCATTACCCTTCTCTGACCGCACTAAATTATTTGGTTACTCTCCTCTCCAAGAGAATTATAGCAAAAACTCCAAGCCTTCCACGGCCAGTGTCTGCAAGCCTTCCACGGCCCCTGTCACCAAGGTTTCTCTACACTGTCCAACATCCCAAAATAATTTTTTTGGGGGGGCTATTCCTGTCCTGTCTCCAGTGGCCGATTCACTACTGCCGTCAACAGTAGCGACCACGGTCAGCGAGCCAGAGCCCATGCCTGCCACGGTCAGTGAGCCAGAGCCAGCGCCTGTAGCCTCGACCGTCCCAGAGCCAGCGCCTGTAGCCTCGACCGTCCCAGAGCCAGTGCCTGTAGCCTCGACCGTCCCAGAGCCAGCGCCTGTAGCCTCGCCCCCTGTTGGAAAGAGAATGCGAAGGAAGCGAGCACCTTCTCCCCAGCTTCTGCCAGAGCCCTCCGCGTCTCCAGAGCCTTCCACGGCTCCGCCTCTCGAGCCTCCCAGAGCTCCACCTCTTGAGCCTTTCGGGGCTCCGCCTCCCCAGCCTTCCGGGGCCTCGCCTCTCGGACCCTCCATGGCCCCGCCTTCCACGGTTCTGCCCCAAGAGTCCTCCTTGTCTCCGCCTTACATGGCTCCACCCCTTGAACCTTCCACGGCTCCGCCCCCAGAGTTCTCCATGGCTCCGCCTTCACTGGCTCCGCCCCCAGAGTTCTCCATGGCTCTGCTTTCTCCAGCTCTGCCTTCCACGGCCCCGCCCACTGAGTCCTCCTTGAATCTGCCCTCCTTGGCTCTGCCCACTGAGTCCTCCTTGGCTCCGCCTTTCACGGCTCCGCCCTCCTTGGCTCCACCTTCCACGACTCCGCCAACAGAGACTTCCTGTGTTCCGCCCTCTCCCCTTGTGACAATTCCTCCCATAGCTCCGCCCGCTCCCCTAAAGTGGCCTCCTCCCCGGCCTCCTGACCCAGTCCCTGTCTTGTGGCCTCCTCTCCGGCCTCCTGACCCAGTCCCTATCCTGTGGCCACCTCCCAGGCCTCCTGTCCCTCCTGACCTAGTCCCTATCCTGTGGCCGCCTCCCAGGCCTCCAAACCCAGTCCCTATCCTGTGGCCACCTCCCAGGCCTCCAGACCCAGTCCATGTCCTGTGGCCACCTCCCAGGCCCCCTGAACCAGTCCCTTTCCTGCGGCCCCCTCCAATGCCTCCAGATCCATTCCCTGCCTTGAAGCCACCACCCAGACCCCGATCACTCTTGAAATTGTGTTAAATACTGTATAGACTATAGAACAATTCTATATAACACAATAGATAATTTGATATCAAAATGTAACATCTAATGTTAAAATGTATGTTTTCTCATTCAATTCAGCCCCCTTGAATTCTTTGTCCAGTTCATGAATAATGTATTTGATTTTATATGATTTATTTGAAAGAATTAATAGAACAATGTCATGTCTATCCTTGTATTTTTCATCTGGTCAAGGTTGATAAGGGTTTTAGAAAGTAATTAGTAATAATGCAATTACTTTTCAGACAGAGTAATTACTGAAGTAATTCAATTACACTGTAGAAGATGTAAATAGTAGTTAGTAATTCATTACTTTTTAGAGTAACTGATCCAACACTGATGAACATTGGGGAAGAGCACTTGTGCTAATTGTACATTGACCTGAGATCCACGGCCTAGATGAGAGTCCGAATTCGATCAGGCATATAAAAAATGGGTCACTGAATGTAGATACAGCAGAGAACGTCATATAGCTCATCTTCCCTAGCATTAGAACGGGAAAGAATTTGTGGACATCGGAAATAAATTAACATTACTTTTACTTTTTGAAACTCTCTTCCTAGCACTTCTCTTTAACTTTGATAGGCAAATTTTAATACCAGTTGACCTTCATGGGAGAATTTTAATACCAGTTGGCCTCCATTGGAAATCTTGATACCAATTAGCCTCCACAGTTTTTATTCTAATTGGCCTCCATACAGTTTTGATAGTAATTTTTCTCCATCAACAAAGTATAACCCAGTGGTTTCTTAAGCAGAAACTATAATCCAATCCATACATAAATTATTAAATGTTTGTTCCTCCATACACAAATCTTGACCTACTCGATCATCCATACACGCTAAATTTCGAGTGTCCAATGCATATCAAATGGCGGACTTGGATGAGGAGAAGCAAAATCGTGACTGATGGAGAACTCAAAACACAACTCCTTAACAATGGAAAGACTGCAAAGACTGCAAAATCAGTGACTACAGAACTAACACATTTTAAAAAGAGTGAGGAGCGCAAACTACGTACCGCCATTGAACAGGGAAAGAGATAGCATTCTTCAAAAACGAAGCATCCCACGTGGCGAGTCACAATATTGTATTGGAGAAAAATGCTCTTTTTTTAGCCTCTTAAATCCCTCGTCCTCCCCACAACAGAACTCTAAAAATGGTTAGAGAAAGAGAGGCTGGGCTGCACCCTGTGCCTAATCATGTTTATGTGAACTGTCTAGGCCCTAGAGTCTAGGGTTACAAAATAGAAGAAATAAGGTATTTTTAAACAAGTGCCTACCTTTCCATTGTTCCCATGATGAAACGCCTCCAAACCAGAATTTGCTTGATGGAAAATGGCCTGCATGATGCATAACGGCGCAGAACTAGGCCGTGCGCCAGATAAAGGAGCATGTCTCTATGGCGAGAATGTTGCATCTGTCCGGAGGGAGAGAGAAACACAAGGAAAATTCGGTGCCCATCCTCAATCTTTTTTCTTGTGACAAGAGTCGGAGCTCATATGGCTCCTTTCAAAGACCGCATGGTTTGACAGAGCCTCGATGAAGCGCCATCAGGCCTGTTTAACAATGCGGTTGAATCTGTACACAAACTGTTTATTTCCAGCAACGTACTCGCATGTTATCACTCAAAAGGGAAATCATAGTCCTCGCTTCTGTGTGAGTCGCTAGTAACCAACACGGGCTTAGACAAATTTGTGCACTGAAGTAAGAAAATCTGGTGAGATGGCACCAAGCACTCGCCTATATAGAGCCTCTAACGTGACTCCCTATGGGCATTGCGTAAGTGCCATAAGCCAATAACTTGGCGAGATTGTATACAGACTTCAAACCACTGACGTAGTCCTAATTGCATCATTAAGCAATGTTGATGTTTCCTTGAAAGGGAATCAACACATATTTTGGTGTCTTGTGTGAGGTCCAGTTAATTTCAATTGGTGCCAGTGTAATTCTCACTACAATTTTAACCAAAAATCTTTATTTAAGAAAAAACAAATCCATGGATATGTTATGCATCTAAAGGACATCTTTCAGATGAATCTGATTGAAATTGAATTTGGTCATGCCCTCTATTCCCCCCCCCCCCCCCCCCCCCCCAAAACATATGCTGTTGTAGGGCTTCCTCTTCTGCTGTATTCAGTTTGTATTTATTTATTTTTTACATTTCTTTTAAGGGATTTCAGAGAGTCTTTAGTGATTTTTTTTTGACTAAGCACCATGGATAACAACATGTCGCCTCTGAATAAATTTTATCAGTCACAGTCCTCTAGCTAGAATCAAAGACTTGTACTGCATTGCAATGTACAGCACTAACTACACTAAACATTTTTATTGGACAAGTAGCTTTGATCATTTTCAGGTAAAATTCCAGAATCCATTCATTTGCATCCATAAAGAACCTAGTTCTTTTTCTTTCTGGTCTAGGCACAGCCAATGAGAACATTATTTTTGATGCAAGAAATAAAGATCATTCAAAAAAATTCAGTCAGATTGGGTTTTCCATGTTCCCTTTTTAAAGGTGTCTGAGTCACATATGTAGCTCTTTTAGGAAGGAGGAAGTGGGAGCCGGATACACAATTCATTGTAAGTAATTTTATTTGTACACTTTTCAGCTTTGCACCCAGTTTTCTTTTCAGCACAACATACAGTAAATGCATGCACACACAATCACTACTGCAAGCGTTTCTCTCTCCCCTCCGGTGGTCTGGATTGCCTCTTTTATCCCTCTCCAGCTCTCACTACAACTTAGAGATCATTTCACACAGGTGTCAATCCTTACCGTTCTTCCTCTCTCTGCCACAGATGTTGCTTGGCCACACCCACATCACCACAGAGTAATATCATAATTTTCTTAGCATGATTATTTTTTTCCGCCTGTGGTCTACTTATAATGTTACACAACAGTCAATCATCCAATTTCCATAGCAGCATTCCATATGTAATATTCTTTAAGTATTTGCTGGAAGACTTGCCGTTATGGTTCTGGAATAACAAATCAAACATTGCCTGTTTGCTCTGGGGTTCACTAAAAACTGCTGGCTTATTTTTTCCATCCAATTACTGAGTTGAGCCAGTTGGATCTTTTTAAATTCCAGCTGTTGGGGTCCAAAAAATCTGAGACCACTGGTGAAAGTGTATTTTTAATTATTATTCTAATTCTATATATAAAATAATATCAGCATATAACAATTTGAGGAAAAGTTTTAATTCAAGTAAATTAACATGAATTTTAGTTTTCCTATTATTTGGTATGCCACTCTTTTGCCATAATGATGGTGAAAGTGTATTTATTGAAAAAAGAAATTGTGGCAGGGCGGAGGGCGGGGCCGGGTCGTGATTATACACACCCGGTCCCGTATCTGGCTAATCAAGCCTCCGAGAGGAATAAAGTCCAACTGCGGAAGACGGTGCGGGAGAGAGAGATCGTTTACGGACATGTCCATCATGTGTGTGTTTGTGTCTTTTGTATAAGTTCATAATTAAAATATTATTTATATTGTCAAGCCGGTTAAGATTACAGTCACTGACTTTTAATTTAATCACTTTCAAGGACATTAATATGGTTACACATATTTATAAAATAATGTTATTTATATAGAATAATATAAAACATTCATTATGATCATACGTATGTCTGTTTGTTTCGGTGACCAAGGAAGGGCAAGGTATGACTAGTGTGTAACAATGAACAAGGTGGAAATACAAAAATAATTTGGAATTTGTTGAGCAGAATTTGTTTTACAAAATATCTTAAATGTAAAGTAATTAGTATTTTTTTTTTTACAATATTAGTATTTCGTTTTTCAATCAAGCAATCAGTAATCTGATTACAATTTTAGATTTGTAAATTATACTGGATTACTGTTTTGGGTAATTTACTTTACACATCTGACAAAGCAAATGCAATTACTGTTCCATCTATAACTAATTTTGTTCACTATGTTTTTCAAGGTCATTCTCCTCATTAAGTTTGAATACTTAAAACATTTATTCTAAATTCATACAGTTGTATGTACAGTTTACATACACTTAGGTTGAATTCATTAAATCAAGTTCCCCGTCTGTCGCTCACTTCGAAGTTGTGTCGAAGAAGCGACACTAGGGGTCTCTCTTGAGCGCCGAAAGATACCTCTGATCTATGAAAAAAGGCCAATGAGAGTTGGCGAACAGTATTTGCATACTCCGCCTCCGGATACGGATATAAAGGCGAGAGAAATACGCTCGTTCATTCAGTAATTTTCTTCGGAGCCGATGGTCGTGTGTATGCAGTCAGCTGCGAGTAACACAACTGATCCTTCTTCTGATCCTCTGACGCTCTGCTTTGCTGTTGGATTTACGGCGCACTACAGCGGCTTTTCTCTTCACTGCCGGCGTGCAGTTTGCCCCTGGGCGCTTCGACAGCGCAGAGTTAAAAGAGTTGAAAGAGTGATTCTCTCCATAAAAGAGTTTATTTCTCTGAAAGAGCATTACACAGCGGCGTTGAACGTCCTTTTCAGGACGCGTCTTTATAAAGATGTAATTTCCGCCCCTGTGTAGTTTCTGGATGCGGTGATTTCTCCCCACCTCTCTCGGTCATAAAACACTGTCTTGCATGCCTGGGCTGCGATCACACGCAGGCAGTGTTTTATGAATGGTTCATGTTCTCAGTGCGAGAACATAGCCATGGCAACATTGCGGTCGTGTGGCTTTCTTTTGTAATGAGAGAAAGCCGTTTCAGCCGCCCGCCTCGCCTCCTTCCTACGGGATTGACGCAGGCGCCGCGGGCGATGAACACGATTTGGGGACAATGACGGGCTCTGTTCGCCGGGTAAACCCCCTCGAACCTCCCGCCTCCCCGGCACGCTTGTTTGCTTCCGTCTGAGCTCGGGATGAGCATTCTCTCCAATGGTTCATCTTCTCAGTGTGAGAACATGGCCGTTATAGCATTGCGGTCGCACGGCTTTCTTTTGTAATGAGAGAAAGCCACTTCAGCCGCCCCCCGCACCTCGCCTCCTTCCTACGGGATTGACGCAGGCGCCGCGGGCGATGAAGGCGATTTGGGGAATATGACGGGCTCTGTTCGCCGGGTAAACCCCCTCGAACCGCCCGCCTCCCCGGCACGCTTGCTTGCCTCAGAATTGGATGACATCACCGCTGCATCGGAGAGCGTTACAGCGGCATCGGATGCTGATCGCTTGCCTGGGCCGCCACCTTCGGGTCTGCCGCCCAGCCTGAGCCTGACGCATGGAGATCCGCTATGCTTTCCCAGGCTACTTGATCTGTCCCGCGGTCAGGTGCGCCGCTCACAGCCACGCCCCCCCCTGTTCCTTTCTTCCCGGATGTGCACGACGAGTTGAGCAAAGCCAAGGCTTCTTCGCTCCTCCGCTCTCACTACCCTCGCGGTGGAACGGTCCCAGACCGCTTCCACTCTGCACGCCACGGCCCTTCCTGCAACCAACGCCAGGCCAAGGCACTTCAAAACTTGCACCTTGGGTAGTCCTGTTCTTGATGTGCTGCAGGAACTGCGCTGGATGACCAACCGCGCCCCCGGGCCACGGAGGTCAGAAGCGCCGGCACTCGAACAGGCGATGGCCACCCCTTGTGGTCCAGAAACGCACCTGTGGACTGGACCTGGTCGAAATGCGGGAGGCAGACAAGGCACACCTTCTCCCACACCCCCGTCTCCCAGCTAGGTCTATTCGGCGCCACTGTTGACGACTCTGCCCAGCAGTCCTCAGCGGTGAGGCAGACGGAGGCCACTGCACATCCTGCCCCGCCGCAAGCCTGCCGCCATGGGCCATGCCCCGTCTGCTCGCCGAGGGCGTCCTCCTGCGGCTATGAAACACCCTGCTCCGCCCCAACCCGGGCCCAGCTCTCAGCCCCAGCGTCGAGCACTCCGCAGGAAGCGGACGCCCCCGTCTCACGGACCCCCTCAAGGACCCGGAAGGCTCCGAGGCTGTCCGTAGACGCTCAACCCAGGGACCAAGATGTTAGCTCCGGAGGTGGTAAGACCGCTCCGTCCCCGGTGGAGGGCCGGGAGGAGAATTTTTTTGTCGAATTAGTTTTCACATTCTCATATTCTCTGTAATGAGCTATTTCCTGTCTCTGGGTCACCTGGCCCGCAAATGCCATTCTCACGGCACTTTGCCCCCAGATATCAACAGTCCTGGCTTCCTGGACACGGACCACCCGTCTTCAGCCCCACGACTGTCCCCCGGCCAGCCGGTTCCGACGAGTCTAGAGGACACCTACCCAGGACCTCCTCCTCAGTCGCTAACCCGCCCCCTGCCGGGTGTGCGGAGCAAGGTAAGTGCTTGAGTCTCTTCTCACCAACGAGCGTGCCCAGTCAGTGTTGAACTGCCTCGCTGCCTTCAGGCCAGGCACAGCGGTCCCCTTAAAACTTTTCCAGAGGCTCCTGGGGCATATGGCGTCCTCCGTGGCGGTCGTGCCGCTGGGGTTGATGCATATGAGACCGCTCCAACACTGGCTCCAGACCCGAGTCCTGAGACGAGCATGGCGCCACGGCACGCACCGGGTAACAATCACCCCCGCCTGCCAACAAACGTTCAACCCCTGGACAGACCTCTGTTTCTTACGGGCTGGAGTACCCCTACAGCAGGTGTCCAGACACGTCCTGATCACGACCGACGCCTCCAGATTGGGTTGGGGCGCCGTTTGCAATGGGCACGCAGCCTCAGGCCGTTGGAAAAGGGCCCAGCTGCGTTGGCACATCAACTGCCTCGAGTTGTTGACCGTCCTTCTAGCCCTGCGGCAGTTTCTCCCGTTAATTCGCGACAAACATGTCCTGGTCAGGTCGGACAGCACCACTGCAGTCGCGTACATAAATCGCCAAGGTGGCGTACGCTCCCGTCACATGTCGCAACTCGCCCGTCGTCTCCTCCTTTGGAGCCAGCACCGACTCAGGTCGCTGCGTGCCACTCACATCCCCGGCAACCTCAATGTGATGGCGGACGCGCTGTCATGACAACGCTTGCCTGGCGGAGAGTGGAGGCTTCACCCCCATTCGGTTCAGCTGATTTGGGAACGGTTCGGCAAGGCCCAGGTAGACCTGTTTGCCTCCCGAGAGACCTCCCACTGCCCGCTCTGGTACGCCCGCTCAGAGGCTCCCCTAGGGGCAGATGCACTGGCACACAGCTGGCCGGTGGAGCTGCGCAAGTACGCATTTCCCCAGTGAACCTTCTTGCACAGGTGCTGTGCAAGGTCAGGGAGGACGAGGAGCAAGTCACTCTCGTGGCTCCTTACTGGCCCACTCAGGCCTGGTTCTTGGACCTTGTACTCCTCGCGACAGCCCCTCCCTGGCGAATTCCCCTGAGGAAGGACCTTCTTTCTCAGGGACGGGGCACGCTCTGGCATCCGCACCCAGACCTTTGGAACCTCCACGTCTGGCCCCCGAACGGGATGCGGAAGATCTAGCTGGTCTACCACCCATGGTCGTAGCCACGTTCAACCAAGCCAGAGCCCCTTCTACCAGGCAACTCTACGCCCTGAAATGGCGTCTGTTCGTGAATTGGTGTTCTTCCCGGGCAGAAGACCCACAGAGGTGCGCAGTTAGGTCTGTGCTCCTGTTCCTACAGGAGAGGTTGGGGGGGAGGCTGTCCCCATCCACCTTGAAGGTGTATGTTGCCACTATCGCAGCTCACCACGACCCAGTAGACAGCAAGTCTCTGGGTAAGCACGACTTAATCGTCAGGTTCCCAAGAGGTGCCCGGAGGTTAAACCCCTCCCGGCTAAACCTGTTCCCCTCCTGGGATCTCTCAGTGGTCCTCGCCGGTCTTCAGAGATCCCCCCCCCCCCCCCCCCCCCCGAGTCGCTAGAATCAGTTGGCTCAGGGCCCTCTCCTGAAAAGACGGCCCTGCTGATCGCGCTCACTTCCATCAAGAGGGTCAGGGACCTGCAAGCGTTCCCTACTAACGACACTTGCCTGGAGCTCGGTCCGGCAGATACTCATGTGATCCTAAGACCTCGACTGGGCTATGTGCCCATGGTTCCTACCACGCCCTCTGGAGATCAGGTAGTGAACCTACAAGCGCTGCCCCGGGAGGAGGCAGACCCTGCTCAGGCGCTCTGAGCAGCTCTTTGTCTGCTTTGGAGGACAGCAGAAAGGGAACGCTGTCTCCAAACAGAGGTGTCTCACTGGGTGGTGGATGCCATTCAGTTGGCCTATCACACCCAGGCCATGCCCCCCCCTTACGGGTTCGAGCCCACTCCACTAGGAGCGTGGCATCCTTATGGGCACTGGTGAGGGGCACCTCCTTAGCAGACATTTTCAGAGCTGTGGGCTGGGCAGCACCTAACACCCTTACGATCTCAGGGTTGAGTCAGTCTCGTCCCGTTTTCTCACAGGTCCGAGCCCGTAGAACTCGGTACACGTCGACGATCTGACCGGGTGAACCGCTTGTTCCAGCGCCGTTTCCCTCTGCAAAGGCAAAACAGTGCGCTTTTGTCCCAGAGGACCTAGGTCCCTGGTTGATTCCTCCCTAGCCCTTCGGGCCCGCAGCAGTTCAGCGGAGGAACGTGCTGGTCCAGTACACTACGGGTACCTCCGGCTACCCCTACTGGAATAGGTGCTCCACAGATCAGGCCTCCTATGGAACTCCTCCTGTGTGTATTTCCGCGGTACGGTCACCTTACGAGCTGACCTGCATCTCCCTTAGGCAGTCCTTCGTTGCCCTCCGGTCACCGTGTTGTAGCAACTCCCCCCTCCTCGAGGTTGGATCTACCACCGCGCCATTTCCTCCCACATGCCCAAAGTGGCCATGTGATGTATTTTGCCACCTTTACCTCCCCTGCTGGGCGGGTGTGGCCTCCGCAGGGTCTTTTCCCCCTGAAAGAATAGGAATAAGACCCCCTTCCCTCGATGTGGTAAGGGCCCCGGCTGCTCTTGCTCTATGCCGAGAAAACATAGAGAGAAAAGAGGCCCAGCCAGGCTTGGCCCGTTCTCTAGTTGGGAGCGTCACCTTGTTCCCCCCTGGGTAACCAAAAGGATGCTGACGCTTTTTCGGGGCATTGGGGAAGAGTACGTGCAGCCTGAACACAGTTGGTCGCTTGTGCACGTGTAAATACCTGCCCGCTTCTGTGTCAGCAGTACACGTACACGGCTCAGCGCATGGTGAGTTTTGAAGTGGACCCCTAGTGTCGCTTCTTCGACACGACGTCGAAGTGAGCGACAGACTGGGAACGTCTCGGTTACGTATGTAACCTCCGTTCCCTGATGGAGGGAACGAGACGTCGTGTCTTCCCGGCCACGTCGCTGAGCCGAGCCGCTGAGGTGCCCGGAACACTCCCGGCTCCTCAGAAAAATCCTGAATGAACGAGCGTATTTCTCTCGCCTTTATATCCGTATCCGGAGGCGGAGTATGCAAATACTGTTCGCCAACTCTCATTGGCCTTTTTTCATAGATCAGAGGTATCTTTCGGCGCTCAAGAGAGACCCCTAGTGTCGCTTCTTCGACACGACGTCTCGTTCCCTCCCTCAGGGAACGGAGGTTACATACGTAACCGAGACGTTTTTTAACCACTCTACAGATTTCATATTAGCAAACTATAGTTTTGGCAAGTCTTTTAGGACATCTAATTTGTGCATGACACAAGTAATTTTTACAACAATTGTTTACAGACAAATTGTTTCACTTTTAATTGATAATTGATAATTGAATCACACAGACGTTTACATACACTAAGTTAACTACTAATTACAAACAATAGTACGCAAGTATAAATACCATCGGCCACTCAGGAAGGAGATGCACTTTGTCTCCTAGAGATGACCGTAGTTTGGTGTGAAAAGGGCAAATCAATCCCATTACAACAGCAAAGGATTTTGTGAAGATGCTGGAGGAAACAGGTAGACACGTATCTATATCCACATTACATGAAGTCCTATATTGACATAACATGAAAGACTGCTCAGCAAGGAAGATGCCACTGCTCCAAAACTGCCATAAAAAGCCAGACTACAGTTTGCAAGTGCACATGGGTACAAAGATCTTACTTTTTGGAGAAATGTGCTCTGGTGAAACAAAAATGTAACTGTTTGGCATAATGACCATTGTTATGTTTGGAGGAAAAAGGGTGAATCTTGCAAGCCGAATAAAAACCATCCCAATCATGAAGCATGGGGGTGGCAGCATCATGTTGTGGGGGTGCTTTGCTGCAGGAGGTACAATGACCCCAAGTATACCTCCAAAGTTGTGGCAAAATGGACAGCAAAGTCAAGGTATTTGAGTGGTTATCACAAAGCCCTGACCGCAATACGATATGTGGGCAGAACTGAAAAATTATGTGTGAGCAAGGAGGACTACAAACCAGACTCAGTTACACCAGTTCTGTCTGGATAATTCCAGCAACTTATTGTGAGAAGCTTGTGGAAGGCTACCCAAAATGTTTGACCCAAGTTAAACCATTTAAAGGCAATGCTGCCAAATACAAACAAAGTGTATGTAAACTTCTGACCCACTGGGAACGTGATGAAAGATATATAAGCTGAAATAAAGCATTCTCTCTACTATTATTCTGATATTTCACATTATTAAAATAAAGTAGTGATCCTAACTGACTTAAGACAGGGAAAGTTTTCTAAGATTAAATGTCTGGAATTGCGAAAAACTGAGTTTAAATGTATTTGGCTATGGTGTATGTAAACTTCTGGCTCCAACTGTAAGTACATTATTTAAAGATTAGTCAATTGCGTTTGATGGAAATTTGTCAAATCTTAATTGACATGTGTAAATCTTAAAGATAGATTGATATATATTTTTTAAATTACACACTTTACAAGTCTCTTATGATAAAGGTGGGTCCCTCAAGTAAAAGGCAACAGGAACTGTGTGAATAGTTTGCTAATATAATAGTTAATTGAGTTACAGTTACATTCAATTATTCTTTTCTGAGGACCAAAACAGCAAACTAATCAGGACATTTCAATACATCAGTCATTAAATGGTCATATTTAGCATGGAACTTGAGCTTTTAAATAAAAACATACAACACACTGACAGCTGATGTATAGTGCATACTGTCCTATTGCAGCAGAGAGTGTCTGCCTCCTTGAAGACCTCGCGTTGGGTGTCAGGAATGTGGCTGCCTTACAGAGTCTCCCACAGGGTTCCTTGTCTTGGCTGAAGGATGTTCCTCCTAATTATGATAGAGAAGCCACAGGCCCCAGGGCATAGAACATTAGCTTCAGACACTGTAGGGAAAAAGAGGCAGGAAACAGTTGTGGAAGGATGTACTTTTTAAAATGTTAGTGTGGTTGTATGGAGGCAGGATAAATGTCATGAAAGAAGCAGAGTTGTGGGTGGATTTTGGTGAGGGGTTGATGTGGCACTTTCTTAGGTTTGGAGAGAGCTGCATGTGAAAATTTGATATAAATACATGCAGTGGCTAGGTCCTGGCAGTGATAGAAAGGTAGTTAAACAGTCTTTAACTGTTTACTAACTTGACCCAGTAATGGGCTCATCTTTGATGAGGCTGTGGCAGCAGGGCTTGGTGACAATTGGGAGCATGGGTGAAATAAAATGTCAATGACATGTTATAGTGTGTTAAGCAGTAGTCACATTAGAGACTGAAAATACACATCCTACAGGTGTGTGAAAGTTTACTAAACTATATTTCACTTTTTTAGATAGTATGAACAATGTTTACCCTGAAATAATTCTTGTTTTATATACAGTAACACATTTTTTGCAACTTATTCTAAAAAGACTATTTACATAATTTGATTGATGTAGACTTATTGTTATTGATTAATTTTATTAAATTGTGCATTCATATAGTTATATCTTTGATGTGCATTTGATAGCTGCATGTATTTAATGAGCCTTACACAGAGTTATAAAATGAGAGATAGATCCATAGCTTTGGTGATATTTCCAAAAAGTTTTTGAATTAATTCAAAATTTTAAAAGCATTGTTCATTGAGGAGTCAAAAACCGCTGTAGAGCCAAATTTAAAAAAAAAAGACTGATGGCTGCTACAGTGGCCCCAAAAATATCTGAACACTTAAACTACACGTATAAATGTAGAAATGTTGCAATAGGATTATTGGAGTATATAATTAAATATCAAACCAAGTGTCATTTATTTTAAAGGAAGAGAGCACAACTAAACTTTTCAAACCATACATTTTGCAAAAAGAACTTAATAGAGTTTTAATAGAGCTAGATAAATTAAGGTCAACAGTATTTGGACACTTTCTGGTTGTCAAACATGTCCATATGTTCATCAAAAGTTGATAATCTACACCATTGGCTACGCTGCTTGGGCACCACTGAATTTTAAATTACTCAATTTCTAGAAGGAATAATCATTGCAGAAATATTTGCTTGGGTATGTCTAAAGCTCACTGGAAATCCTTTGAGTCCTTTGAAAATCCTTTGGGTGCTTGGAAGTTTGTCTGAAAGATGCGTCCTTATAAGATGCCTTCACATGAAATTCGTTGCCTGTGAAGTCATTGACTGACAGGGCAGTGAGGCAGCAGCTGCCTTACCTTTCAGATGCAATGCATACATACACTAAAAATCACCTTGGAACCCACTGGTTAGAAGTAACTGAAAAAAGTGTTAGTTTAGAGAAAATGTCTAGGAAATGTCATTTACGGATGCCATTTGGTGTGATATTTTGTTAGAAAGCATTGACATTATATTGTATACATGTTTGGTGTTTTATTTAGTCCAAATACGTTTTAGGGCTGTTTTGGCACTGTAAATGCCAAAACTTGTGGATCAGGGATGGTGCTAGGATTTTTGTCCAGTGATCAGTCTGGGGTGGCAACAAAATTCCATCCAACTGGGTGGCTGGCCCCCCCTCAAGACCCACCCCTGTTGTGGATTGTATGCCATGCAGTGCTGCAGAGTGACATAGCAACTGAGAAATGTGGTGTATTTTTACCAAGTTAGTATACATTAAACAAGTATGATCATTGTCATTTTATTCTACAATTATTTCTGATGGACAAGCAGGTCTTTTACTGTGTGTGTGTGTGTGTGTGTGTGTGTGTGTGTGTGTTTAGAGGCCTGTGCAGAAACAGGAATAGCCTCACATATTTGCTCTCATGACTGCTGAGAATATATATGGTGAGGCTCTTCCACAGGTGTCTCCTGTCCACTTCCTAAAATAATCAGACCAGGGTCAAAGCATAGGATGATGGATAATGGTGACACATTTGGAATAGCCCCACCTTGTTAGAGGATGTGTATTTAAATGAATGAAAACCCAGAGATGCTTCAGTTGTTCTGCAGGCAACTCTGCTTTATGGTCTGATAATAAAGTCTATTTTTCTGAAATCAAAAATTCCTTAAGACTTTGAGGGATTTTTCACAAATTGGGCAGAAACCACTACAGAAACTGCAGAGATCACAATGCTGTTTCTATACTTTGGAATAAGACACTAACCCAGCAATGCAAATCACTGGTTAAAAGCCCTGATAAATTAATATTGCAAATGCACCTTATTGCTTATTTAAGCCTCATGTAATATTGTGCAACATACAAACAAAAACTCCAGCACTTTTCTACGGGCTGCTTACCAGTTCTGTGCTTTAGCCCACTACGCTAAAGCACAGAACTGGTAAGAAGAAAGTTGATGGTCCGAACCCCACAGCCACCACCATTGTGTCCTTGAGCAAGACAATTAGCTCCAGGGGGACTGACCCTGTAATAAGTGCAGTGTGTCATATATATATATATATATATATATATATATATATATATATATATATATACTGTATAGTGCTGTGTATGCATTTGAGTGTGCCACGTGCACTTGCTTTCTCTTACATGTTCCCATTGGACTCCAATGCACTCTCATTAAGCTGCATCAGTGATCATTTAATTAACTTTTAAAGTATTTCAGTACAATTAAAGTAGGATGAGAGAACTACCTTGTATGTTACTTCACTAGACTAAAGCTCATTAGCTTTTTTTATTATAGTGTATTGATTAGCAATTCTCTGGTCTTAGGCAATATGCCAAATTAACAAAAATATAATAAAGATCAGGTGTGGAAAGTGTACTGAAATATATTACTCAAGTAAAAGTACTGTTACATCTGAAAAATAATTGTATATGTAGAGTAAAAGTACCTGTCCTAAAAACTACTAAGTAAGTGTAAAAGTGTAGCTCATTAAAAAGTACTCATGAGTAGTGAGTTTTGAGTACTGGGTTGCGAAAGCTATGCCCCTTTATAATAAAACTCTACGCTTCAATTTAAAATTTTTGCACACATACCGTAATTTACATTCCCTTTTATGGCTGTTTGCCAGGAAGAATAAAAAAAAAAAAAATAGGCATTTTATTGACAGCTTTTAAAATACATCACTTACCTATGATACTGTAAACACTACATTAACCTGATGCAAAAAAAATAAATAAAATGGTGACATTACAGAAATTAAAAGATGAAAAAGTTATTTTTAATATGATAATGTATGAAACAATTACACTGTACAAGTGTAGGGTCTGAATTTCCCTTAATGGTGACAGTGTTATTGTTGTGCATAAAACATGTTCAAACAATGCAAGGAATTAAAAAGTTTTTTTTAAATAAAAACCAACTAAAAAAGCAGGGTCACTAGGTGCGTTATGTCCCAGCTCAATGTATCAGCTCTTTTGGTCCATACAATGCAAGTGAATGGGTGCCAAAATTGTAAAGTTCTGAAAATCACAAGTAAGCATAAAAGTAGCCTAATTCATGTGACTCCAGTGGTTACATCCATGTGCTCAGAAGAAATATGATAGGTTGGGTGAGAAAAAGATCAATATTTAAGTAAATTTTTACTGTAAATTCTCCTCGCTCAGTCAATCTCCATTTTAACTTTCACATTCTTCTTTTGTTTTTGGTAATTCACATTCTTCATGCATTAAAAGTACAGTTACAGCACTTAAAATATACTCAAGTAGAAGTAAAAGTATACCATTTTTAAACTACTTAAACAAGTGCAATTCTTGGGATTAATTTCAGTAACGTGTAATATATTACTTTACACCCCTGATAAAGATGCATTTTACGTTTTAGATATTCTGCTTATTAACTCAAAAGTAATTTTTACTGAAGCAAGTAGAATTTGATATGTTTATGAAATTGAAATGTCAATTAATTAAGAATGTTTTCTGGGTTTCGTTTGTTCTGGGCTGTTACAGAACTGTAGAGTCATTCAGCACCATGGAGAGTTCACAAAAAATATAGGCTACCCAGTCTTCCATGAAAACCGTTTACCACTCAAAATATGCCACGTTCAGTCGATATCGAACTTAAAAAAAACGAACAAATCCAACCAAGCAAACAAACATAAACAGCGAAACGATATTGATATGTAAATGTTGCACATCTACCCACATCCGGGACTTTTCTCGATTAATTTTTGAGCTGAAACTTTGACGAATGTGGAGGAAATATGAAGTACTTAGGATGAGACATGAATATTCACCGAAGTAATGTCACATGAAGGGGAATCCTCACGTAAACCGCTTTATTTGTCTTTTGTACAACTTTAAATGGCGTGTTTCTTGTAAGTAGTGGGCGGAGCAGAGGAGCTCTCGAGCGCTGGCCATGAGAGAGCGCGTCAGTCGCGCGGAGGAGAGAGTGAGCTGTTGATGCGCGGACGCGCGAATGCGGATTATCCCTCAACTCTCGACCTGACCTCAACATCACTGCAGCAGCGCTCCGTCACTCGCAACTTGGATTTAACATTTCTTGAAAATATTTGAGAGTAAACCGGATTTTTTTGTCGGGGCAGTGTACTCTTCTGTGACAAGGTAAAGCAAAGCTACTTTAAGACATTTATACAGTTTCACGGATGAGTTTTGGCACGAACTCGTATCAAATTGCACATTTTACAAATGCCATGTCGCACTTAATCCACCCCCATTTGTATTTTAATGAATATGCTTATTTTTAATATTGAGACGTAGACGTCCATTTGAACAGGGGTAGCTCTGTTCTTCTAATGTAAACGGTCTGGTCTATTTCAATTTGAAGACGTGTTTTTGAACATGAAACACAATTGAAATTCCTATTCATTGTGTTCCTGTTATTTCCATTTTCATAAATATTCCTGAAATAGATGATCTTGGGTCATTGCTCAAAGAGAGGAGTAAAGGATGCATTCAGGAGTCCGAACATGAACACACACACACACACACACACACACACACACACACTCTCTCTCTCTCTCTCTCTCTCTCTCTCTCTCTCTCTCTCTCTCTCTCTCTCTCTCTCTGCTTTAACAGTGCAAAAGTTTGATGGACCGTATACATATGCGCAGTTTTACCCTAAGCTTATGTATTTGACTCTGGCATACCGTAAGTGTACATACAATGCAATTAAGTAGGGATTAATTTTATTTAATCTTTATATAGGTGTTATATATAATAAAATTGACCCATTGCATAACGTACAACAACATACAATATATACATGCACGAAAAGGTTTTCCATGCATTTTGTGACCTCCACTAGACAACACAAGCAGCCCTTTGGGATTCTAAAGGATCTGCAGTTTTGTTTAGTTAGTTTCAACACTATTGCCATTAATTTTTTTTTTATTATTATTCTAAAGGCTTAATTAAGACTCCCATTTTAAAGAGTTTATGTAATGAACACATTCTGTAGTATAAGCTACTATTTACTTCTTTGGCATGCTTATTTGCCCTCCTCTGTGAAAGTATGTCACGGTGTATTTGATGACTCTCCTTTCAATAAGAGAAATTCTACTCTTTGGGAAAAAAAATGTAGATAATTAATGCCAAAGATAGTTGAGGGTGTGTGGAGGAACTCAGTGTCGCTTTGGAATGAAATGTTCAGCATATAGGGTGGACCAGAGCAACTTGTCCCACTTTTTACTCCAGTGAATATTTCTCAGCGTAGGTTTATAAAAAGTCCCTTTCTGTTTAGTTACAGTATTGACTACAAAAAAAGCTATTCTAAATTGCCACAGATATTGCACAGGAAAAAGACATATTATTTCAGTGAACACAGTGACCATGCTATATGGCATAAGTTCAAACCTCCCATTAAAAAGCCTATCAATACAATAATTAGTTGTTTAATACAAGTTAAGCTCCTTCGACCACATGTGTGGCAAAAATCAAGGTTACAGTGAGGCACTTACAATTGAATTGAATGGCCCAATTTTTGAAGGGGGTTTAAAGGCAGAGGTGACAAACTTATAATTTTATAACTGCATTAATTCTTATGTAAAAAACATATTATCTGAGCTGTAAATTTGTTTAAATCTGCATTTTTATGATCGTTTAACATCGCCGTGGAAACAAAATTGTAAAACTGGATAAGATATCACACTGAAAATTCTAGTAAGTGATTTTATCACACTAAAATCATGTTAAAACATATTTTGTTTATGTCTTGTGGCTATTCTTTTGAAATAGTAAGTGTTTAAGCAATTACATTTGGCCCCATTGACTTCCATTGTAAGTCCCTCGCTGTAACCCAGATTTTTCCTTTGTTTTTTTTTTAATTCAAATTTATTTTTTATGTTAATCAACATTATGCCATAAATGCTTTTAATTGATGCTGTTGTATTGAACCCGGCATATTCCTTTAAATAGTAAAATTATGAAATGGCAAAAATATGAAAGGCAACATACAAAAATACCACACAAATTACACAACATATGGCAGAACATATACTTAATTTACATTCTAATTCCTCATGTTTAATGTCTAATCTAAGCATTTAATTTATTACACATTAACTAGGATGAATTATACTTATGCCATAAGCAGCACTTAAAAATCCTGTCCAAATGTCTATCTGCAGAGTTCTTATCACATCTATATAATTTGTAATCCAATAGTGTGTATTTTATTTGTAATAAATCCTCAGTGTGAATACTGCCAGACCCATGGCAGTCATCATGGGCTGAGGATCGGGTTTCAGGCCAGCCTATTCCCAGTACATCAGCCTTCACAGGAAGCCCTTCTAAAAACCCCTTCTCTATGATGGCTTGCCTATCAGTGTGGCATGCATGGTACATATCTTGACCGTGGCCACTGCGTTCTGCTCCACTCACCACCTTTTCACCTTTCTTCTCAAATCTTGTGGAGAGCTTTTGAAACCATTGAAACACAGACAAGGCCCACTATCACTCAGGAGACGGTCCACGCATCTGTGTTGGTATCAGTTGCTTTAATTCAATAGCTGGCTGCCAGGGTGAGATTAACTATTCAAGGCAGGTAGTTAAAGGGGTTATTGTGTTGCATCGCTGTGGAACAGCTACGAAGCTTTTGTCTACGGGGGACACTCAGGGCAGGGATGGATGGAATTCTACAAAAACACATATCTCTCCGTCAGACATCTGTCAACTCACTGTGTGTGTTGTAAATACTTATGTGTTGTACACAGCAAAGTTTTACTGTGGGTTTTGTTACAACATTTATGCAGTTTAAAATTTTTTTAATTTAAATTAATTGCCACACATTATACATACATTTCTGCATATATACAGTGAAATTATTTATTTTTCACATATCCCAGCTATGCTGGGGTCAGAGTGCAGGGTCAGCCATGATTCGGCACCCCTGGAGCAGATAGGATCAAGGGCCACACAGTGGTGTCTTGGCGGTGCTGGGGCTTGAACCCCCAACCTTCTGGTCAGTAATCCAGAGCCTTAACCGCTGAGCCACCACTGCCACTGCCCTAAATTTAAATAGTTGCTTAGGTTGAAGGCAAGCATTATTTTATAAAAATATGCTTTAATAGAGGCTCTAAAATATAAACAGGATGCCTGTTTTATGTTTAACATACTAACAAGAAAAATAATCTTTAAAGATCCAGTAATTTCTGTGCTACTAGCTGCACCAAATGGAATTGCACAAATAATGGTTGTTTCCAAACAGGCTTCCCAAACATTTCCCTGTCTGGGGCTGCATGATTATTCTTTTCCTTGAAATTGTAAAAGTAATTAAATTTGATTAATACAATTTACATTAAAATACCTATTTTGGGTGGATCAACTGCATGCCGTATTCTTTGTACTGGCTACACATCCAAAAACAAGCTGAAAACTGTTTGTGAATGATTCTATTGCTTCTTTATACATCAGTTAATCAAGATTAAACATTTGATCTCACATTGGTCTTAAAAAGTATAAAAAACAAAGCTATTTTTCACTTCAGTTATATACAGTATAAAGCAATTGAGTCGTCTGGTTGGTTAAAATGATCAACCGCTGTACAAATAGAATAGTCATAAAATGGAAAATGAAATCTAAATTTTAACATGAGAAGTAGAACTACATGGACTGCTGCCATTGACACTTTTCAATTAATTATGCAGTCCTACCCCTGTCTGTCGTTGTCAGACAACCAGATAGCCCCGCCCAAACTCATGCCATTGGTTGAGAAGTGTGAGTGTTTAAATAACAGAGCAATGTTTTGAAAGTACCACTGATCCACGCTCATTACATTCTTCTACATAGGCTACTATTGTATGTACACATCCATGCATATGCCAAAAATGCTTATCTACAAATCAGTACATATTGAATGCTATGTGTGAGCATAAATAAGTGAATTCAGACACAGTTGTAAAAGTAACTGCACTTTGTGAATGACTCGACAGTCACATTGTGTCCCGAATGAAAAAAAACCACCTGAAATCCAATTTGACCATTCAAACTGAAAATATGATTTGAATCGTCCCTTAAAGCAGTGTTTCCCAACCACTGTGCCATGAAAGATTGTCAGGTGTGCCGTGGAAAATTATAAAATTCCACAAAATAAATAAATGCATAAAAAAAAAATAATAATTACAGGGATCCAAACTCCTCACCTTTTGTAGAAATGTGCTATTTTGAAACCATAAACGGTCATGTTTGTGATTGTTCAGAGCAATGTTATATGCGTGAAGGGTCTTTAATATGACTCGCATCAGCACTGCAGAATACATTGAAGTCTATGAAGTGATGGCACTTTACACCAAAGTGTTTTTCACACACACGTTTTTTCTTCACCAACAATATCTTTGAGTACTAAGCAACAAGAAATAATTTAAAAACTGTCCAAATTTGTGAAGAGACATTGAATGTTACCTTATCGTTTATGGATATCAGAGAGCCCAGATATTGAACTAATTTAAATTCACCAAGAAAACGCTTAGACCTAAACATAAATAAGTTATTTTATTTCTTTCTGCTATCAAAGCAACTGCAAGCTTTTTTTTTTTCGCTACCAAATACATGTTTTCAATGTTTATTGTGCACACCTGCTTTTTGACGTGGCAAATTCGTAAAATCGCCCCTCTGAGACGCTTTCTGCAAATCTTGTCTTGTGGAGGGCAATGCAGCACTTGACACTGGGTTCCTCCAGAACCAAAACTATGAAATAAAACTGCCACGAGAAGTCATCTGTCCGAGACAAAGATGCAAAATCTAATGACAATTGCCTCAGCATCATTCTCCCTTGATGCGTTTTGATTATGCCAAGGTGAGTTTAAGTCGATGCGGACCAGGCGGAAAGTTTGAGTTGTCGATTGAGTTCTGTTCAGTTAATTTTTTACATGTTTTGTTCATATTTTAATCGTATTTGTTTTTTGTAATATTGCGTTGTTCTTATGTCATGTTTTAGTGGCCACCGCTATCACTGCAGGAAAAAAGAACATTAATCTGCTTCCTGTGGTTTCTCTGTTGTTCATCTGTTCTCTTCATAAATAAATAAATGCATAATCTGCTATATGCTCGTCCTGTAAGGTAATTTTTTTAAATGAAAATGTGAACGATAATAAAAGCTAGTAAATGTCTTATTATCATGAAAATATGAAAATAAAAATGAAGGGAATTAATAGATTACGACCCTGTCCGTCAATGAGAAAGTCTAACGCAAGCACTGTATGTGTCTTGTGTTTATATTTATTTTTGCTTAGCCGAATTTCAAACATTACAATTAAACACGATACTAAGACGGACAGAATAGCATGAAGCCTCCACATGCGCTAGGTCTCCGCAGTAAGGCAACTGAGATTTGTCCTCCGCCACATGGATTGAGGCTAGTCACTACACCACCATGAGGACTTAGAGTGCATTGGGAATTGACCATTCCAAATTGGGGAGGAAAGGGGAGAAAATCAAAAAAATTATGAGAATAATTTCTTGAGAAGAAGCATAAAAGTGTCATGTCTAGATGTGTTTTTGTTCATGTTTTGTGTTAATGTCTTTTATTTTGAAAAGTGTTTCCTGTGTCCCTGCCATGTCATGTGGTTATCCTGTTTCCCTCGTGTTCATGTGACCTGTTCCCATTGGTTATAGTCTTGTTTTTAGTTCTGTTATGTCATTGGTTCATGGTCATTGTCTTGTTATCTTGTTTATTAGTTCAGTCTTGTGATTGGTTGTCTTGTTTGTGTTTTGTAGTATGCTTTTGGTTTCATGCTTCTAGTAATAAACTGCACTTGGTTCTACACTTCATCATCATCGTCTGCCTGTCATTGCTAGCAGCGTTACAGAAATATATTTAGACTTGATTTCAGAGAATGTAGCTTGAATATGAGTATTTTGTATATAAGTGTAATTTTTTTTTACTTGTGCCAGCGCAGTAAAGACAAAATATATTTATATTCAAGATATTTTCTCAAAGCAAGTCTAAATATCTTATATGTTGCTTCTTAGGTAAATGTATCTTGTTTTAAGGATTTTTAGCTATTTAAAATGTTTAAATATATAATATTTACCTATGTATTATGATTCACTATGTCACGAGCCATCACATTATAATCTAGCTGCAGCAAGAGCATTCGAGGGACAAGCATCCCCACGCCAGAGTGTGCATCAGCCGTGATGCAGTTTCAATCACTCCCCCTTAGATCGGGTCACTTCACGTGACTCATAGAAGAGGTTCTGAACGCACAGAGAAATGCCAGTTTTGGAGTTTGTACTTATTTACATGAACTTAAAAAAAGGATGCTTTAAAGATGTAATGGCGGGGTGTTTCCTTTAAAGTCACTCGACACGTTTTTCTTAACCGGAACAGCAGCTCCGGCTCCACTTTATTTCACAACAAGAGTGCTTCTGTATTTACTTATTTTGTACTTTTGTATAATTCCCTCATACTTTCCGATCTACATCACCTTAAGCTGTTGGAAAGTTTGGAGTGCCTCTGGAGTGTGCGCTGTTTTAATCCTCTCTTCGTTCAGGCACGAGCTGCAGTTCTCCTCTCGCACTTCATCATTAGAGTTTAATGTGATTTCATGTTCCGTTAAATTAGTTCAAAGGACTATTCAACAAAGAAAATTTTTGTTGACAATTTTTTATTTTTAACGTTGTTGATAACCTTGACTAATCTTTTCAGCCCTAAAAATTATATTACGTGGTTCCTTACATGTATTTTTCTCCTAAAACAGATGAGGTTTTGAAGATTAATGCTCTTGAATTTTAAATCAGCAAAACCTACCTCACTAACCTAAACCTTAAGCTAAAGCTATGCGATTGTGTCACAAAAAGCAAATATGAAATGAAAAATAAAATAGCATTTTGTGGCGCTTTTATGACACTTTTAGCTTGTACCTCTACCCATTGCACAACAAGCGCATATAAATCAGTTGAGCTACTGCACAGTTTGATCGCATTTGAACAAGCTTGTAAATGTATTTGGTTATGTAGTGCATGCCTTAAAATGGACCACCTTACAAGTCATAAGCTATAGTATAAGTGTTTTGATTGTAATATTGTAAGCAGGGCGAAAAGTGGTAATTAATTGATAATATGCAGTTTTACTAAGGATATGAAAGTCATTGTTGTTTGTAATGCCTCTGGTTTTGCGTATAAGTACACAAGCATTGTAAAAATAATTTTGTAAAATAGGTATTGATTCTGTATGGTTGGGTTTTTTGCAGTTTAGACTACAAACCACTGAACAAAGTTGAATATGGCAAGAAAAAACAAAAAACAAACAAACATGCAATTGAAGAAAGAAGGGCATGCAGTTGTTGAACATTGTGTGTGTATATTTCTTGCAAAATGAACCTGATGAAAACTGGTGTGTATTTTTCACAACTGGTGTGTATTTTTTTTTCTCTTCACAGATCAGACATTATAAGGCCCAATGTGGCCATTAACATGCGGCGATACAGAATCAGAAACAAAATGGAGCATCAGTCTTTTAATTCTGCAAGTCGGCTCAAAGGAACATCATCAGTCAAACCTCTCTAACGTGGAAGCTGAGCAGTTATCCACATCTCATCTCAAGGCTCTTTGGTCTGTTTGGAATTCATCCTAGTATTCTTAAACAGGGTTTTGGATAGCAGTGTCAGGAGCCTCTATGGCCTTATCTTCTTCACCCATATGTTTATCACCTAAAGGATCCAATGTTTCTTCAATGACCTCCAAATCAAATATTAATTGAGGAATTTGATTTGGTTTATTGCGCAAGGAACCCTTGTGATCACTTAATAATTTGTAACCATGCCTCACCTTTGCCGGCCCCATTGTGTACTATTGCTGCTCAGCACCTTCTTGAGTCTTGGTTTGGGCCTGGAGTTCACAGGCTCCGAGGGTCAGTGGGCACGTTATCTTCGCTGGGATGCCAGCACCAAAAGTGACCTCAGTTTTCAGTTCAAAACCACTATATCAAACGCTCTGGTTCTCTACTTTGACGATGGAGGATACTGCGACTTTCTGCTCTTGACCATTGAGGAAGGCAAGCTGAAGTTGCATTTCAGTGTGGACTGTGCAGAAACTACGATAATCTCCGACAAGATGGTCAATGACAGTCGTTGGCACTTTGCTACCATCAGCAGGCACAACTTGCGTACCGCGCTGGCACTGGATGGAGAGTCCAAAGTAGATGAGGTGAGACCGCAAAGGCAGTTCATGAAGATCGTCAGCGACCTGTATCTTGGAGGAGTGCCTCAAGACATTCGGACATCTGCCTTAACGCTACCAGGGGTTAAGGAGATGGCACCATTCAAGGGGATTATTACAGATCTGGGTTACGGGAATCAGGTTCCCACACGCCTTGGGAGCCAAAAAGTTCGGTTAGAGATGGAAGGCTTGTGTATGGAGAACCCTTGTGAAAATGGAGGCAGCTGCATCATGGCTGACGGTGAACTTTACTGTGACTGCTCCAAAACAGGATATGTAGGTCGTTACTGTAACGAAGGTAAGAGCATTTCTCTCCAACATGGAATTTATTTGAAGAAAACGCTTTTTTGATGAAATTTGTCTCAGTAATGATATGTTTATAGACAAATCTCAGCAACTGAGGACCCTAAAGTCAACATGAAATCAAAATGGACCCTGTTTATTTTTTTAAAGGAATAGTTCACCCAAAAATTTAAATTGATGAACAGTATATACATTCATTATTTTAAAGAACACATTGTTTGTCTTCCTAATCTTCCTAATTGAAATGTAATGCATTGCTCTGCTTCCTGGAACAACTTTTTATTTTCTGCTTATGGTATATTAGGCCACATAACCAAATAGCAAGATAGCTATTTAAGGAACATTTTTTATAAATTTAGGTATGATTATTTTCTGGTTAAGAACACCCACATTATTTTAAAAAAAGTTCAGTACAAGTTGAGCTCAATATACAGCATTTCTGACAATGTTGATTTCCACAAAAAATTATTTTGACTTGCCCCTCCTTTTCTTTAAAAAAAAGCAAAAATATGGGTTACAGTGAGTCACTTACAATGGAAGTGAATGGACCAAATTATTATTTGAGCTGTAAGTTGTGTAAATTGTAATTTTTGCAGTCGATTTAGGGTTTGTTGACATTATGTTAATGTCATTATTATTGGGTTATTTTTTAAATGTATTCCATTAGATTACTCAAGGTCAGTAACATATTCTTAATTCTTTGGATTACTTCATCACTACTGGTTGATTTTTTCACTTGTTGTGACTATAAAAACTCTGCCAGACAAAATACACATGTTAAAAAAACATCCTCTGAAAAACCTGAATATCTTATGCAGTGTTGTTTATAAAACAAGAGCAATCAAATTGCCCTAATATCAAAGATTTTTGCCCTAATATCAAAGGTCTTACAAGAAAAAAGAAATTATGATCCAACATTAATTTTCTTGCTAAAAAAATGTGATCGTGCCTGGTAACATGTGTATGTAAAATGGCTGGAAATAGCATTTTAGCTTAGCATAAAGCTGACAATTTACATAAGGTTTATTTCTATTTCTTCTACTCCAAACTTACTTCAAACTTACTTCTTTGTCTGCTTGTATGAATGTCACATCAACACATCATAAGAAAGTGTTTCACTGCTGTTCAAATGCACTTTGGATCGCATCATTTATATGTAAATGTTTTCCATCTGAAAAGACTAAATATTAAATGAAACAAATGACAATATAATGCAAAGTAATCTCTTCAGTAATAAAAATACCTTTTGAATGTAAATGTATTCTAATTACCATTATTAAAGTGTAACTGTAGTGGAATACAGTTACTTATATTTTCTATTTTAAATACGTAATCCCTTTACGTGTATTCTGTTAAACCCCAACACTGAATTTATCACACTAAAATCATGTTAACACACATATTGTTTATGTCTTGTGGCTATACTTTTGAAAAAGTGAGTATTTTAACGTTCAATAATTTGCCACATTCACTTCCATTGTAAGTGCCTTTTACAAAATCTTTTTTTTTAAACACTGACCATTAACACTTACTTAGTTTACTAATTTTAAACCATGACATGCACTATACATAATTAAGTAACTTTGGCATTATATTCATGCTGGTTAGCCAGAGGGAAACTGGCCCCACAGTGAGCCTGGTTTTTCCAAAGGTTATTTTTCTCCATTAACCAACATCTTATTGAGTTTTGTGGTCCTTGTAACTGTCACTTTCGGCTTGCTCACTGGGTTTCTAAATACAATTATTATTTAATTACTTATTTTTTAACACAAATCACAATCGTATTTGATAAAACTACACAATGGTGACTTCATTTTCTGTTAATGCATGATTTACTGTAAAGCTGCTTTGAAACGATGTGTGTTGTGAAAGGCGCTATACAAATAAAAATGACTACATTTTTGTGCTAATCAATATTATGCCACAAATGCTGTCAATTGAGTTTAACTTTTATTGAACCTGAAATATTTTTTTTTATGTTAGTGCTTTTATAAAGTTATAAGCTTTACAGTTTTGCCTTTTAAACCCTCCAGAGATTGGCCCCATTTTACCTTATTCACGGTAGCACCAACTTTGATAATTAATGGGAATGAAAATGAGGCTGTGAGAGATAGACTAACCATCTCTTCAATGACTCGAACGGTATAAAGCTGTATAAAGCTCCTAGATCACATCTGATTTTCCACAACTCACGTTGTCTGGAGTTCTTTGTGTACTGAATGTTCTTGGAAAGATATTTTATCAATGTTTTTGCTTTTTTAAAGAAAATTACGGATGATTCTAAATTAATTTTTGTGGTTATCAACATTATGCCACACATGCTGTCGATTGAGTTTCCAGTTTCTTGTATCGAACCTGGAATATTCCTTTAATTTCCCACCCAAGAGTTTATTTGAATTATTATTATTAATTTTATGTAATGTTTCATGTTTCACTCAGAATTAAAGCACATTATGGAAGAAAAATGGGTTATAAATGCCATTTCATGTTGACTTTAACATTGTTAATTTGAAATCCTCTTGTAATTTAGTATATAAAGTCATTCACTCTATGCATAAATACAGCTTTGTTAGTAAATTACACCTCACAATATAGTCTATCATAATTTTACTGATTGAAGCCTACTCTTGTATGAAAGCATACTATGAATACTCTATATTCGTCCCTTGATGATGATGTAGATGCAAGGTGCTGCCTTGAAATGCAGTACTTTTTTAATTATTTTGATCATAATAATTTTGCTGATTGTGTAATATAAGGAATACTGTTTGAGTGGCCATTTATGTCAGCTATGAGTGACTCATTATAAACTGTTCATTTTAATCCTTTAAACGGCATTTTCAGGGTTATCCATCTTCATTTTATATTTTATTTTGGTTACAGTATATGGTCATGGTTACAGGTTAAATTAAAATTTTCTTCCATCAAAAATCCAGACCCTGCACATGTTACAGAAAATGGAAGGTACACCACAATTTTAAGAGTTCAATGTTTTGATCTGAGATTAGGATCTGTATACTCTTTGAGTTCTTAGAACAGTACATTTCTTGATTCTATACAGTTAAGTCTCTTCTTTCAACTTCACTTTAGTGTTATGTCCCATTTGGGATTATTCTCACTGCAGACTCACCACCAGGTATTAAAAAGTATTATACTTTTGCAAATGCACACTGAATTGCCAAGAGACCTTGGTGCTGTGGTTATGAGAGATTACTCATTCACGTTGAGCCCAGTGTATAGTCTATAATTCCACATGAATCTCAATTTATTCAGCATTTGAGTATAAAGGCATCTAGACAGGGAGAGAATCAGCAGATACGGACTTGAATGCACAGACCTGATTGCATTTCACATTCCAACCTAAGCCCTTTAGCCTAACCACAGCAGCCCTGTGCCTCAATGCTCCTTCATGGGTATTATAGAAATGGTTCACTCAAAAAAAAATTAAAATGTGTATATATATATATATATATATATATATATATATATATATAATAATTCTGTCTTTACAATACTAACTTATTTCAAATAAAATGAGGGTGATTTTTTTTTGAGTGAACTATTCTATAAAGACATTAGACTGTATGATCAGATCACCCTTGGATCAGAAGGGTCGCTCTAGGCTAGAGGGCTAGTGAAGGATGCTGCTGCATCTCTGATCTTCTGGCAACCACTAGTCCTAAATGCCCTTAATGAGGACCAGTCAGCAGCAGCCCAGGGGAAGACTGATGATAAATGTGAAGCTAGTGGACCTCTAATCTCAGAGCAGTGGAGTTTTGCTCGGCCCGTCCGGAGCGGTGACCGCAGGCGTGGCCAACGGGGCCATCACGGCCTGTCTTGGCTCCATCAGGCTCCAGTCGTGTCCACAGATTAATGGATGTGTCTAATAAAGGATTGCTCCACTGAGCTGAGGGAGCGTTTCATAATTAAAGGCGTAACAAAGAGAAATGGCTAATCGCTGTTGGGCAATGGGGACAAATGATGGGCTTAAATTTGGACTGACCTCACTGCACAGTGTGTCTGCATTTATTCATGTAGAGAGGGTGCTAGAAATCACCTTGGTGAGGGTCAAATATGTAACAAAGGAACAAAGAAGAGCACAGTGATTGTTTGATATTTGCCTATTGGTAATGAGTGATACCTCTTCCAGAGTTTCCCTGATCATGGTAAACCTGGAAATATCAGGAAATTTTACAATTTTGATTTCCATGTATCAACATTTTTATTGTGATTCTAAAATGTTCTAGTTATGCTCCGCTCTAAAATATTTAATTGGCTAGAAATGTATCCTCATTAGTGCAGTCTTTTTTTATATCCTTTTGCAGTTATCATGAATGACTGGAAGAGTCATGGAAATGCATTTGGTCAAAAGGTGTGGTTTATGCTGGTTAGTGCTGGTCTGGGTCTTGTCTGTCTTCTGGACATGCAAAATTAACACAGGGAATGAATCAATGTTGCTTCCGAAAGCTCATGTACTCTGAAATTAGACCCATTTAACCATAATACTGACAAGCAGCATTGCCTATCAGACATGTTTGCATCAATTCAAGTGTGAATACGTTGCCCTCTTGCACTACTGATAGCGTGTTGCACAAGCAACCTCCGAGTCATGGGTTCTGGCCCCATGGAATCCTGGTAGTAATTGTGTTCACGTAAACAATCCTTGGTGCGATTTGGAGGTTGCATTTTACCTCTAAGGCTACATTTTTACTCCAGTGTTGGTTAGGTCTAGGGTTGGAGCTATGGTTAAGGGGTAGAGTTAATAAAGCAATATCACATGAGCAAAAGGGATTCATGGCCTTACAGTATATAAGCACGGCTATGATTCGGCAGAAGTTAATCACAGCAATGCTGATGTAGGGCCATACAGCATGATTGTAAGTGATGTTGCTTTTATACAATTATACAACAGTTCAACAAACAAGTTAATTAAAAAATGAGAAAAAAAATGAGGACTGTCATTGTACATGTAAATACTTATGCCACGGATTAGGATTTGCCATTGCTAATTCAAAAGATGCACCCAAACCTCCCTTACTAATTTAAAACTTCTCTTTGAACTAGTAACGACAACTTGGGCTGAAAGACAGCTTGAAGATAGTGGATTTATTTCTCCCCTTTTTCACCCCAATTTGGAATGCCTAATTCCCAATGCACTCTAAGTACTTGTGGTGGTGTAGTGACTCTCCTCAATCCGGGAGGCGGAGGACAAATCTCAGTTGCCTCCGCATCTGAGACTGTCAACCCACACATCTTATCATGTGGCTTGTTGAGCGCATTACCGCGGAGACATAGTGCATGTGGATGATTCACACCATCCACTGGGGCATTCACGCACAACTCACCAAGCGCCCCATCGAGAGCATACCACATTATAGCGACCATGAGGAGGTTACCCCATGTGACTCTACCCTCCCTAGCAACAGGGCCAATTTGGTTGCTGAGGAGTTCTGGCTGGAGTCACTCAGCACACCCCGGTATTCGAACTCGCAAACTCCAGGGGTGGTAGTCAGAATCTTTACACACTGAGCTACCCCCGAGATAATGGAATTTTTGCCAAATACATCCTATTTTCTTTTTGTAAAAATATTCCCCCCAGAGAAAGAGAGAGCCTATTCACAAGAGTAATTTACTATAGAAACCACACTCTCCTCAGCCATGTTGAATGTTTACATCTCCTCCCAATGCTTAAACTCTGGTAGGTAAGCACATTGAGCATGCTACTTCATCTGTTGTCTTTCAGGTGTAATAAGCCTTAATTCTGAAGCTGTTAGTTTAACTATATTCCCCAGCTGTAGTGTAGTAGTAATCCGAGTGATCATGGAGTGAGAGACAATGCAGATGTCTTCATAGAAACTGCATGCTGACCAAGAGAGCTGACCCAATTCAACTGGCGCATAACACATTAAAAGAGTCTTTTGTCACCACCTGCTGGCTCTAATCCTTAATGTCACATGTATGAATGAAAACACTTCGCTCTTGCGCTTTAGTTTAGAATGCAACGAAAACAAGTGGAGTGATACAGACAGTAAAGCGCTCATGTGCTGCTGTTCTGAGAAGTCAGTAATCTTGGAACTTCAGATTTGAGGACTGGAACTGACTGTTAAAAATTACTCTCAAAACTCACTTTTAGACCATTTCACCTGGTGATTGAAGCTCACACGTGCCTACATGTTCAACAACATTTCACACTTTGGCTGCTGGAGGGCTGTGATTAGAATTCCGTTCAACACAGACTGATTTCAACAGCAAAATTTTCAAACTACTGTTGCCAAATTCACAGTGTTATTATAAAGCTAAATTCAGCTGGTAAAGCCAGTTGACCAGTCTTCTGCAGAAGTTGATTGAGATGAAGCCTGGTGGCAACACCAGCATCCCATGCATTCAAAACACAACATACTGTATGCTGATGTAGTCATCTGATATGTTGGTCTTTGCAACAGGGTTGGGCAATCTGTCCAGCCTGTGATTGGGTGCACGCAAACAGGCAGCTACACTGCAATAGGCTTGAAAAGACCCTAAGAGCATGCAGATGGCGAAGGAAACCACACACTTCACCATGTATGAAAGCACTAGATGGGCCATGCCACACCAGCAGGAGCATAACCGTCATTATTATCATACAGAAAATCTGCCTAAAATGTTAAAAGATTAAAACAATATACGTTTAGCAATAAAACAAACGCATAGTCAGCCCTACAATGTGGATCTGATACACACACACACACACACACACACACACACACGCACACGCACACCTTGAATTCCAGCAAAAAAATATTATAGGGAATCCTGTTTAATAAATCCATGTCCATGCTTATTGCATTTAAATGCATCCCTTATTCTGCATCTGTCTATTTAAAGGGATAGTTCACCACAAATTAATAATTTTCTCAACTTCATGTTGTTCCAAACAATCTTGTTATTTATTTATTTATTTTGGTGGAACACAAATATAGTACATTTTGAAGAATCTTTATAAAATATGTTTTCTAAACAAACACATTAAAAGCACCATAAAATATCCATTATAATAAGTCTTATGAACTACTTTTACTTTTACTCTTCAAAAGATTTCTCTGGTATTCCATGAAAAAAAAAAAAAAAAAAAGCATGGGTATGGAATGATATGAGGGTGAGTAACAGAATGTTAATTTTCAGAATGTTCAATTTTTCTTTAATTTTGCTAGCGCCTTTGTGAGATGCTGTATTTTAAATAAGTGTATTCACTTAACAATGACAATTTAATTATTAAGAGACCCAACTAAAATGAAAAATTTTCTTGCGATTAACTCTACAGCTCATTTTCTTCATTTAAGCTCTACTTGTTTTTTTCATGATAAAAGAACACATTTTTCATGATAAAAAGCAATTAAAGAGGAAAAGTATGCAAAAAGCAAACAGAATTTCAAAACAATTGCTGCAGGCTTATCTGTGATGATTAATAAATATACATGGAATTATGACAGTTACTATAATCTTTCTATGAAAGTAGGTCAATAAAAAAGGGGGAAAGGACTTGCAACCTTATTCAGGCGCAGTGGGCATTTGTCTCTTGACCCAGAGCAGGAAAATGTTGGGATTTGAGTGTAGGGATGAAAAATAGAGTGCAGGATTAAAGCTGAGCAGCATGTCATCAAGAGGGATATGGTCACGTGAAGGCGATAAACCCTCTTTCTCTCTCAACGCTTTAAGTAACCAGCCAAAGTGACACTGTCTGTAAATCCGATTCAGTACTCTTTCTGCATTTTTATTTAACACTGGAGACTGGGGTATTGTTTTTAGAGACAGCCATTTTGTGCATAAAGTCATGGGTTGGGTTTTCCACATGTGTGTGGTATAGCTGGGCTACTTGGCAATATAATATGTCTTGTGTTTGACCAAAATCTTATATTATCAGTATCAGTCATTTTATATGAAGTTTACAGTATATTTCATGATATAGTTATTTTTGCTGGAATTTAAAAAAAAATGGGGGGGGGGGGGGGGGGGGGGGGGTATTAGGTTGATAAATTACAATGTGTTAATTTCTTTCCAGACAACTAAAGGCCCTAAAGGTCACATTAACCTTTGCAAGGCAAAATAATGCAGCAAAAAAGGCATGGGGAATGTTGAATGCATGTTTGAAACCAGCAAAAAAACTAATTGCCAAGCAGCCTTTTTTTAATGCTGCACTTTCTACTCTGGGAGAGTGAAGTTAAATAGAAACTCACTGCTAAAATTATATCCTTGTCCATTGTGAATATTACACAATGGACAAAGCACTGCCCAAACAGAGGTCAGAGACAAACCAAGCAACTTCCTTAGACAGTGTGGCAATTTAGCCTGTTCCCGAAATCCACAAGGGTAAATTCTTTGCCACCAGAAATGTATTGCACGACTGAGTGGATTTTCATTGAGATGACTGTAAGTTGCCTGCTGGATTTCACCGTGCGCCTTAAGAAAGACAAAATGCACTGTAAAGGGAACAGTGGAGAGGAGGAGGCGAGAACCGGCTTGACAATATAAATAATAGTTTAATGAAGAAATAAACGAAAAGACGCAAACACACATAGGACGGACAGCTGCCCGTAAACGTTCTCTCTCTGTTGCACCACCGTCCGCAGTCAGCCTTTATTCCTCTCGGAGGTTCGATTAGCCTGATAAGGGGCCGGGTGTGTAAATCACGACCCAACCCCGCCCTCCGCCCTGTCACAATCCTCCCTCGATCTCTCAGGCCAGGGAGCCCCCAGCATGATGCACACCCCCCCCCCTTTCCCTGGGGGAGGCCGTGCCTTATGCCCAGTCTGCCGTCAGGTCATCCCTACCTTCCTGAATCCGGGAGGGGACAGGGGGAGGGAAACAATAATGATAAATAGAGGGGTACTCCCTGTAACAGTGCGGTTGCTATTTGCAATTTTAAAGAGGGAAAAGGACAATGCGGAGCAGCAGTGGGAGAGAGAGAGAAAGAAAAAAAAAAACACTTACTCGCAGGTTCTCCGATACGCCATAGCTTGGTCCTCGTCCACTCCTCCACCCTATAGTGGACGACAGCCACGCTTCTCCGGGCAGATCGGAGGCAGTCCTCAAGCCCCTGGTGGACAGAAAGCCCCACCAGTGTAAAGGGAACAATGGAAAAGAGGAGGCGAGAACCGGTTTGACAATATAAATAATAGTTTAATGAAGAAATAAACCAAAAGACACAAACACACACAGGACGGACAGCTGCCTGTAAACGTTCTCTCTCTGACGCACCACCGTCCGCAGTCGGCCTTTATCCCTCTCGGAGGCTTGATTAGCCGGACAAGGGGCCGGGTGTGTAAAATCATGACCCAGCCCCACCCTCCGCCCTGTCACATGCACTTATTTGTTTAAAAGTTGCACAATGAATAAACTTTTGCATAAGATTGTCTGTCAAAATAATTTACCAAAAGTGCTTTAAGGCAAGAACTCCAGCAAGTACTTTTAAAAAGCCAGACAAATATGTCATAAAAGCCTTTTGCTAATGTAATAAGCAAGGCAGACCAGCTTTTTCTGCATCAAATTAACTTATCATCCTCTTGTTCCAACCCTGGAGGGACAATAGGAAAGAGACAGGAGAGAGACAAAAACTCATAAACTTCAGGTCCTTTGCGGTTGGCATAATGCAATTTTTGCTAATATCTCTGTGTAAAATATGTACATTATGCACCAAAAGGTTAAAGATATACTGTATATTAATATGAAATTTCAAAAGCTACAGACGGATTTAACTGAATTCGTCAACAGTAGGTCTAAATTTCCTCAGCTAAAATCGGTCTGTGCTTACCAAAATTGTTATTGAATGTTTAGGCATATGTCCGATTAAATTAGTTTTCTTTGTAATGCTGACGTAATGCTGATGAAATCAGTGGACCCTCAGGAAATGTTAAACATATTTCAATTGATGTTAAAATATATCTGATATGGCACTTGTCAGTAACTCGGCAGAATGAGGTTGATGTCAGTGTACAGGAAAATTCTGTAGCTACATGTTGACTTCCCTTGTGATCATGTTGACAGCTAACAAGTTGAAAAATGTAAAGTTACTTAACATTCACTACTGAAACGGTTCTCCTCTCTACCATATCAAAATGATCTCCCTAGTTCCCAGTTGCCATTAGCAATTTGAGGGGGGCAATTTTGTGCTTCCATCAAATGGGCAACTTGTATTTACAAAAATGATGATTGCATGTGAGGGCAGCATAACATTTTGTAAGTTTCATGGAATTACAAATTAAATGATTATAGCTCATTTGATGATAGCATTGTTTATTTGCACATGCTGCTTGCTTCCTTTTTTACAATAAACAATTTTAGTACGGTGTTGGGTTGCTATTTGATTTCCAGTGTTAATTTTAAAATTGGTAATGAAGCAAAACCAACTAAGAACCACCTCTATCTAAGTCATTAAGTTTCTCATCCAGAGTGTATGCTTTTAACTGCAGATTTGAAAACACTTTCTTTTTCCATTGAAAGCTCCACCTAGCTCAGTGAAGTCTTCCCCCCCTCCTTTTCTCCCCAATTTGGAATGCCCAAACTTAGTAGGTCCTCGTGGTGGCGTGGTTACTCTCCTCAATCTGGGTGACGGAGGACAAGTCTCAGTTGCCTCTGCTTCTGAGAAAGTCAATCCGCGCATCTCATCACGTGGCTCGTTGTGTATGACACCATGGAAAATCTCTGCATGTGGAGGCTCATGCTACATTCTGCGATCCACACACACTTTACCATGCGCCACATTGAGAGCGAGAACCACTAATTGTGACCACAAGGAGGTTACCCCATGTGACTCTACCCTCCATAGCAACCAGACCAATTTGGTTGCTTAGGAGACCTGGCTGGAATCACTCAGCACACCCTGGATTCGAACTTGCGACTCCAGAGGTGATATTCAGCGGCAATACTCTCTGAGCTACCCAGGCCCCGCTTGGTGAAGTCTTTTAATTCTTTACTTTAAATGCTTAAATGCTTGACAATAAAGTGGAGAGATAATATAAGGGATAGATATCGTTTAGCATGGTTCAGAGATATGGTTGAAGGTTAGTTTTACCTGAATACAATTGAACTGTGTTGTTCTTTTGCAATTATCTTGCAATCAGTGTGCATTCATTGAAATGGGGAAATTATTGTGTAAATAATTCACATGGACACACAAAAACAGGGAGTCTTCAGTGAGAGTAATTCTTTGGGTCGATGGCATGTCCAGAATTGCACAAACCTCACAACATTGTAAATCCATTTGGTCCAAAGCGGACAGCTGGTTTAGTAACCTGCTTGGATTTACTGTCTCATTCAAAGTATGTGAGGAACACTGTGGCATTCTGGACACCATTCTGTAGCCATATTCTCAATGTAATGGGTTGATGTGAAATAATAATGTCTATCTGTTTCTCTGAGACAATAGAACAGATGTTACAGACTTTTTCTTCCACAGGGTTATTTTTAGCAGGCATGCACAGGGACAGCACCCTTGCATGACAAATCAGTCTTTTAACAGCTAAGTAGAACTTTTGCATGACAGCCTACATGCAAAGTGAAAAAGGGTGTCTAACAGTTGAACTCTTTCTTCTTGCTTCCCCTTTGTGCCATCTTCTCAAAAGCTGTCAACAAAACTCCTGGTAAGTTCTGGTTTAGTCCTAAGCTTCAACTTATCAATATATAAACTCACAGATGACGCTCTTGAGGAGAATTACAATAATGTTATATTCACTTAATCATCACTTTCACACATGAAACCTGTTAAATAGCTTTAAAATGACCAGACTAACTTTAATGGCACCACATTGGTACCACGTTGTTTATCACACAAACAGTTTCTGTGTTTTATTTGTTCACGCACCACAAACAAAATATTGTTCAAAATCTCTGATATAATTTGCCGTAAATATAGTAAGCAATCTTTTCATTTATATTTTCTGAAATTTCCATTATCAATTGTAATTTAATGCTAATTTATGCCTCACTAGCGGTACCAACCCAAATTGCAAAAATCGTCCATTGTCAAATGAGTTTCTCACACCATTGATTGTTTGGTGCCACTAGAGACACATAAATAACACAATTTACATTTAAATAAATTATTAATTAATAGATTAATGATGCAAAATGCATGCTGGATCTTCAAAAACCCAAAAATGAAAATTCTCTCATCATTTACACACCCTCAAGCCATCCCAGATGTGAATGACTTTCTTTCATCTGTAGAACACAAAAAAAGATTTTTAGAAGAATATCCCAGCTCTGTTGGTCCGTACAGTGTAAATGAATGGTGACCAGACTTTTGAAGCTCCAAAAATCACATAAAGGCCACATAAAAGTTATCCATAAGACTCCAGGGGTTTATTCCATATCTTCAGAAGCGATATGATAATTGCGAGTGCGAAACAGATAAATATTTCTAAGGTCTTTTTGAATTTGAAATCTCCAATTTCCCTTTAACATTAACATTCTTTCCCCGTCTGTCGCTCACTTCGACGTCGTGTCGAAGAAGCGACACTAGGGGTCTCTCTTGAGCGCCGAAAGATACCTCTGATCTATGAAAAAAGGCCAATGAGAGTTGCATACTCCGCCTCCGGATACGGATATAAAGGCGAGAGAAATACGCTCGTTCATTCAGTAATTTTCTTCGGAGCCGAAGGTCGTGTTTATGCTGACTGCTGCGTATTACACTGCTGATCCTGCTTCTGATCCTCTGACGCGCTGCTGCTGTTGGATTTACGGCGCACTACAGCGGCTGTTTTTCTCTTCTCTGCCGGCGTGCAGTTTGCCCCTGGGCGCTTCGACAGCGCAGAGTTTGAAAGAGTTTCTCAATATAAAGAGTTATATTTCTCATAAAGAGTTTATTGAGTTTATTTAAAGAGAAAGTCGTAGAGGCAGCTCTTGCCCCGCTCCGAGAAGCCGGCATCCGCATACTCAACTACCTCGACGACTGGCTCATCCTAGCCCACTCGCGAGAGTTACTATGCGCTCACAGAGACCAGGTGCTCAGGCACCTCAGCCGTCTGGGGCTTCAGGTCAACTGGGAAAAGAGCAAGCTCACTCCAGTTCAGAGCGTCTCTTTTCTCGGGATGGAGTTAGACTCGGTCTCAATGTCCGCACGTCTCACAAAGGAGCGTGCTCAGTCAGTGTTGAACTGCCTCGCCGCTCTCAGGCCGGGCACAGCGGTCCCCTTAAAACTTTTCCAGAGGCTCCTGGGGCATATGGCATCCGCCGCGGCGGTCGCGCCGCTGGGCTTGATGCATATGAGACCGCTCCAACACTGGCTTCGGACCCGAGTCCCGAGACGAGCATGGCGCCGCGGCACGCACCGAGTAACAATCACCCCCGCCTGCCGACAAACATTCAACCCCTGGACAGACCTCTGTTTCTTACGGGCTGGAGTACCCCTACAGCAGGTGTCCAGACGCGTCCTGGTCACGACCGACGCCTCCAGATTGGGTTGGGGCGCCGTTTGCAACGGGCACGCAGCCTCAGGCCGTTGGAAAGGGGCCCAGCTGCGTTGGCACATCAACTGCCTCGAGTTGTTGACCGTCCTCTTTTCCCTGCGGAGGTTTCTCCCGTTAATCCGGGACGAACATGTCCTAGTCAGGTCGGACAGCACCACTGCGGTCGCGTACAAAATCGCCAAGGCGGCGTACGCTCCCGTCACATGTCACAACTCGCCCGTCGTCTCCTCCTTTGGAGCCAGCACCGACTCAAGTCGCTGCGTGCCACTCACATCCCCGGCAACCTCAATGTGGTAGCGGACGCGCTGTCACGACAACGCTTGCCTGGCGGAGAGTGGAGGCTTCACCCCCACTCGGTTCAGCTGATTTGGGAACGGTTTGGCAAGGCCCAGGTAGACCTGTTTGCCTCCCGAGAGACCTCCCACTGCCCGCTCTGGTACGCCCGTTCAGAGGCTCCCCTCGGGGCAGATGCACTGGCACACAGCTGGCCGGTGGGGCTGCGCAAGTACGCATTCCCCCCAGTGAGCCTTCTTGCACAGGTGCTGTGCAAGGTCAGGGAGGACGAGGAGCGAGTCACTCTCGTGGCTCCCTACTGGCCCACCCGGGCCTGGTTCTCGGACCTCGTACTCCTCACGACAGCCCCTCCCTGGCAAATTCCTCTGAGGGAGGACCTTCTTTCTCAGGGACGGGGCACGCTCTGGCATCCGCACCCAGACCTCTGGAATCTCCATGTCTGGTCCCTGGACGGGATGCGGAAGATCTAGCTGGCCTACCACCCATGGTCGTAGCCACGATCAACCAAGCCAGAGCCCCTTCTACCAGGCAACTCTACGCCCTAAAGTGGCGTCTGTTCGTCAATTGGTGTTCTTCTCGGGCAGAAGACCCACAGAGGTGCGCAGTTAGGTCAGTGCTCCTGTTTCTACAGGAGAGGTTGGAGGGGAGGCTGTCCCCGTCCACCTTAAAGGTGTATGTTGCTGCTATCGCAGCTCACCACGACCCAGTAGACGGCAAGTCTCTGGGCAAGCACGACTTAATCGTCAGGTTCCTAAGAGGTGCCCGGAGGTTAAATCCCTCCCGGCCAAACCTGTTCCCCTCCTGGGATCTCTCGGTGGTCCTCGCCGGTCTTCAGAGATCCCCTTTCGAGCCGCTAGAATCAGCCGGACTCAGGGCCCTCTCTCTAAAGACGGCCCTGCTGATCGCGCTCGCCTCCATCAAGAGGGTCGGGGACCTGCAAGCGTTCTCTACTAACGACACTTGCCTGGAGTTCGGTCCGGCAGACACTCATGTGATCCTAAGACCTCGACCGGGCTATGTGCCCAAGGTTCCTACCACGCCCTTTAGAGATCAGGTAGTGAACCTACAAGCCCTGCCCCGGGAGGAGGCAGACCCAGCCCTCTCACTATTGTGTCCAGTACTCCTCCTGTGTGTATTTCCGCGGTACGGTCACCTTACGAGCTGACCCGCGTCTCCCTTAGGCAGCCCTTCGCTGCCCTCCGGTCGCCGTGTTGTAGCAACTCCCCCCTCCTCGAGGCTGGATCTACCACCGCGCCATTTCCTCCCACATGCCCAAAGTGGCCATGTGGTGTATTTTGCCACCTATACCTCCCCTGCTGGGCGGGTGTGGCCTCCGCAGGGTCTTTTCCCCCTAAAAGAATAGGACTTCGGAATAAGACCCCCTTCCCTCGATGCGGTAAGGGCCCCGGCTGCTCTTGCTCTATGCCGAGAAAACATAGAGAGAAAAGAGGCCCAGCCAGGCTTGGCCCGTTCCCTAGTTGGGAGCGTCACCTTGTTCCCCCTTAGGGTAACCAAAAGGGTGCTGACGCTTTTTCGGGGCATTGGGGAAGAGTACGTGCAGCCTGAACACAGTTGGTCGCTTGTGCACGTGCAAAATACCTGCCCGCTTCTGTGTCAGCAGTACACGTACACGGCTCAGCGCATGGCGAATTTTGAAGTGGACCCCTAGTGTCGCTTCTTCGACACGACGTCGAAGTGAGCGACAGACGGGGAACGTCTCGGTTACGTATGTAACCTCCGTTCCCTGATGGAGGGAACGAGACGTCGTGTCTTCCCGGCCACGTCGCTGAGCCGAGCCGCTGAGATGCCCGGAACACTCCCGGCTCCTCAGAAAAATCCTGAATGAACGAGCGTATTTCTCTCGCCTTTATATCCGTATCCGGAGGCGGAGTATGCAAATACTGTTCGCCAACTCTCATTGGCCTTTTTTCATAGATCAGAGGTATCTTTCGGCGCTCAAGAGAGACCCCTAGTGTCGCTTCTTCGACACGACGTCTCGTTCCCTCCATCAGGGAACGGAGGTTACATACGTAACCGAGACGTTTTTTAGGCATGTGTCAGAGTTTTATGGTAAAAAGGGACTTAAATAGTGGTCTGTTTCTAACCCAAACGTATCATATCGTTGGATTTAACCACTGGAGTCTTATGGGTAACTTGTACGTGGCCTTTATATGATTTTTGGAGCTTTAAAGTTCTGGTCACCATATTCACTGGCATAGTATGGCCTACAAAGCTGAAATATTCTTCTAAAAATATCAGTTTGTGTTCAGCAGAAGAAAGTCAAACACAAATTTAAACAACATTTTCATCAAAAGACAAAAAAATATTATTAAAGTAATACAACTTAACAAATTTACAACAAATGTAAGATTTTTAAAAATTAACACTGGCGTCATGTAATTGTTCAAAAAAATGAAAGGAAATATTGTGGTATCTTGTTCTCAAAACATCAAGTTAACATTTCCAGTGATCCTTGTAATAGTATTTCTGTTTGCCAGTTTCCGGTGCCGTCTACAAATAATAAAAATTGGTAGTGCAGAAACTTGCAGGATATATTCTAAAATAGCAGACTAATCAGCTAGAACCATGCTACGCCAGCAGGCTAATCAGCTAGTAGTATGCTAAGCTAGTATACAAACCTGTAGATTGCAAGCTATCGGCAAAAACTAAGCTATTAATGTTTGAGCTATTATAGCGCTGGTTCTATATGTGACATATCTGTATGATTTTCATGACATTAATTGTCACATTTACATATATAAAAATGAATCAATTCACTTTATATCCAATGTTACAACAACGGTTCCTGTTGACCTCTAAGTGGAAAATTGCTTATACAGTTATTGCTAAGGCTGCATGTGTGAAAGTGCCTAATGACATCTGTTGATACAAAGAAATTATGTACTAATGCATTTTCTCTACAGTAGGGAAATAAAACATTCTGTCTAGCTCTTTTCTATATGAGAAGCTTTTTTATTTCAGAAAGCTTCAGCTTTAGTGTGATAGCCATGGTTTGTCTTTCAGCAAACCATGCGTGGTCACAATACCTGAACAAAATTGGTATTGGTGTTTTCAAGTTTTCTCTCTTTCTATCACTTTAATTTTCTTCCCCAAGGGTTTGCACATATGGTGAAGTCTCCACAAGGTATGCTCTTTCTTAATTACCTCATTGAACATTTTCAAATGTGTTTCGATTGTTGTGAACTACGCATGCCGCTCCCTGCATTGCATAATGCATTCTGATTAGCTCTTTTCTGAAGGTTGCTGCATGTCTTCTTACTGAATTACGTAATGTCTTTCTGTGATACTGCAGTGAATCTGTCAGTTTAGGAGTGCTTTTTCCTGGGAATGACCCCCTCCCCCCCCCCCCCCCCCCCCCATGATGTCATAGCATTTTTTTCCGTCTCTCATCCGTTGGTGTGCCACAGTACCAACTGACGCTTGATGTACATGATCACAGTACTGCACACCACATTACTCAGATCTCTTCTTCATCTGCTGGAAGAATTGCTATGCACCTATAAATACATCCCTGAGCTAAACTGACATCTCTGCTCTGAATGAAAGATGTTCAAAAGATGTAAAGGGTATTTTAATTGAATGACTCCTTTTGAACACGTTTAAAGGTTTTACTTTTTGTGTGTGCTGAATGAATGATCAAAAGCAATGGTTTTGTACTGAAGTCTAGCCCCCTGATTGCTATTTTTATCTGTACAATTTGGTTGGTAAACTGAGCTTATGACCTACTATATTTAAGGTCACTCGGCACAGAAATTGACAATTTCTCTGTGTTCTCAGTGGAGATGGACAGACGTAGTGACATGACTACAATTACATGTCGTTCATTCAAGCTCTTGTGTACTGATATGAAAAGCTTTGAACCAGACACAGAAAAGGTTAGTCCTAACAGAGAAAGATATAGCTGATTATGTAAATCAACACATCCGCTTCAAGAGCCAAACTAGGAATTGTGCCAAAGTCTGTCCCTGAGCTAGTTTAAGAAACACAAACATGCTTTTTTCCACCTCAATTAAAGAGATATAGATAGGAAATCAATGAAATGCACATTTATTTAGTACTACTGGGGATTTTAAGACAAAACGAGACTGCAGCATGCATGCTTGCAAAAATCTAAAGTGCATGTTTATTTTATCTGTCCTGAACATCTATTTGGCTATGTTTGGAAATGTATACTTGGATATTACTCTTACTAATGCTGCAGTATACAGTATGTTATGTTTACTGTATGTGCGGTATGAAAATCTTATGTAGGCCTATGCATATATTACATACGGATGTCCCTACACAAAGCACACTGCATGGAATGCTGTATCCTATTGCAATGCACTTGACTTGTCGTAGTAAGGCGCTAAGTATTTTTGAAAATGCTCTCAAAATCAGCATACTTTGGGAAAATATGACGTTAAGAAACTAAAGGCCGTGTTTTCAAACTTAAAAGGATAAGTGTGTGCGTGGCCTAATTTGGAGATTATTTGATCAGACTGCCAAAGGTTATGACATTTTAATACAAAATTTAAAGCCGAAGTGGCATAGAAATTACATACAAGCGCCACTAAACGGAATTGCAAAAATAAACTGTTTAGAAAACAGCTTTCTGAATACAGCCCATCTGCCATTGGTCAAAAGTCCTGCCTCCAACTCATGCCATTGGTTGAGTAGCATTGTTGGGGCGGGTCTAAGTGGGACACGCAAAACAAACAGAGCAGCATTGCAACAGAAACCGTGATTACAGTTTTTGAGAAAATTTTCCTATGAATGGCTTACTAATAGTTGTCTCTGCATATTGAGCTGGGATAGGAGAAAGTATATTAACACAGAAAAGGTTACATACTGTACTTCAGCTATAGTTGAAAATGTAATTATGAATGCAAAATAATTATGATTTATTAATTGATAATTAAGATGATAATCAACGCCACTAAGATGCAGAAAGATTATTTGAACAGGTTGGCAAAAGTTAAGACATTTGAAAATGTTATTATAAATGCTAAATAATTATGATTGATTAATTATTAATTAAGATGATAACTGGATACCACTGACATGCAGTAATAATAATTAAGAGATAATTTGGAGATTATTTGATTGGATCGCTTAAAATTATGATATTTTTTATAAAATTCCAAAATGATAAATGCAAAATGATTGAGATGATACCTGGTTGCAACTGTCATGCAATGACATATGACATACTAATGTTTGAAATGTTTATTGTTGCATAATAAAAAAACACATATATAGTATAAAGTGTATACTGCAGTATTAAGTAAGTCATAAGCTAGTGTTCTATACCAAACTTAGCCTGTGTAAACAGAACCAACTCTTATCCCACGACTCACTCTTTTCCCATATCTCTGTCTTTCTCACTGTCCTTCCTGTGGACGCCTCAATTCCTGTTTACTTTCTCTCTCTGGACTACTCAACTCCTATGTAGGCAGAAACAAAGGTAATGCTTGCTTTCCTTATTATCTCAGTAGGCTTCATAAACTAGAGCATGATAGAATTAGCTTCTGCAGATTCTAACAGTTAGATTGTCTCTGCTTGCCTGGAAGGGCAAGCCAAATGTCAACATGGATGAACCATCTAATTCACAATGAGATGGAGATGTATTAGTGGTGCTGGTCTAGGAGTGATTGCTGTACTTATTGCCAGCTAAGTTGTAAATGTGTTGATTTATTTAAATAATACGTTCCTTTTCTGAGGCATTCATGACTGCTGTGCCTGCACTGTAAAATAAAGATATTGCATTTTATCTGGATTATTTTATTCTATTTTTTTAATCGCATATACAATGAAATGTGAATTACTTTGCATCTACATAAAAACATATGTTAGACCAACAGTATTCCCCCAAATGTTGTCCCAACTAGCCTAAAAGAGTTGTTTGAATTATCAATTTCATATTGAACAATGTTGCTGATTTGCGAATTCCCAACATGCATTGCACATAAATAAATTATGCGGTAAATGTTATAGGCTTATTTTTTGCTGTTGTCTGACTTTATATTTGGTGTTATTGTTTTTTTGTTGCCACTGTTAGTCAATTGTTGTGTGGTGATGTAAGGAGCTAGTCTTTTAACTTAATGAGGTTTGTTGATTGTCACCATTATTGACATTTGTTAAGGGTGCAGGTCTATTGTGTGTCTATAGCCCTATTTGAACGCAATTGTTTCTCAGGGTGATATCTGTAAAAGTAAATTTTCATGAAACTAATGCATTTGGTTGACAATTAAATCACAGGGGACGACCGAGACTTTATGGTGATCACTGGAAAATTCATCAATCCATTGTCCTATGTATTTGCTTTTAAATATGTTTGGAATTACGTTAAAGTGAAAATAATATATATATACTGTATATATATATATATATATATATATATATAAAAACTGTGATGCAAAATGCTGTGGACATTTACAGTGTACATTTTCACATACGGAGCAAGCCAAAATACTTGCGAAGAGCAATTAAATGAATCAAGAAACTGTAGGGACAATACTGTTTATCAACGCAGACAAATAAATCTGTCAATGAGAGTACGCATGTTTTGTCACCCGCATCTCTCCTGAAAACCCATGAGATATAGAAGACATATCAAGGACAGTAAATATAGCTCAAATTAAATTTGAGGATCTATGGTAAAAATGGTTTTCTTATGTTTTATCTATCAAAATGATGGACATAATTTGGAATTATCTGATAGTGTTTAAAAAGTGGAGGTGGAAATTAAACTATTTAGATAGACATTATCCCATCAATTCTTCTGTGACAGCTAGACTCGTATAAGCGAGTAGTCATGCATGCAAATTTTGACAAAATTAAAGTTCCCTGTCTGTCGCTCATTTCGATGTTGGGTCTCTCTTGAGAGCCTCACGCATCTATGAACTTGAGAAAAGGCCAATGAGAAATTGGCAGACAGAATTTGCATGTCCCTCCCACATACATACAGGTATAAAGGGAGGGAAATATGCGTCTGTCCATTCATATTTTTTCTTCGGAGCCGAGCGGTTGTGTGATCAGCGAACTGCATTCACTTACTGTTCCACTCATTTCTACAGAGCGTATGCTGTTGGATCTATGGCGCATATCAGCGGCTTTCTCCTTCTCTGCATAGCAGTGCAGCTTTGCCCCTGGTTGCTTCGACAGCGCTGCTGAAAGATTTATTTTCTCTAAAAGAGCAATACAGATGTCCACTATGCTTGCCCGGGTTCGGCTTGAGTGCGGGGTGGGACTGGAACCCTCCATCCCCCCCTCAGACCTCACGGCTAGATGATTGGTTCCCCAGGTCAGGGCGCCGCTCACAGCTCACGTCGAGTGCCCTGCAGGAAGCGCACACCCCCCATCTTTCGAACGTCCTCGAGGACCCGGAAGGTTCCCAAGCGTTCCTGAGACGGATGTGCCAGGGATCGAGACGTTTGCTCTGGAGCTGGTAAGCAGACCACTCCATCCCCTGGTGGAGGGCTGGGAGGAGAACCTTCAGTTAAAGGTATTTTCTTTGCCACAACCCCTTCGGGCTGCGGTTCCCACATTCTCAATAATAGAGCAATTTCCTCTTTCCCTGGGTCACCTGGCCCGCAAATGCCGTTCTCACGGCAACCCTGTGCCACACTTCAACAGTCCCAGCACCCCAGACACGGACCCCCCACCTCCGGACCCACGACAGCTGTCGGCCGGCCGGTTCTGATGAGTCCAGAGGACGCCTAAACGGGACCTCCTCTTCAGTCACTAACCTGCCCCCTGAAAAAAAGAGCAAGCTCGCCCCGGTTCAGAGCATCTCTTTTCCGAGTTAGACTCAATATCAATGACTGCGCGCCTCAACATCAAGCGTGCGCAGTCAGTGCTTAAATGCCTCACCATGTTCAAGCCAGGCACAGCAGTTCCTCTAAAACAATTCCAGAGGCTTTTGTGATATTGCTTACAGATAATAATACTAATAATATAACCATTTAATATTATATTATTGGTAAATACTTTGAATATTACACTTTTATACAGTAGTAATATTTTTCTGCTTCCCATCAAACTTCCCATGATTTGCAAGCTAAAATCTCTGGTGAAAAATCATTTGAAATTTCACTGCCATGTATACACTCTGCGTCTCTGCGGCTCTATTGGACACACTGCATGAAAATCAAGCAGTCGTAGTGAATGTTGTGTGTGTGTGTGTGTGTGTGTGTGTGTGTGTGTGTATGTGTGTACGCCTGAGTGAGCCTCTCATTCATTCTGTGGCATGCAGTGCATGTGACTGCACTTTGTAGTCACCAGAGCAGCAAAATGGGGGCTCTGGACGGGTGCGAGGGGCTGGTAACCCCTTCACCCTCAACTGATTACCACTAAACCACAAATTAAAACTTTAAGTAAGCTAGTGCCGGAGGCCCTGGGGGGGACAGACGTCTATGACGTCTCCTGGCCAAACTCCATCAGGCAGAGACAGGAGACTGAATCCTTACCCTCGGGGCTCCTCCAGAAACAACAAAAAGCCACAACGGATGGCCACGTGGAATGTTCGAACACTCACAGCAGAGGAGAGGCCGCCTGGATGTCTCTGGTGTTCAGGAGGTCCGGTGGACCGGCTCTGGCTCTTGCCACAATGAGGGGTGGACTGTCCTCTACTCGGGGCAGAAGACTGCCAAACAAGAGGGAGTGGCTCTTCTTCTGAACAAAATAATGAAGGCAGCATGGGAGCGTGGCGGTGAGGTGTGGGAAGCTGTGAGCCCCAGGTTACTTTGGGTTCGCCTTCCTGTCAACCAGTGGTGAGGAGTGGTGGTCGTGGTTATGCCCCCACCGAAGACAAACATCCATGGAGGGATGCGGGAAAGGCCTATGAGTCAGATGCCTTCTATGACCTCCTGTCACAGGTGCTGGCTAAAGTGACCCCTCTGGGTAGAATCATCATGTTGGGTGATTTCAATGCCCGCATTGGTCATGATGCTAGCACCTGATCAGGAGTGATTAGAAGACAGGGGCCAGATCAGCTCAATAACAACGGCAGGAGGCTGCTAGATTTTTGTGCAGCCCATGGGCTTGTAATTACTAACACACTGTTCCAGCATCGGCGCATCCACACAACATCATGGATGCATGCCGGGTCCAAGCAAGAACATCTGCTGGACTATATAGTGACGGAACAGTGGATGCGGGCCCATGTACTTGACACCAGGACCTACCGTGGAGCTGATCTGCCCACTGACCATCGACTTGCCATCTGTAAGATGCGCCTGCCATTCTTCCACTCCGGTGGTGGGTGTAAACCCAGGACCCCATTCAAACCCATAGTGGCCTGGTCTAGGTTAGCTGATGAAAGCTGCAAATGAGAATTTCAGCATCATTTGCAGCTGGGTTGGCTTCAAACCCCACTCCTCTGGATGTCGAGGGGAAATGGGCCAGGTTTAGGACTGTGGCTCATGTAACTGCAATGGAAGTTTTGGGCACACGGTCCAGACCTCCTCAGATACCCTGGCTGATGGAGGAGGTGTTCAGGGTGGCTGAGAAAAAGCGACAGGCCCACTCTCATTGTCTACAGCATCCCACGTCAGAGAATGAGTAGGCTTACCGCAGCCTTCGTTCAGAGGTTCAGAGAGCCGTGAGGTGCTGCAAGGATGGTTGGTGGTCGCGGGTTGCTGAGGAGATGGAGTCTGCCTCAATGGCCCACGATCACAAATCGCTCTTTAATTCTATCAAAAAAGTTACTTGCAGTGCCACACCTATTACCATCATTAGGGGAAAGAACGGTGATCAAGTCTCCGACCCCCAGGAACAGGTTTGCAGATTTGCTGAGCATTTCTGTGAGGTCCTGGGAGAGGAGAAGTCCCTTAGCCTGGAAAACATTGTGGGACAAGGTGGGGATGACCCTGCTGGGGCTGTGGTGCCTCAAATATTGGAGGAAGAAGTCACTCCCTCTGGGTGGCTGGCTGAGGTGCCATCTTTGGAGGAAGTACTGAAGGCGATCCGGAGCCTGAGACCAGGAAAGGCACCGGGCAGAGATGATCTCCCAAGCAAAATGCTGAGGGAGGGTGGCGTTTGTACACAGACTGCCCTACATGACATCATAACAACAGTCTGGACCACTGGGCGGGTTCCGCAGGATTGGAAGGATGCCCTGGTGGTCCCTCTCTTTAAAAAGGGGGACCGCACAGATTGTAACAACTCTATAGGGGCATCTCACTCCTCAGTGTGCCGGGAAAGGTCCTGGCAAGGATTATTCAACATCGCCTTGGCAGGCATGCTGAGGAGGGGCTTGCGGAGCCCCAGTGTGGTTTCAGGAAAGGGCGGTCTTGCACAGATGCCATATTCTCTGTCCGTCAGCTACAGCAAAGGTGTAGGGAATTCCAGCAAGACCTACATCTCTGTTTTATTGACCTGGTCAAGGCTTATGATACCATCAGTAGGCCTGGGCTCTGGGTTGTTCTTCATGCTTTTGGAGTCCCAGATCCACTGCTTGCTATCATTAAGGACCTTCATGATGGTGAGCGGGCCCGGGTAAAACTACGTGGTCAGGAGAGGCAGTCGCCCTCCAACAACAATGGAGGGCAGACGTGCGACGCTCATAACAACGAGCAGAGTGCCGGGTGGCTAAAGCACAGCAAGTTGGCACAGTAGGGGGCACAGATGGTGCATCAGCCAGTCATCTCAATCAGTCGACCCGTGTCACCTGTTGGATCTGTCCCGTGAACTCCTGTCAGCGGGCGTTCGACACTTCACGTGGCCTTAACGTGCACATAACCTGGCACTAGCGTCGTGGTGACATCACCGCCACTTAGTGGCGAATGGCGGTTGTTGTTGCGTATGCCTGTGTGAGCCTCTCATTCATTCTGTGGCATGCAGTGCATGTGACTGCATATAATTTAGTTAAATTCCATCCTACTGCTGTTTAATGATCACACTTGGCCATATTGAGACTTTTTATGATTTTCCAATAGTCTTTGATTTAATCTCAAAACTCTCACATTACATTACATTTGGCTAATGGCAGCATTCTTTAATATGGAACCGAAGTTATACAAGATGATATCATACCATTTAAAAATTTTTGGAATCACAATTTTTCATTAGTACCGGTGTACTGCACCGTCCTATGTTGTACTGAATGAAAGTGATTTTTTTCATCAATGTTTTCATTTATACCTTGATGCTGTTGTGCAGCACTTCATTTGACAAAACAAATAATGTAATGTATTTATTTATATTTATATTAAACTTTTTAAATAGGCTTAAAAACTGTTGACGAAATTGGTATCAAGAATTGAGAAATTTTACTAATACCTGCTGTCATTGATGTATGAGTGTGAGTGTGAATGGGTGAATGGGACACTGTGTAAAGCACTTTGGTAACCGCTAAGGTTAAAAAAGGCACTATATAAGTGCAGACCATTTACCATAATATTAGTACCATGTCCCAACTACAGACATTTTGGTATTTTGACAACCCTATTAGCAGCAAAGATTTGTGATAACAGCAAACATCAAATGCTTGGCAGCAAAAACTGACAATATATAAAAATTTTCGATGAATTTACCTTCATCTTACCATCTACTCAACGCCTACACCACTCCATCAAAGCCCGTTGGATGTACACATGAATTGTAGTGATTTTTTTTTCTAATAATATAAAGTATATTAAATATTTACATGGGAAGACAGTTGAGAAGTTAACATATTAGAAGCATTTATGCATTTTTATTATTGCATATGTGTGTAAATAAGATTTACGTTGTACTGGAAACTAAAAAATAGAAAATGACTGTTTTGATGAATGCTTTGCTAAATATTTTTAACTCATAGCTGAAATTGTTATGCTAGCCAATTAAAGGTAAACCAAGTATTATTTATATTACTCAATAATATAATTATTTTCTTAAAGTGGTCTCCAAGCTAAGAATATTGAGAATCCCTGGTATAGAGTTTACTATATATAGTACATACATAGTATCAAATCAATTCATACAGTTACTGTAATTTAAGCTGCCATATAGAGAATTGTGATGGTGAAGTTGTCCATCTATTCAAACTATATGGTCCATCTACACTATTTCTGTCACTAACTTTTAATTTAATTTTCAAGGAACTTTACACTTACATTAGCAAATTACAGTAGACACTGCTAATCGTTTGTTTAAAATCTTAAGGAGTGACACAAAATAAGCACTTCACCAACACTTTAAACAGTTTTAAACGAGATGAGATGAGGTTATTAGCTTCGGCTAATGCTGTGGATGATGAAATAACTAGTGGCTGAAGATGAGACCTTTGGTCATCCAAACGTCTTATGCTCAGAACCAATCTTGACTGGGTGAGAGTGTGAAGTGACTGGGGCTTGGAGAGTTAACTGGGTGCTGCAGTATGAAAGATATGCTGTGTGACTGGCCATCTTTGAGGAGTGATTAGAAGAGTCAGGAGAAGTTCACCTCTGTTTTAGATCATCTCTGCATGGAGCTTTAGAATTGCTCTGAACCACCCCAGTCCACAGCTCTTACTCTTACTAATTATCCCCTCAAAGTTTCAACACTCAACAAAGACACTCATGCTCATGAGTGGCAAGGAAGTGGAGCGTGTCTGTGAGAGTGACTGAGTTTCCTTCTCTGATGGTTTGTCTCAGTTTTATTTTTCAAAGCTTGTTTTCTTTAATATGTTCAAATCAAATCAAATCACTTTATTGTCACACTACTGTGTACACGAGTGCAACAGTAGGTGAAAGTCTTGTGTGCAGTTCCGAGCAACATTGCAGTAATGACAGTGACGAGACATAAACCACTTTACAATAACAACATATTTACACAACACAATTTACATAACAAATGTACACATACTTACACAACAATTTCCATATCAAATGTACACAATACACACAATGTAGAATACACATACACTAGATAAGGGTATAAATATATATATATACACTAACTGAATTGGGAGTGAGAATATATTTGACAGAATGAAGATTAATAAAGTGCAGTGCTGATTGTAGATCGTGAGAGATCATGTGTTCAAAAGTCTTATTGCTTGGGGGAAGAAGCTGTCATGTAGTCGGGTGGTGCGGGTCCTGATGCTGCGATACCGCCTGCCTGATGGCAGCAGTGAGAGCAGACCATGACTCGGGTGGCTGGAGTCTTTGATAATCCTCCGAGCTTTATTCACACACCGTCTGTTATATATATCCTGGAGGGAGGGAAGCTCACCTCCGATGATGTTTCTGGCAGTTCGCACCACACTTTGCAGGTATTTGCGGTTGTGGGCGGTGCTATTGCCGTACCAGGCGGTGATGCAGCCAGTCAGGATGCTCTCTACAGTACTGGTGTAGAACCATGTGAGGATGTGTTGGTTCATTCCAAACTTCCTCAGCCGTCTCAGGAAGAAGAGGCGCTGGTGAGCCTTCTTCACAACGGCCTCAGTGTGGACAGACCATGTGAGTTCCTCAGTAATGTGGACACCGAGGAACTTGAAGCTGCTGACTCTCTCCACCGGTGCTCCATTAATGGTGATGGGGCTGTGTTCTCTGTCTTTCTTCCTGAAGTCCACCACAAGCTCCTTGGTTTTACTGACGATGAGGGAGAGGTTGTGCTCCTGACACCAGCGTGTCAGAGTGTGCACCTCCTCTCTGTAGGCTGTTTCATCATTGTCAGTGATCAGACCTACAACCGTCATATCATCAGCAAACTTAATGATGGCATTGGAGCTATGTGTCGCCACACAGTCATGCGTGTACAGGGAATACAGGAGTGGGCTGAGAACACAGCCCTGTGGGGCTCCAGTGTTGAGGGTCAGTGATGAGGAGATGTTGCTGCCCATTCTAACCACCTGACGTCTGCCTGACAGGAAATCCAGGATCCAGCTGCACAGCGAGCTGTTTAAGCCCAGAGCCCGGAGTTTCACATCAAGCTTGGAGGGCAATATGGTGTTAAATGCTGAGCTGTAGTCTACAAACAGCATTCTCACATACGTGTTCCTTTTTTCCAGGTGGGAGAGAGCAGTGTGTATTGTAGATGCAATGGCATCATCAGTGGAGCGGTTGTTGCGGTAGGCAAACTGTAATGGGTCCAAAGAGGTGGGCAGAACAGAGCAGATGTGATCTCTGATCAACCTCTCAAAGCATTTGCTGATGATGGGGGTCAGAGCAACAGGACGCCAGTCATTTAAGCAAGTGATTTTTGATTGCTTCGGTACGGGCACAATGGTTGATGTTTTGAAGCATGTGGGGACTACAGACAGGGAGAGGGACAGGTTGAAAATGTCCGTAAAAACACCAGCCAGTTGGTTCGCGCATGCTCTGATGACGCGGCCCGGAATGCCGTCTGGACCCGCGGCTTTGTGGATATTCACCCGTCGGAAGGATCGGGTTACATCCGCAACAGAGACGGAGAGTGAACCAACCTCTGGAGTATCGGCCGCGAGTGCTCTCTCCGCGAGGGCGGTGTTGTTGTTGTCCTCGAAACGAGCATAAAAAGTGTTAAGCTCGTCCGGGAGAGAGGCAACGGTGTTCATGGTGGAGTTTTTATTCCGTTTATAGTCCGTGATGGTGTTAATTCCCTACCACATACTTCTGGAGTCAGTGGTGTTGAACTGTCCTTCAATTTTGTGCCTGTACTGGCGTTTGGCTGTACTGATGGAGTTACGGAGGGCATAACTGGCTTGTTTACGCTCCTCCGCGTTCCCGGAATTAAAAGCGGTGCCGCGCGAACATCGCCGTTAACCCATGGTCCGTGTGATCAAAACAGTCCTGTAGCATAGAGTCTGATTGGTCCGACCAGCACTGGATCGCTCTGAGGGTGGGTGCTTCTCGTTTCAGTTTCTGCCTGTAAGCGGGCAGAAGCAGAACGGAGGAGTGGTCGGATTTGCCAAATGGTGGGCGGGGGAGGGATTTGTAGCCATCCCGGAAAGGAGAATAGCAATGATCCAAAACCCGGTCCCCTCGTGTGTTGAAGCTGATATGTTGGTGGTATTTTGGTGCTATTGTTTTAAAGTAACAATGAACGCAGCCTCAGGGTGCGCGGTTTCCTGCTGACTTATACTCCCATACAGTTCCCTGAGTGCCCGGTCTGTGTCGGCTTGTGGGGGGATGTACACAGCAGTGATAATGACCACTGTGAATTCCCTCGGTAGCCAAAATGGTTGACACAGAAGCATGAGATATTCCAGATCAGGAGAGCAGAAAGACTTGATAAAATGTACATTCCTCTGATCACACCATGATTTGTTGATCATAAAACATACACCTCCACCTCTGCTTTTACCTGAGAGGTCTTTCGCTCTGTCCGCTCGGTGCACGGAGAAACCCGTGGGTTCGATGGCGAGTCTGGAATCTCTGGAATGTTGTGTTTCAAGTTTAGTTAAGTGTTTATTTATTAACAAGAAGGGGACATAAAGCAGTTACAGCATGTTCAGTGCTCAAGCTGGCCGCGGGCCACGGGAGGGTATGGGTTTCAAACAACTCTCCTGTCGGCATGGAGTTAAGGTGCCAGTCGGAGTTGAGTGCTCGGTGGAAGACTGTAGTTTAGTGGTTGAAGATGATGTTGGACATGGCAGTATAAGGTCCTTGTCTAGGATGAACGGTGCCAATGTTCTCTTTTTGGACTCTGTGGAGAAAATCAATAGTCTCGTTGTGCAAGGAATAGTGTTAAAAAACACACAAACATCAGTTTTTTCCACTTGTTAACCTTGCGAAGAAGGTTATTTAGTAAAGCGTGTCCCAATTCATAAAAGATGAATGTGAGTTGTCTCGCCATGGTCAGATGGTGTACGCAATTAAAATATTCCTGTTTGATGCAAATCTCCACTGTTTAAACACATTTTGTCTTTTAGAAGACAAGTGTTTATGGTACTGAAGAGTGGAACAGATGAGCTGAATGTTGCTTTTAAGTTTAATGTTGACGGGTTTGACTATGTAATCTTCGTGTCAACTGAAACAATGAAATGTTCAATTGTTGAAAGGGTCATTTATTTTGGGCCTATTCAGAGAAAAGGCAGAATCTTTAAATTGACTCGGCAGACTCTGCACAAAGTTAACAGGAAGCAGGAGAAAATTAGAATTCTAGAGAAAATGGGGAGATGATAGTAAGCGTTACTGAGCAGGAAGATGAAGTCCCTCAGTTGAGAGAGGAAATTACTGGAGAACAAACGGCAAAAGAAGTGGCAGAATCTGTTTTGGAAGGAGGAAGTAAGGAGTTAACTGAGTTCTATTAACCTGCTTTTAAAAGACCAACATAAAAAGAAAAGCGGTGCAAAATAAAAATGGGAAAAATTTAAAGAGAGGTCATGTGAAAAAGCAAGCAGATTTCGAGGATAGTGAGATGGAATACACATCAGGCAGTTGATAGTGATTTGTCTGATCAGTCAGCAACATATGGTCAAAGAAAAGATTTATATTAGGCAACAGATGGTCAAAGAAAAGATTTATATTATAGCTTAGAAAGAGTTCAAGAGTTAGAAGTGACTTAAGGGAAAATAAATGTTAAAGTTTTTTTTCCAAACAGACTTTTGTTTGTTGATTCAGCAAAGATTTAAATGAAAAATACAGGAGGGGAGGGTCTTAGTGAGACTGAGATTTACCGGTTAAGGAAGAGTGTTCAAAAGTTGCATTCTTCTAATGATTTTGAGGGGCCTCAAGAATAGATGATGAGTATAAAATCTTGTCCAATGAGGCTGTTCCTATTTCTATTCATAATGTTTTGTTGTGGGTGATATACGAATATCCTCTTTAAACTTAGTGGAGCATGAGGCATTATGAAAATGAGTGCATATTATTAATTACTGAAACAAAAGAACATTGATATTGCTTTTGCACTGGAAACGCATTCAGATGCTTTTAATAAAGTTGTATGGCAGAGAGATTTGGCTGATTTTGTGATATTGAGCCATAAGAGCTCAATTAATGCAGGAGTTCCAGTTTTATTTTCAAAAATGTTTTCACCTCTATCTTATAAATTTGATGAAATTGTTTCAGGTAGATAAATTAAACGTTGATATTGAGATGCAATATATATACTTGCTCATGAGAGGATTATCTTTATGGAGATGTTATAAGATACACTTCAGAATTGTGATTCGACTGATTTTTTTATTTTAGCTGGAGATTTTAATTGTACAGTAAGTAACCTAGATAGAAATCATATAGAACCTCAAATGGCATCAAAACATAAATTTAAATGTATTGTTGAGTGTTACAAACCCTTTTAGGTGTAGGGGAATTAGGGTGCAACATTTAAAAACACTGTGCATGTACTGGGAAGCAATCACACCAACGAGTTTAATATAAGGTAAAGTATCAATATTTATTATGAAGAATAATGGGAGAACACATATCCCATAATAAGTATTTAAATACATTTACAAAAATATACAACTCTGGGCCAAGCCTCCAAAAAACTATAAATCACACAAGAAAAAAAGGGGAAAATGAAAAGAACATGGACCGTGCCAAATCAAATAAATAAATAAAACAATAACCAAACTTACTAAAAGAAAATAAACACTCCTATCTCCTATCCCATCTAACCAAACAATTAAACTTCACAGAAAACCATATCAGAAGAAATGTTTCGGTTACGTATGTAACCTCCGTTCCCTGATGGAGGGAACGAGACGTCGTGTCGAGGAAGCGACACTAGGGGTCTCTCTTGAGCACAGAATATGCCTCTGATCTATGAAAAAAGGCCAATGAGAATTTGGCAAACAGTATTTGCATACCCCGCCCCCGGACATATGGTATAAAGGCGAGGAAATATTACACGTTCATTCAGGATTTTTCTGAGGAGCCGAGAGTGTCCGGCCAAGTCAGCGGCTTGTCTCAGCGACATGGCCGGGAGGACACGACGTCTTGTTCCCTCCATCAGGGAACGGAGGTTACATACGTAACCGAGACGTTCCCCGTCTGTCGCTCACTTCGACATCATGTGTATGTGTACTGCTAACACAGGAGCGGGCAGGTATTTCACGTGCACAAGCGACCAACTGTGTTTCAGACTGCACGTACCCTTCCCCAATACCCTAAAAAAGTTGTCGGAATCCTTTTGGTTACCCTAGAGGGGAACAAGGCGACGCTTGCCAACCTGGGAACGGACCAAGCCTGGCTGAGCCTCTTTTCTCTCTATGTTTCTCGGCATAGAGAAAGAGCAGCCGGGGCCCTTACCGCATCGTGGGAAGGGGGCCTTACCGGTTTCCTATTCTTTCAGGGGGAAAAGACCCTGCGGAGGCCACACCTGCCAAAAAGGGGAGGTAAGGTGGCGAAATACATCACATGGCCTCTTCGGTCAAATGTGGGGAAAAATGGCGCAGTGGTAGATCCAGCCTCGAGGAGGGGGAAGTTGCTACTACACGGCGACCGCAGGGCAGTGAAGAACTGCCTAAGGGAGACGCGGGTCAGCTCGTAAGGTGACCGTACCGCAGAAGTACACATAGGAGGAGTCTGTGTAGGAGGTCTGACCTGCGGAGCACCTATTTCAGTACAGGGTAGCCTGGGGTACCCGTAGTGGACTGGGTCGGTAAGTTCCTCCACTGAACTGCGGACCCAAAAGGGCTAGGGAGGAATCGACCTGGGACCTAGAGGGATCTCCTTGGAAAGAAGGCGCACTGTTTTACCTCGGCCGAGGGAAAGGGCGCTGGATGCAAGCGATTCACCCAGTCAGACCGTCGGCGTGTACCAAGTTCTACAGGCTCGGACCTGAGAAAACATGGGACATGACTGACTCAACCCTGAGATTGTAAAATCTTGCAAAGGTGTTAGGTGTTGCCCAACCCGCTGCCCTACAAATGTCTGCTAGGGAGGCACCCCTAGCCAGTGCCCACGAGGACGCCATACTCCTTGTAGAGTGTGCTCGAACCCGTAGGGGGGGTGACATGGCCTGGGTGTGATAGGCCAGAAGGATGGCATCCACCACCCAGTGGGAAAGCCTCTGTTTGGAGACAGAGTTCCCTTTCCGCTGTCCCCCAAAGCAGACAAAGAGCTGCTCAGAGCGCCCAGGGCAATGCTTGCAGGTTCACTACCTGGTCTCTGAAGGGCGTGGTAGGAACCTTGGGCATGTAGCCTGGTCGGGGTCTTAGGATCACATATGTGTCTGTCGGACCGAACTCCGGGCAGGTGTCGCTAACAGAGAAGCGCGATCAGCAGGGCTGTCTTTAGGGAGAGGGCCCTGAGTCCAGCTGATTCTAGCGGCTCGAAGGGGGATCTCTGAAGACCTGCGAGGACCACCGAGAGATCCCAGGAGGGGAACAGGCCTGGCCGGGAGGGATTTAGCCTCCGGGCGCCTCTTAGGAACCTGATAATTAAGTCATGCCTACCCAGAGACTTCCATCTACTGGGTCGTGGTGAGCTGCGATAAACCTCCCCTCCAACCTCTCCTGTAGGAACAGGAGCACTGACCTAACTGCGCACCTCTGTGGGTCTTTTGCCCGGGAAGAACACCAATTCACGAACAGACGGCATTTCAGTGCGTAGAGTTGCCTGGTAGAGGGGGCTCTGGCTTGGTTGATCATGACTACGACTGTGGGTGGTAGACCAGCTAGATCTTCCGTGTCCCCTCCAGGGGCCAGACGTGGAGGTTCCAAAGGTCTGGGTGCGGATGCCAGAGCGTGCCCCGTCCCTGAGAAAAAATGTCCTTCCTCAGGGGAATTCGCCAGGGAGGGGTTGTCACGAGGAGTACGAGGTCCGAGAACCAGGCCCGGGTGGGCCAGTAAGGAGCCACAAGGGTGACTTGTTCCTCGTCCTGTGCAACAGCATCTGTGCAAGAAGGCTCACTGGGGGGAAATGCGTACTTGCACAGTCCCACCAGCCAGCTGTGTGCCAGTGCATCTGCCCCGAGGGGAGCCTCTGAGCGGCCATACCAGAGCGGGCAGTGGGAGGTCTCTCGGGTGGCAAACAGGTCTAACTGGGCCTTGCCGATCCATTCCCAGATCAGCTAAACCGAGTGGGGGTGAAGACTCCACTCTCCACCAGGCAAGCTATGTCGTGACAGCGCGTCCACTATCACATTGAGGTTGCCGGGGATGTGAGTGGCATGCAGCGACTTGAGTCGACGGGCAAGTCGTGACATGTGGCGGGAGCGTAGGCCGCCTTGGCGGTTTATGTACGCTACCGCAGTGGTGCTGTCTGACCTGACCAGCACATGTTTGTCTCGAACTAACGGGCAAAAAAGACAGTCAACAACTCCAGGCAGTTGATGTGCCAACGCAGTGAGGCCCCTTTCCAATGGCCTGCTACTGCGTGCCCGTTGCACACGGTGCCCCAACCTGATCTGGAGGCGTCGGTCGTGACCAAAACGCATCGGGACACCTGCTGTAAGGGTACTCCTGCCCGTAGAAAACAGAGGTCTGTCCAGGGTTTGAGTGTTTGGCGGCAGGCGGGGGTGATCGTCACAAGGTGTGTGCCGTGGCGCCATGCTCGTCTCGGGACTCGAGTCTGAAGCCAGTGCTGAAGCAGTCTCATATGCATCAACCCCAACGGCGCGACCGCCGCGGTGGATGCAATATGCCCCATGAGCCTCTGGAAAAGTTTTAAGGGGACCGTCGTGCCTGGCCTGAAAGCGGCAAGGCACCTCAACACTGACTGTGCACGCTCGTTGGTGAAACGTGCTGACATTGAGACCGAGTCTAACTCCATATCGAGAAAAGAGATGCTCTGGACTGAAGTAAGCTTGCTCTTTTCCCAGTTGACCTGAAGCCCCAAACGGCTGAGGTGCCTGAGCACCTGGTCTCTGTGAGTGCATAGTAACTCTAGCGAGTGGGCCAGGATGAGCCAGTCATTGAGGTAATTGAGTATGCGGATGCCGGCTTCTCGGAGCGGGGCAAGAGCTGCCTCTGCGACTTTCGTGAAGACGCGAGGGGACAGACACATGCCGAAGGGGAGGACTTTGTACTAATACGCCTGGCCATCGAACGCGAACCGTAGAAAGGGGCGGTGTCGAGGCAGAATTGAGACGTGGAAGTACGTGTCCTTCAGGTCTACCGCTGCAAACCAATCTAGATGTCGAACGCAGGTTAAGATGTGTTTCTGTGTGAGCATTTTGAACGTGAGTTTGTGCAACGCCTGGTTGAGAACTCGCAAGTCCAAGATTGTCGTAAACCACTGCCTTTCTTGGGTACGATGAAGTAAGGGCTGTAGAAACTCTTCTTCATCTCAGTTGGAGGGACAAGCTCTATTGCATCTTTGAGTAAAAGAGTGGCGATTTCCGCGTGCAGGGACTGGGCATGTTCGCCGTGTACTGCGGAAAAGCGGATCCCCATGAAGGGGGGCGGGGGCCTGGCAAACCGAATTGCATAACCGAGTCGAATGGTCCGGGCCAGCCAGCGAGACGGGTTGGGAAGTAAGAGCCACGCATCCAACCTCTGCACTAGGGGCACCAAAGGGACGATTATTTTTGACATACCCGACAGGGCTTCGCAGCGGGGCGGAGCAGGTAGGGCAGCGTTGGGAGGCGATGACGCGTCCCGAGGCTTCGGTGCTGAGAAAAGACTCAAAGCACTTACCTTGCTCTGCACACCCGGCAGGGGGCGTGTTAGCAACTGAGGAGGAGGTCCAGGGTAGGCGTCCTCTAGACTTGTCGGAACCGGCCGGCCGGGGAACAGTCGTGGGGCTGGAGACAGGTGGTCCGTGTCCAGGAAGCCGGGACTGTTGAAATCTGGCGGCAGAGTGCCGTGAGAACGGCATTTGCGGGCCAGGTGACCCAGAGACAAAGGAAATAGCTCTTTTATTAAATGAAAATTGAACAAAAGATTTTCCTCCCGGCCCTCCACCGGGTGACGGAGTGGTCTTACCATCTCCGGAGCTAACGTCTCCGTCCCTGGGTCGACCGTCTCAGGAGCGCCTGGGAGCCTTATGGTCCTCGAGGGGGTACGGGAGATGGGAGCGTCTGCTTCCTGCGGTGTGCTCGACGCTTGGGCTGAGAGCTGGGCCTGGGTTGAGGTGGAGCAGGGTGTTTCTTAGCCGCAGGGGGACACCCTCGGCGAGCAGGGCCCTTGCAGCAGGTTTTTCTCCGATGCAGCGGCGAGCTCATCCACCTCGAGCTCCAGAGGATAGGCAGACTGGGCGTGAGGCGAGCCGCTTTTACCTCGAGCACAGACGGGAATCAACAAGCTTGCTGGGGGGCGGGTGGTCCGAGGGGGCGTGCCCGGCGGAGCTGCACCTGCTGCCCTCCCCAAATCATCTCCATCGCCAGCCGCATCGTCCTCAATCCCGTGGAAAGAAGGAGCAACACGGGTGGCAGCTGGAATGGCGTGCTTTCTATTGAAAGTGAGCCGCGACTGCAACGTTGCCATGGTCATGCCCTCGCAGTGAGAGCATGAACCATCCACAAATGCTGCCTCGGTGTGATCCCCAGACACACGAGACGACGCCTGTGGCCGTCTGAAGCGGAGAGCACTCTACCGCATCCAGGAACTACACAGGGGCGGAATGGCATCTTTAAAAAGACGCATCCTGAAAAGGACGTTCAACGCCGCTGTGTATTGCTCTTTCAGAGAAATAAACTCTTTTATAGAGAAAATTACTCTTTTAAATAGACTCTTTTAAATACTCTGAGCTGTCGAAGCGCCCAGGGGCAAACTGCACGCCGTGCAGAGAAGGAGAAAGCCGCTGAAGTGCGCCGTAGATCCAACAGCAAACATAGCGTCAGATGATAGAAGCAGGATTCTGGTGTGTCACTCGCAGCTGGCTGCATACACGACCATCGGCTCCGAAGAAAATTTCTGAATGAACGTGTAGCATTTCCTCGCCTTTATACTCATGTCCGGGGGCGGGGTATGCAAATACTGTTCGCCAACTTCTCATTGGCCTTTTTTCATAGATCAGAGGCATATTCAGCGCTCAAGAGAGACCCCTAGTGTTGCTTCTTCGACACGACGTCGAAGTAAGCAACAGACGGGGAAATTAATTTATAGCGCCCTAAATAACCTACTCTCACTATAACCAAAAATACAAGGGATTACATGTGTCACTAACCTAGTGTTCTAACGCAATTGAAACCTCAGTGTGGCACATGTATATCACGTGATATCTTACCTGTTCTTTTTCTTTTCCCCGTTTAATAACATCAGTTTTACAACCAGATAATTTAGCACGAAGAAAGAAAACAAAGAAAAAGGAACGAATGGGCAGTCACATAAAGGGATCAAAGAACACAGACTTTACCATAAACATTGACCAATTATCAAATTGATACAGGGCAAACAATTACAACAAATGCACATGCAAGCATCAAACAAAGAAAGAATCATCTTGTTTTCCAAGCAGGCACTCTCTTTTATACTTGCATAGCCTGCCCTCATTGGTGGAGACACGCGATGTTGTCAACATGCGTCTCCAAGATTGAGAGATGAATGGCCAATTAAATACCATGCCCACCTGCTGAAAATGAAAGTAAAAGGCGAGAGACAGAGGGAGAGAACAAAAACAAACATACTCCAAGTCACAATTATCACATGGGACATAACATTGAGACACAAGACTTGGCTGATGTTTGGAGAAATAAGAATGGGGACTCTAGGCAGTATTCATGGGCATATTCTAAGGGTGATTACATTTCTTTAGCTAGACTAGGTAGAATTTGTTGTTTTAAACAGCACTTACAGATTTTTAAATCATGTGTTTTAAGTCCAATTGTTTTTTCCGATCATTGTATTGTTTTAGGGGTTATATTTAATAACTATCATAAAATAAAAAGTTCTTACTGACATTTTAATATGTCTCTGTTGAATGGTAATTAAAAAAAGAGTTTTAGATATTTTTGGGAACAGTAGAAAACACAAACACAAAATAAATTTTAGTCTTTAAATCAGTGGCGGAATGTTGGAATGGTTAAAATTCAGCAGTTTTGTAATCTGTACTCTTTCAATACCTCAAGAGATACCACTAGAGCAATCGGAAATCAGTTTTTGGAATATTCTATAAGAAGTCAAGATAAAACTTAAAGATCGACAGGGGATGAAATCACAAAGAGCTTTAGTACGTGCATGCTTTCAAAATATTGAGATGGATGCACCATCCAGTTTTTTTCTTCTTTTTTTCAGTTTAGAGGAAAAGAATGGGCAAAGTAAGATCATTCATTGTGTTAGTTCTGAAGATGGCAAAGAGTTAACAGAGCCTACAGAGATTTGGAGAAGAGCTGTTGAGTTTTATTCTAGGCTGTATGCTTGTGAGCATAAGGAAGAAAATGAGATGACACAGAGATACTTTTTTATGCCTCAAGTAGCAGAGAGTTTAAATGCTGATCTAGACCAGCCTATGACAGTGCAAGAATTGTACACTGCAGTGCAGATCATGACTAATGGTCATATCCCAGGTATACATGGTGTTTATACTTTTATAAGTCATTTTGTGGTGTATTGGGCACAGAATCAGTGATCAATGAGAGTATTGCTGAGGGGCAGCTGCCATTAAGCTGTTGAAGATCTGTCCTTTCTCCAATATGCAAAAAAGGTGATTTAAGATAAATAGGTAACGGGCAACCTGTTTTCTTACTCTGTGCAGACATGAAAGCTCTATCTAAGGCTCTTGCTCTCAGATTAAGAAAAGTAATGGAATAAATGATATACATAGATCAATCTTATTGTGAACCTGGTAGATTTAGTGTAATATTTCATTTGTTCATGATTTTTTGGATTACTCTAGTCGTTTTGGGTTTAAATGTGGTCTAATTTCATTAGATCAAGAGAAACCTTTTGACCGTGTAGAACCCAAGTATTTATGGAAAATTCTAAAAGCTTTTAGTTTCTCCTCTAATTTTATTTAAATGCTAAAGTATTGTATGGGGTATTGAAAGTGTCCTAAAAATCTAATTCACCAATCATAATTGGTGATTGGAATGATAAAGAACCAATATTACCAGGTAATTTAAAGTGGGAAAGAGATGGATTAAAGTACTTAGGAGTATACATGGGTAATGATTTTATAGTAAAAAAAAACTGGGAGGGGTTTTTGGAAAAAATAAAGGAAGGTTTGGAAAATGGTAGTGGCTTTTGCTATGTATGTCATATAGAGGGAGAAAGCTTATTATAAACAACTTGGTTGCTACAACTTTATGGCATAGGTTAGAAGTACTAGAACCTCCTGGAGGAATTTTAGTAAAAGCACAAGCATTAATTGTGGATTTCTTTTGGGAAAAAACTTGATTAGGTACCACAGAGTATTCTTTTATAAGTTTTTTGAGTTTATTTTAAAACAAGTTTTTAATTTGTGTCTTAAACAAAACATCCTCTGACTTTCATCTCGTTTTTTTCAGCAAACTTAACGTGTAAATATGACTGAACAAGTTTGTCCCTAAACAAAGGGGGGATCAAAAAAAGTAAAAACTCAGTATCTGGTGTGGCCACCAGCTGCATTAAGTAATGCAGTGCATCATCTCCTCGTGGACAGCACCAGATTTGCCAGTTCTTGCTGTGAGATGTTACCCCACATTTATATGGGGAATGGCCCTGGCCCTCACTGTCATGTTCTCTGTTGTCTTTTGCTTTTGTGCTTTTATGTTGAAGTTTCCTGTTTAGTTCCTGTTTCCTGTTTGGTTTTTGTAGTCCTTTGTAGTTGTCATGTTCTCTGTTGTCTTTTGTTTGCATTGTATTCCCTGTGGATTTTGTTATTTTTAGTGTTCTTGGTTTTGGCTTCAATAAAAGCTGCACATAGATCCTCTCCCGTTTCTGACCGTTACAGAATAACAGACCGGCCAAACATGGATCTAGCGGCTGTTTTTCTTCAGCTGAGCCGAGCGAACCTCCCGTTAACTGAATACACACGTCTGTTCAGCACCATTGCCAGATGCACTGGATTTGCGGATAGACACCTAAAGTCCATCTACCAGATAGGTCTCCTTGACTATGGATGGGAGGATTTGCCGGAGACAGGTAATTACACGTGGGAGGAGTACGTGGACTTGGTTTTGGTGATGTTTGCTTCTGAGGGTACGGCCAACGAGCCAACGCCCACGCCTGCCACGGCCAACGAGCCAACGCCCACGCCTGCCACGGACAACGAGCTCACGCCTGCCACGGCCAACGAGCCAACGCCCACACCTGCCACGGCCAACGAGCCAACGCCCACGCCTGCCACGGCCAACAAGCCAACGCCCATGCCTGCCACGGCCAACGCGTTGCCAGCCTCGTCCGTCCCAGCGCCAGCGCTGCCAGCCTCGTCCGTCCCAGCGCCAGCGTTGCCAGCCTCGTCCGTCCCAGCGCCAGCGTTGCCAGCCTCATCCGTCCCAGTGCCAGCGTTGCCAGCCTCGTCCGTCCCAGTGCCAGCGTTGCCAGCCTCGTCTGCCAGGAAGAGGAGGAGAAGAGGAAGGGCTTCCGCTCACCAGTCTCCGCCCTCCACGGCCCCGTCTTCAGTGCCAAAGCCAGAGCCAGCGCCTGTAGCCTCGACCGTCCAAGAGCCAGAGCCAGTGCCTGTAGCCTCGACCGTCCAAGAGCCAGAGCCAGCGCCTGTAGCCTCGACCGTCCAAGAGCCAGAGCCAGCGCCTGTAGCCTCGACCGTCCCTGAGCCAGAGCCTGTAGCCTCGACCGTCCCTGAGCCAGAGCCAGTGCCTGTAGCCTCGACCTTCCCGAGCCTGCTTCCCAGTGCTCCGCCTCCCGAGCTTCCCAGAGCTCCGCCTCCCGAGCTTCCCAGAGCTCCGCCTCCCGAGCTTCCCAGAGCTCCGCCTCCCGAGCCTCCCAGTGCTCTGCTTCCCAGTGCTCCGCCTCCCGAGCTTCCCAGTGCTCTGCTTCCCAGTGCTCCGCCTCCCGAGCCTCCCAGTGCTCTGCTTCCCAGTGCTCCGCCTCCCGAGCTTCCCAGTGCTCCGCCTCCCGAGCTACCCAGTGCTCCGCCTCCCGAGCTTCCCAGTGCTCTGCCTCCCTGTGCTCCGCCTCCCGAGCCTCCCAGTGCTCTGCTTCCCAGTACTCCGCCTCCCGAGCTTCCCAGTGCTCTGCTTCCCAGTGCTCCGCCTCCCGAGCTTCCCAGTGCTCTGCTTCCCAGTGCTCCGCCTCCCGAGCCTCCCAGTGCTCCGCCTCCCGAACCACCCAGTACTCCGCCTCTCGGGCCTACCAGGCCTCAGCCTCTTGAGCTTCCCAGGTCTCCGCCTCCAGGGCCTTCCTCTACTCCGGAGCCTTCCTCCCCTCCAGTGCCCTCTGCGGCTCCACCTCCTGAACCTTCCATGGCTCCGCCTACCCTGGCACCGCCCCTGGAGTCCTCCTCGACTTCTCCCTGGCCTTCTGACCCTGTCTTGCGGCCTCCTCCCTGGCCTTCTGACCCTGTCCCGTGGCCTCCTCTCTGGCCTTCTGACTCTGTCTTGTGGCCCTCTCCTTGGCCTCCTGATCCTGTCCCAGTCATGTGGCCCTCTCCTTGGCCTCCTGACCCTGTCCCAGTCCTGTGGCCCTCTCCTTGGCCTCCTGACCCTGCCCTAGCCCTGTGGCCATCCCCTAGACCCCCTAACCCGGTCCTATGGCCGCCTCCCTGGCCTCCTGACCCTGCCCTAGCCCAGTGGCCATCCCCTAGACCTCCTGACCCTGCCCTAGCCCTGTGGCCATCCCCTAGACCTCCTGACCCTGACCTAGCCCTGTGGCCATCCCCTAGACCCCCTGACCCGGTCCCTGCCCTATGGCCGCCTCCCTGGCCACCTGACCCGGTCCCTGCCCTACGGCCATCTCCCTGGCCTCCTGACCCAGTCCCTGCCCTATCTGTCTCCTGGCCACCCACCTGTTCTGTCATAGTCTTGTCCCTCTGTGCCCCTCGTGTCCCGTTGAACTGCCTATTTGCGCCTGGTGCCCCCCCTGGACTATCTGTTTACCTTGTGCTCGATGGACAATGTTTTTTTTTTTTTTTTTTTTTTTTTTTTTGGAGCGTCTGGAATCCGCTCCTTAAAGGGGGGGCTCTGTCATGTTCTCTGTTGTCTTTTGCTTTTGTGCTTTTATGTTGAAGTTTCCTGTTTAGTTCCTGTTTCCTGTTTGGTTTTTGTAGTCCTTTGTAGTTGTCATGTTCTCTGTTGTCTTTTGTTTTTGTGCTTTTATGTTGAAGTTTCCTGTTTAGTTCCTGTTTCCTGTTTGGTTTTTGTAGTCCTTTGTAGTTCTGTTTTTTGATTGGTTTTCCCCTGATTGTCTCCCATGCCCTGATTGTTTCCCCAGGTGTTTCTAGTTTTCCCTTGTGTATTTAATCCCTTGTTTCCCTCCTGTCCATTTGTCTGTTATTTCATGTTTTTGTTTTGCATTATATTCCCTGTGGATTTTGTTATTTTTAGTGTTCTTGGTTTTGGCTTCAATAAAAGCTGCACATAGATCCTCTCCCGTTTCTGACCGTTACACTCACCCTCCGATCCAACTGGCCCCATATGTGCTTAATGGGATTGAGATGTTCGAATGTGCCGATCCTGTGCAGGTGTTGTTAAACGTGGTCTGCCACTACGAGGACAATCGGCTGTCCTTCCTGTCTCCCTGTTATGCTGTCTCAGGTGTCTCACAGTACAGACATTGCAATTTATTGCCCTGGCCACATCTGCAGTCCTCATGCCTCCATGCAGCATGCTTAAGGCAGGTGGCTTATCTGCTTAAGATAAGCAGGTACCCTGGGTATTTTCTTTTGGTGTTTTTCAGAGTCAGTAGAAAGGTCTCTTTAGTGTACTAAGTTTTTGTAACTGTGACCTTAATTGCCAACCCTTTGTAAGCTGTTAGTGTCTTAATGACCCCTCTACAGGTGCTTGTTCATTAATTGTTTATGGTTCATTGAACATGAATAGAAAACATTGTTTAAACCCTGTACAATAAAGATCTGTAAAGTTATTTGGATTTTTACAGTGTCCTGAAAAAAGGAATGTTTCTTTTTTTGCTGAGTTAAGTAGTTTTTAGTTTTAGTTTTAAAGTTTGGGGTTTATTGGAGAGCAAAAAGGTTATATGTAAAAGTTCTTTGTTCTGGTTATTAGAGGAACCTATTGTTTATGGGGCAAGATTAGATGTTACATGGGAAAGGGCCCCAAGATTGAATGAAACCTTTATTAAAGCACACATTTTATCTGTGAAACAACTGATAGAGCTGGTAGAGGCTGATTTCACTAATGTGGGTGCTTTGGCTGAGTGACTGAATATAAATTCTACTTGTAAAGTGGTACAGATATTGGACAGATTTCAGAAAATCCTTTCTGAAGAGGAAAAACTTTGCTTCTAAAATGGACTGATGGAAAAGAAAGTCCTAATCCAACTAATTGCTTTCCTGATTTGGAGTTAATCTGGTGACACCGCTTTCAGATCTATTGGGGAAAAACTGTATATGAATTTTGCGTTTAAGTACTGAACAAAGGGAAATTAAAGGATAGATTGGATACCCCTGGATAACTTATTTCTGGTTCAGAGAGGAATACAACCTGCATGGGAAGCACATTATTAGTCACCAGTTGTGTTGGTGCGGCTATTCTTATGAGGACTCTCCATAGACATAATGATTCTTCTACTTCTACACAAACTATAGATTATATCCCATAACCCTACCCATAAACCTAACCCTCACAAAAATCTTTCAACAAAAAAACATCATGTAGTATGATGTTTAAGCAATTTAAATTATGGGGACACTAGAAATGTCCTCATAAACCAAATTTATAGCATAATACCCATGTAATTACCAGTTTGTAACCTAATGAAATTGTCCTCATAAGCCACCCAAACCCCCCCCCCCCCACACACATACTCATATTAACACTCACTCATACATTTACTTAACAATCTAAATTAGGACATATTAGATACACAATACTGTATTTAGTAATGTCTGGGAACATAAAGTATGTAGAATAGTGTGTAGTAACAGCATAGTATGTAGTGAAGGATGTTGCAAAGTCTGGGGACATATAGTAAGTAGTATTTTTTTTGTAGTAACATAGTATAGTACGCTCTACATTATGTAGTAACAACTGGTGACATGTAGTATGTAGGAGAGTGTATTAATGTGGTATAGTATGCCTCATGGTATTTATATATGTCTGGGGACATATAGTTTGTAGTATATTATGTCACATAAGTATGAATTATAGTATGTGGTGATGTCTGGGGAAATATAGTTTGTAGTAATTTAGTATTGTTGTAATATAGTAAATAGTAACATATAGTATGTAGTAATGTCTGGGGACATACAGTATAGTATGCCCCAAGCTATAGCTACAGTATGCATGTACTCTCTGCACTTATGCACACATGCACTTTCATACTTTTTAAATGACCTTCTAACGAATACATTATTTACAGTATATATTATACAGCAAAGATACAGTACTCAAAGACCAGTCTACATACCAAATCTGGGCACAAACAAGGTTTTCACTGGCCTGCCACCACAATATGATCTTGAGAATTGTTTTTACTTCAGCGAATGGCACGGCATGATGCATCAAAATGATTAAATTTTGATGCATCATGAAAATTAAATTAGCATTCTACACTTTTTTACAAGCATTTATGATAGAAGTGTTTGTTGTATAACAATATTTGTCACTCTGTTGCAGCATAGATGTTGTGTAGAACTTGCATTTAAATTACTTTTAATTGGAAGATTTATCAGATTCATTTATGAAAGGTTTCACAATTCATTAAGTCTTATTTCTTTCAGGAAGCAAAGTATCAAGATATGCAAATACTGTCATCACTGATTGGTGTGTAGTGACACGCTGCATGCGGTATATCCAAACTTCAAACTGTGCGTGTTAAATTTGGCAGCAGATATTTATGATTCCAGCAAACATCAACTGTGGTGAATTTATTTTCTTGAATATAAAGTATATACGTTTTTTTATATGAAGTAAAACAGTGAAAAATTAACATTATAGAAGCATTGATGAATTTTATGTATGCATTTGTTTGTTAGTTTCAATGTCCCTGCACTATACTGTAGACTGTATTTAGTACTGTATGTAGTAAACAGTTGTTATTAGCGTAGCATGCACCACAATCGCATTCACCAGTGGTCGTGAATCGGCCGGTAATGTAGCTCTATGAATGGAAATAGCTAGTGGGAGAGTCAAAGTTAATGAGACAGCTGTGTTACTGTGGAGAATTAGTGCAGCATGCGGCGCACTCGCATTCACCAGTGGCCGTGAAAAGGACAATAACATACATTTCTGAATGGATATTCCTTTTTTCTGTGCCATGCTCGGATGTGTCCTTGGACAGAGAATCTGCTGGAGTACAGTATATGAACGGTATCCTCATCAATAATCAGTGCAGCGATTGAGAAACCCAGGCGAGTGTACCCAGTTCTCTCTGTGCAATTGTTCCTTGTCTGATGGTACCTGCACTTTGGAGCTAAAACTCCGCCAGCTTTACACACACACATGTACAAACCAACAGTACCCAAAGTGCATAAACATGGATTATTATTCTTTTTTTTTTAAGGGTTATATCATTGAAAAACATATAGTGAGATTTGTGTCTTTCTTTGTGTATCTTATGTGAATTTGTTGTTGAAAGAAACTCATTTAATGTGAGAGAGCCTCACATTATGTTTATTGTAGTTTTCTTCTTACCTGATATGTTTGAAATTGGGTTTAAGGACAATGCTGTTATCTCTCAGATTATATGAATAAAAATGTTAACTAATGTTCATCCCTGATTTATATATATATATATATATATATATATATATATATATATATATATATATATATATATAAAGTATCTGAGTGTTGTTGTTTGAATAACACACCCAGCCGAAACAACAAAAAGACTCTGGTGTGCTTATATTACATTCAGGGTAATTTGGTTCCATTTTCATTTATTTACATATTTATTTATTTATTAGTTTTCTCCTTTTCTGTGTAACTGGTGGCTTTTAGTAGCTTATCTGGGTTTTTTTCTTTAGTTTACAAGTGATAAGCTGCTACTAGTCTGGCGCCCAAATCACCTGCATGTGTGTGCTTCAAGTAAACTTGGGCCCATCACCTTTACATAAGTGGCGCCCAAACAAGGGACTTGAACTTGAATAAGTACTTTATTGGTTGAAAGTTTGAAATGACTGTGATTATTGCATGCCATAAATTGTGTGTTTTGTGAATGGAAAACCTAATGACTGTAAACTAATAGGCTTCTAGTGTAATGTTTCTTATTGTGTGAAAAAATATATATATATTTGTGAACTATGTTTATACTGCTGGAAGTGGATTCTAAATGAGTAATTATATTGTAGCTGTTTCCAGGACCCGGATAATTGGTATAATTGATTGAGTGTGACCTAATTACTGTCCACCTAACTTTTGGATATTGTAACTAAGTGAATATTGTCAATATATTGTGAATATTGTATTTTATATTCTACATTGTATTTTTTTATACATTTTCCCCTCTATTTGAATTGCCCATTACAAAGAGAAAAAAAATATGATCTCCCTTTTTTGCTAAATTAATAGTCAAACTATTACTAATAATAGTAAGCAAGGTCACATTCCCATTCTCACTCCACCTTGGTGGATATAGAACCTCCAGATTTATCCACTCCAAATTGGTCATATGCTCCACAAACCCCACCATATTTAGGTGTTCTCCCTTTCCCCTCATCACCCTTACAGTCAAGCAATACACCACAAGGAACTGGTGTGCGATTTCTATCCAATGAACTTAAAGATAGAGAACCAGGCCCAATACCAACCTGGGAACCATACCCTGCACCCATGCAATTGTGCACTTCTATTGAAACCTCACCCTCATTGTCCGAGACACATCAGGATCTCCCTGGTTTCCTTCCAACTCCTGGTAGGGAAATTAAACAGCTCACTGCACCGGTACAGGCCAATTGGGACAATTTGTTTGACTTTACAAAGCAACAGGAGAGAGCTATGAGTGACCTTGAAGTGCAGAAGGACATCAAGTCTACATTGAAGAGCTTACATGAGCTGTACAAACAGTGTACCAGTCAAATTGACAGGTTGTCTCTCCTGTAAAAGAACTCCAGATTGAGGTGAAGGACAGATTTAAAGAAATTGTAAACCTTCAGATGAAAAGTGCACCACCACCATCTAACACTTCTACTTTTTGTGGCAACGCCACACTTACCGCAAACCCACCACCAGTAATCTCCACATCTGGTTCAACCACTCTAGGGGGGAAAGATAGCCATGTGAGATTGACATTTCCAACATTCAGAAGGCCCTCGGATGACAGTGATCCCTTATAATATCTGACCAAATGTCAAGACTTTTTAGCTTTGCACCCTTTGGCCGAAACAGATATTCTTGCAACTTTCCGCACAGTACTGCATGGCACAACACGTGACTGGTGGGAAGTCGCATGATCGACAGTAACCACATGGAACGAATTTGAAAATTCTTTCATCTCACCTTTTCTCTCTGAGGACTATGAGGATGAACTATTTGGTTGAGTCTGCATGATAACTCAGGGTTAGATGGAGACTGTTAGAGATTTTTCTTTTTCTTATCGGGCCCTTTGTAAAAGGTGGAAACCCACATTAACTGAAGGAGAAAAAATAAAACTGATTTAGAAAAATATCAAGCCTTACCTGGCCAGCCAGTTACAGTCACGTAACCACTTTGGAAGAAATTTGAGACTAAGTAATCAATAGGAAAAAGATAATGAACAACAATTTCAATATGAAAATGCCTGAGTCACAAACCTCCACCCATTTCCGCACAGCGACCTGTTACCAATAGACCTGATGAGGAACCTCCGGTACATTGTTGGAGGTGTAAAGGATACCACTTGCCTTGCCACTGTCGGCAATGTGCTTCTAATCCCAGTGTGCCTGTTGACCAGCATCACACTGCAAACAGTAAGTGACTTTTTCATACCCATAAGCCAGGGGAAAAATCTACCAATAACTCCGTAACTACTATAAAGACACAAAAAGATCACCTAGCAAGAAGTCATTATCCCATGCATCCACTGGTGTCCCTGTAGTCACTCATCAGCAACTGGTAGTACCAGTCAGCCTCGGGACTTGGACAGGGAAAGCTATATTGGACACAGGTGCAAGCTACACCCTTATACATTAGAGCCTGTGGAAGTCACTCCCCTCACCACATATTCTACAACCCTGGGATCTAGGACCTTTGTATTTAGCCAATGGGAAAGCTGAAGTCCCATTAGGATGGCTAAATATAAAGATTCTCTTGCATAACAAGACGTTTACCTTTCCTGCTGCTGTACTTGCCTCACAAGCCCTCGAATATGCAGTAGTCTTAGGATTGGACTTTATTTTCATTAGAGATCTACAAATCAATTTCACAGACAAGAGGTATTTTTTAGTCCAACCCCACAGAAGAACATCCTTTCCAGCCTGGAAATGCAGGTGGACCTGTGAGAGACATAAAATAATATTAACCATGGCCTATCATTTCTATGTTCCCTACCACCACCACCCATAAACTTACCAGTACCTCCAGAGGATGACGAAGATAAAACTACATCAGATCCTGGAGACAAATCAGCAAGTGAGTACCATTCAACCGAGTCATACCGATGTGCTGAAGCATCATATATACACCACACACCAAATGCCAATCAGGCAGCGACCTTAACATATGACCCCTTCTAAACAAGCAGATGTACGAAAGCAGCTTGAGGAGATGCTGGAGATAGGGATTGTGGAACCATCCCACTCAGGTTGGGCTTCTCCGGCTGTCCTGGTCTCTAAAAAAGATGAGAGTTTCAGATTTTGTATAGACTACCGCTATTCAACGCTATTACAGAAAGTGACAACTACCCTCTTCCACACATTACAGAGATCCTTGTATCTCTTGCTGAAGCTGCATCTATTTCACCATAGACCTAAAAAGTGGCTACTGGCAGGTGGCCATGGACCCGGAGAGTAAGGCATTCATCACACCGTATGGCTTATACCATTTCAATGTCATGCCTTTCGGTTAGAAAAATGTGCCTGCAATGTTCCAAAGACTAATGGAGACTGTACTGGGAAAGTTGTGAGGAGATATATGCTTTGTCTATATAGATGACAATATAGTCTACTCCCCCACCATGAATCAACATTTCCATGACATCCAAACTGTCCTCCATCAATTACGAGAAGCTGGTTTGAATATCAACATGAAAAAAGTATGTTTTGCTGGAAGGAAACATAATTTATTGGCCATATAGTCACAGCAGTGGCATTATGGCAGACCCACATAAAATGAAGGCCATCAGCTCTTACCCTGTGCCGTCTAATCTCAAGGAAGTGCAACGTTCCTTGGACTGGCAGGATGTACCATCGTATTGTACCAAATTTCTACCAGATTGCTGAACACATAAATGATTTAAAAAAAAGGACGTACATTTTACTGGTCCCCACATTGTCAACAAGCATTCAAATGGCTAAAGGCATGTTTCATCTTACCTCCCATTCTAGAACATCGCAGCCTTCAATTACCCATCACCATTTTTATGGATGACAGCGACACTGGTCTGGGTGCTGTATTAACCCAGAGAAGAGAACAAGATTGGAGGAGGTTATCGCCTGTGCCAGCCGAAGCCTAAACAAAGCTGAGGTAAATGATTCTGCTACTGAGAAGGAATGCTTGGCTGTCGTATGGCCCTTAGAAAAATGGCAATATTACCTGAAGCACTGAATGTTGACAGTAGTTACTGATCATGCAGCATTGCAGTGGGTGATGAGCTCCAGTAAAACTACTAGTCAACTCGTCTGATGGGTCCTGCGGTTACAAAGATTCAATTTCATCATTGAATACCATAAAGGGAAACTGAACGTAGAAACAGATGCTCTTTCCAGAATCTCCCATTCACTGGGTTGCAGCATGTACACCAGCAAAAAGGAGAACGAGAGTATAGACCTTCCAGTCTCAGTAATCACCATCTGGGAAGAGTAGCATAAGGACCATGACATCATCAAAATATTCACAGCTCTGGCAGAAAACCACAAAGACGTGAAAGAGCAGCTTGTGGTTGAGGAAAAAAGAAAAGTGTATCACCGAACTCAACTGTCAGATGGCAGCTTACACTATAGGGTGTTTCTTCCCTGAAGTCTTGTTTCCTCTGTTACAGTATTATCATGCAAATCCCATGAGTGGACATTTTGGTATCTACAAATGTCTGTTTGAGATTGTTCTGGCCTGGTATGTGGAAGGATGTGAAACAACATATAAAATGGCGTGTCAAATTCCAGACGCTGAAAAGCGATTCTGCTGGGGGTAGACTCAATGGGCCCATTGCTCTGCTTTACTTTGCAACACCAATACCTTCTAGTCTTAGTTGATTACTTCTCATGCTGGGTTGAATGCTTTCCTCTGCAAAAGGCTGATGCACAAAACGTCGCCACGATTCTCAGAAAATAAATCATACGGTGTTCCAGATTTAATTATGTTGGACACAGGCACCCAGTTTGATTCTGGTATATTCAGGGACTTATGTGCAAAGTGGAGAATTACACCAAAACTCACAACTGCGTATCACTCCCAAACAAATATGACTGTAAGGTTCAACCGCACCTTAAAAGTCATGATCTCTGATTATGTGGAAGACAACCATAGGAAATGGGACTAATATTTTCCTGAGCTACGCTTTGCCATCAGTTCAGCTGTGCAGGAAAGTATGGGAGTATCTCCGGCTGATCTCCACATGGAGAGGAATCTTCAAGGACCTATGGACAAGGTATTAAAGGGACAAGACCTCTCTCCAGCAGGTGTCTCGTATGATTCTGTCCACCATTTAGCCCAGTTGAAAGCAAAGGCTCAGGGGTGTTGGCGGAAGGCTCAACAGAGATAACTGAGGAGTTACAATAAAAACAGAAGGGATGTTACTTTTAAAGATAACGATCGAGTTTGAATGAGTCAGAATTTAAGGTACCAGCCTTTTAAATTTTACACACCACACCAGCAGGCGGAAGAGTGAAGACGGAAGGGGTAGGACTAGATTAAAAATGAGATAGATGGAGAGAAAGGGGGGATAAAGAAAATAGCAAGAGGAGAGGCAGGGGGGATAAAGGAAATAGCAAGAAGAGAGACAAAGTTAATGAGACGGCTGTGTACTGTGGAGAATTAGCGCAGCATGCGCCGCAATCGCATTCACCAGTGGCCGAGAAATGGACTATAACGTAGCTCTCTGAATGGATATTCCTTTTTTCTGTGCTGTGCTTGGATGGGTCCTTGAACGTGGAGTTGTCAGGAGTACAGTATATGAATGTATCCTCAACAACAATCAGCGCTGCGATGGCGATACCCAGGTGAGAGCACCCAGTTCTCTCTGTGCAGTAGTTCTTTATCTGATGGTGCCTGCACTTCAGAGCTAAAACTTTGCCAGCTTTACACACACACATAACACACACGCACAAACCAACTAAACAAATTTATTACATAAAACTGTGGACTGAATGTGTGGTTTGAATAAAACAACTTCATCAAAGACTCTGGTGTGCTTATATTACATTTGGGGTAATTTGATTCCAATTTAATTCATTTATTTATTTATTTCTTGGTGTTTTCTCCTTTTCTGTGTAACTGGTGGCTTTTAGAGCTTATCCGGGGTTTTCACTGTAGTTTACTAGTGACAAGATACTACTTTTCTCGTGCCCTACTCAACTGCATGTGTGTGTTTAAGGAAACTGTTACACAGTATAATACCTAATATATAGTATACACAATGTGGTGTAATGTCAATTTGTGTATTGTATATACTAGGTATATAAAGTGTATTCAGTTTTTGATTTCATGATCAAAAACTGAAGAGTGTAGTAAAGCATTATATTCTCCCATACAGGAATTTTTTTCTGCAATTACTTTTGACCCAGCGGATATCGATTGGACCGATAAACATCACTGATTCTCATTGCTGTAGCGTGCGTCAGTGCTTATGTAATGTGGCTAGCACTGTTCAGACACACAACATGCCTTTAGCGAACTGTAACATTACAATCACTCAGGCCTTCACCCAGACACGTGTGTTTCTTCATTATTCACTTTAAAGTGGAACATTGCATGAAATACATTTCTAAAATCTTCTTTTGTGTAGGGGTTTACAAAATAAAATGATTTATTACAATAATTTCACAAAATATATTTAATAAAATTCTGCTCTGTCTTACTGGTTATATTTAGGGCACAATTTTAAGAGCACATGAACTAAGCACAAAGTCAGTGGGCATGGCCATGAAGTTATGATATTTTTGTGCAAGCATTCACCAAGTCTAGGCGCAAATACTAATACTAATTACAGTGATTGTATCAGCATGCACTTCACTTCTACTGGTCGATTTCGAACAACTGAATCCATTTATTTAAACACCAAAAGATTTCACCAAAAATATTTATAAATTCAAATTACACTTCAAAAGAAATGATAATATAATCAAAATAAAGTAATGGTCAAAATAAATAAATAAATAAAAATCGTCTCTTTTTTTCACTGATCCTTTTTGCAGTGACTTAAAAACCACTCTTAAGAAAACAGGTGTAAAAATAACAGTACAAATTAGATCATAAAAACAACTGTAACTATAAACATTATAATAATGATTGAAAAATAAACCCTGGCCTATAGGTGGTTTAATACAAATCTCATAAATATTTGTTTCATACAACTTGCCAGGGGCATAATTTGATGTTCCACTATATTTTTAGAGTTTGGAAATGAACTTTCCCCGTCTGTCGCTCACTTCGACGTCGTGTTGAAGAAGCGACACTAGGGGTCTCTCTTGAGCGCTGAAATATGCCTCTGATCTATGAAAAAGGGCCAATGAGAGTTGGCGAACAGTATTAGCATACCCCGCCCCTGGATACGGATATAAAGGCGAGGGAAATACGCTCGTTCATTCAGTAATTTTCTTTGGAGCCGATGGTCGTGTGTGCAGCAAGCTGCGAATGACTGATCCTGCTTCTATCCTCTGACGCTCTGCTTTCCTGTTGGATCTACGGCGCACTTCAGCGGCTTTTCTCTTCTCTGCACAGCGTGCAGTTTGCCCCTGGGCGCTTGGACAGCGCAGAGTTAAAAGAGTTTCCTTACAAAGAGTAATTTTCTCTGTGAAAGAATTTATTTCTCTAAAAGAGCAATACACAGCGGTGTTGAACGTCTTTTTCAGGACGCAACTTTATAAAGATGCCATTCAACCCCTGTGTAGTTCCTGGATGCAGTAGAGTGCTCTCCGCTTCTGACGGCCACAGGCGCTGTCTCGTGTCTCTGGGCACCGATCACACCGAGGCAGCGTTTGTGGATGGTTCATGTTCTCACTGCGAGAACATGACCATGGCAACGTTGCAGTCGTGGCTTGCTTTCAATAGAAAGTACGCCACTCCAGCCGCCCCCGTGTCGCTCCTTCTTCCCACAGGATGGCGATGGAGGCGATTTGGGGAGGGCAGCGGGTGCAGTTCCACCGGGTACGCCCCCTCAGACCACCCGCCCCCCGACACGCTCGTTGACCTCCGTCCAGCCTCGAGGCAATGTTGACTCGCCTCCGGGCCGGTCTGCCTATCCTCTGGAGCTTGAGGAGGATGAGCTTGCCGCTCCGTCGGAAAGTGCGGCGTCTGACGCTGACTCCTCCCCTGGGCTGCCGCCTTCGGGCCAGCACGCCCAGGCTGAGGCTGATGCGCAGATGTCTGACACGCTTGCCCGGGCCGCTGTCGGTGTGGGGCTGGATTGGAACCCTCCATCCTCACCACACACATCATGGTTGGATGACTGGTTCCTGGGGTCTGGGTGCCGCTCACAGCCACGCCCCCTCCCCCGGTCCCATTTTTCCCGGAGGTGCATGACAAACTGACGTCTTCATGGAGAGCCCCACTCTCCATTCGTCAAAAGCCTTGCTCGTCCACTCTCGCCACCCTCGATGGCGGGGCGGCCCATGGGTATACGGCGATTCTCAAAGTGGATAGGGCGGTTGCGCTCCATCTTTGTCCCGGTAACCCTACCACCTGGCGCAGGCGCCCTATACCCCCTTCCAAGGCCTGTAGGACGACATCCTCGTTAAACTCCAAAGCCTACAGTGCCGCTGGACAAGCAGCCTCCACCTTGCACGCCATGGCCATCCTGCAAGTCCACCAGGCCAAGGCGCTCAGGGATCTGCACGAGGGTTGCCCTACCCTGATGTGCTGCAGGAACTGCGCTCAGCGTCCGACCTCGCCCTCAGAGCCACGAAGGTCACCGCGCAGGCACTCCGGCAGGCGATGGCCACCCTTATGGTCCAGGAATGTCATCTCTGGCTCAACCTGGTTGAGATGTGTGAGGCCAACAAAGTTCGCTTCCTCGACGCCCCTGTCTCCCAGCTTGTCCTCTTTGGCGACACCGTCGAGAACTTCGCCCAGCAGTTCTCTCTGGTGAAAAAGCAGACGGAGGCCATCTCTCACATCCTGCCTCGCCGCAAACCTGCCACCATGGCCACTGCCCCGTCTGCTCACCGAGGGCATCCCCCTGCGGCCAAGAAATCTGCTCCGCCTCAACCCGGGCCAAGCTTTCAGCCCCAGCGTCAAGCACACCGCAGGAAGCAAATGCCCCCCCCGTCTCTCGGACCCCCTCGAGGACCCGTAAGGCTCCAAGGCGCTCCTGAGACGGACGAGCCAGCATCACAGATGTTAGCTCCGGAGGTGGTAAGACCGCTCCGTCCCACGGTGGAGGGCCGGGAGGAGAATCTTTTGTTCTTAAACACTTTTCATTTGCCGACCCCCTTAGATGGGGTTGTGGTACCCACATTCTCAATGAAAGAGCTATTTCCTATATCTCTGGGTCACCTGACCCGCAAATGCCGTTCTCACGGCACTCTGCCACCAGATCTCAACAGTCCCGGCTTCCTGGACATGGACCACCCGTCTCCAGCCCCACAACTGTCCCCCGGCCAGTTCCGACGAGTCTAGAGGATGCCTACCCTGGACCTCCTCCTCAGTCACTAACCCACCCCCTTCCGGGTGTGCGGAGCAAGGTAAGTGCTTTGAGTCTTTTCTTAGCACCCCAGCCGCGGGTCGCCTTGTCGCCGCCCAACGCTGCCCTACCTGCTCCGCCCCGCTGCTCCGCCCCGCCGGGTACGTCAAAATTAATCGTCCCTTTGGTGCCCCTAGCGCAGAGGTTGGACGCGTGGCTTTCACTTCCCAACCCGTCTCACTGGCTGGCCCGGACCATCCGACTCAGTTATGCAATTCAGTTTGCCAGGCCCCCGCCCCCCTTCATGGGCATCCGCTTTTCCGCAGAACACGGCGAACATGCCCAGTCCCTGCGCACGGAAATCGCTACTCTTTTGGCCAAAGACGCGATAGAGCCTGTCCCTCCAACCGAGATGAAGAAGGGTTTCTACAGCCCTTACTTCATCGTACCCAAGAAAGGCGGTGGCTTACGACCAATCTTGGACCTGCGAGTTCTCAACCAAGTGTTGCGCAAACTCCTGTTCAAAATGCTCACGCAGAAACACATCTTAACCTGCGTCCAGCATCTAGATTGGTTCGCAGCGGTAGACCTGAAGGACGTGTACTTCCACGTCTCCATTCTGCCTCGACACCGCCCCTTCCTGCGGTTCGATGGCCAGGCGTATCAGTCCTCCCCTTCGGCCTGTCTCTGTCCCCTCGCGTCTTCATGAAAGTCACAGATGTAGCCCTTGCCCCGCTCCGAGAAGCCGGCATCCGCGTACTCAATTACCTCGATGACTGGCTTATTAAGGCCCACTCGCGTGAGTTACTATGCACCCACAGAGACCAGGTGCTCAGGCACCTCAGCCGTTTACACTGTAAAACCAAGCCATTTTAACTGTAGAATCCTCAATTTTCCTCTGTTTTTGCTGATAAATGAAAAGAAACTATCGGCACTGATTAATTGGTAAAACCGATATTTCGGTCTACTTCTACTCTATAGTGCTTTGAAACATTACTCTGTTTGTGTGAGCATCCCTACCAGCCTGACACTGAAACATTGGCTTGACCAATGGCGTAAGTTTGGTGCAGGAGAGTGTTATGAAAAACCTAACCAAAATTCAATGATTTCATTGCTTCATAACCAATTTCAGTGATGACTCTAGTGGCACAGAAATGACACACTTCACCGTTATACCAAAGGCTATTTGCTATTTAAAAAAAAATTAAAATGCACTTCAATATGTCATTTTTGGGGATTCCAGAGTCTTTATGTTCTTTATAAGTAAGACGAAAAGATAAGAGAGAAAATAACGTATACATATGCTCAATAACTAACAATTAATTATCGATTCAGTATTCAATTGAAATGCATACTGTTCTAATAGGCAAACCTAAGAGGAGGGGCAGAACTACTAAGCATACAAATGCACTTGCACTGGCTCAGATACTATGCAGATGAGATGCTAATGAAGGCACGGACTCACAGTGCTACTGCTCTGGGAAGTTAATCAAACGCTGATCAGCACACAGCAGAACTCTCATTGGACCCCAATCACCACCTGTGCAACTCTATAATGTTACATTCTTCTCTCCCATAACCTTTAACACACACATGAACAGTCAGGACAAAGGACATGTCATGCTTATGTATGAGGAACAGGATTTGTTTGTTTCATGGATTTATTTGTGTATGGAGGAATTAGCCGGATAAAGAAAGTTGGAAAATAGTTTGAGATGTGCAGTGTAATCTAACAAATCAGCCATGAATGACCAGCTGTTTTGTTTTTATTTGTATTTAAATGTGCACTCAGTAATTTTTTTCCCCATTAAAAATGTTTACTCCTAAAGAATTGAATTGCAATTTTGAAAAATATGTATAAAATCATGACCACTCACATGAGGTGAAGACTCCAGTCATATAAGTAACATTATAAAAGCTGTTTAAATCTACATGGGGTAGGGGAGGGGTACCTCCAAGGGGGCTGCCATTTTAAAGTCGCATGGCCATCTGAACTGTACTGGCTTAATCTCAATAACCGTCCTGTTATTGGACACTTGATGCTGCATCCAGGCCACTAGGTGTCAGTGTAAGTCCAAGATGACACAAAATGTACTGAAAAAAAAAGGTACCGAGTGCACCTTTAAGTGAGTGTTGCAAATTATACACAGGGTAACATTTCTGTTCTGTTCTGATTTTTAAGTCAAGATTGAGAAATAAATATATTTAAGGCAACGTATGACATGAGGCAGCCAGAGTTCGCAACAATGTAAAAGGAAAATATATGCAATTTTCCTTTGAGGATGAGAGAAATCTGATCATAGCAGTGTATCATTGGATCCTGTCGCTTTAACACACCAAACTGTTCCTCTTTGTGGGAGTCCTGACAGAAATGCAAAGCTTCATAATTAGTTTTTGAATGAGAGCTTCAGTGGTGTGGAAATGTGCTGAGTTAATAATTCTGTTGAAAAATAAAATTGTCGTTTCTTTGTCCTTTTGGCATGAAGGTTGATGCGACACATTCAGTTTTGTAAAAGAAAAAAGAAGCGTATACTGTATATGATGTATTTGGGGGTTTGTGTGAAGAGCAGAAGCACTGAAGGGATAACTCATCCAAAAATTAAAATTCTGTCATCATTTACTCTGATTTACCCTCATTTGTTCTAAACCTGTTTGAAACTAAATTAGATTTTGGTCAGAATGTTAGCCTCAGTCACCATCAGGGGTGTAAAGAATGAATTACAAATGCTCACATTACTGTAATTAACTACTTTTTCCCAAGAATTGTACTTTTTAAGTAGTTTAAAAATGGTATACTTTTACATTTACTTGAGTACATTTTAAGTGCCTTAACTGTACTTTTACTGTGCTATTTTGTGTTCGCTACTTCCCTGTCCTGATTTTATTTTCATCCATCAACATGATTGGCTAGGGAGAATCCGTGAGTCGTAATTGCTTCAAAATGTCGGACTTGAAGTGTACATGTAACCGAATTGAGCACTAGTAGGATATGTCACATAAAGGCTATTAATCAAACAACAATAACAAGGAAATTAGAAAACCACTCACTAATTTTGGCTGAATAACTTCAGTAGCTTCTTCTGAATAACTTCAGTTTTTTTTTTTTTATATATTGTTCGTTTTTAATAATACTGACCCCTGATGTAGAGAGTGTGTTAATTTGTATAATAAATTACCAGGACAGTAGAGATGATAAAATACTTTATAATTATGCTTAACCTTTATAAAGATAGAAAAGTATCAACATTTGTAGAGCAGTACTTCAGCAGAACATTCCACCAGTCACAAACTTCAGAAAATTGTGCATCATGCATTAGAATGAGAACACAAATATTTCTGGGCCACCCATGTGCTACTTAAAGAAATAATTCACTCAAAAATGAAAATTCTCTTATCATTTACTCACCCTCATGCCATCTGACTTCTTTCTTCAGAACACAATTGAAGATTTTTAGAAGAATATTTCAGCTCTGTAGGTCCATTCAATGTAAGTGAAGGGGTGCCAAAATTTGGACACCCCAAAAAGCACATAAAAGCAGCATAAAAGTAAAACATACAACTCCAGTGATTTAATCCATGACTTCAGAATTAATATGACAGGTGTGGGTGAGAAACATACATTTTTAATATTGAACTTAATATTTAAGCTAGAAATTCTTCTCTCTACCCAGCAGGTGGCGATATGCATGAAGAATGTGAATCACCAAAAACACAAGAAGAAAGTGACATTTAAAGAGGAGATTGACTGAGCAGGGATACAAATTATTAGTAAAAAAGGAATTAAATATTGATCTGTTTCTCACCACATCTATCATATAACTTCTGAAGACATGGATTAAACCACTGGAGGCACATGGATTAGACTAATTTTATGCAGATTTGTGTGATTTGTGGAGCTTCAATATTTTAGCACCGATTCACTTTCATTGTAAGGACCAAAAGAGCTGAGATATTCTTAATTTGTATTCTGCAGAAAAAGTCGTACACATCCAGGATGGCATGAGGGTGAGAAAATGATTAATTGTTCATTTTCACAAATGTTCATTTTTGGGTGAATTATTACTTTTTAAGCATGATGTAGCCCTTGTACCAAACAACTTTTCCCATGCCTGCTCAACCTCCTCTATTGTGCAGGACATGACATGCCAAGTGATCCTGCTTATTTAGCTTTTTTTTTTTTTTGCGTTCCTTGCATTGTTTGAATGTGTTTTATGCACAACAATAACGCTCTGTCGGCATTAAGGGAAATTTAGACCCTACACATAAACAGATTTTAATGTAATTTTATCATACATTACGATTAAAATGGTGATCGTGTATTGAAAATAACTTTTGAATCTATTCATTCCGTTATTACGTCTCCCTTTTATTTTTCGGAATCAGATTCATATAGTGTTTATCATAGATAAGTGATGTATTTTAAAAGTTGGTATACAGTGTTCATTATAATGGGGTATAGGTTTTACAACTCAGTACTCAATACTCACTACTCATGAGTACTTTTAAATGAGCTACTATTTTACTCTTACTGAGTAGTATTTAGTACAGCTACTTTAACTGTTCTCACACTACATTTTTTGGGAAGTAACAGAACTTCTACTTGAGTAAGATTTTTCAGTACTCTTTCCATCCCTGGTCACCATTCACTTTTATTGTATGGAAAAAAATACTATGGTGATCAAGGTGAACATACAGAAGAAAGATACTTATTCAGTTTCACATGAGTGACCTATATTGAGTTTATATTTGATAGGATTTCCTGTGGAAATATGCGACTTTCATCATGTGGTGCTTTTGTGTGTGTGTGTGTGTGTGTGTGTGTGTGTGTGTATAAGAATGAGGGTATGTATGTGAACAGCTACTCTTAGACCTAATCAATTTTCTGCTCAAGCGTGACTCTGCTTCCATGGCAACTCCAGGAGGAGCCACCCTGGGGCCATGACCAGGAAGTGACATTTCAGCAGAGCCTTCAACGCTCATTCAAAAGTTTTATATTAGCAACTGTACATATATCATACTCCATGTGTTTGTATGTGTGTGATTTTACAGATCAGTGGTGAGATTGCAGCACTCCCAGTGTTGTGTTCTTCATGCATAATTGGCACACTTCATCATGGTTGTAAATTAGGAGGCGTCGCAATAGATCAGATGTCCTCCCCTCGCGGGAGTTATGATGTTCATTAGCGAGTCCCAGGTGCTGCGCAAATCCAGTACTGCTTCATGTTACGCACTCCCACTCGCTTACACATTTTTTAATAACCACCCATGTCACGATTTTGATTTGTATGAATCAATTTCCCTTGATAATCATGCAAATACATCATGACATTGACATATCAATGTCTAGGGCTTGGATGGTTACTTTTAAAATGTATTCCACAACAGATTACAGAATAATGTAAAATATAATTTGTACATCAGATTACTCATGGTCAGTAATGCAATCTAAATTCTTTGGATTATTCCTTCAACACAGATTTTTGTTTGCTTGTTTTGACTATAAACAACTGAACAAGATAAAGAAATCTGCCAGTACAGTAAGACAAAATACACTTACTTTAAGTATAAATAAATAATAGTACTTTTACTATTACTTGAGTTGATTAAAAATTAAGTATTCAACTTAGCTACAGTTATATTTCACCACAATTACAAAGTACAAAAAAATACATAATATTTCTGAATTTTTGCGAAGAAGCACTAAATCAATTTATAAAATAAAATGCTCTGTGCACAGCATGACGGAAGCCCACAGGACACAGCATCATGAGAACAGCAGCTTGAAAAACTACCGCCGGTAGCATCTTCAAGAATTTTAACCATCACTATACAAGAACTGTAATACAGTGATTTTCTGCGTATTTCATTTTGTTGATCCAAAAGTTGTCCTTTTCTGCATATTGTGGCGCCGTTTTGTGGTCCGTTCTGCATAATGCTGCGGCTCATTTTAGTTTATCGCTCTGTTCTCCCGATGGCCAGTCCGCCCCTGATCGACCCTAGAATGCATCGGCCCACCGGGAAAATGCCGGTATGCCAGATTACCAGTCCAGCCCTGGGTACGAGGGAACCACTGAGCAGACTTCACTTGTTATTAAGGTTGGCAATGTTTTAACTATGCCAAACATTAACTCAATGTAGTTTGACATATATGTGGGGATATCTTGTTTTCTTTCTACTATATCACTAAAATAAAATTTTAAATACCTTAGAAAGATACAATGCTAATAGTGACAAAAATTAACGGGGACTCGGGGCAAAAATGCCACTGAAATTACCAAAATTATCTTGAAATTCAAAATACGGAGGCAAGAAATGCCCGCGCCACGAGTCCTGTGTTTTATTAATAATATATGATATAGGTAAAATTGCATACATTGTGAACTTCTTTTGACTTTTCACTGATCATTATTTGTTTTTTCCCACTGTCCGGTTCCTCGCAACATCGCACGCACATATGGACTCTCCGCTTCCATCAAGCCATATCAGTTCATAAAAAAACACTCTTTTAAACATTGTAACCAATTTTAACATTTTAATATTCAGAGCAAATACATAAATATTGAGATATATACACAACATAAATAATTTTTAGCTATATTGCACGTAGTTCTGATCATTATCAGTGGTTAATTCTAGCATGACAAACAGTGAATTTCAGGACACTGCACATGTTCAGCAGCTGCAGAGAGAATACTTCACTGAAGAGAGGGTGACTACATCAGAGTTAGGTGTGGCTCAAGGACTTTGCCTCTCTGGCAGTGGCTGCTTAAGGTTATCAAAAGGGGCCGTGACTCAGTGGCTCCTAAAGAATAATTTCCATTTGAATCACAATGGTTGGTTGACATCCAATTTCAAGCTGTTTCAGTAGTGATCTGTGGTGTGACTTGCTTTAAGTCTCAATCTAAAAACATTTATATAATGTTTTTCAAATTGTATATGTATCTTTCATACATTTTAATAACTTCATATTCATTGAAAGACTACATGGAAAATTTGTACCTTTAAACATGGTCACACATCTTGACCATTTAAAATGAAACTTTATTTGGCTGCAATTGTGACTGTTGTAAATCAAAACTGCATAACTGGAAAAAACACATTTGGTGATTTGGACTAGAACCAGATAAAAAGTGTATAACTCAGTCATACAGTATACAATACTAGTTAATATATTAGGAAGAAGGAAATAACTGTACAAACAGTAATCCAATAAACATTGATGGCATGTCCACGTTAGCAATCACATTTACTCAAAAAAATATAGACTCAAACCAATTGTACATACAGTGCATAGTGAATTAAGACATTTACTTATAGCACACGTGATGAGCTTTTACCTTAGGCTGCATCCGAAAAGGTAGGCAGCTAACTTGCTACCTTGCTGCCTAATCAGTTAATGGCTTAACTGACATCTGTTTTGAATGAATGGAACTCTTAAGGAAAATTGTCTCCGAACGGTTTGAAAAGCACGTTATTTTCATCGTACCTCCGTATATAGCCTGCTGAGGCAGCATTTACCTAGTTTCGGATGCAGCCTTGTACTGTAGTTGCACTCGCATGCTTGTGCGGATCCAGCGCGAGCCTCAATCTCCTGACAGTTTAAACAGCCTGCTTCACCTGCTTGGATTGTCGTCATGATTTGTGTATCAGAGATCCTGATCTTTTTTTATTCTGGCTGATGGAATATGCACTTCAGAGGAAGTTATTAGATGAGTGCTCGATGGGAAGAAAACGCTGGATTTTCATCAGGTTCGTGAATGACATCTGTTTAAACTAGGTCATTTGCATTTTTGATTTATGAGCATCCCACAGGACGCTGGATCTGCTGAAGTTGTGTGAGGTTGGTTTATTACATCTGTTTTAACTAGATATGTGCATATTGCAGATATTATATGATATTAGTTTTATTTATATTTGCCTTTTTCTCATTAGACAAGACAGTTAAAGGTTACAGGGAACTGTCTAGGAGAGAGAGGGAGAATGAAACAGGCCAGCACTTCAACATTATGAGCTCAAATGCGTCTGCCGTGGCTCTCATATGCAGACCATTGAAATGATACTGTGTTGCTGTCACGTTTTGTCTTCACCTGTTTCATGGACTCTTATTTTGAAGTTCTCTCCCTCACTACATTTCCCATAAGTCACTGTTTCAATCACTCCTTCATTATCCCCACCTGCATGTCATTCCCTCTTTTAGTTCCTTGTGTATAAATATCCTTTAGTTCTGGCTGTCTGGGACATTCCTTGAATGTTGTGTTTATAGAGATGTTTGGTTTATTGTTCCTACTCCTACGTCTCCAATCCTCCTTGATTCCCAGCACACCCAAATATTACAGTTGCACATCGGTTTTTTTATTGTAGTAACACGATGGCACGTAACAACAAAATTAACCATGACTGGTCATTTACATGTCTCAGTTGCTTCACATGCAGGTAGGTGATTTTCGCGCCCTCAAGAACAAAATAGGCTAGACAGCAAAATCGGCCTCGGTGATGTATCGGTCAACCACTAGTCTTAATATACTGTATAAAATATTAACCTCACATTTTTTATTATTTTTTTTTTTTTTTTCATGTATTAGTTTGTTTTATCAAAATTAAGTGAACATAGAGGGGTGAATTTTATATAATTTCATTGTTTTTGGTTTGAGCTATTTTTTGGCGCACAGGTAATTTGTTTAAAAAAAATAATTCCACGTTTCTTTATTAGTTCCTCTGCATAATGAAATTATTATATTTTGTAATTAATTTAATTAGTATTTAATTTATAATTTTTTCCTACTATGTATTTCACAATGTCCCATTCCATCCTGTTAGTCTTTTGAAAAGACAAGTCAGCTTCTTAATGATAGCATCCTCTAGAAAGTGACATCGTTTTGGTGGGTTAACAACAACACAAATATTAATAAGTATTAGCTATGGATTTTATTTGATTTAATGTGATGTTTCATGGTATTAGCTGGTTTTGTTCATTCTCAAACATTCCATCCTATTTGAAAAAAAGTAAAGAATCCAGAATGATAATATCAAAACTTCAAAATGAACTTTATCCTGACACCACTTAATTCCTCACTGAGTAATGGCTAGCTTAAACTCTTTATTTCCATCCTGTTATGCATGATAGAAACAAAATTTCATATATATTTTTTTTATATTTGAAGTTTCCGTGCCTGAGCTATGGGACACCGTTTTATAGAAATGCTTCCCTAAATTGCTACTCTAGTTTTTATAAGGTAAAACATCAACATCACCGCATAACAGGAGTTCAAACATCACCACATAACGGGAATAACCATTCTAGTTAAACACGTTTATTTGGACTCTGTATGATAATGTTTCTTGAAAGTGTGACTATGAATAAATATTGCATCATGTAATAAGCTCACGTTTGCTAGACTTCCGTGACACTGCTCTCCATGTAGCAGGAAATCCTTAGAGACAGTCGCACCAGTTGCCCTCAGGCTGAAGTAATTGGAGTTGGTTTCATGGCAGAATGAGATCATTGCAGTGAATAAGTAACCTACTGAACCTAGCCGTGGAAGACGAGTCCAACCAACCCCCCACCAAAATATCTGAATCTAGATCCACAAATGGGATCGTTAAGAAGAATATTATAGATTGACTATTTGCACCAGGTGCAAATAGCACTGACTAGATATTTGTAAACCATTCAGCTATTTGCAGGGCTGTAGCCAGGAATTCTGGGACCCTAACTGTGTAAATATCTGGGACCCTTATGTCAACGCTGCTGAAATTGTTGTGTACCCCTAGAATCATTCCCAACTTTCAAGCTTTATCTATGACCCTGATGATTTGCACTCCAATATTCTTGTGAAACTAGACAAAAATGGAAGTGAGATGTCAGAGTATTGGTCTTGAAGGTAGAGCTCATGTTTTGGTGTGGTGGGGATTTTGATTCATTTTGATTTCATTCACTGATACGTTCAATGACCTTGTCTGGTGATTGCATACAGTATTTACGCAATGTATATACCGTTAAGTGGCTCCCTTCATCATATTGCGGCACACTTTGGTGTTTCACGGTCGGTCCCGATTTCCAGGTTCTTCCGATGGCCAGTCTGCCTCTGCTTTCGGGCCCCCATCTCTGCCTGTAGTTACGCCACTGAATCCATCACTTACATTAAGCTTCACAAGAAGGTGGAGATCACACAGTCTCTCATGTGACATATTCAGCATTCATACTCACTTGTAAACAGTGCTGCTCTTCCTGGTGTGTCGCACCTGTGTCAGATCTCGTGGGTCTCACGTGCCAACACGATTACATCACATGCGCATACAGCGCTGAGCAGAAGCGAAGATTTAGAGCAGGAGTGCTCACACTTTTATGGCATGAGATCTACTTTTTCATAATGCTATTACGTAAGATCAACCATGCACAATTTAAATATACATTGTAGACGTTTTGTCACGATACCAACATTTCAGTAGTCGGAACCAACACCAGTGAAATTTGATGATTCTAGATGCAAAAACCAATACTGACTTTTGTTAACTGGGTAAACCTTGTTTCAAGTTCTCAAGTAATTATTTAAGACAAGGAAACAGTCGGTAATAAAATAAGAACAAAGAAACAAATTAAGAAAACAATGCTTAAAATTTCTAACAGCAGCATCAAGCATTTAAGTAAACATTCTTATATTCTCGTGGATTACATATCTTCACTGTATGATTTTTATACAGTAATGTTTTATTTTAAAGCTTCTAACATTATCCAGCCAAGACCAATGAACGGTTTTCTTGTTTTTTTGTTGTTAATATTAATGACATATATTGTCAGGCCTATCAGGCTGCATTTACACTGCAAGTCCTAATGCACAGATCCGATAGTTTGATACAAATCTGTTGTTTACGATGTGTCTCGTTTTTTGAAGGCTACGTGCTAGCTAGGACTCGTCCTTTGAAGGCTGCAGTATACCTAGTGTCCTCCTTTAAACAAGCCTTGTTTAAAGTCCCTTTGGAAGGGAGTGCATGAGGTATATTTTAGGAGAGTTATAATGATGTAGAGAGAAAAGAAAATAGATTTTATAGGTGTACTTTTAGTCTATAATAGTTTATTTTAATTATATATTACTATAATTATACATATTGTATACTCTGAAATGAGACACAGCTTGTCCTTATATAAATACATTGCCAAGAAAGGCATTTTTAAATGTATATGACTACCACAAAGGTGCGTATCTACATTACCTTGAGCACTCTTGCTCATGTGATATTGCTTAAATATATATCTATACTCACTTGCGACCAAACGTTTGAAATAATATACAGATTTAGCTGTTTTGGAAGGAAATTAGTCATTTAATTCACCAAAGTGGAATTTAACTGATCACAAAGTATAGTCAGGACATTACTGATGTAAAAAACATCACCATCATTATTTGAAAAAAGTCATTTTTGATCAAACCTAGACAGGCCCCATTTCCAGCAGCCATCACTCCAACACCTTATCCTTGAATAATCATGCTAAATTGCTAATTTGGAACTAGAAAATCACTTGGCATTATATCAAACACTTAACATATCAAATTAAACTTAACATTGTCTTTGTGAGTTGCCACAGTATGCAATAGTCTGGCAATAGTCTGAAATTCATCAGTCAATCATAGTTTGAAGGCTATACAATGCTTGAAATTGTCAAAAAAATGAAGATTTAATACAAAGGTGTACACTGTCTTCGAAGATAAAGGACAACTGGCTCTAACAAGGACAGAAAGAGATGTGCAAGGCCAGATGCGCAGGGTTGGGGAGTAACAAAATACGTAACTGGAATACATATTTAAAATACAAAATATAAGTAAGTGTATTCCAATACTTATTTAAATCATTGGTCTTTAGAATACAGTTACATTGAAAAAGTATTTTGATTACTGAAGAGATTACTTTGCATTTTTTGTCATTTGTTTCATTTAATATTTAGTCCTTTCAGATGGAAAACATTTTATACATATAAATGATGCCTTGAGTAATCTAACAAAATATGTTACAAATTACCTTTTTGCAGCATGTATTCTGTAATCTGTGGTGGAATACATTTCAAAAGTAACCCTCCCAACCCTGGCCATATGTACAACTAAACAAGAGGATAAGTACATCAGAGTCTCTAGTTTGAGAAATGGATGCCTCACATGTCCTCAGCTGACAGCTTTATTGAATTCTACCCGCTCAACACCAGTTTCATGTACAACAGTAAAGAGAAGACTCGGGTGCAGGCCTTATGGGAAGAATTGAAAAGAAAAAGCCACTTTTAAAACAGAAAAACAAAAAGAAATTGTTAGAGTGGGCAAAGAAACACAGACATTGGACAACAGATAATTGGAAAAGAGTGTTACGGATATTAACTCCATTGAGGTTTTGTGAGATCAGCTAGACTGTAAGGTGCGTGAGAAGTGCCCAACAAGACAGCCACATCTACTGGAAGTGCTACAGGAAGCATAGGGTGAAATGTCACCTGAGTATCTGGTCAAACTGACAGATAGAATGCCAAGGATCTGCAATTTTGTAAAAATGTAATAGTAATCTTTCACGTTATTAATGTCCTGACTATACACTGTGATTAGATGAATGGCACTTTTTTGAATATAAGTACCAATTTATATCCATAAGACCAAAATCTGTTCATTATTCCAAACATTCCAGCCAGGCTCAACTAGGAGAACTGGTGCTGTTTTAAAGGCAAAGGTGGTCGCACCAAATAATGATTTAGCTTTGTTTATGTTTACTGCATTTTGTATGACATTAAGTGATAAATTAAAACAAATTATGTCATTATATTTGAAGACATCCACTCTATGCAACATTTTTCACAAGTGCCTAAAAAAATTGCACAGTACTGTATATATATATATATATATATATATATATATATATATATATATATATATATATATATATATATATATATATATATATATATATATACACACACATACATACATACACACACACATACATACATACATACATACATACATACATACATATACATACACCTGTGTATATGTATATTCTATAAATATTAGTGGTGCACCAATCAGGAAATTTGAGGCAGATACTGATCTCAGTTTTTTTTAACACTAAGATCACCCGATACCAATACCATTTTGTTTAAGTGCCCTTTCCCACACTTTTGCAAGTTATATGCTGAAGTTATATGCTGAAGTTATATGTTTATGCCCCACACAGTCAAATTATGTTAACACTTTACAAAAAGGTTGCATTTGTTAACATTATTTAACAATATTACTGTAGTTAACATGAACTAATGAAATTGTTAGTTACAACATAATGTATACTAATACATTTTTTAAATCAAAAGTTGTATTAGTTAACATTAATGCAATATTAACTAACATGAACTAACAATTAGCATTTGTATTTTTATTAACTAACATGCTGTAAAATATATTATAATAAACCTATAAATAAACCTAATGCTTTAACTAATGTTAAAGAAATTAAACCTTTTTGTTAAGTGTTAACAAAATTACACTAAAATGACATTAATTGTGAATTGCTAACATTTATTTGTATTGAAAATGTTATGAATGTTATGAATAGTTCTGTTAAAAATGGTCATTGTGACATACTGGCAACCAGTAAAAACCATGAGAGCATCACACACAGGAGAGATACTTTCAAAAATAAGAAAATATATCCATTACAAGCTCTGAAACTGTTCCAGTGAGAAATCATTAATATCTATGATTTGTTTGCTGTCTTTGGCGTATTGTTGTAACACAAATCACTAATTATTAAGTTATTGAAGGTTAAACAGTTATACCTGTTAATAGTGCTATTGTGACCAACATTAATCTGATTAAAATTGTGATCCTCACAGAATAACACTGAGATGAGTGACTGATGAGATATTGAGAGCACATGGAAAGCGCGCATGTTTGATTGACACCGAGAGTGCTCATGTTGAAGAGAGTAAAGCTAAAAGCGCAAACAGTCTCTATCGCTCAACACAACGTCTAATTGTCATGACTCGCATTACATCACATGTGCTCAGATTTGTATTTGCATGTTTATTTTTTGTTTAATGAATTTTTTATACCTGTTTGCAGCCTCTTTATCCTCTTCCTGCTCACTGTGCAGTGAGTCAGAATAACTACCGTAATTACTCTAGAAAATGTACAACTTAATATTCATACACGTGTAATTCTTTTTGTAATTATTTACTTTTTTAAAAACAAAATGGCATATTCATGTGAATTACATAATGTCTAAAAGTTTAAATTCATGAATGCTTAGAACTGCCAAAACTCACCATCCAAAGGCCATTCTGTCATGCTTCAAGGGCTGAGCAAGCACTCATACATTAGAGTAGCAGTGTATGTGTGATTCTCTGCATGCTGCAAAAAAGATCTAGGCACGATCAAGGATTTAAGAGAAATATCGTCCAATTTTGATCAGTGGCCGATTGATCGGTGCACCCATAATATATATATATATATATATATATATATATATATATATAGCCACCTCGGGGGAAACAGCATCTACCTTCCTTTAGCCTCTGCAGTAAAATACTGTATATTCCAGAGGGAGAGTTTTGGAGGTGACACAGAGATGAATGAATCCATTAGTATGTTTGGACCTTATACTATCAACTTATCATGTTTAAAATAAGCCTGCATGAATGACTTTGATACCTTTGACCTTCATCTCATTATGAGCTCATGATATTGTGTTTCCTTTGATAGGTGATTTATAGATCTACACATGGACACAGCAGGAATTCCTGCTAATCAAGTCTGTGTTAACATGCATGCAGACATTTAGAAAGTGTCGTCCTTATTACACAAGATGAGTTTGTATTAAGCATTCACTGTGTATATGTTGTTTGATCAACCGGTGTGATTGCTGGTGTGACTGTGTGTGTAGCAGAATGCTGCACATCTTGCAGATCTTGCATTTCTCATGTTCATCTGTAATTGAGTCGCGCTCCGGCAGACAGCCGTCTGAAGGTGACCCTGTGCTGATGGTGGCCAGTGTGCATGCCAGCATCCACTTCCACCCACAATGCTTCTCTGTAAGTTGTCAGAGGCTTCCTTGAACTGTACTTTACATCCATTGGGCGGCAAATCCTGCCTTGCGTGGGCATTTAGACCAGCCTGAATATTCCAGTGGGCTGCATTCAAATTTAGGGAATTTTTTTTCTATCTGACATTCGTACTGGAAAGTTTATGCTTGGTGAAATCTATTACCTAATTACAATTATTGGTGGCACCTGAGATACAAAGTGATTTTTGACCCTGCAATCTTTATAAAAAAAAATTGGCATACTCTGCAATCAAAAACAACTGTGTTTGGTCCATCTTCTCTATCGCTGCCAGAACTGGGAAAGTAACATGTTCCACCTGACCACAAATGCCTATACTGTACATGTTAACTTCAGCGGTGGTCTGGATGAGAACAGCTTGCACTGAAAAAATGTCATATATTAGTATAATTAAAAATAATAAAACAAACAAACAAAAATAATAGAGCCATTTGGTCCATGTACTTTTAGGTTCATACTTTTTACTTTTTAAACCCAAAAATGAAAAACGAAAAATGGGGTTTCTTCTTTAATGGTTTTAACACTGATTAATAGAATAAGCAGATACAAACTCATTTTCTGTTGACCATTTCATTTTATATTTAAAAATTAATAAAGAGAAAGGGAAAAATTGCTTAATTTTCGTTTTCTTTCATTGTTTTAAAAATTTATTTACGGCTTGAAAATGTGATATGCACATGTAAGCGGCACTGAAATGCCCTTTTTATCCAATTGGTCAACCCGCCCCATCTTCTGTACTGCCTTAATCCTATCATCCAGAATTAGAGTTGGGATTGCTCTGCAAATTTGTCTAAATTTTCATAAAATATTGTCCTGATATGAACCACCACTAACTGTAATCTATGCATGCCATATGTATTAGAATCTAGCAGCTTGGCACATCGTGGTATTGTTGCCTCTTAATGTATGACGTGGGAGAGATCGCAAGCCACATTAGTTGGCCATATGCGGACTGGGAGTTGGTCTATTATATATTATTTTAATAACATTGTATGATTTTAACATTGTATTCTAGCTGAAAGCAGTAGGATACAGAAGACGGGGCAAGTTGACCAATCAGATGAAAGGGGTGTTACAGTGCAGCTCACATATGCGTATCGTATACTTTTCCCCCAAATCTTGTTTATTCCTTTTTAAATAGAAAATGAAATAGTCAACAAGAAAAGAGTTTGTATCTGCTTAATTTATTTATAAGTGTTAAAACCAATAAATAATAAAAAAAAAACCATTCTTAGTTTTTCATTTTTGGGTTAAAAAACTAAACAAAGGGATGGACGCAAAAGTACACTGACCTCATTCCATCTCAAATTTTAAATTTTTTTAATTAACTAATACTTTTTCTCAAGAAAGATACACATAAATAAAGGTATGTTTCTAGTTTCAAACCTTTATTTTGGTATTTTGGGGCTTATAAATTCAGATACAAGAAGGACATTTTATTCTGAACCAGAATCTAAAAGGATAATAAAGATTTTTTGGTTAAAAATTAACAAAATGCTGTCTGTTAATGTTGTCTGATATGGTTGTTGAAGATTATATTGCTTGTCAATATTTGTGTGCCAACCGATTGCGATGAATCTACATTGTTAGGTGAAGTTACTGTAAAATGCTGGATGTTCAGGATTTTTGATTTTACTATGGATTATTTTATACATTGCTGTAGTTTCCAGGTTTCCTAAGAGTTTTTTGTGGTGCTGTTTCCTAATCCATTTATCCCAGTTGCAGAAATGTACAAGCTCTCCCTTATTGTCCTTTTAGCAGATAGTCTGTTTGTTTACAAATCTGTTTAAAGCCACTATAGGTAGAAGTTACTACAAGGTAGTTCCATCCAGGGTCCATGACTTCGTGAACTCGACTGGGGTAAAAGCACACAATTTCACCTCAGGGGAGGGGAAGGGCGCTATATGCGAGCGATATTCCTGGCCAGTTGTTCCGCATTACCAGCTCAACGCGGAGATTGTAAAATCTTGCAAAGGTATTGGGTGTATCCCAACCCGCTGCTCTGCAGATGTCTGCTAGAGAGGTGCCATGGGCCAATGCCCATGAGCATGCTACACTCCTAGTAGAGTGTAAATGTTAAATGGTCTGCACTTACAGTATATAGCACTTTTTAAAACCTTAGAGGTTACCAATGTGCTTTACACTGTGTCCCAATCACACATTCACACTCACACACTTCGGCATGTGGAGACGTGTGGACTGGGAATCGAACCACCAACCCTGCGATTAGTTCTATGAGTGTGCTCGTATTCCCAAAGGGGTGGGCACGGCCTGGGCCTAGTATGCCAGAGCGATGGAATTCACATTCCAGTGTGCAAGCCTCTGTTTGGAGACAGCGTTCCCTTTCCACTGTCTGCCGAAGCAGACAAAGAGCTGCTCAGATTGTCTAAATCTCTGCGTGCGTTCCAAGGAGGTGCGCAAAGCACGCACCGGACACAACAACGATACACCTGATCCCTGAAGGGTGTCGTGGGAACCTTGGGCACATAGCCCGGCCGGGGTCAGGCAAGTTTCACTAACAGAAAATGCTTGCAGGTCCCCCCACTCTCTTGATGGAGGTGAGCACAATCAGGAGAGGGCTTTCAGCTCGACTGACTCTAGCAGCTCAAGATGTATGTAATACTTCTGGAATTACAGGCACTCCAACTTTGGAAAAATAACAAAAAAGTTATTTTTCGAATTTTTGGACTCCCTGTAGCCTAGTTACCATTACCATTTTGTTATCGAAAAAGTGAAAATGCGTTAAAATCTTATGCGATAAAAGTTTTAGCGATTAAAAATTATGTGCGTGATGTCATGCCTAAAAAAACACTTTATCGCATACGTTTTGGTTTATAGCAAACCTTACTGAAAATGTGTGTTTACTGCTGATTGTGTACCTTTCACCTCCCAGATGTCCCTAATGTTTTTCCTCCAAAGTTGTAAATGTAGTGGTAAAATAGGGAGAGTATTGAGACAATTCATTGAATTGCCAGTTAACTGTCATTTTAATTTTACAAATAAATGCAATCAGAAGAGGAGGAATTGCATTCAAAAGGGAACAGTTGCCCTTCTGATAGGACTGTAATATTGGTCCTGATGTTGCACCTATAGCAGGTTGCCAACGGTTCTGACCCGAATGTGAATCGTCATGGCACTGTTCAAGCTGGCAACCTTGGAATCTTTTGTCTTAGAATAAGGACCATCCATCGATGTGTATATGTTGTGTGTACATCTATTAAAGAAAACATTATGCAGTGTAATATCAGGGTTTACATATGATACATTCCTGATATTCAATAGGCTATTTATTTTTTTTGTCATAAAAAAAATTAATTTTAGCTCATAATGCAATTTACATGTTCTAAAGAAGCTCAGCAAATGTGAAGCGAGGTAAAGAGGATTAGATTTAAAATATTTAAAAGTTTTAAAATGTTCAAAAGCTCGTTTTCTGAAAGTGAACTCAGCATTGTACAAATAGTTCTGATAGTTTATAGTCTTGAAAAAAGTGTAGAGCATTCAGTCATTCAGCTGACTTTTTTCATCTACAGAACAGGGTCATTTAATTTTTAAATCTAATTTTTCGTTTGGAAATTGTTTTTGAATACAGGGAATTTTGCCAGCATTTTTTCAAAAGTAATCTAAACAATAATATAATAATAGTATGTTAGTGTTTCAAAAAAACACACTGATGTTTTTCTCCTAGTATAGTGCATTTATATTTAATTTAAAACATCTTTGTTTTTTGTATTACGGGCTAGTTCCATGACTGCCTTCTATTATTTAAGTTTCATAAATAAACGGATGGCTACCGTGATTAAATTAATCACAAACATGGGCCATTAATTTGTTTTCCATGCACTTGTCGATGTGCATGATACAAGATATTTGTGTTGGCACTCCTGGAAGTGTCATGTTTGCAGCATCGGATCTATAGGCCATTAAGATCAATCCATAATCACTTACAAAAAATTGTCTTTCAAGGATGTACACCATCGTCATGATGAACACAGGCTAACGATTGCGGGAAATTCTGTCATGTGACACTACATTTTGTGTTAATGCTAATTTTCTCAAAGTGTTTCCAAACCATTTTTTGTACGTTTATGCACTAGAGCTAAACGGACAAATATTATGTTGACGCGTTTCCATCAGCTTTATTTAGATGCGCTGAAATTAATTTATCAAAAAATCCTTGGATGGAAATGTGGTTACTGTTGGCAAAAATGCAACAAAGGGTGCTGATGTCAACTGATTTTAGTATACTTCTGAAGATACAGTACTTCATACATACAGCTATTCCTGTATGAAAATAAAATGACACTGTCACCTTTCAAATTTAGTTTTTTAACCTGTAGCAGGAAGGTAAGCTTCAAGGTAAACGACCAATCAGAAAAAAAAAAAATATTTTAAAGATTGTTTCTTCTTGTGTAAGTAAATTATTACATCTGAGATTGCTGTGCATGTGAATATTTTCTGTAGAACTTTCAAGAAAACGTGGGTCCGTGGAGCATTACATACAATTTTTTTATTTTTTTTGGTGAATGTGTGGTTGGAGTGTTGCCGGTTATCCATATTGGTTTTCTCATTCCTGCTGGGGTTATGCTGGTCAGCACTATGTGAGCATTAGATCTGCTTTGGGCCAGCGATGAAAGAGAGTTACTCCATAGATGTGGAGCTAAACACAGAATATCTCATAGACACAGCCTGATGTCTCTCATACAAGTCTTTCCCCTCAATCCATTTTACTCTCTGAATGAGCACAGGCCTTTCAGCTATTTCGATTCCTTTTTTATATTTTTGTACTTGAATTCTCTTTGATCTGTACAATACACGCCAGGAGAGAGAATGCTGACTCAAACTTATACAGATTTAATGTTGGTATCAATTGAGCTGGTTGTTTCAATCAGTGTTCTCTCCCTTTCTCAGTGTTAGGGAGTCTTACTGTGACCTCTGCCCTCTCTGTCAGTTAGGCAGTCATGCAAACATTGACTGACTGATGACGACCAACCCTCTGACCTCCCGTCACACCTGCCTGTCACTCTGCCTCTCCCATAATTCTCTACGGGTCTGTTTAATGGTTCGGTAGTATTTCTACCAGTATAAGCCTCAGATGGCACACCATGGCAAGCTCCAATCTGATTGGCTCCTTTTAATGAAAATTCAGGAAGTCTGGGTACACAGGTTTTTAGCAGTCTGTTGTAGAAGAACTAGTCATTGGATTTCACAGTTTTCAGTGTTATGTCTGATTCATATTTAAAGAAAATCGCATAATAAGACAAATTGTGAATGGTTGTATGCAATGAAATGATTTCATTTGTTGACTAAAGCCCCTTTTTACATAAGTCATGTCAGCATTCACATCACTGTGTTGTGTGCTGGTCAAATTTTACAGTTTGAACTTTGACCCCATGTGGTGCTGACTATTCGAAGTATAGCCAATAATTATTGGTCAATTTGGTTGGTGAATCATTATGTGGGCAGTGACGGAGCAAAAATCGAAACAAAATGGAGAAAATTATCCTGTTGTATGGCACGACATCAAAGGCATATAATATACCTCTTCCATTTGCTTTCACTTGTATTTTTACAGCTGAGTGTGTACATTTCTTATATCCTTGCTACCTAGCAACCTTGTAAAATCGCTCTTCCGTGACGCTATCTGTAATGTTTTTTAACAGAATGATCTGATGAAAATACTAACTTTTCAGACGATTTTTGCATAAAGATTGTATGTGGTTCATAACACATATCAAGTCAGTTTGAAGGTGAAATGTCCTCTGTGTGGCGCTAAAAGCGAGAGCTAAATGCCCTCCCAAACAGATTTAGATTTGTATGGTTAATGCTCAATCTAGTTTTTAATAAAGAAAACCGACCTTCCTACCCTACACCTTAAACATAAACCTAACAGATAGCATCAAAAAATCTAATGTAAGCAAGCATATCATTTTGTGGTTCCAATGACTCTTTCTGTCACACGTCAACTCTCATGCTCAGCAAGACTCATACCCTGGTCCTTTACATTTTATTGTCAACTGAAATGCTCTATTAGTTAAGCTAGTGCACAATCTGACGTGACAGCTTGTAAATGTAATTGGTTATGTAATGCTAACATTAAAATCACCTTTTGATTCTTAAGCCATGAGATAGCATTGTGTGAGGAATGGAGCAAAAATAATATCCTTTCTATATCGGAAGTGGGTGGGGCATCTTTTCAGAAAGCAATAAAACAGATCATAATCGATGATGCTGTATACACTGGAAGCATCTGTCCTCAAACTGTTGCATTGCGTCACGTCTATGGACGGGCCCGGTGTAAACAGGGTGTGAGTGTTTAGGAATCATAATTTTCTCTTTTATTCATGATTTGTGTGAAAGGAAATATAATTAATTGTTATTGTAGTGCCTCTAGTATTTATTTCACCAGGAAATTCTTGTGATACGTACGACAAGATACGTAAAAAATCATTTTGCAAATATTTTGTTAACGTTATTCAATGAAACCAATTGGCTTCTCATGTATAGGTCAAAGTGGTGCATGATGATTGAGTTGTTTTGTGTGTTTTAGAACATGCTAGCTGGTTTCTTGCTGGGCAAAGCTGGTTATTAGCTGGTTCAAGCTAGTATACCATCTTGGACCAGCATCAAACCAGCTACCTAATTTGGTCAGGCTGATTTTCATTTGGTCAGGCTGACCACCTAATGACCAGCTTGGAGCAGCCAATAACTAGCTTGGACCAGCAAGAGACCAACCAACATGTTCCAAAAGTACTAGCTCAAGCTGGATTTTTCAGGAGGGGTGTGTTGAATGCTTGACATGAGTCATGTGAAAAGGACATAGGTGAGTGCCTAAAATAAGTCGTCAAGTCGATTTTGTCATTTCAACTATATGCAGCTAGTACAGTACACAGTGAAACTAAACAACGTGCCTCCTTGACCATGGTGCTACATAAAACAACATAAAAACAACTTAAAACAAACACAGAACTACATGAGACTACACTGAACTAAATAGACCGACATATTACTACATAAAATGCACGTGTGCAAACAGTACAAAACAGAACAATAATTGCTAAAAACAGGACAATAGGCACAGTAAGAGACAGTTCAGCGCCAACCAGTACACAGTTCTAGTGTGAAAGTGTCAGATACAAGAAGTATCTGTATCAAGAAGAAGTATCAAAAGATATAGCAATATAATAGAAAATGCTGTGAATGTAAACATAACAACTATGACGTAGTATTCAGCAGATAAGCTAATATCATATATGGACATAGTATTTATTGGGGTAGCAGCCAGGTAGAAAGTGACAAGAAATTAAATACAGTATTTTAATGAATACCGTAGCAGCAAAAAAGTAGGGCAGACAATACAGAAATGTGCAAAAATTGCAAAGGGAGTCGGATGGTGTTCAGTTGTGTGTGTGTGTGTGTGTCGGTCGAGTCTCTGAGTATTGAGGAGTCTGATGGCAGAAAGTAGAGACGCTGCTGGGCTTTCCTGGTTATGGAGCTAGTGTTTAGGGACAAGGTGAGGTATACACTGCCAGTGAGGTACTATACACTGTAAAAAGTGGTAATCTGCAATTGATACCTTATCAAAACAATTTTTCTACTGTTTTGTTGGCAGGGATGGGGAGTAAAAAAAAAATACATGTAACGGGATTACGTATTTAAAATAGAAAATATAAGTAACTGTATTCCACTACAGTTACACTTTAATAATGGTAATTAGAATACAGTTAAATTCAAAAAGTATTTTTATTACTGAAGAGATTACTTTGCATTTTATTGCCATTTGTTTAATTTAATATTTAGTCCTTTCAGATGGAAATAATTTATACATATAAATGATGCGATCCAAAGTGCATTTAAACAGCGGTGAAACACTTTCTTATGATGTGTTGCATTCATACAGCAGACAGAGAATTATGTTTGAAGTAAGTTTGGAGCAGAATAAATAGAAATAATAAACCTTGTGTAAATTGTCAGCTTTACGTTAAGCTAAAATGCTATTTCTAGCCATTTTACATGCACATGTTACCAGACATGATCATATATTTTTTTATCAAGAAAATTCACTTTGGATCATAATTTATTTTTTTCTAGTAAGCCCTTTGATATTACGGCAAAAATCATATTCATTATAATAATCTTTGTATTGTATTCGTGTAAAAATATAAATAATTTGATTGATCTTGTTTTATAAACAACACTGCATAGGATATTTAGGTTTTTCAGAGAATGTATTTTTAACATGTGTATTTTGTCTTACTGTACCGAGTTTTTATAGTCAAAACAAGTGAAAAAATCAACCAGTGCTGAAAAAGTAATCCAAAGTATTTAGAATATGTTAGGAATACGTTACAAATTATATTTTACAGCATGTATTCTGTAATCTGTAGTGGAATACATTTCAAGTAGTAACCCTCCCAACCCTGTTTGTTGGAGTAACCTATTGCAGTCAGGTTCATTCATACTTTAAATTATTTAATTATTGTTTATGTGGACCAGACCTGATACCGATAGTAAAAATGTGGCCACCTCGAGATGGTATCTTCTACTCCAAAAAAAATAGGTTTTATGTGCAAGGTTGAACAGTCACATTAGCTTACGTTTAACCGTAATATGTACACACTTTTGCCAAAGCAACATTGGGTGAATGAGAAAAAAATATTAATATTAATATAAAATATTTACATTGTCTGGTTCAACGAATCAAAAAGCAGGATTTTGATCATTTACAGGAAGCATTCGGAGTGAAAGATCAATTTGAAATGGAGCAGAACTGCTCAGGGTGTCCTCTGCATTAGTGACATTAAGAAGCTACTCGCTGACTTCTCCCTTTTTTAGTTTGGCTCATGACTGATTTGGCTCATTAAAGAGAGGGAGAGGAATTAATTAATGTCATTAAATGAAGCATGCTGAACCCTCCACAAGCTGTGAAGTGAAGTGTGGAAGAGGAGAGAGAGTGAGCAATGAGAGGTGATGTTAGTAGGCAAAAAATATAGAACGTAATGAGTAGATAATTATTTACATAATTATTATCATTATTAGTGGTGCTTGTCAAGGCAAGAATTGGTATTACTATTACTCATACCTACAATTCTCCCTCTCCGAGACAAAATTTGGCTCATCCCGCACTGTTTGTGCTACGAACATGAATGAAATCTTTAATTGTGTTGCTTTTATCAGACCATTCCAGTGGATGATAAAATGTGTGGAAAAATAAATAAATAAATAATCACATATACCTACATTACAAAAAGGGGCCCACACATATCTAAAGAGCAGCATATTATTGAGGCTTCATCCACAATAACCTAGCAACTAACAAGCAACCCCCCAGCCTAGCTACACCCAATCAACCACCCATGAACATACTACACATGGGCTTTTTTTACTTGTAACTAGTGGTCGACCAATAGGCCATTACAATGCAGACATATCACTCAATTTAATATAGTATATAAATATAAAATTGCTAAAAAAAAAACAAAAAAAAAACGCCTAGGTTACGTATGTAACCTCCGTTCCCTGATGGAGGGAACGAGACGTTGTGTCGAAGAAGCGACACTAGGGGTCTCTCTTGAGTGCTGAATATGCCTCTGATCTATGAAAAAAAGGCCAATGAGAAGTTGGCAGACAGTATTTGCATACCCTGCCCCCGGATATACAGGTATAAAAGTGGGAAAATACATCGAGTTCATTCAGGATTTTTCTGAGGAGCCGGAAATGGTCCGGCCACAAAAGTGTCCCATAAAAATCGGCGGAATCCTTCTGGTTTCCCTAAACAGGGGAACAAGGCAACACTTGCCAACCCGGGAATGGGTCGAGCCTAGCCAGGCCTCTTTTCTCTCTATGTTTCTCCGCATTGAGTAAGAAACGGCTGGGGCCCTTACACGCATCGAGGGAAGGGGGTCTTACCTAGTTTCCTATACTTTCAGGGGGAAAAGACCCTGCTGAGGTCACACCTGCCCAAAAGGGGGAGGTATGGGTGGCGAATACATCACATGGGTTTTTAGGCAACATGTGGAAAGTGGCACAGTGGTAGATCCAGCCTCAAGGAGGGGGGAGTTACTACAACACGGCGACCGGAGGGCAGCTGGAACTGCCTAAGGGAGACGCCGGTCCACCTGTAAGGGGACAGTACCACAGAAAATACACACAGGAGGAAGTCCACGCTGGAGTCCTGACATGTGGAGCACCTATTCCAGTGCAGGGAAGATTTGAGTACGTGCAGTGGATTGGGTCGGAGAGTTCCTCCACGGAACAGCAGATCCACAGGGCTAGGGAGGAGTCATCCAGGGAGCCGAGTTAGTGGGATCTCCTGGGAGATTAAGCGTACGCTTTTACCTCGGCCGAGGGAAAGGGCACTAGGCGCAAACGGTCCACCCGGTCAATCCGTCAGCGTGTTACTGAGTTCTACCGGCTCGGACCTGAGAAAACACGGGAGGAAACTGACTCTATCCTGAGATTGTAAAATCTCGCAAATGTGTTAGGTGTTGCCCAACCCACTGCTCTGCATATGTCTGCCAGGGAGATGCCTCTAGACAGTGCCACTTCTTGTCGAGTGTGCTCGGACCCGTAAGGGGAGGGGCGCGGCCTGGGTGTGATAAGTCAATATAATGGTGTCAACTACCCAGTGGTAAAGCCTCTGTTTGGAGACAGCGTTCCCTTTCTGCTGTCCACCAATGCAGACAAAGAGCTGCTCAGAACATCTAGAGGTTTGCGTGCGGTCCAAGAAGGTACGGAAAGCACGTACCGGACACAGCAACGAAGGGCTGGGCCTGCCTCCTCCCGGGGCAGCTTCGCTTGCAGGTTCACAACCTGGACCCTGAGGGGAGTCGTAGGAACCTTGGGCACGTAGCCCGGTCGTGGTCTTAGGATCACATGAGTGTCTGCCGGACCGAACTCCAGGCAGGTGTTGCTGACAGAGGACGCTTACAGGTCCCCAACCCTCTTGATGAAGGTGAGCGCTGACCAACTCATGGCCCCATTTTAAAAATGTTTCTTTAAAAAATTACAGAAAATGTATTTTAAATCACAATTTTAAATTCATCCAATCAGTCGTTGTAGCTATGTACATTCAAAATGTTTTAAAAAATTAAATTATATTTCAAGATAATTAATGCATGTTTCAATACAGTGAGAAAAAAGCAATGGTAAATATTAAAAAAAAAATTATCACCGTATTGTCGGAAAAAGTTTTTTTTACATATATTTTTTACAAAATACTTTTTAATGAACAGGGTGTGAAAAACCTACTACTTCACTCACTAACATTTTGGAATTCAGTTGTTATTTATTATTATTATAACCCAACAATTATTCATTGTTGTCCAGTTTTCATTATAATACAGTATGATACATTATATCATAATTATTATTATCAAGGTATTATTATTATTACTTGAGGATTTGTTGTATAAAATAGTAATATATTTCTAATTTAATTTCACATGGAGCTTAAATTCTAATGCTGCAGTGTATTGTACATGTTGCAAAAGGCTGTATTTTTTGTAAGCATCGTAGGCAACATTCGTAACAGTAACAGTAAACATACAAGGTACGGCGGCCCCTCAGCACACTAGAACAGAAAGGAAAAACAACATTGCTGTTTATCAAGCGCTTCAATTGTGTGGTGGTAAAAACTGCTATTGGTCATGCCAGTGTTGCTCCTGTCTACTTGAATGGGGGAACATCAACATCTTAAAAAACATTGGTCAAGATTACGATCAAAGAACCTATCAGCAGTAAAATCTGATAACACTGATATCATAAATTGTGCTTTTTACCTCAGAATACGCAAAATAAACGAAACTTTCCCTGCTTGTATAGCTAATGTGCATGCACGTTCTCGAGATGATTGACAGGCGATGTCTGTATCTAAAAGGTGATTGGCTCTATAACCTGTAAGGCAGGACTTCCTTTCTACATCCGATGACCGTTGGTCACTAGAGCCTCTTGTTTGGGCATTCCAATTTATCCCATCTCCCGTCTCTGCTAAATAGTCTCTGATGCAATGCAAGCAGCAATCTCCTGAAAGTTTAAATGGCCTGGATCGCCTGATTGGATTGTCACAGATTTACCATCATGATTTGTGAATGAGGCTCTTTTGATCCGGATCCTGAAGTTTTGATTCTGACTGATAGAATTTGCGATTCAGAGGAAGATATTAGATGAGCACTTAATGGGAAGAGATTTTCGTGAGGTTCGTGAATTACATCTTTTAAAACAAGATATCTGCATATTTGCTGAGAAGAGGCCGATAAATGAGCGCTCCACAGGATGCTGGGTCTGCTCAAGTTGTGTTTTATTACATCTGTTTAAATGAGATATACACATATTTGCAAATGGTATATGAATTTGCCTTTTTATCATTAGACAAGACAGTTAAAAGTTACAAGGAACCTTTGAGGGGAGAGAGGGGGGAATGAGACACGTGAACACTTTAACATAATGAGCGTCTGACACGGTTCTGATATGAGACTTTCAATGAGACTGTGGTGCACACCAGTCTATTGTTGTAGTAACGTGATGGCATGTATCAACAAAATGAACCATGACTGTTCATTTACATGTTTCGGTCACTTCACATGCAAGCAGGCGATTCTCTATGCTCTCAAGAACAAATTGGCCAAACGACAAACTTATCGGCCAATGCTGATAATTAAAAGTCAGAATATCTGCCGTTTTATTGGCCTTTGCGATATATCAGTCAACAACTACTTTTAACAGTTTGGCCATGGCAAGCACCACTCCTTATTTCTTTAAAAAATCTGTAGTTATTATTTCTATTATTATAATAACTAATAACTGTGACTTTTCTGGTTGACTGGCACTGTTGTGTTTTGGCACTCTGCACTGAAACTCACATTTCTCACTGTGTAGGTGTGTGTAAAACTTGTAAGTTGGTTGAACTTTAAAGGTCATTTATCCTTCTTTAGAAAAGCTCTCCTTCTCTCGCTCTCTCTCATACCTCTAAAAGCAACATGAAATGAAAATTTGGCACAATTTACTTATTTAATATATAATTACTTTTCCTGGTCTTATTGTGCACAGTTCATCAGTTTGCTTTATTTCAACACAGTTTCATGACAACTCATATGCGATATGTAGTACAGGCATAAAATTGTAGCTAGCCTCCTATACAACTCTTTATTTTAAGAAATCAAGTTTGGTTACTAATTCCATATTAATTTATGCAATACAAATGACTGATTTACTCTATGTTCATTACCTGGAATCTGCTTCCCAAGTTCTTCATTGGTACACATAAGTTATTGTCCTATTAAAATGTCTCTGAAGGAGGGAACAAAATAGTGACACTAGGGGTGACACTTGGGAGCCCGATTCACCTTCAGATCTTTGAGAAAAGGCCAATGAGAAATTGGCGAGTTGAATTTGCATACCACTCCCCCCGACATACGGGTATAAAGGGGAGATCGGAATGTAGGTTCATTCAGGTTTTGTACTGAGGAGCAGAGACAAGGTCCCAGACATTACAGGGGTGCGTACATTACAGGACAGTTCAGCCTGTAGCAAGAGGGACACAACATCTCATTCACTCCATCAGGGACCATAACCGAGACATTCCCCTTTTGTCACTCACTTCGACAATGTGTCGAATAGTGACATTAGGGGTCCCTACATGAAATGCCACAAAGGCTGAACAGTCACATGAACTGCCGATGCAGGTGTGGGCAAGCTACTACGAGCATAAGAACAGATGCATTCGGGCTGTACGGAGCCTCACCAGACGGTCCAAATGTCAGGTGCTTCCCCATAAGCGCCAGTCACAGCCTTTTCTCTCTAAGAACAGGGCCTGTTAGCACATGTACTGGGTCTGACTACGGATTCCTCCACTGAATTCAGAAGTCAGAGGACTAGGAGGAAGAGCATCCAGGGGTTTGCAAGTCATGAACATGCATGGGAGAAAGAGAGCACGGCTTCACCTACCTGGAGGTGAAAGGCAGTATGCGCAAGCATTAGAGATTGAAAAAATGTTTTTCTTGTGAAGGTATTGGGTGCTGCCCAGCCCGCTGCTCTGCAGATGTCTACTAGAGAGGTGCCATTGGTCAGTGCCCACAAGGATGCCACACTCCTCGTAGAGTGTGCTCGAACCTGCAAGGGGTGGTAAAAGAATGGGTCTGGTAGGCCAATGTGATGGCGCCCACGATCCAGTGTGCAAGCCTCTGTTTGGAGACAGTGTTCCCTTTCCGCTGTCCACCAAAGCAGACAAAGAGCTGCTCAGAGCATCTAGAGCTCTGTGTGCAATCCAAATAGATACGGAAAGTACACACTGGACACAGCAACGAGAAGGCTGGGTCTGCCTCCTCCTGGGGCATCTTCGTTTGCAGGCTCACCACCTGAGCCCAAAAAAGGGTGTGGGAACCTTAGGCATATAGTCTGGACAGGGTCTCAGGATAACATGAGAGTCTTCTGGACCAAACTCCAGGCACGTTCACTAACAGAGAATGCTTACAGGTCCCCGACACTCTTGATGGAATTGAGCGCGGTCAGGAGGGTGGTCTTCAGAGGGACAGCCTTCAGCTTGACTGACTCAAGGGGCTCAAAGAGGGCTCTTCGTAGGCCCGAGAGGACGATGGCGAGGTCCCATGAGGGAAAGAGGCATGGCCTAGGAGGGTTTGACCTCCTGGCACCTCTCAGGAGCCAAATGAACGGGTCATGCTTATCAAGAAACTTACCATTAACAGCATTGTGTGTGTTGCTTCAGCAACTACTAGACCTCGAGAATGGAGGGGGACAGCTGCCCCAGCTAGTGGCATACAAATTAAAATTTCCAATTCCTCATTGGCCTTTTCTCAAAGATGTGAAGGTGAATCGAAACCCCAATTGGGACCCCTAGTGTCACTATTCTTTTGTCATTCGTATTAGGCTTAAGGGTTTGACTTAGGAAACTAAAGCAATCGTGCTAAAAATGTTTGTTGGTTTGTTTTTTTTTCCCCCTTGGGAGTAAAAGTTGTATGATTTTTGTATGAGCCAACAATTTCTTGCGATTTCATCATCTCATACTTTTCTTATGACTCGTCATTAGACTGGGTTGGTTTTTGTAACAAAAAATAAAAATAAAAAATCTTTCATAAAAATGTAATATCTCTCTGAAATTACTTTAATTTTCTGATGACATCACAAAGCCCTATTTTCAGTCCTATTTAGCATGGGATGCAAAAGAAAATACTAACCAGTAATTTCATAGCCCAGATTTCACAATCTAATCAAATCTTGATGAATAAAATCAAGTCCCGCCCTATAATATTCTCCACCAAATATTAATTTGAACTCAGAAATGTTTCATATTTTGGAAATTAAATGTGATGTGAAATGTTATTTCATCTTTGAGAAGAAAACCCATGTAGTTTGTTTTGATGAATAGGTGAGAATTTGTGTCAAAGCGAATATTTTGAAGGAAAGATAAACCAACTGAGAGAGAGAGAGAGAGAGAGAGAGAGAGAGAGAGAGAGAGAGAGAGAGAGAGGGAGGAAGCAAGAGGAAGAAAAAGCACTCTGACTAGAGCCTGAGGGCAAAGTCACTCAAGAACATCTATGGCAATTCAGCTGACCTGCTTTCTCAGCGCGCTTTTTCCTCCTTACCCAGAGTGGCATTTCATTTAGGCTCCATCATTCTTCTTTTCTTTTTTGCCTTGTCCAGGAAGAACTGGGTTTCTCATCCCCCCACCCCTCCCCCCAGCTCCCCACCTCCCATCTCTTTCTTTCTCTCTCTCATTCTGTTTGTTTTCTATCTCCCTCTTTCCATTTGCTAAGCCTTACACCTCTCAGGGGAATTCACTATGAATGACTCGCGCCCACTGATAGCGTTGTCTATTTGCATTCACGATCTGCAATGTTTTAGCATCCTATTCACTAAAGGTATTTCTGAATGGAATTCAGGTAACGCCTAAAAGCTTGCATTTGATGCAATTTGCACAGCACTATTCTCTTTTTTGCAGGTCAGTTATAAGTGCTTGGTTGTGGAGGAGGCAGCAAACTGCATACTTAACTGAATCAGCTCTTTAAAAGGCTGAAAGTGTGTTTGACTACACTGAAATAATATTAATAATAATAATAATAATAATAACTTTAAATATGTGCAACATGTGTGTGTGATAGGGTGGAGGGTGGGGCCGGGTCGTGATTCTACACACCTGGCCCCTAATCAGGCTAATCAAGCCTCCGAGCGGGATAAAGGCTGACTGCGGACAGTGGTGCGAGAGAGAGTGCGTTTACAGGCAGCTGCCCCATGTGTGTTTGTATGTGTGCCTTTTTATTTAATCAAATATAATTTATATTGTCAAGCCGGTTCTCGCCGGCTTGATTCAAGTCAAAAATATTTTAACATGCCTAATTCAACCTGAATAAATTAGCTTTGTGTAATTTTGTAACAAAATGTATGTGTTAGATCATCTCACTCCTCAAGGTAACAATTGTAGCTTTTTTTACAGTGTTCACATTATTAATTAATATAATGAATTACTGTAGGCATGATCAATAGGAAATATACACAAACATCTCTTATTTTTTTTTTGGGGGGGGGGGGGGGGCATTTTCTTGCCTTTTCTCCCCAATTTCGCATGCCCAATTGCCTGTCAAAGTCCTTGTGGTTGCGTAGTGATTCGCCTCAATCCATGTAGTAGAGGACGAATCTCAGTTGCCTCTGCATCTGAGACTGTCAATCCGTGTATCTTATCATGTGGTTTCTTGAGCACATTACCGCGGAGAACAGCGTGAGCTCACTAAGCCACGTGATTGTGCGGCATCCACGCACAATTCACCACATAACCCACCGAGAGCAACAACCACATTATAGCGACCACGAAGAGGTTAACCCAGTGTGACTCAACCTACCCTCGCAACCGGGCCATTTGGTTGCTTAGGAAGCCTGACTGGAGTCACTCAGCACACCCTGGATTCAGACTTGCGACTCCAGGTGTGGTAGTCAGCATCTTGACTTGCTGAGCTAAACTGTTTTTCTTCCTGCTTTCCCTCAGTGGTAATAGCGCAACATTAATTGCACCAAGCAAATAGGACTGACTTTTGTGAATAAGGTGCATTCCATAATAAGACTCTTTTGCACAGAAAGGATGCACTTACATCTAGTCATTTCCCAGAGGTGTGTTTGTGCTAAAAATAAAATGTTATTTAATATAAATATACATGGTACAGTTCTGCACCAGCACAGAAACCCCCTGGTTGAAATGTACTGCGGGTGGTTGGTGAATGATATAGCCAGTTTTTATTGTGAAATACAGCTGTTTAATAAATTAGCCCTTCTTTGATCTCTATTTCTCGCTTTGTCTCCTTTTTTTTGGTCAATTTACTTTTTTGTATCCTCCCCTCCCCCCAATCTGTCTTTCTTTCTCTCTCTTTTCCTTATTATCTGTCCCCTTTTTTGACACTCTCTCTTTCTTCCTGAGTGATGGGTCTGATTGTGTACTGTACTGTATATGCATAGGGCTCTCCAGTGAGTTGCTTTTGATAGCTGTGGGTTAAAATGCAAAGCTTAAAATAAATACAGAAATGTGGTATGTTTGAAATGTGCTCGAATAATTAAACAAATCTCCCCTCATAGAAAAAATAGGTTGTTATCTCCTTTTAGCCAATGTGGCTTTGATTAATCACTCTGTTTACTTTCTTCTGTTCTCCTGCTTTTCCGAGATGCAGCACAGCTGCCCGGTTTCCCTCGCCTCTGCATGATTCATTCCTTATCTCTGAGAAAGGAAGGGAAAGCATGTGGAATTGTTTGATTCCTTGCTTCTGAGGCTCCTGGTTCTCTCTACATGGAAAAGCACATTTTGTAAATTTCCTCTGTAGTCGGCTAAAAAGCATTAACCAATTAGGTTTTTTATTTTCAGAAACAGTAATGCAACATGAAAGCAGTTGTAATGCTTATGTGAACTCTCCTTCTGTATCAGAAAGCTATACATTCAGCCATGTGTAAGTACTTGTGCAGAGTGAGAGAGTTTAAGATTAGAGTTAAAAGAGGGTTTATCCAGAGCATCTCTAAACTTTGACTCTCTTACAGTGCTCATGACATAAATTACGAACAGTATAGCTGTATAACATCTTTTATAACATTATTATACATCTAAAGTTAAATGTATCCACTTGCAGCCACATGTATGTAAGCTAACCCTAATGGAATAATGACTAATGGAATATTGCAGGTTAAATACAAGTGAAACTCTATCCTCTGCATCTCTTTCTGTAGTAAAAATAAAAAAATGCATTAATATTTGCAATTGAGCACTAGCTGACTATCATACATCACTTTGAATAAACATTTTAAATCGTTTTAAAGCTCCTTGTTTCATCCACTTACAACTGTAGTCCCACTTAATGGGTGATTTCAACAACTTTGCAGCTTATAACACAATTTTTTTGTAAGAATTACTATAAGTACTATCTAAAAAATGCAAGTGATGCATTTCTATTTCTATTTTCTGTGTTAATTGACAGCATGCCATGGATGCCGTCCATAGTCCATAGAACATTTGTTTTGAGCCTGGGACATTCCTTTAATTATTATACATGTTAGCATGAGATTTCTTTGACAGAATTGCTCACAAGCCTGTCTTTTTACATAACATTTTTCAGCTTGTGCTATGAGCAGCTGAAAAACAACACCAGTTATTTTGATTTTATGAATTGTTTTTTTTTCTTCTTTTTTTTTACTTCCAGCTTGTTGACCTTCATATGTTTTGGCTTGTCACATTGACCCATTGTGCTCTGATGAAGGCAGAACAAAGACACACTCTTGGACCCAAGCACTCCAAAAACACCCTAACACTTTGATCTTAATTCTGCCACTCCTCTGTTGACACTAGAGAACTTGAGTCCTGTGGAGTGAAGAACCACTGCATCTCTCTCTCTCTCTCTCTCTCCTTGCATTACACTTCTTTAGAGGTGGGTAGAGTAGCCAAAAACTGTACTCAGGTAAAAGTACATTTACTTAAAAAAGATTATTACTCAAGTGTAAGTAAAAGTACTAACATAAATAATTACTTGAGTAAGAGTAAAAGCATCCAATTAAAAGAGTGTTCAAGTAGTGAGTAACTCATTTCTTTCACAAATGACATAATGGACGTTAACTCCCCTATATTCGAACATGCATTACAGAATTATTCGTATTATTATTCTTGGAAATTCTGTCATCATTCACCATCATGTTGTTCCAAGATATGAGATATTAGACAGGATGTTTGCCTAATTCACTGTTTACTTTCAGTAAATGTTTTTTTATTTGATATATTTTGAAAGTGAATGGTGACGAGACTGTCAGTCTCTAACATCCTGTCTAACATCTTTTTGGGTTTGGAACAACATGTTGGTCGGGAAATGATTACAGAATATTACAGTATGGCTAGATTATCACTTTAAAGGAATAATTCACCCAAAAATGAAAATGATCATTTAATTACCCTCATGCCACCCAGATTTGTATGACTTCCTTTCTTCTGCAGAACATAAATTATGATTATTTATATATTTATATTAATAGAAATTTTAGCTCTGCAGGCCGATACAATGCAAGTGAATGGGTGCCAGAATGCTGAAGCTTCAAAAAGCACATAAAGTAATCATAAAAGTAATTCATACAACTTCTAGTTAAATCCTAATATTCAGAAGTGATATGATAGGTGTGGGTGAAAAACTGATCAATATTTGTAATTTTTTTGCAAGTTCTTCTCCCTGCCCAGCAGGGGGCGATATGCAGAGAATAATGTGAATCACCAAAAACACAAGAAGAAGAATGTAAAAGTGATCTGTTTCTTCGTTTCTCATCCAAACCTATCACATCGCTTCTGACTTCTAACTACTCGAGTCTTATGGATAACTTTTATGCTGCCTTACATTATTTTTTGTATTTTTTTGTTTTTGCTTCAAAATTTTGGCACCTGTTCACTTGAATTGTATGGACCAAAAGAGCTGAGAAATTCTTCAAAAAATCTTAATTTGAATTCAGCAGATTAAAGAAATTCATACACATCTGGCATGAGGGTGAGTAAATAATGAGAGAATTTGCATTTTTGGGTGAATTATCCCTTTAAGGGCTGTTGTCAGATCTGGATGAATTTGTAAATAAGAGAGGTTTGGAACCATTTCAACACCAGTCGCGGAACACTCGCTGTGTCTGAAAAAGCCGCCTATCCATTTTATAGTGCACTATTTTGGGTGTACGCCATTTTGTAGGGGTGTCTGAATTCTGAGTGAGCCACTTGTTCCCTACTTTTGTTCACTCATTCTTACCCACAATGCACTCTATTTTCAAGTGTACATTTAATGTACCCTTGACAATGGTTAATTGCCCATAATCCACCGTGGGGAAGATGTACAAATTGGGAGTTTAATGCTTCCGTCACTCCTGCAATGTTTTATTTCATGCTGAATGTAGTAAATTACTTTTTGACAAATTACTACTTGATTAAAATATAACATATAGAGAGACAAAACATATAGATACATTTTAATATGTACTCTTAATATTTATACACAAGTTTGCCATTAAGCTGAAGAATTCTTTATTTACTAAATAATTCACTGATGTGATATTATTTTAACTCAGGAGACACATTGGAAATGATAATCTGTGGATGATTGAAATATTCGGTTTTAAAATGTAGGTTTTGATAAAGTTTAAAGATACTGAAGTATAACAAATAAAAACAATAATGTACAATTGATAAAATATGTTTACTCTTTATATTAACAAATATATTTAAAATAAACAGAATGAAGATTTATTGTATTAATATACTATTTAATAAGAATAACAAGTAAGGCACAAGTATTTTAAAAGTTAATATGTGACGTTGTTTCTGTGACAGCCCCAGAGCTCTGATGGTCGTGTTTACGTTAGCGTCCAAATTCACTCACTTGTTTCATTCACTCACTGCTGAGATATAGTGTACTCACTGCTGAGATATAGTGCACTAACTGTCATTCATTATATAGGAAATAGTGATCAAGTGAACGATTTGGGACACAGCCACTCTCTTCGCCATACGATTGCCTCGCGCCCACATCTTGCTGTCCATGCACAGAAATCCTATCTTGTCACGCCCTAGTTGTCAATCATGCCAACGGCAGAGCAAAAGGCATATCATGTACTCTTAACTTGGATGTTTACATGTATTTATTAAATTATTCAGCCTGAAGTAGCTGCAATAGTTGCCAGTACATCCGCAAGGGCGTGGGGTAAATGCATATATACTGCTCATGACATGCGGGACAAGGGACAAAGTGTGCTGATATATTATTGCTGCAGTGATTTTAAAATATACAATTAAATAAGTGCCCAGCTACAGAATCACCCTGTAAATGACCATCACCATATCACTGAAAAGCCTGCGTTATCATTAGATCCAGAACTTAACTCAGAGCGCTGCCATAAATTCGAGCTTCAATTTTAATCTTGTAATATCCACTTGTCTTGGTGTTAAATGAAGGCATTGCATGACAAAGCTATTCTTTTTTCACTGTGCGGAGTGAAGAAAGTGTTTCAATTTGTTTGAAGAGCATGATGCTGCCACAGTGATAGACTCGGCTTGAGTGACAGTCTGTGACAGCGCACGCAGCTGTGTGAACTTCCGCTGTCGTAAAAGTCCCATTCAATAATTTCTCAATAAATTACACATTAATTAAAATTAAACCCAATAATTTAACGACAGTAATGTAACCCATTGTAAAGAATTATAAGTAAAAAAAGTTAATTCGTAATTTACTTGAGTGAGAGTGAAAAGTACCCGATTTGAACCTACTCTAAAAGTAATTTTTTCCCAAAAGTTATTCAAGTAAATGTAACTGAGTAAATGTAGTGCATTAATACCCACCTGTGTTTTTCAGTAGTCCACCCTAGTAGTTTTTCCAAAACAACACTGTTATCCTCACCCATAACCCTAGACGTAACCCTACCCCTACCCCAACCCCCTACCTAGACCCCTACTACTCATCCTATTCCTACACCTACCCTTTACCAAAACCTCAGCAGCAGCAAATGTGAAACTTGTGAGAATTTTGCAGAGCAACATAATTTTCTTGAACAGTATGTCTTGTTTTGTCTTGTTTTCTAGTAAAAATATCTATACATCCATGAAACAAGATACATTTACTTGATGAGCAAAATTTGATAAGATTAACTTTTTTCAAAGTTTGCAGTAAATGAATATTTATAGAATTGAATATTTGTTTTGAGATAATGACTGGTTGACTGTACATTACCCAGTTTATTTCATAGCTACCTACCAATTAAATACATACATTGACATCAAATCTTGATTTGCATTGAAATTATGCTATTCTGTGAAAAGAAAACATCCAGTTGGCGTCTGAGTTTTGTTGTTGAAAACGCTATCCTTTTTTCAGTTTAATACAACTACTTACAAAACAGATAAATAAATGGAGATGAAACAATAATTTGAGTCTGAATTATTTAATTATCTTACTTGTTGAGATCACAGAGTGATACAAGAAGTAGGAACATTGACTCGAAATACCCGGATAACCAGTCGGATGTAATTCAGAAACATCAGAGCACTAAATGACGTTATTGACAAATCAGAAGAAATGTTCATAATGTTATATTACAACATTTGATTTAATAGCAAATGTTTACAGTAAATAAAGTGCTTTCTTGGAATAAAGTTGCAGGTGTTATTATTTTATGGACATCAGTTTGAAATCTCTCTCTTGTAGAGACCTCTGTGTATTACTCTTTCCACGCCTCTGTGTTCTCATGTTGTCAGGTAGCAGGTGGGGGAGTTGTGTTTTAGAGCTGAACTCCGCAGCAAGCTTTGATCGACGCAGCGGGCTCTGTCACAAACATCACCACTAGTTGGGCTTGAAGATCCATTGATTTGTTTTATTTTGCTTGTCAGAGTTGTCACAGGTGTTTTCAAGTGTCAGAGGTCGAAGCGATGCATTCTGACAAAAAAACAGGGGTGTTATCAGGAGGGAGGGTGGGGTTTTACTATAATATACCAACTGATGTGTTGTGTCATAAAAGAAATAAATAGTGATTTTGATTTTATTTAGTAGATGGTAGCTGTTAAGGTTTCTTCTCATGTATGGCAAACAGGGTGATGTTTTGTTTTAATAAGAAAAAACAACATTTCAACCAAATAGCCATTGTAGAACTAGAACACAGTCAACATCTAGTTAAAAATGTAATATCGTCAAAAGACTGAAAAGAGGTGATTTTTTTTTTTTTCACCTAAATTTCCCAGCACTAGAGTACATTTCTCCCTCAAATATTCATTAATATATTGGTAATTGGAAATTTCAAATTTAAGTGGTAAAGTACTGTATTTATACACCATTGTAGTAGCAAGTTCCTGTCATTTATGCTGATATATATATATATATATATATATATATATATATATCTCTCAAATAACAGGGTTGGCGATGATGTGTTACATTCATACTAGCAGACTGAGAAGTAAGTTTGGAGCAGAAGAAATAGAAATAAACCTTGTGTAAATTGTCAGCTTTATGCTAAGCTAAAATGCTATTTCCAGCCATTTTACATACACATGTTAACAGGCACGATCATATTTTGTTTTATAGTAAGACCTTTGATATTAGGGCAAAAACCATATTCTTGATGATAATTTTTGTATTGTTTTCATGTAAAAATCCTTAAAACAAGTTCAGTTTGATTTATTTGTTTTAGAAACAACACTGCATAAGATATTTCGGTTTTTCAGATGAAGTATTTTTAACATGTGTATTTTGTCTTGTCTACTGTTCTGGCAGTTTTTATAGTCAAAACAATTGAAAACATCAACCTGTAACGGCAGGCAACGAGAGAGGATCTAAGTACAGCTTTTATTTAATCCAAAACAGGAAAACTAGGAACAAAGAAAACCATGGGGAATTTAGCGCTAAACATACTAGACATGAAATAACTGACAAATAGACAGGGAGAAACAAGGGCTTAAATATACAAGGGGAAAAAAGGAACACCTGGGAAATAATCAGGGAATGAGAACTAATCAGGGGAAAACCAATCATAAAATAAAACTACAAAGGACTACAAGAACCAAACAGGAACTAAACTAAACTTCAACATAAGAGCACAAAAACAAAAGACAACAGTGAACATGACACAACCAGTGCTGAAGAAGTAATCCAAAGTATTTAGAATACGTTACTGACCTTGAGTAATCTAATAGAATATGTTACAAATGACATTTTACAGTATGTATTCTGAAATCTGCAGTGGAAAACATTTCAAAAGTGTATATATATATATATATATATATATATATATATATATATATATATATATATATATATATATATATATACTCACCTAAAGGATTATTAGGAACACCATACTTATACTGTGTTTGACCCCCTTTCGCCTTCAGAACTGCCTTAATTCTACGTGGCATTGATTCAACAAGGTGCTGAAAGCATTCTTTAGAAATGTTGGCCCATATTGATAGGATAGCATCTTGCAGTTGATGGAGATTTGTGGGATGCACATCCAGGGCACGAAGCTCCCGTTCCACCACATCCCAAAGATGCTCTATTGGGTTGAGATCTGGTGACTGTGGGGGGCATTTTAGTACAGTGAACTCATTGTCATGTTCAAGAAACCAATTTGAAATGATTCAAGCTTTGTGACATGGTGCATTATCCTGCTGGAAGTAGCCATCAGAGGATGGGTACATGGTGGCCATAAAGGGATGGACATGGTCAGGTAGGCCGTGGCATTTAAATGATGCCCAATTGGCACTAAGGGGCCTAAAGTGTGCCAAGAAAACATCCCCCACACCATTAAACCACCACCACCAGCCTGCACAGTAGTAACAAGGCATGATGGATCCATGTTCTCATTCTGTTTACGCCAAATTCTGACTCTACCATCTGAATGTCTCAACAGAAATCGAGACTCATCAGACCAGGCAACATTTTTCCAGTCTTCAACTGTCCAATTTTGGTGAGCTCTTGCAAATTGTAGCCTCTTTTTCCTATTTGTAGTGGAGATGAGTGGTACCCGGTGGGGTCTTCTGCTGTTGTAGCCCATCCGCCTCAAGGTTGTGCATGTTGTGGCTTCACAAATGCTTTGCTGCATACCTCGGTTGTAACGAGTGGTTATTTCAGTCAAAGTTGCTCTTCTATCAGCTTGAATCAGTCGGCCCATTCTCCTCTGACCTCTAGCATCAACAAGGCATTTTCGCCCACAGGACTGCCGCATACTGGATGTTTTTCCCTTTTCACACCATTCTTTGTAAACCCTAGAAATGGTTGTGCGTGAAAATCCCAGAAACTGAGCAGATTGTGAAATACTCAGACCGGCCCGTCTGGCACCAACAACCATGCCACGCTCAAAATTGCTTAAATCACCTTTCTTTCCCATTCTGACATTCAGTTTGGAGTTCAGGAGATTGTCTTGACCAGGACCACACCCCTAAATGCATTGAAGCAACTGCCATGTGATTGGTTGATTAGATAATTGCATTAATGAGAAATTGAACAGGTGTTCCTAATAATCCTTTAGGTGAGTGTGTGTGTGTGTGTGTGTGTGTGTGTGTGTGTGTGTATATATATATATATATATATATATATATATATATATATATATATATATATATATATATATATATATATATATATATATATATATATATATATATATATATATATATATATATACACACAGTAGAACACACACAAAATGTACCAGCTAACATAATGAAGTATGATTTTATCTGATGGCAGCTGAAGTGGCCAGTGCCAGGACTAATCAGTGAGGACAATTTATTCCCCGCTCTCAGCACTATAAATTTAGACAAAGGGAAATGCCGCCCTCGACAGCAGTATTATTCATGTTGGATTTCCTGGACCAAATTACATTCCACATATTTCATAGAGCTACTAGCTGACTCTCTAAGGATCTGGATTGCCCCATAAAACCTCCATAGTTTAAGATGGTTTCAAATTGTGCATATTTCATCTATGCAAAATACTGGACATTAATTTGCTGGAAGGGTTTTTTTTAATTTTTTTTTTTTTACTAAATTGGATTTAAATAAATGGACACAGCGATGGGAAGGATAGCAGATAAAAGCCATGGCGATGCAAAACACAATTTTCGATTTTACAATTTAAAGTCAAAATTCTTATCATCTTCAACATTACATCAGACTCTTTTCTATCTCAGTGTGGCAACACATGTCTAATTAGTTGTGTATGTGATCAAATATTCATGACTGTGCTGTCAGCTGCGAGATGGGACGTGATGCCTAGTCAAACATTCAACAGTGGATCTGACAGCAGGATGAGGGGAGTTTCATCACTCCAGACCTCAAGCATAATGCTTCAATGCCAGAACACATTAGAACTCTGTCATTCATCTCCTGTACCAGCACTACACTCATGCCAGGCAATTACAAACAACTGATCTGAGTTCAGTTTAATGATCAATAAAACATCAAGGAATGTTTAATCTTAAAAATAGTGTAAGGGTAAGATTCTGACTAAATACAATTTCTTGCAAGCAGTACATGTATTGCCAATATTTCATTATTGTATAGTAGATGTTTTACAAGTGCCTATTGCCATTTGGAGGGCTCTTAAAAGTGTGTAATGGACTTATATGTTTTCAGCTTTTGTTGTCACAGCTCAGGATAGTCGCTAGTTAAGGGCTTGAGACTGTAAGTGTTCTTGTGGTGCCATCAGATATTCAGCGACAGGTGCTCTGTCAAGCAACTGGTTTAAAATGAATGGGAATGATAGCGAGTATCTTTCTTCTTAATGGACCTCTTTGGCTAGATATCAAGAAGTTTTAAATCTTTGTGGTACATGAATAGTGGGGAAACCCAGGGCTCTTACTATGGAAAATTAACTTCTACCATATCACCAAATTGCTGGGGAATAAAAAAATGCATGATAATTGAAGTCTTCTATAGTAAGTTTTAATTGGTGACATTTTTATGTAAATCATTTAAATGCATGTGAAATTTAACAAGGTACGAGCATTCTAGCCAGGCGAAATGTGATAAAGGGACTAGTGATGAAAGATCTTGTCTATATAATTCTAAGTTGTTGTCCTAACCTGCCACGTCTTACAGCAGTTTTGCATTCACTGTTGAACACTGTTGTATAAACTTACCCAATTGTCATACTTAAAAGTAAAAATACTTTTTAGAAAATAACTCAAGTAAAATTTAAAGTTGCTCATGAGAATACTTAAGTAAAAGTACTAAATTAACTGATATTGGTAATATGACTCAATTATCAAAAGTTGAAATAAATGAGCTAAAAACTGGCATAGCAGATACCACCAATGAAAAAGTAGTATGTTACATTTATTAATTTAGCAGACACTCTTATCCAAAGCAACTTAAAAATGAGGAGAACAACAAAGTGAATCATCCTAGGGAGGCAGTAGTAACACAAGTGCTGTAATACAAGTTTCAAAATTGTTTAGAGAAGTACCACTAGCAAGAAGGGCGAGATGCTTTTTTCTTTTAATAAGAAGACTTGATGAGAGAGGTCAACGGCACTAAAGGGATTGGGTCAAGTCCTCATGGAAGAGCTGTATCATTAGATATTTTTTGAAGGATGTTAAAGAACCAGCTGCTTGGGTGGAGTTTGGCAGGCCAGTCCACCAGCGAAGAACAGTTTAAGTGAAAATCCTGGACAGTGATTATTTGCTTCTTTGAGATGGCACTACGAGGTGCCATTCACCCGCTGAACGCAAACATCTGGAGGGCACATAGACCTGAAGTAGAGAGTTTAGATATGGGGTTACAGAGCCGGTGGTTGTTAGGATATGTAGGACTTTGATTCAAATTCGCAAAATTAATATTTCATATCTCATTTTGAACCAATTTAACAGATTCAGAAGATTCGAACTGATCAGCTAAAACGTTTCGTTCTCGATTCAGACATTGAAACCACTGAGCCACATTGAATTTACATTTACATCTGTGTTACTTTCAGCCTGGTCTCATGAGCATTACATGACCATGGCAAAAGTTTTGCAAAATCGAAATGATGTGCCTTATTACACTTTTTTCTGCAGTATTCTAGTGAAATGTCCAGCAGGGGGTGCCAATAGTGAGTGAAATGGTGTCATAATCAAACAAGGTTTTAAGGTAAATATTAAATGGAGGTTTAGCCAAGACAAATATGTGGATCACGGATGGTCTGATGTGACAACACCGAACGGGAGCAGCCGAAAGAAGAAGTAGTATATTTAAAGTTTAAATGAGTAAAGCTTACTTCCCTAAACTTCACCTATACCTAATCAATAGTAATCTTACATCTGTTGAGAGGTGGGCATAAAACAGACATCCTTGCCGATAATGGCCAAAAGCAAAATGCGAAACGAAAAGCAAATTTTCTGAAGCAAGCACTTCATTTTGTATCTCATGTGTAAGTTTACGTGTTATGCTGGGCCCGGACTGTGGACTTTGAGTCCAGTCTAATACTCTATGAGGTGAGCCACTGCAGAAGCTATTCACATTGTATTAAGTGTGTACATTTACAAGTGTAATTTTTAATTGATATGTTAAGAGTAAAAGTGTTTTCATGTCATAACATAGCTGTGTGTGAGTAATACTGCAAAATTACTTGTCACTGAAAACTTAATGTATCATGTCTGGTTAGGACACAGTGTTACATAACAATTAACTTTTTTCAATTTACACATAATGCTGCCATTTTAGTTGTTGTTTTGTTTTTGTTTTTTTAATGGCCTGTAACTCCATTTCATTTACTCACCAAAAACATTTGCGGCTTGGCAAGTGTTAAGTAAATTTACAAGAGGCCATTATTGGAATAGAGTGAACAGATTTTGTAATTAGTGTGTGTGTTTGGCAGTTTTTGCATTTGACATTTCTGCATTTGATTTCATCCAAAGCAACTTACAGTGCATTAAAGCTATCCATTGCTTTTGTGTTTTCTGGGAGTCAAACCCTTGACCTTGGTGTTCCCAGTGCCATGCTCTACCACCTGTGCTACAGGGCGACAATAGATCAATGACATGAGCCGTGGCTGTCACGTGGTTTGAGTGCCGTGCCGCGTCCTGTGACATTCCTTTTCTGTATATTCTCTACAAAAATGTCCTGTTCCCTTTTCACTGCATCCTTCCAATAAAGAGGGAAAATCTGTTAAAAATGAATGCCCTGTGGTGAGATGAGTGCAGTTTAGTGTGTCTATAAAGCATCTGATGTCATATGTTGGACTTGTGCCTGACATGCAGGAAAAAGCCTCTCTCTTTCTCTCTCGATCTCTGTGTAAATGGAAAGCTGTGTCATGTTCATCTGGATCCTCCTACAACAGATGAATTAAACACACTCCCTCCATTTCACTACATCACTGCTGGTAAGGTTTTCCAGAGCTTTCACTAATTATCTGATGAGATGATGTGAGTCACTTAGACACTGGTATACATTCAAAGGCAGTCATGTGGGTAGACTATGCAAAGAAATGCTTTTCAAAAGGGCTTTTTATTACATAAAAAATGGAAGCTAAAGATGACTGTGTGGTATAACAACAAAATTGGGTACAGTGAAATTCAAATATCTGGCATTACATTTAAATTTTTTTGATAAAAGCAGTTTAATTATTTTGAAAAATTATATATATATATATATATATATATGACTCTGCTAAATTTTTCAGCCAATAATGACAAATCTGTCATTGACCATGTTAACTTGTACACAAGGTCAAATTTCCTTGGTTCCATTGAAGAACACATGATGCTCAAATGTTGCTGCATTTGGTCATTAAAGCAAAGAGGGCACATAACAAATACTGAGACATTTTCAGGTAAATTGTTATGCTGATACCATAATGTGTAATGAAATATTTTATTTAAAAAATAATGCAAAAAATAAGCATTTTTTTTACCAGACTGATTTTACTGTGAAAATTTGGGGACAGTAGGTAGGAAGTTCTTCAGGTGAAATCAATCTGGGCTTACCGAATTTCGAGCAACTGCCCCTAGTAGCGTAAGGTAGAAGTGTTGTTGAATGTTGAAACTTGTGATTTTCTTGGTAAAATGACCACAGATTTGCACCAAAAGTTGCAAAGCCAAGTTGTTTTTTGTTCTAAATTATGGACTGGATATTTTATTTACTCTACCCCCCAAATTCAAACACCAATCGAACACTTCAGTAGACTTAATGTAATTTTGGATCAAAAAAGGAAACATTTAAATCATGCTCACCAGTGCATGTGATTTTTTTTTTTTTTTTTTTTTTCTATTTTAGATAGGACAAGAACCCCTGTCTCTGAGGCCGCTCGTGATATCAGTGCTCTACTGAAGCCTCAAAGGGAAAAGTGAAAACAATTGAATTGATGCAAATATGGCTGATGGACAATGGTACTTGTTTGGCAGAATGGAGTCTGTGAAAGGAACAAAGACAGTCACAAAGAGAATCACAAGAAGCAGGAATGGCATTCCAGATTACATTATTTGACAGAGGTTTAAAATGTGTAAATGAAACCAAGTTCATAAAAAAAAAAAAAAAAAAAACACTGAAGTCTTGAAACTAGAACTGTTTCATGCTATATAAAGCAGTACCACTCCCTCTAAGAACAACAGAGGCCAGAGTTTATCTGTACTCATGCAGCTAGAACAAAAAACTTGTTTAACATGCTTTAAACACAACCCTTCTTCTGGTGGTGGCTGGTTTGAATATAATGTATGTTTTCCTGCCTTTTCTGCTTGGAACATACCATTGTTAAATAACTCTTGCTTTCTCATTTAAATTAAATTATACAGATATAACTAATTACTAAATATTAAAGTTCAAAATCATTATAAGGATGCAGAAAACATCATGTTTGCTCAGTAAACCACAGTTAAGATTTTGTTAATGGTAAACACCCACTCGCTAAAAACAGGAAATCTAAAATAGCAAACCCCACATGAAAACTGCATGGAGGGGATTAAAACCATAAATAAGTCCTTTGAACACAGTTTAAATTCAGTGATGGGAGACTGCTCAATTAGCTCACCATCACCGAGTCAATTTCAGGGTATATGAACATTTGGAGGCAATATTGTGTAGTTTCCCTTCATGAAAACAGTGCCAACCTGCATCTCAGAACTCTGCTTTCTGAGATGATATTTTTCTCACCACAGTTGTAAAGAGTGGTTATCTGAGTTACCATACTTTGTTTTTTAGAACCAGTCTGGAGACTGTTGGGTGACAAAAACATAAAACATCCAGATAGGTGGCAGTTCTGTGGACAGGAATGCCTTGTTGATGAGAGAGGTCAACAGAAAATGGCCAGACTGGTTCAAACTGACAAAGTCTACGGTATCTCAGATAACCACTCTGTACAACTGGTGAGAAGAATATAATCTCAGAATGCTATTCTGAGATGCTGGTTGGCGCTGTTTTGGTGACACGAGAGGGACCTACACAATATTAGGCAGGTGGTTTTAATGTTGTAGCATAAACATTCACCAAGCACTTTATTAGGGACTCTATGGTCCTAATAATGTGCCCAGCATGGTCTTCTGCTGTTGTAGCCCATCCGCCTCAAAGTTCGACATATTGTGCATTCAGAGATGTTATTCTGCTCACTACAATTGTACAGAGCAGTTATCAGAGTTGATGTAGCCTTTCTGTCAGCTCAAACCAGTCTGGCCATTCTCTGTTGACCTCTCTCATCAACAAGCCATTTCCGTCTGCAGATATTATGTTAAATATATCACAATGATTTTGTATGAACTAAGTTTTAGTGTTAAAGTCCTTGAAGTCATCCCGATTTAACTGAGGAAATACACGTAGATGCATTGTCCTTTTATTTTGTCCTTATTTTGTCCTTTATGGCTTTTGTTTGTGGTTAATTCATTTTCTATGTAGTTTAAGAGTGTTGTCTCTCCTTCGACCAAGTTGATATAGGAATCATTCAGTGAGGAGCATCGCAGTCCAGCTGGAAGCTTATGGCAGGTTTTATATATATATATATATATATATATATATATATATATATATATATATAAAACCTGCCATAAGCTTCCATATATATATATATATATATACATATACACACACACACACACACACACAACAGTTAGTTCCGGTCATCGAATCTGATTGGACATGAGATGTTCTTTAAGTACTGATGTCTTGGACGCACTCGGTAGCTTCACTGTTTGTATCGCTCTGCTTGTGTTTGTGCTGTTCAAAACTAAAGTGTAAGAGCAGTGCAGATGTGTAAAAAGCTAGAGTTGTCTCTTTACATTTATTTTTGGCACAGATTTTTGCCAACAAGTGGCAGCAAAAGTCATTTTTTGAGTGTAAATGAGTCAGCTGAGGGGACGTACATTGCAGTCAGTCAGTTTTTTTCATTCATTGGCACTCCTTGATTTCTTGGATTACTACTACACTACCAAAGCTGGGGAAAACGGCTTTAAACTAACAAATTCAGCATTAAGGCTCATCACAGCTGAGAGTCAAAACAGACTGATTAATGAAACAAACTCAAAGCACTTACCTCTTACTGGAGTTTCCACATTGGAGAGTACATGCTGTTAAAAATGGTGGAGGAGAATGCGTTTTTTATAGTGAATGACTCTTGTGCACCGGTTAGGTGAAATGGGGAGGAATACCCTCGTTGGATGGCTATTTTTAACAGATAAAATAGGATGCATTTTACAAAAATGACATTGTCTTCAGAAAGCTGACTAACACACTACAGCACTAACCTTGCTCTAGGCTACAACGACATTTTTGTTTAGTCAGGCTGTAAGTACAGCAGTCATGCAACAGAGGAATATAAGAAACTGTCCAAGGTGCTGAACCATGAAGCGAAGCCAACGCTGCTGTCCTTGGTGCTGAATTTGTGAGTTTCCACTGTGTGGGATTGGACAGGTCTCATTGAGAGGTCAACTGCACCCCATGCTGTACCATTATGCATCATATAGATATGTACAGAACTGTTCTTGGTATGAAAATTGTTTGAGCTACATTCAGCATTTATTGATCTCCACAGAGACATCCCAACTTACAGGAGAAAGGTGGACATACTCTGTGTCGCCCTGGCTTGAAGATTCTTTCCTCTCCCAGGTGTAGCTGAATATGGGGCGTGGATGTACTTTCTAGTGCTGCAGTTTGATTCAGTGTCCAGTGATGGTTTGACGTGGTGTAATCCTCTTTTCTTGATCTCTCCTCTCCATCTGCTTGATCCCTAAACCCAACCGCCATCCCTCCATCCTCCTTCATCCCTCTCTCGCCCCATCAGATTAGACTATATATCCCCTCTGGATGCCCAGTGGTGCAGTACACCACTGTCAGAAATGAAACTTTCCATTAAAAGGCAATATTTGCCCACTGCATTTGTTATTCAGGAACATTTTATTTTTACCTTTATGAGGGCATATTTTTTCCTACCATATCAATTAACTATTTGTATGAATTCTCATATTCATTCATTTACATGAATTCTCTTTAGCATAAATATATCACCTCTTACCCATAAAATGTATTCAACACCAACTCAATATCAGTAGGTAGATTAATTGTAGATAACTGCATCAAATAAAAACAGAGGAATTTATTACAGGGGCATTATCCTCTCTTATTTTGTCTCTCTTTGTGCCATCTTTGCCCTAAACATACAGAACACAGACAAACATAAGTAATTCATTTATAGTTTGATTTCACCTAAAAGTGTAACACTGTGACTCTGTGGCACTATTTAAAGATTCCTGAAACATTCCTCCCAGCAAGCCTGGCACAGCAACATTGGCTCGACCAATAGTGTGAGTTTTGAGCCGGACTGTCTAGCTGTGTCCGAAATCGTCCCCCATCCACTATATAGTATACTATTTTGGGTGTCTGCTATTTTGTATTAGTGTCTGAATTCATTCCCCACATTTTGTTCCCCACATTTGTTCACTCATCCTTACCCACAATGCACTCCAATTTAGACTGCACAGCCGATGTACACTTGTACACAAAATCCAACGGGTGGAGGACTGACGTATAGGGAGAGAAGAGCGGGAGTGGATGAGCAAGAGACGCTGATGAAAAAGATGCTTTTCTGCATGTCGCGGCCCTCTACAGCCTCTTGCTACGCTGTTTTGCGGCACTCCTCAGCCATTTGCGGCCTGTTCGGAATAACGTGGCGGCCCGTTTCGGCTTATCACTGCCTGTTCGGCCCCGTTTTGCGGCTGGCCCACCGGGAAAAGTCCTGGTTGTCCCTATAGCCACTCTACCACTGCACACATGTCATGCCTTCTTGGCTTCTGAAATGAGTTTGGATGGGATATTGTCAAGATAGTAAAAAATAAATACAATAAAGTATACACTTTTACAAGTGTTTTTATTCATTTTGGCAGTTTTTAGCTAGCAGTATTAATATTTTTATAATTATGATAATACATATTATACATGACAAACAGAATGAAGATTTATTGTATATGCCATTTTATTAGAATAACTAATAAAATATTAGTATTATTATTGTTGTTATTATGATTATTATTTTCCTACATGTAAGATAAAAGTATAAATGTGATGATGCGTCCGAATTTGCTCACTCATTCCGTTCACTCCTTGCCTGATATAGTGCACTCACAGACATGCACTATAGAGGAAATAGTGAATGAGTGTACAAGTGAGTGATTTCGGACACGGCTTCTATTTGTACAACAAATGGAAGATGGGGAAGTTTTTTTGGAATGTATTTGAAAATAGTGATTGCTTTTGAAATAATTTTTATTGGTGCAAATATTAGACACTTGAACTTTAATTTCTGACCCTGCTGTACACACTAATCGCTTCACCATAGCTCAAACACCTGTACTTCTCTGTCCAGCAGCCAATATTCACAGTTTTTAAGCATTACAGTTTGTTGGATAAATGGAGGTCTGGCCCACTGGTGGTGTTAATCCATTGAAGATTGTTATTTCTGTGTTAATCTTCAAGAAGCTCTGGTGGACAACCCCTTCCTGGCAAACAGTTTTTGGGAGACTATGGGAAAAGGGAGGTGAAATGGGATTAAGGCTGCCCGATTGTGACAAAAATATGAAATGACAATCATAAAAGGTTGATTATTTTCTTCAATGTTTTAATCGTTAATATTGATTATGATAAATCAATTTTATATTAAATGTATTATTTCATGTGGGGCAGCTGCATGCAGTATTCTTTATGTTGGCTACAAATTCAAAACTAAACTGGTCACAGAATCACATTACTACACAGTATTTACATTTTTGCAAAAATGATTCTTACATAGCTTGTTGATTGTCTTAAAAGTTTCCTGGTAAAATGAGCACTTATAGCACCACAACAGCAATCACAAAATCCCTTTTCCCTCTGTTCTTCACACAATGCTAACTTATGTCATCTAAACACTTTTGCACTGCCTGCAATATAATGTTATAAATATAAAATATTACATAAAAATAGTCTTTTGAAAAATAGACTTTGGCCATAGCAATCTACTCTGGTTATGCAAACCTCACAGCACCTATATTTGGCATCCTAGCAGTCGCTAGCTTTTTGAAGCGCTTTGATTTAGTTTTTTTATTATCAGAAAATCTGTATGCATTTTGTAGCTTTAATTATGTATATGCTGGAAGAAACAACTGCACATACATCAATTTTGCAAAATTGAAAATGAAAGGGACGGGGGTGTTGCACAGGCCCGGAGGCAAGCGCTTCCTTCCGTTAATACTCTGGCAGCTTGCCAGCAGAGTAAACAAGAACGCAGTACGCCGAGATAACCGCAGTGCTTGGGACACAGAAAAGGTGCAGTTTTTTCTTAAAACAACACTAAATCAGGGTCAGCGCTCTGTTCAGTCCTCACCTGGAAATATTAAGTAAATGATCAGCAGCTGTGCTGTCAACACTGTTTTTGCACATCTCTTAGCTGACGTGTGGATGTGTGTATATACAGCATTATTCACACATTGAAGCTCTTACACTACAAGAACATTAGCAGTGAGGGAAAAAAATAATAATTATGTGTTCGGCTGTTCCACACAGACGTCCGCCTCCCTCATCAGATGACTGCTGCTTTTGGTGTACTAAGCGGGATTACAGATGATTGAAATGCTGACGTGAGAGCATCAAAGTCTCATCGTCTAGGAAAGCAAGGGGGGGGGGTCTGTTTAAAGAACATGTCTCATCACTTACCTTCATGTTGTTCTTGTATGACTTTCGTTCTTCTGTGGAAAACAACAACGGAAAATGTTGAGAGAGTTTTCGGCGTATTGTTCAAAACCTCTTTACTATAACACACCTCCCGGTCCCAGTGCTGTTCTCCTCCCCACAGCAGAATCAAAAAGATAAAACAGTGGATTTCGTACACTCTAAAATTTAGCATAATGCACGTTTTAGCCTCTCTGCTCTTTCTTTTTAGCAGTGTTTTTTGAAGCTGGTGTAGAGAGAAAGAGAGTGTGAAGCAGAGATTGTGTGATTCAGGCAGAGTGGATAAGACAACCGACCTCTGGGGCTCATGAGAATATTCACCGTACTGCTGTTTCAAATTTGCTGATTAACAAATATTAGATTTTTTTTCTCTCTGTCTCTCTCTTCTGTAGAGGCGTTTGCTCAGTCTGTTTGTTCAGGCAAATGCTTGGATTAAGACCATGATAGAAGCAAACAGGCTGTGCAATATTTGGGTTTGGCTCGGTATGCCACAAGGACGGATGTCCAAACCATTTGCTATGTGGGACACTCTATAACAGTAGTGCTCGACTTTTGAAATGGGGAAGAAAAGTCCCCTTCCTTGGTTTGGGTTTTTTTAGTCCAATTTATATTCATGTTTCAGCTGTATTTATGAACATGGTTTACATCTTCAAGGCATACCGAGCATTATTTACCACTATGAACAAGCAACCAATTCAGCCTGATCTCACATAAAATTTGATAATGGGTACCGAAATCAGTATACGTTGGCCGAATTTTAAAACACTGCCCCCTAAAGCGGTACGTGTTTTAGAGCATATAATCAAGTGTGACATTCATTTACATTATATCCAGAAGAGGTTGCCAGAAGCTAGTTGTGAAGAGAAATGCTTATTTTATTTAATCTACCCCCCAACCAAAACCTAAATCTAACCCTAAACATTAGTAGAGACAAAATGCAATGTTAGGGATAAAAATGCAACCTCCTTATCATGCTTGTGATTGTTTGTGATGAACAACGCGATACCAATTGCTCCATGAGGAAAGTAACTGTTGTGGAGCCGTTACTTTCCCAATGGGAGAGAGGACATGTCAGTGAGTCGGCATACTGTTGCCGATCCTAGGGTATCAGAACTTTCGGAAAAAGTGACTTCCCGTGTGATCATGTTGACCAATTGGCAATATTTTTGTATGCTTATATTAACGCTATATATTTATGAAAACCAAGTCATATCAAAGTCAAGCCTGATTTGACTGTGATGACATTTTTGCAAAATGATATTATGTGGCACCTTGTGGTGCTAAAAGCAAGTAAAATGTTAAGCTTATCGATTTTAAAGTAAACACAACCTACCTCCCTACCCTAAACCTAAACCTATCCGATAGTCAAGTCATTTTTATTTTGTATGGTGCTTTTCACAACAGACATCATTTCGAAGCAGCTTTACAGGAAATGATGCTATAACAGAAAAGTCATACACCAATAATGTTATAAAAAGCAAATATAACAAGAAAAATGCTTTAATTGAAGCAGCCATGTCATTTTGTACTGTTTCTATGACAATTTGTGATAATGTCAGGACTCGTGCTCTTCACGACTCGTTCCATTGTATTGCAAGTACAACGCTTTATCAGTTGAGCTAATGTCCTAGAACAAGCTTGTAAATGTAGTTGGTTATGTAATGCAAAAGTTAAAATGCGTTGTCTTTAAAATTGTGCGTTATAGTAAAAGTGTTTCGACACTTTTCGATAGGGTTATGTTTATGAAGTGTTAATCTACTGTTTCACTCATGATTTGTGTGAAAGTGAATACAACTCGTTGTTGTTGTGCCACTAGTGTTTATTTTACCAGATTTTTAACTGCAGCGATAAGTAGAAAGAGGCAGGTAAAACTAAATTGGCAAACATTTGGTTAGTGACACGATTCTATGAGACCAGGTTTGTTTCTTTAGAAAATTAAGTGCTTTGCACACTTATTGACCTTGTATTTTGTGATGTTAATTTTTCTAAATTTTTTGAGGAGGCTTTTCCTCCATTGCCTCCTCAGAGAAAATGGCGACACTCCATATCCAGACTAGACCACTGCAAGACAGAACCACAGATTTTTATTTATTTATTTTATTTTTTGTGGTCAGTTTGTTAAAGGCTTTGATGCAAGATGCACTGGACCTATAATCTCTCTCTCAGTTTTGTCAATAAAACATAGTGAGAGTGGCCTTGGGAAAGTGAGTGATGTCGAAAGCAACCTGCACTCTCTGAGAAATCTTGGTGTCTCTTCATCTGTTTCCGAGCAGATATTTTGTGTCAATGTTGTTGTGGATTTTCTAAAAGGAGAACTCCACAGAGAGTCAAACTTCAATCTTTGCTACATTGTCTTCTATGATAAAAGGGAACCTGGAAATGAGTGTGGGAAAATTATGTTTGGGTTCAACTTCAATAGAAGATAACATCAAATCAAAATCAACATTGTTTACAGATTATTTGATCCCCATAATATTTATTACCTCAAAAAATTATTTCAAATCAACCCTCCTTTTCTTTAAAATTGCAAAAGTCAAGGTTACAGTGAGGCACTTATAATGAAAGTGAATGGGGTACATTTTTGAGGGTTTAAAGGCAGAAATGTGAAGCTTATAATTTAATAAAGCACACATTAATTATTCTGTTAAAACTCATGTATTATTTGAGGTGTAAATTTGTTTAAAAAAATGTTAAGGGTTTGTTGACATTACATCGTCATGGCAACACAGTTGCATAATTGACTATAACCTTACACATAAAAGGTTGGTAAGTGATTTTTTTCACATATATACCATGTTAACATGCATATTGTTTACAGTATGTCTTGTGGCTAAACTTTTGAAATGGTGAGTATTTTAACGTACAAAACTTGCCCCCCATTCACTTCCATTGTAAGTGCCACACTGTGACCTCAAGTTTTGCATTTTTAAAAGAAAAGGTGGGATGAGTCAAAATAATACATACTATGCCACAAATGCTGTGGATTGAGCTTAACTTGTACTGAACCCAGAATATTCCTTTAATGCCATGTGTCTGATCCCTATTAGAACTCCTTGAAGAAGACAGGGCAACATGGCAACTTTATTGGCCATCAATGAAGAAAGATGCCTTTTGCCAGCCTGATCTCATTAAAATTACATGACATTTTTTTACAAAAAAGAGTTTAATGCTCTCACAACAGATTGAGATTTTAAATCAACAAAACCTAAGTGATTGAGTGAAAAAAGAAAATGTGAGTTAAAAAACGCAGATTTTTAGAGGAGTATCTCAGCTCTTTTGTTCCATACAATGAAAGTGAATTGGTGCTAAAATATTGAAATTACATAAATCAGCATAAAGTAGTTAAATCCATGTGCCTCCAGTGGTTTAGTCCATGTCTTCAGAAGTGATATGATACATGTGGTGAGAAACAGATCAACATAAAATTCCTTTTTTACTATTAATTCTCCTCCCTCTTCAGTCAATCTCCACTTTAAATTTCACTTTCTTCTTGTGTTTTTGGTGATTCACATTCTTCATGCATATCGCCACCTGCTGGGTAGAGAGAATAATTTCTAGCAAAAAAGGACTTAAATATTGATCTGTTTCTCACCCACTCATGTCATATCAATTCTGAAGTCATGGATTAAACCACTGGAGTTGTTTGGATTACTTTTATGCTGCTTTATGTGCTTTTAGGGGCATCACAATTGTGGCACCCCTTCACTTACATTGAATCGACCTGCAGAGCTGAAATATTCTTATAGAAATCTTAATGTGTGTTCTTCTGAAGAAAGAAAGTCATAGACATCTTGGATGGCATGAGGGTGAGTAAATGATAAGATAATTTTCATCTTTGTGTGAATTATTTCTTTAACTTGCACATGGGGTGCAACCTTTTGAGACACAATGTTCAACATTGATTTAGTGTTTGTATCTTTTGCATGATGCAAGTTTGTGACTGGTGGAATTTTCTGCTGAAGTACTGCTCTACAAATGTTGATCTTTATAATAGCTAAGCATAATTATAAATTATTATATAATCTCTACTTTTCTGGTAATTTTATACAAATTAACACACTCTCTACATCAGGGGTCAGTATTATTATAAAACAAACAATATATTCAAAAAATATTGTTATTAAAAATGTCACTTTTATTCTATTACATTAATACTTTTAAAACTAAAGTTATTCAGCCAAAATTAGTGAGTGGTTTTCTAATTTTATTGTTATTGTTGTTTGATTAATAGACTGTATATGACTTAGCTTACTAGACAGTGCTCAATTTGGTTTCATGTACACATCAAGTCCATGCTTTTTGTTCCACTGTTTATGCTCACTGTAGACCAAACCGACTACACTTACATTAAATCTTTACCAAGACGGGCATTGGCGGAATTATAAAGTGTATTTGATAATTTAGGAATTAGCGCTCAAACATTAGCCACCTAGCAGCTACAGACGTCAGGAAATATAGTCAATCTTTTATATTTAATCTAGAGCAACCAACCAGTGGTGCTCTTGCTATCGCAATCGTTGTAATGAACACCCCTGTTCTAGATGTAAAACATAGGCTAAATATAAAAAATTACTCAGTTTGATCGAGGACATCTCTCTTTTTTATGATAAAAATCTAGATAATTTTATTGCCCAGCCCTATTGATAACATTGCATTAATCTCTGACAAATAAGTTTCTTCAAATTAGAGGCAGGATTAATGCTGATATCTGGCTTGAGCATATTAAACTCACATGACACAATCTTGCAATTGGCCTTTTTCACTGCGAAAAGCCCTTTCAGCTGCTGCTGTGATGTTCAGCTGTAAACTGTATTTGAGGCAATCTCCACATCCATAACAGTTGGCGCCAGATCTGCAGCTGCCGTTCAAATTGTTTACGTGTGATTTGATGGGAGTCAGGAGACTCTCCCTAGCTAATCATGTTGATAGATAAAAATAAAATCAGGACAGGGAAGTGTTGAACACAGACGGTGGGAAATTAGCGCAGTAAAATACAGTTACGGCACTTAAAATGTACTCAAGTAAAAGTATACCATATGGCAAATGTTCTTGGTTAATGCAGGTACATACATACAGTGTTAATGACACACAAAGAGGAGAAGTCCGCTTACTTCATTTCTGTGGTGAAAAAAGAAACATATTTTGACAGCTTCTTTAACCAATAATATCATAGTATACATTTCACAATCCAATGAACTCACAATGGATACAATAGCCCTGCCCTACATCGTTCCCCCCCTGAATATTATGAGCATTATGAAAGTTTAATGTATTGCGAATGCCCTTTCTTGTTGTCTTTAAATCAGCCAAGTGTCAGTTACTTTATAACTCAGTCTGCATTTTTGTGGCTTCTACATAAAGCATGTAATGATATTTAATAGGGCATAAATGAAACTGGTTGATCATAAAATTTGACCTTAACAGCAGCTCAGTGACTCTAAATTACTCTCTTGCTCTTTGCATCCAAACACAGATTTTGAATGTAAAATCTGCCGTGGAACAATGAGATGATCACTTCTTCTGTTGCTGTTCTGTAAAAGAAGTGCCATTTTCTCAAAGTCCTGTCTATGTGTTAACACCGCTGTCACAAGGAGTCACCCTGTGGGCTGCCAACAGCTGAAGGCACAGAGTGTGTGTGGTGTCTGTGTTTGTGTGGAGGGGTTCTAGAGGTTATATCTTTAGCATTGAGGTCACACACGACTACTCCTCTGCTGGACTTCATTATTATCTTTTCAGCGTGTGTGTGTGTGTGTGTGTATGAGTACACCATCCTCCAGAGATTTCTCTCTCTCTCTCTATGTGTGTGTGTGTACTTGTGTGTGTGTGTGTACTTGTGTGTGTAATCATTTGTGCTGGATAAGATGTGTTATAAAGTTTCCACCTACTGCCAGTTGGTTCATGGCATGTTCAGCAGTGATAGCAGTGTCCCATTTAAGCAACATACATTTATTTATAGGTAGTGTAGCTTCCTTTTAAGACAGCATTCTAACAGTCATAGAACCTCGTAAGTGACTGATTTGGAACACTCTACATAGGCATGAAGTCCACACGGCACACAAATGCTGCTTCTTGCTTGAAACGCACGAAAGAGTCTGGACTCACAATTGATTCCAATAGAGTGTGACATTAGCATGTTGCTAAGCTAACATATAATGTGATACTCAAATTCAGAGCACACACAAATTTGGTTTAAGTAGTACATTTCTATTTTGCGTGAACTTTCTAATTAATAATTTATCTAATCTATTAGAGCTGCGCGATTAATAATGAAAAGATTGTGATCTCATTTCAGACAACCACGCGATCTCTTTTCCAAATAACAATGATTCTGCAATGTATATTAACATTCCCGTGACATGCCTTTGTAAGGTGGTTAAATTGAAATTCAAAATTCACTTCAAGACAAGTTTAGATGTTCTGCATCGATCTTTTCAACTTTATATGGCATCTACAAAACACAGCTGAAGATGTTTGTCCTGAACAGTGGTTTACAAACTGTAGGGTGCAGCCATGATTAGCCAGGAGTGTGACAATTCAATATTTTAATAGCCATCAATGCTAAAAAAGAAATATAATAATAAAAAAAATAAATACCGGCATTGATCTGACTAAATTCACTACTGTTTGATTATGCTCGCATGCGTGTGTCTGCCCATGTGCTTGTGTCTCTTGATGAATGCAGTGCTCCTGCACGAGACTCTGAGCTGTTTTTAATCTTTAGGCAATATTAATATAAACACAGCTGTTAATGAATTATGAGTGGAAACAGACGGGATTAAATCGGAGTCTTGATGAGATATTCAAGTAAACAAATCTGTTAATGTATAAACAGATGGGACAAATTCTTCAAAATGTTAGATCTGTGTGATGCCTAAATGTATATAAGCTACATGATGTCTGTTATATGCATTCAGGTATTCTTACTGCATCACATCAGTATTAATATAGATCTAATAATCACACAGTAAGATGTGTCAAATATTTAAGTAGTTTCATTTTGCATTAAATTACTTTTTTAATGTTTTTATAATATAATTTTATGTTTTTAACTGTTGCTGAAAGACTTAAAGCACTGTTTACTCTGTTCTCTATTTAATTACTCTTGAATTATTCCTTTAAAAGCTTGAAGCAATTTTTACAAGAGAAACACTGAAGTCATAATTGTTTTAATTTAAATAGTTAATTTTGTATTATTAATGTATATAAATTTATTTATTTATTTATTTATTTTTACTTTTGTAAAATAACAGTGTTTTATTGCATATTTGCTCACCACTGCAACACCAAGTAAACATATACTGGTAGTGAAGCTTTTTTCAGCTCGTTTTGCTGTTTACTTAGCATGCGACAAACAGGCTAAATCGTTTTAATACATTTTGTATGCACTTTTTTAACAGGAATTATTTTATTATTATGAATATTATTATTATTATTATTATTATTATTATTATTCAAGTTGCTGTTTGGTTTATAATGTATTTGTTGTGCCCATTTGTTGTGCCTATAATGTATTTATGTAAATGATGTTACTTTGATTAACACCCTTATGACCAGGTTTTGTAAATCACTAAAGTAAAACCTTTATTTCAAGCAAACAAAAAAAAAAAATAATGATTTATAATTTTATCCAGAATCGTATAGCTCTACTGTCTAGGTAGACAGTTCTTTGAAGCAGAGCTAACTTAGCTATGGTAAACTTGATAATAGCAGAGAAATTAAAATGATGGATGAAACGGTCCACTTGTATACATATGAATGGGAGAAATTGTAATGCTATGAATGGCTTTAGTCTCGCCTTACAGTTAATTGTCAGTTTGTTTACTGTAGAACTCGCATGCACATTAGCTAGCTAGCTAATAAAACATAGTTTTAAGTGTGATTTGAGCTACAGAAACACAAGTTATTTATGTTACTTGAATGTAATCTTGAGTAAATGGTTTGTTGATTAAGTTATTAAATTCTACAGTACTTTCTCTCCAAAGTAGCCTACTACTTTGTGGAGGTGAGGGCATGGTCGAGTGCCCGTCTGGGGAGAGAATGCGGTAAGGACATCCACCTGAGATGAATTGTGGCTAATTACCATCTCTTATGTTCACAGTGAGAGTATGGGAGATAAAAAGACGGCCAGTTCACAGAGAGAGGAGAGAGACAGAGAGACAGACAGACCAGAGTCTCTGTGTCTGTCCCCTAAGAGCGAGAGAGAGAGGCTTGTGTTGTGTGAAGCTGAAAAGCTGACTGTTTTTTTGAGCCATCCTGTGTTTTGAAGTGAAGCTGTACAGTGATTGCTGGTTAATTGTGAATAAAACGGACTTACGTGAACTGTGCAAAGCGGTTCCCACTTCCTCCTCTATCTGCCCAACCTAAACCTTTGATACATTCTTTTAAATAGAACCTTCTCACATTTCTCTGTCTTCTACTGACTCATGTCTGCATGACTCAGTTTTTCTTTTCGCTCTTGACACAAAGGCTGTTCCAAAGGAAGGCAGCATAATTATGCTTTCAAGAGTCTTTCTTTTGGCCAAATTCTAAAGCAGCATCACATGTATTCTTCACAGAGAAGGCAATCCCATGCACTGCAACATCCTCCGAATAAAAATCCTTCCAAAATGGCGGATCAAGCAAAAGAAATGTTGACTATAAACATACCTATATATATTATTCATTACCTTAAAGGAAAAAAAAAACAATAGTTCAGTCTTCATGAAACAGACTGTTTAATTCAATATTTGATGGCACTATATATTTCATGCTTATTATAGTATTGCATATGCAAATGCTAATGCTAATGGATAATTCAATTTAAATAATTCAGCGAGTCGAGTCTCCCATGCGCTTCAATTGAGGGGTGCTTTTTGTACGCCCAGTTGCTGCCTTTGTAAAGCATTGCAAATCACTCTCTTATGATATTCCATTTTAGGATGTGACTGACTGTAAAGGCTGACAGCAAGGCAGCAAATTAGGTTGTGGTACAGATCCAGTAAGTGAATGAGTGAGTGAAATATTTGCTTTCTCAAAAGCTTGTGTTTGTATGGTACTTCATTAGCACAAGTGACCATTTCCTCTGTACTCTCTCATCTGTGCATGAATGCATGTTTGTGTATGTGTGTGTGTGTGTGTGTGTGTGTGTGTGTGTGTTAGAGAGAGAGAGAGAGGGAGGCTCTAAGTGAGCATTCAGACTTCACATCATCATAACTATTTCAGAGACAGAAGAGGGGTGTGTGTGTGTGTGTGTGTGTGTGTGTGTGTGTGTGTGTGTGTGTGTGTGTGTGGGCATGTTTATGTGGTTTACGAGGACAATTTTTTTAGGTTACAAACTGGTAATTACATGGGTATTATGCTATAAATGTGGTTTATGAGGACATTTCTAGTGTCCGCATAATTTAAATAGCTTAAAAAACATATTATACTCTGTATTATTGAAAATGCAGAAAGCATTCTGTGAGGGTTAGGTTTAGGGGTTGTGTTAGGTTTAGGGTATAGAATCTATAGTTTGTACAGTATAAAAATCATTATGTCTATGGAAAGTCCACATAATGATAGGTTGGCCAACGTGTGTGTGAGTGTGTGTGTATGTATGTGTGTGTGTGCATATGTCAATGGCTAGCCATCAACCAATAAATAACTTAATTGCCCCCTCCCCCACCAAACACTGGTCTCACATCAGTATTTACAACTGAGTTTTGCTACTGGTTTTTCGCAAAGGTAGCTGCAAAACTTAAGCCGTGAAGATTTAAAGTTGCAGTCCCAGATTTGATAGGTTGTAAGTGCCGATTTGTGGTTGTACTGCAAAAATGAATTAAAATACAAAAGTTAATGTGTAATACACATTTGTGTCTGTAGTTGTATTTGTGTGAATGTCAATTTACACATTTGTGACTGCTTGTCTGCAATTGTGAATTCAGAACACAAGTCTTGAATTATTGTCTGTGAGTGCAGATTGCAACATTCAACTTTTCTCATTGATGCAGTGAGTGTAAATATCAACACATAAAAGAGAACATGCGTGTAACAGCAGGTGCTGAACATGTAGACAGAGACGCATGTCTTGCCGAATTCTCTCGCTTTCTCTTGTTCTGTCGCATGCTTTTCTTCGTATCTTGATACGCTCTAAATTTAGAAATCTGACTGCGACAGAGAGCGAAAGAGAGTCAAGCCGCACAATGCAAGGCATTCACAGAGCCTAGTACATCCCGGAGGTCACTGCGGCCTTTTCAAGAACACTGGCCCACCCCTCATTTGCTATTTGCCCCTCGGAAACAAGAGGGCAGTCACGTGTGTGCAGGCTGCCAGCGTTCTGACCTGAGAACAGCTGTGTGTGTGTTTGTGTACCTACATATACATGAAATCATTGGTGTGATCACTGGTGCATGTGAAGAGAATGCTATATGCTAATGTCTCTGTGCTCTGGCAGAAATCACAAATACTTCATTTTGACTCACCATATTCCCAGTACATATGAAACACAGTTATGAGATTGTTATATATATATATATATATATATATATATATATATATATACTGTTTATAAAAATTTTCCAACTATTGATAACAAGCTGCCCAGGAGGCTTATAAGAATTGACATGCTTATGTCATAAAATTTTGAATTACAAAATATGCGAAGAACAACTTTTGTCAGAAGTCCCATCAGCATTTGTTTTATAAGAAGTCCTTTCTCCAACACAGACTCACTGTGTATACAAACCAACATCGCAAGTGTTCCACCCCTAACCAGTGTTCAGAACTCACACAGAGCTGAATAATGTCAGAATCTAATGTCAAATCTGTACATGCCTTAATCGCGATTAAGAAAGAATTAATGCGTTATACATTTGAAATAATTGCATGCGTTAACACGATAATAATGACAGCACTTCTATGTATACTTACACACACATATATATATATATATATATATATATATATATATATATATATATATAAGAAGTAGGACATGTTACAGAATATAAAGCATATAACAAATAAAATAACTGAAGGAATTGATCAATACATTTAAGAATGACAAAGACAAAATTTAATAAAATGTCAAATACATTTTTTTTGTTTAAAGAATGTTTATTTAATTGAAATAAAGAAAATAAAAATAGTAACTAATATATATATATATATACACTCACCTAAAGGATTATTAGGAACACCTGTTCATTTTCTCATTAATGCAATTATCTAATCAACCAATCACATGGCAGTTGCTTCAATGCATTTAGGGGTGTGGTCCTGGTCAAGACAATCTCCTGAACTCCAAACTGAATGTCAGAATGGGAAAGAAATGTGATTTAAGCAATTTTGAGCGTGGCTTGGTTGTTGGTGCCAGACGGGCCGGTCTGAGTATTTCACAATCTGCTCAGTTACTGGGATTTTCACGCACAACCATTTCTAGGGTTTACAAAGAATGGTGTGAAAAGGGAAAAACATCCAGTATGCGGCAGTCCTGTGGGCGAAAATGCCTTGTTGATGCTAGAGGTCAGAGGAGAATGGGCCGACTGATTCAAGCTGATAGAAGTGCAACTTTGACTGAAATAACCACTCGTTACAACCGAGGTATGCAGCAAAGCATTTGTGAAGCCACAACACGCACAACCTTGAGGCGGATGGGCTACAACAGCAGAAGACCCCACCGGGTACCACTCATCTCCACTACAAATAGGAAAAAGAGGCTACAATTTGCAAGAGCTCACCAAAATTGGACAGTTGAAGACGGGAAAAATGTTCTGATGAGTCTCGATTTCTGTTGAGACATTCAGATGGTAGAGTCAGAATTTGGCGTAAACAGAATGAGAACATGGATCCATCATGCCTTGTTACCACTGTGCAGGCTGGTGGTGGTGGTGTAATGGTGTGGGGGCACTTTAGGCCCCTTAGTGCCAATTGGGCATCGTTTAAATGCCACGGCCTACCTGAGCATTGTTTCTGACCATGTCCATCCCTTTATGGCCACCATGTACCCATCCTCTGATGGCTACTTCCAGCAGGATAATGCACCATGTCACAAAGCTCGAATCATTTCAAATTGGTTTCTTGAACATGACAATGAGTTCACTGTACTAAAATGGCCCCCACAGTCACCAGATCTCAACCCAATAGAGCATCTTTGGGATGTGGTGGAACGGGAGCTTCGTGCCCTGGATGTGCATCCCACAAATCTCCATCAACTGCAAGATGCTATCATATCAATATGGGCCAACATTTCTAAAGAATGCTTTCAGCACCTTGTTGAATCAATGCCACGTAGAATTAAGGCAGTTCTGAAGGCGAAAGGGGGTCAAACACAGTATTAGTATGGTGTTCCTAGTGTGTGTGTGTGTGTGTGTGTGTGTGTGTGTGTGTGTGTGTGTGTGTGTGTGTGTGTGTGTGTGTGTGTGTGTGTGTGTGTGTATGTGTGTATATATATATATATATATAAAATACACAATTATTTACAGATAATAAAAGGGGTCAAATCTAACAAGAATATATTTAGCTATTCAATATATATTAACTGATTTATAATTTAAATATATTTTTTAAATATAAGAAGTATATCTTCTAATATATGCTCATGTATATTGTTTGTACATCATGTTTATTGTAAATATACAGTAGTTTGCTTGTTCTTCAGGTCAGTACTTTACAGTAAATGTTTTACATACCTTTTGCACTGCCTCATTTACACAGTCGTTTGCAATCTGACTATTATGCACTAACAAAGATATTTTAACTTTACCTATTTGTTGTTATGTGTATATACTGTCTACAAAATCGTTGATTTAACTGATATTTGAAATCTATATACTGTGTATATATATATATATATATATATATATATATATACAAACTCAAAACACAATCGTTTCCAGTGGTATTGTTTATTGGTAGCACAAGAATAATCATGGAAAAGTATGAAAACGTAACAAACAAAATGCAATTGAATATACAAAGTGTCCTTTTCTACTCTCTTGTTGTTTTCATTGGAATCTCTTCTTCCAAATCTGATGTATCTTGTCCAAGTGAAGTTTTGCACAGCAAAACAGGACGATAAAAACAACAGAGTCTTCCTTTTGTTTTTTTAAGTGAGACGAAGCTTTTTTAAATAGCTGCTTTATGTGTCCTTGGTGGAAAAACAACGTCAGCATTTTATCAGAACAGGTATATTTCCACAATGAACTGATTTTAGTTCAGATACAAGTTACACAATTGTTTGGAAAAAAATGCCTTTCACTGAGAAGCACCACTGACATCATTCTGTATCTGTGAATTCATGCACACACACACACACACACACACATGTGCACACACACATACACACTGTGTTGTGGCCACAGGCGACAAGTAGTTCCAGCTGGATTCAAAGCTGCTATGATTTGTCTGTGAAAACACAGCTGTAGATCTTTCTGTTTCTTCTCTTTATCACTCTTCTGCATTCTGTTACTGTTTCCTCATCCTTGTCACTAACTCTTACACTATCAGCTATAATAAAATGAAAGAAAGAAACCCATATAGTGCTGAGCTTTAGTTGTGGCGTTTTGTTTTCGCTCAGCTCACCATGCATGTGTGAATGTTACAACATGAGTTTGCTGGCCACTATTTTGAATTGCCACCAAACCTGTTTTTGTGCCATAGTAATATGTTGTTAAGCCAAGCCAGTTGCATCTTCTGGCATGCATGTTAAATAATAGTGTTTGCTTTGGTGGTAATTGGTGGCCTTTGGTTGAACTAGCATCACTATTACTATTTGCTCATACTTACAGTAGGGTTTGTGATTTAAAAAAACACACACTATGGTGCATAACTTGTCCTGCACGGTTTGTGCTGTGGATGAATGAGACCTCCAATCATGTGGCTTGTTGAGATGAGGTGTGATGTAACTTCCTATAAGTGCTCAAATTTGCGATTTTTACATGCTCGAAGATAAAGCAGGTTTAAAAAACCCACGGACTTGCTTTGAAGGAAGGATCCGAGCCATTAGAGACTTGTAGGTGGGCTCTTTTGACTTAGGACAGTAAGTAACACCTAGCAACCATCCAGAATTCTGTGGTAACTCAATAGCAACACACCAGAGCACCCTTGTGGCTTTGTGTTTGGCATGGGCAAGCATCACTCCATTTTCTGAAGAAAATGTAGAAGTTTTGTAGATATTACACAACTGAGTGATGCAAATCTGTGATACAACACTTCTAGGGTTTTGTTGCATTGAGTCATGTGATCTAAACCACACAACATCTTAAAGTTTCAATTGAAAGTATCAGCAGTGTCTGGACTAGTGTTTGGCCTCCCTCTGTGTTTCCTGCTGTTCCGCTGAACTTTCTTTCATATTTATTTGAGTCCTCTCTGTATGGTTCCTCCATTTGCCTGTTAACCTTTCACCTCTACCAGCATGACAGCTCGTGTTGAGCTGATACATATTCCACTGATTGCTGTCAGATTTGTCTCTGGAGCAGTGTTGGGGAAACTGCAGTGAATCTGTAGCAATTATATTCACTAATTTTATGGTACAAAAAACAATGATGATGTCAGTCAGGGTGACAGAATTTGAAAACATAACTTGACACTAAATTATAAGTTAAGGGTGTTTCTTCTGGAGGTAGACTGATATATCGGTTTAACGATTAACCGGTGCCGATAGTTGCTTTATGGAACTATCTATGGCACTATATATATATATATATATATATATATACACACTGTGTATATTGATAGATATATATACACTGGCGGCCAAAGTTTAAAATAATGTTTCAGAAGGAAATTGGTAGTTCAATCCATCAAGGTGGCATTCAACTGATCACAAAGTATAGTCGGGACATTACTGATGTAAAAAACAGCACCATCACTATTTGATAAGATTAATTATTGATCAAATCTAGACAGGCCCCATTTCCAGCAGCCATCACTCCAACACCTTATCCTTGAGTAATCATGCTAATATGATACTAGAAAATCACTTGCCATTATATCAAACACAGCAGAAAGCTATTTGGTTCATTAAATGAAGCTTAACATTGTCTTTGTGTTTGTTTTTGTGTTGACACCGTGTGCAATAGACTGGCATGTCTTAATATCTATATTAGGTCAAAAATGGCAAAAAAGAAACAACTTTCTCTAGAAACTCGTCAGTCAATCATTGTTTTGAGGAATGAAGGCTATACAATGCTTGAAATTGCCAAAAAACTGAAGATTTCATACAAAGGTGTACACTGACTACAGTGTTCATAGACAAAGGACAACTGGCTCTAACAAGGACGGAAAGAGACATGGAAGGCCAGATGTACAACTAAACAAGAGGATAAGTACATCAGAGTCTCTAGTTTGAGAAATGTCCTCAGCTGTCAGCTTCATTGAATTCTACCCTCTCAACACTAGTTTCATGTACAAGAGTAAAGAGAAGACTTAGGGGTGCAGGCCTTATGGGAAGAATTGCAAAGATGAAGCCACTTTTGAAACAGAAAAAAAAAGAAAATGTTGGAATGGGCAAAGAAACACAGACATCGGACAACAGATAATTGGAAAAGAATGTTACGGATCTTAACCCCATTAAGCTTCTGTGGGATCAGCTAGACTGTAAGGTGCGTGAGAAGTGCCCAACAAGACAGCCACATCTATGGCAAGTGCTACAGGAAGTGTGGGCTGAAATGTCATCTGAGTATCTGAACTGACAGCTAGAATGTCAAAGCTGTCATTGCTGCACATGGAGGATTTTTTGATGATAACTCTTTGAAGTAATTTAAGAGATATATATATATATTTTTATTTTTTTTTTTCAAATTGTTATAGAATTTTTTCTTATTATTAATATATATAGACTATACATTGTGAATAGTTGAATGCCACTTTGGTGAATAAAAGTGCCAATTTCTTTCCATAAGAGCAATTATATATATATATATATAGTGAGGGAAAAAAGTATTTGATCCCCTGCTGATTTTGTACGTTTGCCCACTGACAAAGAAATGATCAGTCTATAATTTTAATGGTAGGTAAATTTGAACAGTGAGAGACAGAATAACAACAAAAAAAAATCCAGAAAAACGCATGTCAAAAATTTTATAAATTGAATTGCATTTTAATGAGGGAAATAAGTATTCGACCCCCTCTCAATCAGAGATTTCTGGCTAACAGGTGCCTTTTATACAGGTAACGAGCTGAGATTAGGAGAATACTCTTAAAGTGAGTGCTCCTAATCTCAGTTTGTTACCTATATAAAAGACACCTGTTCACAGAAGCAATCAATCAATCAGATTCCAAACTCTCCACCATGGCCAAGACCAAAGAGCTGTCCAAGGATGTCAGGGACAAGATTGTAGATCTACACAAGCCTGGAATGGGCTATAAGACCATCGCCAAGCATCTTGCTGAGAAGGTGACAACATTCTGGATTATTCGCAAATGTAAGAAACACAAAAGAACTGTCAATCTCCCTCGGTCTGGGGCTCCATGCAAGATCTCACCACGTGGAGTTGCAATGATCATGAGAACTGTGAGGAATCAGCCCAGAACTACACGGGAGGATCTTGTCAATGATCTCAAGGCAGCTGGGACCATAGTCACCAAGAAAACAATTGGTAACACACTACGCCGCACTATATATGTATATATATACATTCAGGATTTTGCCTGAGGAGCCGAGAATGAGGTTCGGCCATAACAGTGGCTCGGTTCAGCGACGTGGCCTGGAGGACACAATGTCTTATTCCCTCCATCAGGGAATGGAGGCTACAATAGTAACCTAGATATTCCCCGTCTGTTGCTCACTTTGATGTTGCGTCGAAGAAGCGACACTAGGGGTCCATTTTTAATCACGCCATGCACTGAACCATGTACATGCGCTGCTGACGCAGGTGTGGGCAGGCAGTTGCGTGCCAAAGTGACAGGCCATGTCAGACTGCACATACCCTTCCCCAATGCCCCATAAAATCGTCATAACCTTCTGGTTCCCTACACCTTGATATGGGGGGAATAAGGCGACGTGCCAAGCACGGGAGCAAGCTGTGCCAGCCACGCCTTTTCTCTCTCTCTATGTTTCTCGTATATATCACACGCATCGGGGAAGGCGTTCTTTCCCAATTCCTATTCTTTCAGGGGAGAAAGACCCTGCAGAGACCACATCTGCCCAGGCTGGTGGGGGTAAAGAGTGGTGAAATACATCACATAGGATGACACTGCACGGTGGAGCACCTATTCCAGTACAGAGTAGATTGAGTACTCATAGTGGGTCTGGTCGGGGAATTCCTCCACTGAATTCGACAACCAGAGGGCTAGGGAGGAGTCATCCAGGGAGCCGAGGTAGTGGGATCTCCTGGGATAAGAGCGCACAGTATTACCTCAGTGGAGGGAAAAGGCGCTAGGTGCAAGCGGTACATCTGGTCAGTTGTTACCGCATTACCGAGTTCTACCGGCTCGGACCTGAGCGAACATGGGATGAAACTGACTCAACCCTGAGATTTTAAAATCTCATATAGGTATTGGGTGTTGCCCAACCCGCTGCTCTGCATATGTCTGCTAGGGAGATGCCTTTGGCCAGTGCTCACGAGGATGCCACACTTCTCGTCAAGTGTTCTAGAACCCGCAAGGGGGCGTTCTGTGGTGACCAGAACGTGTCGGGACACCTGCTGTAAAGGGACTCCTGTCTGTAAAAAACAGAGGTCTGTCCAGGGTTTGAAAGTCTGGTGGCAGGCGGGGGGTGATAAACACACGGTGCGTGCCGCGGCGCCTTGCCCGTCTTGGGACTCGAGTCTGGAGCCAGTGCTGAAGTGGTGTCATATGCATCAACCCCAGCAGCGTGACTGCCACGGAGGACGACATATGCTCTAGAAGCCTCTGGAAATGTTTTAGAGGAACCACCGTGCCTGCTCCGAACAAGGTGAGGCATTCCAGCACTGGCTGCTCGTGCTTGTTGGTGAGGCGCGCTATCATTGAGACTGAGTCTAACTCCATGCCGAGAAAAGAGATGCTCTGAACCAGGGTGAGCTTGCTTTTTTCCCAGTTGACCTGAAGCCCTAAGCAGCTGAGGTGCCTGAGCACCTGGTCCCTGTGGACGCATAGTAACTCTCGGGATGTGTGCCAGGATGAACCAGTCGTCAAGTTGAGTTGAGTATGTGAATGCCTGCCTTCGTAAAGACTCGAGGGGACAGGGAAATGCCGAAGGGGAAGACCCTGTACTGATATGCCTGGCCATCGAACGCGAACCGTAGAAAGGGTCGATGTCGAGGCAAGATCGAGATGTGGAAGTATGCGTCCTTCAGTTCTACCGCTGCAAACCAATCTTGATGCCAGACGCAAGTTAAGATGTGTTTTTTCGTGAGCATTTTGAATGGGAGTTTGTGCAAGGCCTGGTTGAAAACTCACAAGTCCAAGATCCGAGTAAGCTGCTGCCTTTCTTGGGTATGATGAAGTAAGGGCTGTAGAAACCCTTCTTCATCTCGGCTGGAGGGACATGCTCTATCACGTCTTTGAATATGAGGGTCATGATTTCCGCCTGCTGGGATTTGGCGTATTCACCGTGCATCACGGTAAAGCGGACTTCCCCAAAAGGGGGCAGAGGCCTGGCAAACTGGATTGCATAACCGAGTTGGATGGTCCTGGCCAGCCTGCATGAAGGGTTGGGAAGTGAAAGACACGCATCCAAGCTCCGTGCTAGGGGCACTAAGGGCACGATAATTTTTGATGTACCCAGTGTTGCGGAGCAGCGGCTCGGAGCAGGTAATACGGCAAAAGCGCATCCTAAGGCTCTGGTGCTGAGGGAAGACTCGAAGTGCTTACCTTGCTCCGCACACCCGGCAGGGGGCGGGTTAGTGATTGAGGAGGAGGTTCCATGAACGCATCCTCTAGACTCGTCAGAACCAGGGTGCCGTGAGAAAGGCATTTGCAGGCCGGGTGACCCAGAGAAAGAGGAAATTGCTCCTTTATTGAGAATGTGGGTACCACAGCCTGAAGGGGCACTGCGGGCAATGGACGTTGGGGCTGAGAGCTGGGCCCAAGTTTCTGGAGGCCGCAGGAGGAAAGCCGCGACCGCAACGTTGCCATGGTAAGGTTCTCGCAGTGAGAACATGAACCATCCACAAACGCTGCCTCGGTTTGATCGCGGATGTAATCTTCTGACCCACAGGAATTGTGATATAGTCAATTAAAAGTGAATCAATCTGTCTGTAAACATTTGTTGAAATAAAAATGTACTTGTGTCATGCACAAAGTAGCCAAACTATAGTTTGCTAATATTAAATCTGTTGAGTGTTTAAAAAAGTTTTAATGACTTGTGTATGTAAACTTCTGACTTCAAATATACATATGTATATATACTGTATGTAAATACTGTATTACAAATTCATTGCTTAAGTTTAATTTGTTGAAGTTTATAATCTCAAAACTATTATTTTCTCTGGCTCCTGTTCAGTCTCTTTAATTAATACCTGTTTGCACCTTGCTGAACAGCCAGGTCCTTCTCAGTCACTGTTACGCACAAGCTGGGTCTCACTCGAGTGCTTTCGTATTTGAAAGTGTTTCAGATGAAGTGAGTGAGCATTTTCAGGCAATCCGAAGAGATACAGCAGGTTGTCTGTATCTCTTGGGCACCTGGTTTCCATTCTACATACAGTTAATATGCTCCTGTGATTGTTATGCCCGTGATGTGCGTTGCACGTAATGAATAATGCTTCATACAATCAGTTTCTGTGCAATGATGTGCAGTCGAGTCAAGTGTGTACCTCCTGAAAATGTATATATGCCAATTTTAGCCACGGAAAGTCGGGAAAAATTAGTGAAGCTTTGCCAATTGTACAAATGTGCCTGGGTTTGTTCCTGGGAGGCAGCGGATGCCCTAACCCCACCCCAACCCTAATCGGAGCCAGTAAGGCTGAGCAGCTTGCCAGGAACAACTTGAGACACCTTTCTCCTATCGTGTGAAGTTTTATGAATTAAATTGCATTAATTGAGTATTATTTTAATGTATTAAACAAAAAATAGCACAGAAATGAACGTTAAAATTCCCGTCCCTAATATATATATATATATATATATATATATATATATATATATATATATATATATATATATATATATATATATATATTTATTATCTTTGCGAATAATTTTTTTGGTCTGGTTCATTTAAATGTATTCCCTTCATCCCTGACTTCCCTATGATTCATATGAGGCAAGGAGAAACATTCTACGAGAATGTGTATGATCATTACCTTAGTTCTCTCTGCAATAAAGCTGCACATAAAATACAATGTGATGAAAAAAAACAACTCTAGCATTTTGTTACACTATTAAGCTACTTGTTTGAAAAGAGTAGCTTGTTACTAGAAAAACTCTATTGTTTTGAAAACAGCTATTGTCACTTCTGAAAAATATAGTTAAGTTGCCAATTCCAGCTACTCCCCATTAATGATCAGGACACGTACTGACAGAAAAGAGGATAAAGAAAGCCATCTTTTTCAGTTCCTCTGTGTCCTTGTAAACAGAGAGAAGGTTTGGATGAAAGGAAACAAGACAAAAAAAAAGTGGCTGTTGGGATAGACACAGCTCATGCCTGCCTCACTGCTGACAGCCGAAATAATGGCCAATAAGGCAGCATGCAGTTCTGGATGAATGATTGGCTCCTGGAACTGTCAGTCATGCTCCAGGGAACTCTGCTTCACCATCAAGGCTGAGAGGGGGTTCTGTGGTGCTGAGAGACAGAGAGAGGGAGATAGACAGGCTGTGGGGAGGGTTTGGTTTGGTTTGGTTTGGTTTGGTGTTGTGTAGTTCAATGAAGAATTTCTGGCATTAGCACAAGAAAAATCACAAATGAGATTTCTCATCATTTGCTCACCCTTATGCCATCTCAAATTCACATGACTTTCTTTTTTCTACGAAATACAAACTGAGAGCGTGTGTTCAGCGCTCTGTGTATGGACCAGGTGCTATTAAATTCACGTTTAGGAGACTGCAGCTGCAGAAAAATGAATTAAATTATGGTCTGTTTCTCACATCAAACCGGTCATATTGCATCAGAAGACATGGATCATTTTTGGCTGAAATATTATTTTAACATATTTTTTTTTCTCCTAGACAGCAATCAGATTAAATGGAGAGCAAGTGAGACTTTTGCTTAACCTCCTGAGACCCCTGCATGACTGATGTGCCTTTTCATTTCCTTTTTAACTAGTAGCACTTAATAAACAAGCAAAAAAAAATAAAAAATCTATTTGGACAACAGGACTAAGTTGTAAAGTTTTAAGTAATACCAAGCTATAGAAAGTCAGATTTGTTTCATCAAATAGTTTATAATGTGTCCAGGGGTGTTGGTTATTCATGTTTTGAGATGTTATAGACATTACAGCTGATTTTCTATAAAGCTGAATAAATAATTCTGATTAAATGTAATGGCCAGCATCCTCCAATCACTGCCAACCATTTAAAAATAAAATGTTGAGTGGTCCAAACATCATCTGCAGCCTGAAACTTATTTTAGTAGTGAATGCAGTTACAGTAGCTGCATAGAAAGCTATAGGATGCTCCCTTGCTCCCTATTTAGTGAATGACAACTTCTGGTGTGCTGTCTAACTGCACTGGTCTCAGAACAGTTAGAAATGCACCTTATTTTCATCCTAACTCCATATAAAGCCTCTGAAAGTAACACTTTTCAGCTTTTTGACTCCTTAGTGTGTCCTGACCAGTATGCAATGGACTTCATTAATTAAAATTGTGTTGCATGTAGCGAATCCAAAATATGGTGTCCTCGCATGAGGCAGCGGAGTCGAACGAAGTTAAGACACCTGCTTCTCAGATTTTTCTCCCCAGAAAAAAAAAACACCCTTGTAATCTCACATGTGTCTCCTCTAGAGTTTCAGCAGAGATCTCAACAATGCCTCAAACTGTGCAGTGATATGCCAAGATACCAAAGTCTGCTATCAGTGTCTGGGAACTAATTTCTCATTACATTTTCCAAAAATCTAAGCTATGCTGTAAAAATTTTATAGTTCTATACTCTTACTTTATGTCAAGAATTTACTCATTGGTGTCTATTTTCATTTCCACCAAGGAATTGTAAGATAATCAACATCCCATTCTCATAACAAGTTGCAGTATTAGTACAAGATGGCCTAATCAGAAGAAATCGTACCAAGTTGGCTCATACAAAAACATATTACTTTCAATCCACTACAGAAAAATAAATGAAGCAATGAACATTGTTATTTCTACTTTACCTAAGTTTAAATGGTCTGCACTTATATAGCGCTTTTTCAATCTTAGCGGTTTACTCATTCACCCATTCACACACACACTCGCACACACCAATGACAGCAGTGCTGCCATGCAAGGCACTAGCCTGCCATTTGGAGCAACTTGGGGTTCAGTGTCTTGCCCAAGGACACTTCGGCATATGAAGTCATGTGGGCCAGGAATTGAACCGCCAACCCACTCTACCACCTGAGCCCCAGCTGCCCCTAACCCAAATCTAAACCTAACCTTAAAGTCTAACCCCTTGCCCATACCCTAAACCTAACCATGATTTCAATAGGAAAATCGCAGTTTTGTAACCAACATTATCACACGGGAAGTCAGCATGTTTCTGAGAGTTCTGGTACCCTCGGATTGGCCACTTTATACTGACTCACCGACAAGCGCCATCTCCAATCAGATGTTTTCACATAAGCTCCAGCATGTTTGCCTTCCCCTGTGGCACGAACGGAAGTGTGTTGCATCGGCAGCCCGGGAGACCAGGGTTCAGATCCCATACTGAAACTAGAACGTAATTGCGTTAGCATAATCAGTGATGAGTGAGATTTGGGTGTTGCAAGTTTTCTCCAATAATGGTTGGGTTTATTTTTGGGTACAGTTTTAAAATATGCATTCATCTTAACTGTATTACAGCCTGTACAGCTGAGAAAAAATAAATAAAACAAACGCACATTTAACAACTCACTTTGGTTCCCCTCCATAGACAATAAACCCAAGAAATGGAGCTCACTTTTGTCCATATGACCCACAGCAGTTACCTTTTTGGCCACTGGGGGCAGTGTATCACATTTTGTAAAGAATAGAACGGTTTTAGCTAAAGAAAAGTCAACCTACTGTTTCCGATTTAACTGAGATCAGTCTGGTATAACACAGATGAAAGAAAACTACATTTATTTCCAGACATATCCTTTCTTAAAATAAAGTGTTGGAAAGGAAGCTTACTAAAATATGATGCCTGTATTGTGCCAATTTGAAAATCTAAGTTGACGCTGCACATAAATAAGAACTCCATGATGTCTCCTGTGCTATGAAAGAGAAACCTCTGAGTAATAAACTTCCCTCTGGGTATGTAGAGAGAGTTTATTGCTCAACAGTCTAAAATGGAGATCTGCAACAATGGAGGAAGACTCACACACAGAGTGAGCCAGTAGAATTTTAATTTGACCTCATGAAGTGTCCAGCATCATTGGCCCACTTGACCTTGTGTAATATTTAATAGCAGTATTAATTGAACAGACTAAGGCATGTGCTGACCACAGTAAATTATGTATCAGTCACTGAAAATTCATCTTTTGCATGCTAAAAGCTGGTTCATGTTCCAAAATACAATTGAATTTGATTGGATGCTCAGTCATTGTCGTCAAAAACAAAAGAGATGGTAAGCATTTTCTACTCTCTTTTAGAAGTTGATGACCGTTTTCTTGACTTTGCATGATTATATAGTTTGTTGCGTTTTATTATCCGCATTAACGTCTTTTTATTTTCAGAACAGACCAGTAAACCACCAGTTGAAAACCACTGCTTTAGTCAATCCTGCTGGTGAATTGTATGTCACAGACCTTACTGGGTCTTAGGGAGAGTGTATTCAACAGACTCACATCGCTAATCGCTGTGTAATCAGTCTTCCACTGAGCTTGACCTTCACAGCGAAGCACCCAGCTCTCCGAATCACTGCCTCTCTTGATGGGATTAGATTTCAGGGACCCACGCACATGCACACCCCCACCCTGCCCCTTTCAGGCGTTTGTGGGTTACCTTACTTCAGTGCATTTTTTGTTTTGTTCCTGGTGGTTGTCATCAATGTTTTAAGGAAGTCCTCTTGTCAACACCCCTTTGCACACAAATGAGGAAAAAAACACATTAAATCCGCTCTGATGGTTCAGACTGAGACGCATAAACAAAAACCTGTGCTTACTTGTGAAAATCAGATTTCATGTGTTTGTTTTTGTACAGGCCAGACTACAAATAAACTACACCAATTTGAGACTTGAATGCAATCCGTCTGAACAAGGCCTGTGGCACTACTTTTGCATTCAGTAACCACTTGTGGATAGAGTAGAGAAATTTGATTAATTTCGTCATTACCCAAAGGCTACCCTCCCTCTGTTCTCTTGTATTCACTGCTGAAACCATCTGCGCACCGCATGTGTTGTCATTCAGATATGTTACCGGTTTGTTTACGTTTGAATTTGACAAAACACATCACAGCCAGCATGTTGTTTTCCACAAGGGCTGCTGTGTTTGCTGGCGGGTTACTGTACGGTCACCATCGAGTCCTGCCCACTCTCATACACAGCACACCATTTGTGCACATGACTGCCTCTAAGCCCACTCTCTTTGGTCCTGATTCATCAGCATGTAGGAGTACCACTTCCCACTCTTTAAGTCGTTCTCTGGCATTGTCTTGCAGAAATTAGCCTTCCATTTTTAGCCTGATATCTGCAGTGCTTGTGTTAGCGGATGCTAGATGCGTTTCGGAGGCACGGTGGGGAGTGTTGCACCGCTGGCCGCTGCCAATGCGGATTCTTCACGGCACATTACCGAAGCAAGTAGCAGGCCTGCTGCCGAGATGACTAAATCTGCAGCAGCATTAAGGCTGCGAAAACAACCCTTAAAAAGACTGAAGTGTCATAAAACAGAGCATATGTTGTCTAGCTTAAAATGTACCCCTGTTGGTATTAATGCACATTTCATTTTTTTAAATTGAGGCATCAGAAGAAGAGCACCAGCAGTTCATTTATTTTGGCTCATTTGAGACTTTTGTTGATAACCCTGCTTAAAAGACCAGTCCAGTTAAATAGGTTATTAATGAGGATGACTAGTTTTAGCTTTTCTCTCTTAGATTTACTGTATATATTTTTAGATTTTGTTTTATTTTAGTACTTTTATTTGCATGCTGCATGGTACAAACCTCTCTGAAAAGTTGCGTCTTTAATTCCCTTGTAAGGAATATTTCGGGTTCAACACAAGTTAAGCTCAATCGACAGCATTTGTGGCATTATATTGATTACCATAAAAAAGTATTTTGATTTGTCCCTCCTTTTCTTTAAAAAAAGCATAAATCTGGGTTACAGTGAGGCACTTATAACTGTCCCGTATTATCACATACGTCCCAAATTTTGCCCGAAATTTAGGCGTGCCATACGGGGTACCTCTTGTGCCATATATAAGCATTTAAACACTCAAGGGCACACTGTAAATGTAGTTTATTCGCATGGCATAATGTTGGCAACCCAACAGACACCCTATTACAACGGATAACTTAGAGTCTTGTTTTGTGATTCTTTTTTTTAGTGTTTTGCGTCATGAGCATTTTTTTACTCTATGTCAAGATAAAAATAGTGACACTTTTTAAAAACTCTCTCAAGACCCCTGCATTCTGTTTCATTCCACTGTGCTCCCTCTAGCTGTTTTTGAACACAACAATCTGTCCTGTGTGAATGCCCCCTAAGAAACTCATCTGATCTGGATCCAGTGATCCAAAAAACAGCATAATTATTCAGGGATTCCTTAAAAAGATTAGTCAACTAGTCATTCAGGCAACCCACTGACTAGTCAGTTTTGAAAATATATAGTTTTGCAGAAAAGTCATGTGGACATTAGTTTTTGGAAGAATTAGATGAGAAATGTTTCATATTGGAATCTGACTTTTGATGACAGACTTTGGTATCTTGGCAAATCTGAGCACAGTTGAGAGATCTATTCTGGATCTCTAGACAGTATGGAGCTAGAAAAATTACTAAAGTATGGACATCTGAATTGTGTTATTTCTATTCATGTGACATTTAATACAAATAAAGATTTGTGTGGTATATTTTATAAATCTGTTCATTTTAAATAACAGATTTTCTTGTTTAGATTTTTTAAGAGGTGGAATAAAATTACAGATACAAAAACAAATCTCTGATCATAAAAAAAAAAAAAATAAATAAGGCCAAAAGTCAAGCTTCTGTGTATCACAGGGATAATTAGAGGTTATCAGAATAGTTGAACTGAGCATTTTGGCCGTTCACAGAGCTACCATTATTCTCTGAGTCTGATGTAGTATAGGGTGAATTCCAATACGTGAACCTGTAATTAAAATGTGTTATATTTCCAGCTGATTTAACCTCTAAAATCAAACCAAACTTTATATATAAAAAAACCTAATTCATAATTTTTTTAGTTTGAAATGTCACATGTCCAGAATTCAAATTATATACTGTATATAATGGATATATATATATATATATATATGTATTCTGTCAGCCAGAAACAGAAAACTAAGACTACCAACCATTTGTGTACCTTAGCAGAAATTAAGATTTTTCACACCAGGTGTTGTTTTTCCTGTTGTCTACTGGCCAGTTTTTGTGAGCCTGTGCCCACTGCAAACTCAGTTTCCTTTTCTACTCTGACATTAGTGGTACCCAGAGGGGTCTTCTGCTGCTGTAGCACATCCACAGAAATGCTTTTCTGCATAGCACTATTGTAATGCTTGTTTATTTGGTTTACTCTCACCTTTCTGTCACCTCGAACCAGTCTGGCCATTCTCCATTGACCTCTTGTCAATGCCTCAACAAGGCATTTTCATCCACTAATATATACGTATATATATATATAATGGACACATGTGAGAGTATTGGGGTTATTTGTTAAGGAGAACATTTTAAGAAGCAGGAGACTTGCGCTAAATTTTCCATTTGATCTCAATGCTGTCTAGGAGACTAATGTGATTTTAAAGAGATCTCATTCGTTTCCAATGGGAAGGCGAAATTGGGTGGGGAAATGTGGCATGCACGGCAGGTTCAAACTGACGCCACCCACTTGAGCACTATAGTTTAATATGCCAGTGTGTGTTCTAACCGCCAGGCCATGGGTCAGACATACAAACGATTAATTAGGGTTAGTCAGGGTGAAAGAGCACTCCCTGATGATGGCAGGTCTATCTGCATAAGGAATGGTTTTAGCGCTGCCAAGCCAAATGTCAAGCCTGATGCAGACCAGGGACATGTAAATGAGGCAGCTAATTGCCTCCATTGGATTTTGAAATCAAAGCTCGATGAGCTGCAAAAGGAGCAGCAGAGAAAATTAAACTTCCCCAGTGAGTGACAATCAATGTAAAATAAATAGAATGCAAAGCATGGGCTGTTTCTATCACTTCCACTTTAGTAGATCGTTATTCCATCTCAGATATTGCAGGAAAGTGTTCTGCCGGCCTGGGAGGACATTCACTACTGATTTATCAATACGATGGTTGAATTCATTCATTTAAACAAGTAATAAAGCTAACATTTGCTTTGAATCTTTGCACTGTAAGATCACTTGGATTTCACATGATTTAACAATACTTTCTTACAATAAAATACTGTAGAATATTACTGTGAAATCAATGCAGGCCTGGCAATTTTTGTCATAATAATATTTGTATTTATTTATTTATTTATGTATTTATTTTTAAAAGTGCTGCCTTATGGGGTAATAGTGGTAAATAAGTAACTTTTCTTGAAGTCACCATTATGGAGAAAACAATATACATCCGTTTTTATGTCATGTAACATAGAGAAAATGTAATGATAATTTGATTGAGCAATTTATGCTAATATACAGAATTAATATAATATATTTTAATACTAATGTACATACAGTAAATTCCAACACTTGCGTTGCAATAAATGATAGTTGGACGAATATCAATTTTGAAGAATACAGCAATAATTTTTTAGCTAATTTTATGTCAATGGAAATAGTCATTTGTAACATTATAAACATTATAAATCTTTATTGTAATTTGTGAATTAAACTTGTAAACAGTAGTGTGTAGGTATGTACAGTGTGTGTGTGTGTGTGTGTGTATATATATATATATATAAAGCATAGCTCGTAGCAGTGAAAATACAGAAAATGCATCGAAAATGTTTACAGTCTGGCTTTGGCCATATAGACCTCTCCACATGACCCTGTAATGTTCCAATGGAAATAACTTGTGTTTGTGCTCTCAGAGTCAGTGACATTGGATCAGGCTGTCTGTAGATGACCCTGATAAGGCTGAATTGAGATGTAACTGTGATACAGCATTGATGGTGAGACTGTCCTCTCCAGAAGCCCCTGTAAGATCGCATGAGATCAGGTGTTAATAGATCCTACAGACTGTTGTGGAAAATCAGACAGTTACACTGATACCGGTGTTGACCTATGAAAGCTGTGGGGAAATCTAACATCAAGAGCTGCCCTGATGAGAATATTTGTTCGATATATTTTCTCATCTTTGAGTGTAGACTAAGCAAATATGAGGGAATTAATTTCCCTTCACACCTCTAAATTGATAAATTATTCTTTTTAATATGTACTGTATTCTGTGCAACCTTGCATCTACTGCATGCATTAATAATTTATTTGAGGGTTTTCCAAATATTGGAAATCCATATGCGCACTGTGAGGAAACATGACCTGACCTCTTTTGAATGTGTTTACCTATGTCGCCATAGCAAGGCCAATTGTATATGCCAGTGGAACTGGTATTTTTTTACTGTTTAACCCTAAGAAGAACATACTGTACATGGAGAGAAAATATGTTAGCATTCCCATTCATCTCAGTGGCAGTTGCTCGGCTGGTACGTGCAGCCCCAGAAGTATGCCAAGTGGAAAAAATTGCATACTATCAGAGTATGTACTATATTTGATGAAGGACACATGGCTCGGCCTGTAAAATATTACGTTGTTTAAGTATGCAGGTGAGTAGTATGAATAGATTCCGTATTTACTTCAGGAATGTGAGCATTTTCTCTTGACCCAAATATTTGACATAGTAACAAAAAAAATGTACTCTTGTTTTGTTAAACAAGCACTATTTAAGCACAAGGAACAACTTTCTAGGTATTTATATCACTTACTGTTGAAAAGAGCTTTCCAACCATTTTGAATGTGATGTCTCTTGACCTCACAAGGCATTATGGGATAGAAAAGTGTCCAATCGATCCACACTTCAGAATCTCTTTGGAATAGTAGGTCATTCGTGTTTTTTCTCTTTAACTGGTTTGTGAATTCGAACACCCTAAGCCACTGACATACTGTTTTTGGCATACTACTGTATATAGTAGGGAAGTATGGCTATTCAGACACAGTGGATGTAATGTTTTAGCTGAACTGTAATAGTCATGTGACTGTTCACTTTATATTAGTACTCCTTGCAGCAGACGGGACTATTTCACACGCAAAAATGTCAAGGGGCACATTTTATTTATTAACTAAAAGATCCAGATGTGACTAGCACAATTCACTTGCAGAAATGTTACTTTGTGTATTAGAATATATTTATACACAGTTTAAACAAGATCTTGCATGTACACTGGCGTCTTGCATGTACACTGGCGTCAAAAAGTTTGGAATAATGTACAGATTTTGCTCTTATGGAAATAAATGGGTACTTTTATTCACCCAAGTGGCTTTCAACTGATCACAATGTATAGTCAGGACGTTAATTACGTGAAAATTACTATTACAATTTGAAAAAACACTTAACTACTTCAAATAGTCCTCATCAAAAAATTCTCCACATGCAGCAATGACAGCTTTGCAGATCCTTGTCATTCTAGCTGTCGGATTGTCCAGATACTCAGGTGATGTTTCACACCTCACTTCCTGTAACACTTGCCATAGATGTGGCTGTCTTGTTGGGCACTTCTCATGCACCTTACATTCTAGCTGATCCCACAAAAGCTCAATGGAGTTAAGATCCGTAACACTCTTTTCCAATTATCTGTTGTCCAATGTCTGTGTTTCTTTGTCCACTCTAACATTTTTTTTTTTTTTTTTTTTTTCTGTTTTAAAAGTGGCTTTTTCTTTGCAATTCGTCCCATAAGGCCTGCACCCGAGTCTTCTCTTTACTGTTGTACATGAAACTGGTGTTGAGCGGGTAGAATTCAATGAAGCTGTCAGCTGAGGACATGTGAGGCCTCTATTTCTCAAACTAGAGACTCTGATGTACTTATCCTCTTGTTTAGTTGTACATCTGGCCTAAAGCATAGAGCCTTCATTCCTCAAAACAATGATTGACTGACGAGTTTCTTGAGAATGCTGTTTCTTTTTTTGCCATTTTTGACCTAATATTGACCTTAAGACATGCCAGTCTATTGTATACTGTGGGTGACACCAGTTGGGTGATTCTCACCAAATAAAAATAATATGATCCTAGTTTACTCCATAATTAAAGAAAACCACTAAGAAATTTTGCAAACATCTTTTTTTTAAGATATGTTTCTGGCCATTAAGATTTTTTACATTGTGACATTATTTTCATGACTGCTAGGCACGTTTTACCCCCCAATTCTCCTTACGGCAATGTGTACAAAAAAGATTGTCATAATGATATTCTGATTTTTGAATTTGTTCTTTAACCTGGATTGTCCCAGTCCGGTCACGTCTTGAAACACTTGCAGGCTTTCATTGTAGCTTAAAACACATCCTTGACCTCAGTTCACTACAAGCTGCAATCCTTAGTGTATGCTCCATGCTTTCGATCTCTCTTTTCCTTTTGTCTCTCTGTCTCTGTCAGAACCGCAACTCCCTCTTACTTCTCTTCTTTCTTCCCATCCTGTTTTTTTTTTTTTCACTTTTTCTCTCTCCTCCCCTTTCCTTTCTGGCCATGTAATTTTCTCAGAGGGGAGCTGACAGTGAGTTCTGATGCATGCTTTGGTGAGCCGAAATTGTAAGGGACGTAAACAGTTTGCATGAAAGCAACAAGCCTGCACAGATATATGAAGATGTTTGCCATTGTTTTTTACTGCAGGGTAATTTGCAGACACCAATGTCACACTTCAAATGTTGGATACCAAAATAACCTTTATTTGTTTGGTGGATAGACGTCCTGTTTTTCCTGGGACAGTCCCGTATTAAAGCACTTTTTCCTTAATTATTATGAAAAAATCATGTTTTTTCCCGTATTTCCCCTCTCTTAAACTTTCTCTATCACCTCTGTGGCTTTCTAAGTCACTTAAGTATTATAGTCAAAGGTAACCAAGGATAAACCCAATAAAATCCCACTGCGTTATTTCAAGTATGTGATTGGATTAAACTATCCAATCACAATCCCCTATCAATGCATGTCCGGTTAGTGAACTTAACAGTTTGAAAGAGCACACAGATGAAAAAATGTCAAGGAAGCATGCATGCACATTTAATGAATATCTTCTAAAAGAGTTTCAAATTCTAAAAAGGAGTAACAGACAGAGCCTAGTAAAGTGAGGTTTGAGATTTGAGGATATACGATATCGTGTTCACATGTTCGTACAAAAAAGCATGTGGATGCTGCTAAAAGTAAGTGCGCCACACAAAGTTTTAGCGATTTTTGTTGTGAAGCAAAGTTCCGAATCTGACAAAGTGTACACATGTGAAGGACTTTTTTCTTATCATTCTGTTGTGCACGGCCATAGCTGTGTAGGGATGGAGGAATCATTCATACCCTCTGACATTAAAAAGCAGTTGGATGCCCTGGTTTAAGCAGGTGACGTGTGAGCAGATGACTTCTTTTGTGCAGTGAGAAACTTTTATTCAGCATCGGTGATTACTTCCAAAATTGAAGAACACCAAAAAACTTGAGTGGGCCCTACTGAGAGACATCCCAGAGTGGAAAGACATTCGGAGCGGCCTCGAACACTTCTACTCCAGAATCCCCGGTCTTAGTTCGATTGATGAAACCACGCTCTTTGATGAGTGGGCGTGCGTGAAAAGCATCGTCACTAGTTGCATAACTGAGTGGAACATGAACAAGACTGCCATGTCTGAGAGATGGACTAATGTTTTTTGTGAGCTGGAGGGCAAGACCCTCAACTTTGGAGTCTTAGCCAAGGTCTTGGAGTTTGTTTTATGCCTGCTTGGGACATCTGCATCTGTGGACCGTGTGTACTCATTAATGAACACAGCATTGACACCAGATAAGTTTAGACTTAGTGTAACAGTCACGTCATACATCTTCAATTTGGATTGGACTGCTCTGCATTTTATGATATACACTTGGAAGACTATAGCACAATGAGAAAAATTGCTGCCAGCGAAAAGTACAAGGTGACAACAGTTACAGATGCAGATGCACCCTCTGCTTCACATTGATCTGTGCCTAGGTAAGGATATGTCAATTTCATTTTTGCTGGGAGGGGGCTGTCCCGTTTTCCACAAACAGGAATCTGGTCACCTTATTTATTAGCAAAGGGGCATGGCATTCAAATTGTGAAAAGGACTTCAGACCCCATCGGCAGGACATTTGTAGACAAAATGTAAATAAATCTTCTACAAAGGTTGTCTTTTGAAGGGTTACATCAATGCAGAATTCACTGATTCAGCATTCACATGGGTTGTTAGGTGAATGTGTTTCATCTCTGCTAGGGAGCTTGCCCTAATGCAAATTCATGGTCTGATGCTTTAACTCACGGCTCAAATAGAGCTTCCATAATCCTGCACTGTCTGTATCTACCTCAGAAAGCAACCTTAGGGAAATCTGGGTTTCAGCATTTACGCAACTTTCTTAAACTTTATTTTTTTATGGCAGAATGCTTGTTTTTACTGTTCATACTGTAACTATTGTCATATGCTAACAACTTTATGTATGTTTGTGGTTACTATTATTCTGTGAGCGATTTACTAGCATCATACTCACTTACCACCCACAATCCAGTTTGACCAGGCAGGCCGATGAACCAAACTGGGGTGCGTTTTTCAAAATCATTGTTAGCCAACTATGGTTGCAAGTTTCGTCGTTACCAACATAGTTCACTGACTCTAACGAACATTCAAAAAAACATTACAAAAAAGTAATTGGAGCTACAGTGCTTTATCACACACTATTTCTGTCAGAGAACATAGCTTTTATGTGTTTATGTTAACTTATAAGTGCCGTTTATATGTTTTTTGAAGAGTGCACATATGCATCTGTTCTCAAGTGCGCTGGGAGAACCCCAAAGTCTTATATAGATGCTAACACTACTACTGTCGCATTACACAGTGCATCGCAAACTGCGAGCTAATTCTGACAATTTATGCATTGGACCCGGAAATTGCATCTCGAAACCGAACTGTCCATTCAACAACTGGACTAGAACCCCTAGTCATAAAACTGATTTCGATTGAAAATAGTAAGTGAAAGCTGAGATTATATCCTAAAATAGATTATCAATCGATAACCCACCAGCGGAGTTCTAGGAACAAGAACAGTTAGACTCGAGTCTGTAACTGAACATGAGCTGTTGGAACCAATAATAAGAAAACCGTTTATGTCCACGTTCGCAAACAAAAATGCATGTAAGTCCAATTAAAATATTGAACAGTTCATTAACAGATGTGTAATGATCTAATTCTATTTATGGTGCTAGATGTGACTAATTATGTTATTTTTTTATTCATTTCGTAAGATTGTTTATGAGAAAATTAGTTTTACCATGATCTTGAAAATTAATTTTTTTTGGCGATACATGCTTTTCATCAGAGAGCGACAATATATTCTATTTTGTTACATGCTTTATTGTTTAATGCATCATTTATACTATTTAAAACTTTATTTGTAGAACTTGTGCTAGAAATCGGTACTGTCTCTTTAAGAAAACCGGCAGTTCTGCAAAGAGCTTCTGTAAAGAGTGTCTATAAATGAGCTTATATTAAGGAGAGAAGACTTAAATGGCTTCTTTACCTTTCTTTATTACAGAAATTTGTAGTCGTTTAGCGTGAAATTTGGTCACAAATGCAAGAGACTTAGACTCGCATTGTAGAGATATAGTGAAAAATCGATCAATCGAATCAATATTGAGCATTGGAATGTACATTTTTATCCAGTCCTAGTATAATCCCTAAATATGCTTCTGATCTAAAATGGGTATCTGCACGGAGTGTTTGAAGCCTGGTTTCACATGAGTGTTGCGCAAGCCACCGAAGTACCACTCGTGCATATGATCCGCTCTGCTCCTTTCCGTCTCTTGAAATGCAGATGCACACATCTCCAAAAGGCTGTCCCACTATGCGTGCTCCAGAGAAAGGATAGCGCAGTGCAGATCATTTGCACGAGTATATCGGTCTGCCCTCAATATCGTGGCACAGAGCACGAAATTAATGCATCCCATTTGAATTCTACTGCAAATTTTCTACTACTAAGCATTAAGAAGTTATTCAAACATAGTTAACGCCTAGACAGCCCTGACTTCGATGTCCATTTTAGGATATCGTCATACCTCAAAAAAGGTCTAAAAGTCTCAGGAAACAGTAAATGTGCTGTAATAGTGCATGATCATTTTAAAATGATGTAATTTAAAGAACTGTCCTTTTCAGAGCAAAACAATTTGGATTGAAAACTGAATTTAGAAGTTCACGTTTTAATCAAAATTCTTGCTTGTTTTCAGCACGAGAGGAGAATGTGGCGACGTTCAGGGGTTCGGAGTTCTTCTGCTACGACTTGTCACAGAATCCCATCCAGAGCAGCAGCGATGAGATCACATTATCCTTTAAGACCTGGCAACGCAACGGTCTCATTCTCCACACAGGCAAGTCGGCTGACTACGTTAACCTAGCACTGAAGGATGGTGCCGTTTCGTTGGTCATCAACCTGGGCTCTGGAGCTTTCGAGGCCATCGTTGAGCCTGTCAATGGAAAGTTCAACGACAATGCCTGGCATGACATCAAAGTGACACGCAACCTGAGACAGGTAATCACGAGACGGCGGCAACTCTTAACACTCCTCACAGCTAGCTGGAAAACTAGCCAGTTTTTAGTTCAAATGTAGTTAGGTTATAGTTTGATAATCAGTCATCGTTTGGAACTTGTTTTGGAACTGTCACTACTAAAATATGAAAACATTTACCTACATTGTAATTTGTCAATTGTTTTCCTAATAGTGCCAGAAATTAATGTTTTTAATTTCTCTTGCATTCTGAAATCTTGTAGTCTTTATTTCCCTGGCTTGTGATAACGTAAAGCTCAATCTTAAATCCTTTCTGTTTAGGCTCCTAAGCACTACAAATGAATGTAAACGTTGAAAGTTTCAGCTTTGAAATCGTCTTACAACACTTTAGACAGTAGTGGACAGTTATTATGCTTCAAATGTATAGGTTTTACACGCAGGTGCCTTGCTCAGTCAAGACCAATGATAAGACTTGGTTTGCTAGCAATTTAATTTAGCCGAACAAATAGTTTTGCAGTGAATCTTAAAATAGTTTTCTTCACAGAAGAGACCAGGGGCCTCTTTTATAAAGACATGTGTTTAATCACCCTAAGTGTTAATGTGCGATTATTTCTTAAATGTACCCATGAATGAATAATGAAACGTCTGTACTGCATCTATACGATTTTTCCCTTGCTTTATTATTACCACGAATCACATTAAAAACGTGCGCACATGAACGAATCACATCCACATATTACATTGAAGGACAGAACACATTATAAAATGCATACATAACATTATTAAAGTGTAGTATGTGAACTATTTCAGTTTATTAACCCAAGCAGCTCTTTCAAATCACATTTTAAAAATCACTATTAGAATAATTGATCATGTTTACATGCTCCTCATATTTCTGTTGTAATATTCCTGGATAGGCCTGTATGGTAAACAGCATAATCTGAATAAACAAAAACAAATATGTTTTCTCCTTGCTCCAATAATGTGTTCTTGACATGTTACAACTACTTGTTGTCTTGTGGATCTCATTGTTGTTTTCTTATGGATATGCACAGGTATATGCAGATATTATAAATATAAACAGTTGATATTCAGAATAAAAATCATCATGACACATATATACCCATTCAATTTATTCATTCAGTCAGTCACTTGTTCACACTTGAATGACTAAAAATCATCTGTAAATCAAGTCAGAGCACATTGGCGTGGTGGTGCATTTGCACAGAAACATTCAAATGCATCTCAGTTACCATATACAGTGGCTGTTTTGGCTTATTTGATGCCTTAGGCAAAATCCGATGTGATCCCTTTACCCCTCTAAAAACACACAACACAAAACAATTATGGATTTTTACGATGTTGACAAGTTATTATTATTACAGAACTATGCTTTAACACACAAAATATATCAGAAGGACTCAAAGGATAGTTCACCCCCAAAAACAATTCCCTCATCATTTACTCACCCTCATGCCATCCCAGGTATGAATGCATTTCTTCTTTCTGCTGAACACAAGCAACAAATTTTAGAAGAATATCTCAGTTAAATTCCATGTCTTCGGAAGTGACACGATTAGTGTGGCTGAGAAACAGATCAATAATTAAGTCCTTTTTTTACTGTAAATCTCCACTTTCACACCTGAAAGTCACATGTGATGCCAGTTTAGTTTCACTTTCACATCTGAATGTGAAAGTTGAGATTTGGAGTAAAAAAGGATTTAAATCTGTTTCACACCTATCATATCGCTTCTAAAGTCATACTAGAGTCTTATGGATTACTTTTCTACGCCTTTATGTGCTTTTTTGTCCTTCAAATTTATGGCCACCATTCACTTTATGGACCTACAAAGCTGAGATGTTTTTCTAAAACTTTTTTCTAAAAAGTTTCTGGAATGGCAAGAGGGTGAGTAAATACAGAATATATATATATATATATGGTCACTTTGAAGATGCTAAAATATAACACAGTTTAGATTTATTTTGGATTTTTTTTTTTTTTTTTGTCACAACAAAATTCCCATAGTTCCATTTCTATTATTCCATAGTTGTGATGACATTACTGTTCTTCTAAAATGTGTGTGTGTGTGTATATATATATATATATATATATATATATATATATATATATATATATATATATATATATATAATGGCAAATTATTTTAACATTTAATTTACATTTACTTATACATACTGTGACTTTAATTGCACAATTAATCAGAGTCAATAAAGAAAGAAAATGGCAGAGTACTTACAGATTGCTGCTTGTGCTATTACACTTAACCCTCCCTTCCTAATTTTCATTGATGCTACAGTAAATAATTAATTACTTTTAATATCATGTCTGACCAGCAATCACATGGTTGACAAAAATTTTCTCAAGACCACTGAGGTGATGCTGTGTCATGGTTTACCTGTACCTGGACATGGTTATCTTACTTACTGTATATATACACACACACACACACACACACACACACACACACACACTCACACTGATCAGCCACAACATTAAATCCACCTACCTAATATCGTGTAGGTCCCCCTCGTGCTACCAGTTCCGGCTCTGACCCGTCGAGGCATGGACTCCACAAGACCTCTGAAGGTGTCCTGTGTATCTGGTTCCAAGCGTTAGCAGCAGATACTTTAAGTACTGTATTCATAGATCTTGTTGGTCAAGCATACTGTAGATGCTCAATTGGATAGAGATCTGAGGAGTCATGTTCCTCAAACCATTCTTGAACAATTTTTGTAGTGTGGCAGGGCACATTACCCTGCTGAAAGACGCCACTGCCATCAGGGAATACCGTTGCAATGAAGGGGTGTACGTGTTCTGCTACAATCTTTAAGTAGGTGGTACGTGTCAAAATAAAATCCACATGAATGCCAGGACCCAAGGTTTCCCAGTAGAACATTTTCCAATGCATCACACTGCCTCCGCCGGCCTGCCTTCTTCCAGTAATGCATCCTGCTGCCATCTCTTCTCAAGGTAAATGACGCACACGCACCCAGCCGTCCACATGATCTAAAAGACAACATGATTCATCAGACCATGTCACCATCTTCCATTGCTCCATGGTCCAGTTCTGACGCTCACGTGCCCATTATAGGCACTTTCGGTGTTGGACTGGGTTCAGCATGGGCACTCTGACTGGTCTACGGATACGCAGCCCCATATGCAGAAAGCTGCGATGCACTGTATATTCTTTCAACATTATATCATGGACAGCATTAGGTTTTTCAGCAATTTGTGCTACAGTACCTCTTCTGTGGGATCGGACCAAATGGGTTAGCCCTCGCTCCCCACGTGCATCAATGTGCCTTGTGCGCCCATGAACCTGTCACCGGTTCACCGGTTCACCGGTTGTCCTTCCTTGGACCACTTTTGGTAGGTACTAACCACTGCATACCAGGAACACCCCACAAGACCTACCGTTTGGAGATGCTCTGACCCAGTCGTCTAGCCATCACATTTTGGTCCTTGTCAAAGTCGCTCAGATCCTTACACTTGGCCATTTTTCCTGCTTCCAACACATGAAATTTAAGAACTGACTGTTCACTTGCTGCCTAATATATACCACCCATTCACAGGTGCCATTGCAGCAAGATAATAAATGTTATTCACTTTAACTGTCAGTGGTTTTAATGTTTTGGCTGGTCAGTGTAAATGTATGCGTTTTATAAACAAGGCCCCAAGTGTTCTCTTCTGAAAAAGCTTTCAATTATTTAGTTTTAGTATGAATTACATATCTGTAGGGTTGCTGTAGGCTATGTTTATGGATTCGGTGAGTTTTCTTTGGCATCATGCTCGATTTGTTTGGCTGACCTTAAACTTCACTGGCAGGTGAGACAGATTTATATGGAGTGAAAATAAGATGAGGGCTTGGCAAGTAAGTGCATTTTTCATGTCACTCATATGTTCAGACTGGTAAAAGATGTAGCACAACCGTCACCGATATTTTTAGAGTTTGAGCGGACCAACTTGAAGGACCTCCTCTCTTCTCCCTTTTTCTCATTAAACTCTTAATCTATTCTCTCTATCTCTTATCTTCTTTTTGGAAGAAACAGATTTCTGAGACTAACACTTATCATTCATGGGATCATTTTTTATTACTAACCTGTTTCTAACCAAACTAATGTACTAACACCCTAATTCTTCATCATTAATTTCTTTCTCTTTTAATTTCGTCCATTTATTAACAACCATTCTGTTCACTATTGTTTTGATTTCCTTTCTCCCCCCTTGTTCCTGAAAAGCACTCAGGCATTGGACACGCTATGGTAAACAAACTACATTGTCTGGTAGATATCATTCTTATTGTCCTTTTTTTTTTTGGTTTGCCGTGTGTCCCTCTCCCAATCTTTCTTTATACTTTGAGTTTCATTCTAGACACTCTTTTCAAAAAGTGAGGAAATGGGTTTGTATTACCAGGACTTTTCACACAACCCCCAACCCCCACCCCCCTTTACCCCTCTCTCAAACTTCCCACACTTCTTTTACGTTTTCGTTATTGATTTATCATGCTGACTTTTACGTCCTCACGTTAATGTTACATAGAAATTCACATCAACACAAGGACTCTCACAATAACTAGTAAAGTGTCTTTTCTCCAACACCAAGTCTCCATTTTTTGCGAGGACTGTCGGCAGTAACTGACAGAGGATTTCCAACAAGGGAAATTTCCACCTATAGTAGAACATCCCAAAAACGAAGAGAAACTCTGGGAACTCTGGCAGTTGATACCTCAACAGCACTCATAGCATGTCCTCACCAGATCCCCATCATCTCATTCATCAATCATACATCACCACGACTAACAAACACTACATTCAATGTATCACTCTGTGTAATCCCCTTTGTTGGTTTTTGTGCTGTGTTGTGTGGCATGGCCTTCCTGCTGAAGCTTGTTTCAGTTTGGCATGGCTGCTTCCTGATAGGCTGGGTTATTCCTGTTATGCGGTCCCTTTTGTGCTCTGTAACTTTCAAAACATTTTGTAATTTAAAGAAGCATTTTTTATAAAGCACCTTTCAGTATGCTCTGGTAACTCAGCTTTTAATTATAACTCGACCTTGTTCACCTAACATAATGGAAATGTGCTGAAGTTAGCCAGTGCTCACTGAGGGATTCAGAGTTAGTTTACACGTCAACTTAAATTTGTGTAACATAATGTGGACATTTCAGATTATTATCACAACGATTTCATCAAACAGAATGGAACCATCAAATAACACAAAACATCACAGGATTCATACAATCCGTTGCTAATACTTTCTTATGTGCCTTTATTGTAAATTATGGCAATTGCTGGAGGATTATGCCCTTAATGAACTGTATTTTGTTAGTTAGGGATATCTACAGATGACTAACAACATGGCAAATAAAATCGAAGACATAGGTTAAACCTATGAATTTTTTTAACTTTTAATTTTTTAATAAGACATTTCAATTGGAGAAAGGAAACAAGAAACTCTCCGCACACTATCAGAACTTGCATTTAAAAAATATTTATTTAGCAACGTTTCGGTCTCACGACCTTCATCAGGCATGATGCCTGATGAAGGTCGTGAGACCGAAACGTTGCTAAATAAATATTTTTTAAATGCAAGTTCTGATAGTGTGCGGGAGTTTCTTGTTTGCAGATTTTCGACCAAATTATTATTTTATTTTTAATTTTTTTTGGTCGTTTTTTCCTACGCACCTATTATCTGCAGGTGTGCGATGGTTTGTTGTTAATTGGAGAAAGGAAAAATAAAATGAATAAACACCTGGGATATTTTTTTCAAATTACTGTAAATTGACATGGAAAAAATGGAAACATCTACTCAGTGACATTATTCAAAATAAAAGTCCCTTTCAAGGCCTCTTAGAGGCCATCTTGGGAATGCGCCCAAGTAGAGGTCTGCGCGGGATTCATTGTGCTGACCTGCTCACGCCCGCTCCCACGAGATTCAGTCCCGCTCGCATACAAATATGTCATATTTTGTTCCGCTCCCTACTGCAACTTTCACGTTTTGTTCCGCTCCCACCCGCAAAAGCCAGCAGGTAGAGGTTTACGCTGATTTTTCAGTCCTGCTCCCGTAAGATTCTGACATGCTCATGCCTGCTCCGGAGTCATCGGCTATTTTTTCCAATTCCCAAATGTAAAAAAAAAAAAAAAAAAAAAAGTGAAAGAAAAAATGAAAAAGGGAAAAAACGGCTGGCAAAAGGGAGGTGCTTTACCTTGCAGTCGCATACGACCGAAAAATTCCAATTGTTCCAATTTCTCCCATTTTAATACAAGTGAATTCACCCTCATGTTCTCTTAATTGTAATATTGTAATAAAAGAAAACAAACTAATATGATTTTAACATTTGTTATTTTAATATTTTATCCAGTTCAGAAATGTACTGCATAACAGGAATGACCCAGCTGTTGTGCCTTTTGTTCCTCCTCCTTTCCATGGAATCAACCAATCATCCATCCCTCTCATGTTTATTCAGTATGACTTCTTTGAAAAAGGATAAAATGTATGATTTTCCCATTGGCTAATGCCTTCCTTTAATGCATGCATGTACAAGTGTGCGTATGTGTTAGAGAGTCTGTTAATGTGTACGATTGAGCGTGTGATATTAAATAACGTACCCCTCCAAAACAAGTACAATCAATTTGTCCTTGGTTTTAACATTTACTAACCTGTAATTAGTAATCTTCCAAACCAGATAAGAATTCATTTTCTTAACCCATCAAAGATGAAGAAAATATTCATCAGCAATATTTTCTTTACCTATCCTCTGAACCTATACTGAACTTATCCAGACCAATAGTCCAGAGTTTTAGCACCAACCAACCCATTATGAAAAAAAAAAACATATCTTTCAAATAAATAAAGAACATGAGAGATAGTACGGTCAGGCTGAAATCACATCCATTAATAAGTTAGTAATTGGTTGTCTTTCTATATTGTCATTATTTAACAGGTCACTATATCGGTGGATGGTATACTGACCACCACAGGATACACACAGGAGGACTACACAATGCTGGGCTCTGATGACTTTTTCTATGTGGGGGGAAGCCCGAGCACAGCCGACCTGCCTGGATCTCCAGTCAGCAATAATTTCATGGGTTGCCTGAAAGAGGTTGGTGCTTTAGATGCACAAACACACACATGCACACAGTGGGGTTGTTAATGGACACGTAAGTTACTGCATGCAGTGGCCTCAAAGTATTTGGACACTTCAGTCACACTTTGAAATGTCTGAATGCAATTGCATTGCAAACTAATGATTCGAGACTTTTTACAGAAGTAAATTCACTTTTCTGAGAGATTTTTTTTAATTTATTTTTTTTTTACCATCAACCAACTGGTGTGAAGGTGATTTTAGTGGATGTGTCTATGAAGTAAATTCCCTTCAAGTCTGCTCAGAGTAACTGTTATTAGTCCACTGTTTGCAATGTTTATTTATGTATTTGTTTATTTTAAAAGTCACAATAATTTACTGTTCTTCAACTATTTAATAAAACTTAAATGATACCCATACCAGACGGCAGCTACATGTGGCTCTCTCTCTCAAACTGCCGCATCCTGCTGCACCTATCCCTCTCCTTGGCTGATTAGCCCGATTGGGTGCCGGACGTGCATAGTCACTTTTTCCCGCCTCTCTAGAACTGTGGAGGGGGACAAGGGGAGGAGAGGGAAAGGGCAAAGCAGAGCGACAGTGAGAGAGAGAAAGAGAGAGAGAGGAGAGAGAAAAAAAAACTTGCTCGCTGGTTCCCAGATACGCCGTCTCCTGGTCCTCCACTCCTCAACCCTCTGGCGGACAAAAGCCACTCCTCCCTGGGTGGACCGGAGCAAGTCCTCCAACCCCTGGCGGATGGAACACCCCTTCGCGTTTTGGCGGCCGTTCCTCCGTGTTCAGGTGACCAGCGGCTGCTCCTTTGGGGGGGTGGCAGTGGCGAGGACTCCTCGACAGCGCATCCCTCCTCCCTATTTAATCCTTAAGTAATATTTAATAAAACAAAAAGACCCAAAACACTAACGCACACACGGAAGCTGCATGTGGCGCGCGCTCTCTCTCTCTCTCTCTCTCTCTCTCTCTCTCTCTCTCTCTCTCTCTCTCTGATTAGCCCGATTGGGGGCCGGACGTGCATAGTCACGGCCCGGCCCCGCCCTCCTCCTCGTCCAAGGTTACTATAGTCATTGTTACTACAACACCACTAAAGTGCTAACGATGGTCACTACATGGATACTACAGTATTACTCTAGTAAAACCAAGGTTAATTTTATCTAAATAATAATAATAAATAGCATGTTTACTACAGTTATGATTACTATAATATTGTTATCATTAAATCATGAATACCAAAAAAAATAGTAGTCATGGTTACTGCAATATTACTTTAGTAGAAGCATGGTTAATTTTCACAAGCGTTGATAACAAATATTGTGGCATTAACATTAACATTAAATTGAACAAAATTCAAATGTTATTTGAACTGCAATGTGATAAACATAAAAGAAAAATGTGGACGTGTTTTGTCACAGCTCTTCTTCAATTGTTATTTTTAAAGGGATAGTCCACCCAAAATTGAAAATTATCCCATCATTTACACACCCTCCAGCCATCCCTGATGTGTATGACTTTTTTTCTGAATGAAAAAACAATGAAGATGTTTAGAAGAATATCTTAGCTCTGGTGGTCCTCACAATGCACGTGAATTGTGACCAGAACTCAGAAGGTCCATAAATGACATAAAGGGGTATAAAAGTAATCTGTATGACTCCAGTGGTAAAATCTATATCTTCTGAAGCAAAATAATTATGGAAGGCAGATTCTTTAATTTATATAAATGAATAAAAGTATTTATAAAAATTAAAATGAAATCCAGATTAACCATTTCAATATTAAAAATTGCCTGCAAAATGCAGGATGTGTGTGCAGATTTAGAATGATAAATATAAATGATTGAAAAGAGAATGATTAGGATGAAAAAGGGTAATTTAATCCAATTACAAGTACTCGATTTGTAATCCGATTATTCAGTCCAGATTGCATGGTGAATAAATGGTAAATGGTCTGCACTTATATAGCGCATTTTTTAACCTTAAAGGTTACCAAAACGCTTTACACTGTGTCCCATTCACCCATTCACACACCAATGGCGGCAGGGCTGACATGCAAGGCGCTACCCTGCCATTGGGAGCAACTTGGGGTTCAGTGTCACGCCCAAGGACACTTTGACATGTGTATTCATGTGGGCTGGGAATGGAACAGCCAGCCCTGTGATTAGCTGCCGACCCGCTCTATCACCTGAGCCACAGCCATGTAATCTGTTACTACCCAGCACTGGCTGTATGCAATTCATCCCCTGCTTTGTTGTCTGCGCAGTTCCGGATAGCAATGTACTGTATGTGCTGTATGCTCTTTAACGGCCTCTCTGGGACTGTTGGCTCTCTTGTTGCTTGCCTGTGTCTCATCTGATTGAAATATGTGTTGCTTCCCTCCCATTCATTCATTAATTTATTAATTAGTTGTGAGTATTTTTTGTTATAATAATAATAATATTGATCTACTGACACAAAAATCATGGCTGGTAGTATTAAAAGTGATCAAAATCTCTTTGGTTGTTTGGAATTGGTAGATTTACATCACTAACAAACAGTCTCTGGTAGACACTTTGGGTGCTTCTCATTTCTTAAACTGTGCATCTACAGCATTTCCTTGCTCCTCCGTCCTCGAGCCTGTGACCCAGAAGCCAATTAAAGTCCGTCATCATTAAGGATGTATCAATTCTCTAAATGCACCGCAAGGAGCCAAGGACCAAGGAAGGACATTTCATTTAAAAAATCTGCCTTGTTTTGATTCCTCCATCCTCATTTACATTCTTTGCTCTGTTCCTCGTTTCCTAAGAGGGAGCAGCACCCTCTATGTGCACTATAAAAATGTTTTTTTGCCACATTTACTGATTGGCTGATTTAATTTAATGACTCTTGCGGTTGGCTCCATTATTAGATCTAATTATGGAATGGAGACTGTAGAATGCACTCCTAGTCAACATCCTACACAGTCAATGTAGTAAACATCCTCCCTCCTCTAAAGTGACATTCACGGCTGCATTCATGGATGATGTGACCTCCTCTCACAGTTTACCACCTACAGACACAATCCAGGTCCCATTAGGAGCTGTGATCACATTTAAATGCATACACGTATGCAAAGAAACACGCACATTCGAATCTCGCAGTAGCCGACACTCACGGGTGGTCTGTAATAAGCATCATAATGAAAGGTCACCTTGTCTGTGCTGTTTAATCTGCCACTGTGTTCTTCTGCTTCCTATTGCGCTCTCTCTCTATCCCCAGAACAGCTATTAATATCAGATGCGTAGCTGTGGATGTGCCAGTGCCTGTCCCTGCCACATTCTCAGACACAGCCTGTGCCAACAGTGATGAAAGACTTGCCGAGTTAGAATTACCCAAGGAGTTCTAAAAAGGGCAGGCACTTTATTTCAGTTAAAGCCGGGGCGAGAGGAGCAAAGCGTCCTCTGAGCAAGGGATCGTATCTCATTTAACACGCTCTGTTTTATGATAGCATTGATGAAGTGTCACATCTTCGGGCCTAAATTTCGTTCGTACCCCAGGCGTGAATAATTTCTGTGATTTAATATAAAATTCATGTGAAATTGTTCGAAATGGAATGCTTGCTTACTATTTACTAAATACTTCCTACAATTTTGTACAAACATGGTGGGGGGCATATTATGTATTCTTGATCCCCAAAAAATACAAAAAAATAAAAACGCAGTTCTGACTTTATAATCTCGCAATTTTTGCTTTATTTCTTGCAATTGCAACTTTAGGGCTCGTAAATGCATGTTTATATCTCGCGGTTGTGATTTTATTTTATATAAAAATATTTTATGATAAATAAAGTAAAAATTGCTAGATATAAATTTGAAATTGCTATTTTTGTATGCACTCAGTAATTTTTTTTCCTCGTTAAAAAAATGTACTCCAACTAAATAAATTGTAATTTTAAAACATTTGTAAAAAATCATGACCGCTCACATGAGGTGAAGACTCCACTCATATCAGTAACCTTATAAAATCTGTTTAAATCTACATGGAGAGGGTCCTCTCATGGGGGCTGCCATATTGAGATCACATGACCAGCCCGAGTGCTACTTGCTTTATCTCAGTAACTACCCTGTTATTGGGCACTTTCACTGTTAGGGGCCGTTTACACTGCAATGTTTTCAATTAAAAACAGAAAATGTTTTATGCGCTTTGGCTGTTCATTTACACGACAACAGCATTTTGGGGCATGACGCATACTTTTGAAGACAGTTTCAAAGTGCAGGTTTTTGAAAACTATGCTGTTATCATCTATGTGTAAATATACAAAAACGTGAATTTGTGAAAAAAATGACGTTGTGCGCACGTGCATTACGTGTTCAGTCGTTATGCATGAACTTCGAGAACTTCGACCTTACCTCCAGGGTGAGCAGACCAACATGAGAACACCAGTTGGAGTCCTTAAAAAGGTGGTGTGCTTTATAGTCCAGGGTCACTTGTAATAATAATGCAACCTCTTTAAAAAAGCTTACACAAATCATTTTAATTCTGGCATTTCACTGGGATTTCTCAATTAATAGGGAAAAATAAGGTGTATGCATCAACACTGTAACTGGATCGATCCCTTAAATCCGTTAATTTTTTTCTCACATATATCAGCATCCACAGAACCATTGATATTAGGAAAATCGTTTTGTAAAATGAACTAGCAATAACTGTGAATGGGCAACTTTTTCTTGTGAACTTTGTGTACTGTTTGTTTGACTATAAATATGTGTGAGTTACCATTTATTACACTCCATAAACATGAATTATATCTGCATTCATATTCAGCATTTTTCGGTTTCATAGAGGAGCACACACACACACACACACACACACTTTTCTTTGTCTCAGTGTTGTAACAATATACCTGAAATAATTACTCATTTAATGAATGTACTGTACTTTTTCTTGTGCAATGTTTGGAATGAAAGATAGCAAGCTGTTTCCAACTTGTAATTGTTGATGTTCAGACTCATTCAACTTCTGTACATCTACACAAGATTAAGGGACATGTGTACAGCCAGACTGATCTCACAGTTAATTCAGAAAGAGTACAGGTTGACTTTTTCTGAGCTAAACTCGGCCTGTGTTTATTTAAATTCAAAGTGGTCAAATCAGGAAGTGTTTTTTTAACCTATGGGCACGTGTGAGCTCCAGCTTCCAGGGGCCGTTTGCACCAGCTATACATAAGTTACAACTTAGCCTAGTTGTGGCGTAAATGGGCAATTCACGCACTACTCAATATTTTAACATTGCACAATTAAACTTAGGTAGATCAAAACCCTACGTATAAACTCAATATTTACGGAAGCATCCGTCCAGGAGTAATGGTTGGAATAAAAAAGAAGAGTGATATTTTATGACATCATCAATGAGTTCATGTTTTGCATGACAGGTTTCAATCCTTTCGACATATATGATGATGTTGGCATTTACACTCGTTTACATTTACGAGAGAGAGAGAAGCTTAATTTGAACTCTTTGGCTCTGAAAAACTCTTTAGCATGAAACCGATCTAACGGTGCAGTTTTCAGGGTGCGTCGCCCAGTGTCAAGTTTCAACACATTCAAAATATATATTGGATATTAAAATGAATAAATGTCTATTTTTCTAGCCTGTTGTATTAGTATTTATTTATCTATCAATCCTTATTTATTTTAGATACAGTTGCTATATATTGTTATTTACACAGGGCAAATATACTATTTATTAAATCTACTTTTATGTATCGTATTTTAATGGGGATATAATGTTTTACAGCTGACAGTTACATGAGCAAACAAGGTTTGAACATCAACTGTAACATGATAAAACTAAAATGGATGGGTTTTTAACACTTCTGTGTCAAATTTGATGGCTGTTTATTGGATCAATTTAGGTAAACATCATACTATATGCATAACTTTATGGAGAGTTTACGACCTACTAGTTAAATCTTGTCTTAAGGACAGGTGGTGCAACCAAATTACACACTGACTTAGTTACAAACTAACTAGTAGTTACTAGGCTCTTAGTGTGAACTGTACATCCCAACTTACGTATGACCTTTTGCACAGCTGGCGCAACCCTACCCAATTGAAATGCCAACAGAGGGGTGCCAAAAGTGAGTTGCAAAGCAAGTTTTTTGTTGTTGATGTAAGTGATGTAATGGAGTAAAGTTGAATGCATATATTATAAACCTTTCCCCCAAAGCCCAACCCTAAACCTAACCATCAATTGAGTAAAAATGTAAACATGGAGGGAAAATGAAACCACCCAGTCCCAGTTCATCACTGATTACGCGAACATGATTACTTCCTGGTTTTGACGTAGGACGAGAACATGGGTCTCGGAACCTGGGAACGACCAGCACATTTTTCACTTTTCTTTTATATTCCACTGAAAAAAGTAATTCATACAGGTTTTGAATGAGGGTGAAGGTGAACTAACCCTCAGACTACTAACTGCTGTTTACATGGAGCACATCTCCATCAGGAATACAGTAACGCATTATTAGAAGTTCAAATAAAAATAGTCGTACCTCAAAATGATGATTTATAAAACATACAGTATTATACTGAAGAAGGGCTTTCATAAAATTCAAGCTTCACATTTCAGCTTTTGCTCCTTTCTTGCTTTGTCTGCTAGGCTTCTGTTGTAATAAATATGTTTTCTGTTCGTTTTTGCGTTTTGTATTTCTGTGCTAATTTACCAGGAAAGGAAGGAAACATAATATCAAATTACAGCATTTTCAAAATTTGCAATTAATCACAAATAACTATGAAAAATAATGTGATTAATCGCAATTAACCATGGAAAAAAAAATAATGTGATTAATCGCAATTAACCATGAAAAACCATGTGATTAGTCACAATTAACCATGAAAAACCATGCGATTAATCGCAATTAACCATGAAAAATCATGCGCTTAATCACAATTATCTGGGACAAATCATGCGATTAATCACAATTAACTAGGAAAAATCATGAGATTAATCACAAATAACTAGGAAAAATCATGTGATTAATCACAACTAAATATTTGAATCGACTGACAGAACTCATTTTCACAATTTTAATAGAAGAAATTTTTCTTTTTACAAATATTATCGTTGTTATTATTAACAAAAACGTAATAATTGTTTTACCTAAAAAAAAATAATAACATGCTCAAATATACTGAAACTAAGATTAAATAAATTTTCTTCACTCCAAAATGAACTAAATATAATAAAATATAGTACAAATTTATTTCACTTTTAATTTTGATATACAGTATGTTTGAAAATGTAAAATGTTAAACCTTGAATGTGAAAATTCTGCTGGATCGCAATAACCAAGTCGACCCTGAGGACGTTGACAGTGATAAACACATTTGAATGTTATCAGTTAACACATAAAATTTGGTAGCCCTAAAATAATAAAACTTAATTTAAACTACTGTAAATAAAAAAAAAAAATATTATAATAATTAAACCGTAACTAGACAAAATTGAAAAAGTCAAAACTAAAATAAAACTATAGTAACAATAATAGAATAAAAACTCACACACATCAAAGAAAACTACATTGAAAGTACAAATTGAAAATAAACTAAGAGTCAAAACTAAATAAAAAATTAAAAAGCCTGTATTGATATTTTTTCCACCGACCAGTCTCTCCATCTCCCATCACTCTTTAGTACATCTCTCTCACTGGCTGCTTTTCTCTGCACACCTACATGATCTATGTGTTTACACCATGAGCACTCCTCATTAATACTGAGCCTAATGCAGCGGCCAGCTGTGCCCCATAACAAGCTAAGACACCGATCCAATAGAGATTAGGGTCCACTCCCCACCTAAGAATGCCCCGATCGATACAGACAAAAACCTGATCGCTGAGTGAGAGAGAAATAGAGTCAGAGGCTATAGAGTGGTTAAAGGCCTGGCTTTGATTATAAATGGCACTCTGGGGACAGAGCACGGCCCCCAGATAAGGTGATAAAGTGAGGGTGTAGCTTTAGATAATGTATCGGAGTCTGTGGACTACCCTACCCACACCATCTCTTTGAACATTATTTTCCATTATACCACTATCGATCAACTAGAGGTAATGGCCATTGAAATCATAACCTGAGGCATAACTACATCCCAGCAAGGTAATGCTGATTGGAGGAGAGTAGCAGAAGCGCTGAGGAAATGTTTTCTAGGTAGAGTGTCTGCTGCTTTGAAAAGGGCCTGTGCTTTTGTCTCACCAGTGATTTTAGGAATGGAAAGAATTGTATTTATTTTATTTAGAACTCAGAAGGCCCAAATATCACATAAAAGCATAAAAAGTAATCCATATGATTTCAATGTTTTAATCAATGTCTTATTAAGTGATTTAATCGATTTTGGGTTAAAAGAGACCAAAATATAACTCATTTTTCACTGTACATCTTGCCATTGCTGTCTCAAGTCACGATCACATTTTCAAGCTCGATTCACTTCCTTGTGTCTGACGCATGCGCAAAGAGCTTGAAATCACTGCTGTCAAAATGTATAATATTTTATGTGATATTTAGACAGAGGGTTCTGGCCACGGTTCACATGCACTGTATGGACCTACAGAGCTGAGATATTTTTCAAAATATTTGTTCTGCTGAAGATAGAAAGTCATATACATCTGGGATTGCATGGAGGTGAGTGAATGATGAGAGATTTTTCCTTTTTGGGTGGACTATCTCTTTAACGTTCCGTTACAATGCTTGTCGTAAATTGGCAGTTAAGTACAAATAAAAATAAACTAATAAATAAAACTGATTTGTGGATTTTACCTGAAGTATATACCATTGCTTAACAACCTCATGGTAGGTCTGTCTTGAGAGGTTTATACGTTATTGGTAAAAATACATTTCTCATTGGAGAAAATGAGTGGGAGTTTACCTCCTGAACACTACAGTTGCACTTTATTGGCATGGCATAGTAGCACAGATGAGGAGGCGGTGTGAGATAGTGGAGGTTGATGGTTAGGCGGTGCTGAATCTGGGTGAGGTGTTGTAATGTGAACCTCAGGATGAGTACCCAAGGCAAAGGCAGTTAAAAAAAACATGATCATTTTATTGTTGGTGAAATAAAGACCTCTTCCCTGAGTTCATCACTCTCTCTCCAGGCCACTGCAGTTAGTATGCAGGGCACCTGTGTTGATTTACTGTCAAATCTTCCAGGATTATCTGTAATCCTGCAGCTGCAAAATCTGTTTGCTGACAGCTGTGTTCTCCAACAGAACTGCTGTTTGCTGTGCACTCAGTGTCCTATATATAATAGCAGTAAGAGCTCTTTCTTAAAGGAGGAAAAAGAGCGGAAAAGCTTTTTTTAATTTTCTGCTTGAGTGGATTTCAAATTACAGTTCTGCTGGTTTTGTATTGTGTTGTATTTGGCTATAATGCATTGCTGACTGTATATATGAGTATCTGCCTTGGTAAATAGGCACAATATCACAGCACATCCTTTAAGTGTCCTTTGAGTGTCTAATTTTCCTCTTCAACAGCTGGGTTATTTTAGGTCCAGGGGATGCACTACCATTTATAAAAAGGACTTTTTCAGCTGTTCCATACTTTTATTGAAAATGATATTTATTGATTTATTTACAAATTTAAACTATTAGCCCATATGACTATATTTAACCAAACATTTTTAATAACTATTCTTGTTTCTCTCTGTTTTATTTATTATATTTTTAGATGGTTTGCACACAAGTGTACACTTTTACCGCATTATATTATTTAATCAAATTGTTGCTAATCTATATTTATTGACACATGCCTACTTTTTCACTGTTTTTCATTTGTTTTATGCAATTAAATTATAGACAATACTATTAAATGAATAACCTGGTGTAAATACAAGTTAAACTCAATTGACAGCTTGTGTGGCATTAAGTTGATTACCATAAATAATAATGTTGTCTTGTCCCTCCCTTTCTTATAGGTGCACTCTAATAATTTTTTCCCCATTAAAAAAAAAATCTTTACTCTTAAAGAAATTAATTGTCATTTTTAAACATATGCATAAAATCATTATCACTCACAAGAGATGAGGAGTCATATCAGTAACCTTATAAAAGCTATTTTATTCTACATGGGGCAGGGGCACCTTCATGGGGGCTGCCATTTTAGAATCACATGACCAGCTGAACACTACTCGCGTAATATCAGTAACCGTCTTGTTATTGGACACTTTCACTCTTGGATTAAATTATTCATGGCTGATTGTGAATAGTGAATTTCTACAATGGCATCTGTAACCGAAAACTATACATGAGTTATGCTGCATCCACACCACTAGGTGTCACTGTAAATCCAGGCTGACATGAGCAAAATGTTACTGAGTGCACCTTTAGGAAAAAATAAAAAGTAAAATTGAAGTTTACAGTGAGTTACTAACAATGGAAGTGAATAGGGCCAATTGTTGGTGGGGTTTAAAAGGCAGAAACTTGAAACTTATTATTTTATAAATGCATTTACATAAATTCTTCTGTTAAAACTTATTTGTTTATTATTTATTATTATTATTATTATTATCTTATTACTTGAGCTGTGAAATTGTTTAAATCATAATTTTAGGGTCATTTTAGGAGTTTAGGGTTTACTGCGTTACGATGTCATGGCAACAAAGTTGTAAAATGCCATATAACTTTACACTGAAAAGGTTAGTAAGCAATTATATCATACTGAAATATGTGAACACACATATTGTTTACATACTGCGATTATATTTTTGAAACGGTGAGTGTTTAAATGTTCACGGACTGGTCCCAGTGCCTCACTGTGTCCCAGATTTGTGCTTTTTTTTTTTTTTGTTCGATCCCCTTTTGCTTCGGTGATAGCAGATCTGATCCTTTGTACAAAGGAGTTAACATAGTCAGTGTTAACATTTTTTACATTTGTTTAGTGAACTAGAAAAAGTGCAAAATCTTAAATAATTTGTATTCATTTTCTTAATTTTTTTGACTGATGGACCCAACCGTATATTAAGTATATTTTTATTTATTTGGGGTTTTAAAATTCAGTCCAATTGTATATTACTAACTGAATATTGTAGAGGATATAATTTTCAGTTTGTCTATGCGTAATTCACAATTACCCATAATGTGTTTCTTGAATCACAGGTGGTCTACAAAAACAATGACATTCGACTGGAACTCTCTCGCTTGGCCCGCATTGCAGACCCTAAAATGAAACTACAGGGGGACGTGGTGTTTAAATGTGAGAATGTGCCCACCCTTGACCCAATCTCTTTTGAGACGGCAGAGTCCTTCCTCAGTCTTCCCAAGTGGAACACCAAGCGAGTGGGCTCCATCTCCTTTGACTTCCAAACTTCAGAGCAAAACGGATTAATCCTCTTCACTCAAGGTAAGCCCCAGGACAAGAAGGACTCTCACAATCAGCGGAGCAACAAAGTGGACTTCTTCGCTGTAGAACTTCTAGATGGAAACCTATATCTTCTGCTGGACATGGGATCAGGAACCATCAAAGTCAAAGCCACACAGAGCAAAGTCAACGACGGAGTCTGGCATCACGTGGACATCCAGAGAGATGGACGATCAGGTGAGTAGATTCATTTTCTCTAGAACTTCATGGATCTTTACTCTTGGAAAAAAAAAAGGTTCTTCAATCTTTGCAGCACGTATGTTCATCAAAGGACCTCCTTCTTATCAAGAACCATTGCTCTAGGTATAGGGTTCTTGAACTGAGCTCAAGGTTTATAAGGCTCTTTAGCGATTAATAAAGTTCCTAATGTTACAGCATAGATTCTTCAGATCAGTGTATTGGTTTCTGGGTGGTTTAAAGCACCAGTACATATATTATTAAATACATATCAGTCAATTATTATATTTATCTTTTCTAAAGAGACAAATAATAAAAAAAAATATTATGAAATGGATAGTTCTGGTCCTGAATCCTGATTGGACATTTATATATTTATAAATTCAAAGCCCAATTGGAAGAAATATGGGTGATATGTCATTATTATATTATCTGAACTGCTACAACCTCACTTCTAACATCTAAATGAATGTAAGTAGCAAGCTAGTGAGCAAATGTAATGAACTGCGCAATCCCTCTAGATGTTTCTTTAATTAGATGTGTAGTTGGACACTGATGTGTTTCTTTATGGAAGGCAGAAGGCAGGTTAATGTTAAGTTCAATATTTCGTCAAAATTCCAAGATATAAGAAAAATGCTGCCGGTATTTCCAAGACTCAAATGCCCTATAGCTGTAAAATTATAGCTACCAAGCAGGGTTTTTTGTGAATGTTTTGAACTATTTTTAAAATTTTAATCTTCTTCTTAACCCATATTAAATACTTTTATTATTTATTCTGAAACATCACATTACAAAATATCATATTCAGAATACTTTTACTATATATTACTGTATTGACCATACAACATCCAGGACCACAACTATCCATTTAAAGGAATAGTTCACCCAAAAATGTAAATGCTCTCATCATTTACTCACCCTCATGCCATCCCAGATGTGTATGACTTCCTTTATTCTGCAGAACACCAATACAAATTTTTAGAAGAATATCAGCTCTGGTCCTCACAATGCATTGGTGTAATTGGTGTAACATAAGTAATTGGTGGCCAGAACTCTGAAGGGCCAAATATCACATAAAGTCATCGTAAACGCAATCCATACAACTTCCTGAAGTGAATCAGTCAGTTTTGAGTTGGAACAAACTAAATACAAATATATCTTGCCACTGCAGTCAGAAGGTGGCATGATCATGATTTCAAGCTCGATCACACTTCCTAGTGCTTGGCACATGAACCAAGGGCTAGATAGCACTATAGGAAGTGTAATAGATCCTTATACCTTATTGCCAGGGGTGGAAAGAGTACTAAAAAAATCATACTCAGGTAAAAGTACTGTTACTTTCCAAACAATGTAGTGTGAGTAGAGTAGACATTCCTGTCCTAAAAACTACTCAAGGAAGAATACAATTTTTCTAATTTAAAAGTAGTTGTGAGTATTGAGTTGTGAATTTGATGAACCAATTAATAAACACTGTATTCTATGTAAAGTATGAAAAAAAAAAAATGGTATCCTCCAACCATATTTTTTTACTCCCAACTTTTAAAATACATAATTTATCTATAATAAACACTACATGTATCTGATTCCCCAAAAAATATAATAAAAATAACAGGGAGAAATGTATATAGAGATGAAAAGATTTCAAAGTTATTTTCAATACACTGGTCACTATTTAAATCGTAAAGTATGACACAATTGCATTAAAATCTGTTTATTTGTAGGTAACTGTCTATATTGCCCTTGCTGACAGAGCGAGGTAATGTTGAACATAAAACACATGTTCAAAACAATGCAAAGAATGCAAAAAACACCAAAAAAAAAAGAACCTGTCACTTGGCACGTCACGTCACGGACAATAAAGGAGGTGTAGAGCAGTGGAAGGCAAAGTATTTTGGTAGAAGGGCCACATCAGGCTTTGTATAGTACATGGGGGACCAAATTTTTTTTTATACAATGTTCTGCATTGATTTAGTTCTTGTATCTTTTAAGCCCATAAATAGTTGTGTTCTCGTTCTAATGTATGATGCACAATTTTCTGAAGTGTATTTGTCACTGGTGGAATATTCTGCAGGAAGCAACAGAAAAACTTGATAAAGGCTAAACATAATTGTAAATTATTGTATCATCTCTACTTCCCTGGTAATGTATTATTCAAATGAACATACTTTCTACATCGGGGTTGGAATTATAAAAAATTAACAATATTATTCAAAATATTATTCAAAATGTCAATGTTTTATTATATTAAATTAATACACTTAACGCTAATAAAGTTATTCAGCCAAAATCAGTGAGTGGTTTTCTTGTTTTTGTTTTTTGATTAAAAGCCGTACTAGTGTAGATCATGTGTCATGAGAGAGTAATGGAGGACCCAAATGCAGGAAGCAGAACTTAAAACTTTATTACAAAAATAATCAAAAGTACAACCAAAAAGTCTCACAATGGAGAAAAATGTACAACAAAAAACAGAACTAGTAAAGACTAGCTGAAGCCGATAGCTGGCAAAACCAACCGACAGGATCAACAAACAGACAAACAAAACAATACAGCACAGGACTGAAAACAAAGGGAGCTGATATAGGGAGAGGTAACGAGGGACAGATGACACGACTGATAAGCTGATAGGAGTAATTGGCGATGTCATGGTAATGGGGCATGCATACAGCACGTGGCACCTGCAAACATAAGAGAAAGAGAAACAAACAGGGAATCAAGCAGACATGACAGACTAACAGAGGGAGGAGGCACAGTCACAGTCAGACTGTGACAGAACGTAGGCCTCTGTAGCCATGAGTGCTGGCAGCAACTGGGGAGCAAGGGTTTCTTTTCCTCCTCTTCCAGATGGTCAGCAACAGTAACGACTGCTGCCTCCTGGCGGTCAGCAGCGGCAATGGCCACCGCATCCTGGAGGATAACAGCAGGCTCCCCTGCATCCTGCCATTCGGCAGCAATAATGACCGCCGTCTCCTCACAGTTGGCAGTGGTAATGACCACCGCCAACTGCCAGTCAGTCGCGGGCCCCTCCGGCTCCTGGTTATTACTGGTGGACTCCTCCGCATCTTGGCAGCCACTGGCGTTCTCCTCTGCCTCCTGGCGGTCAGCAGCAGGCTCCTCCACCTCCTGGTGGTCAGCATTGGACTTCTCTGCCTCCTGGTGGTCAGCACTTGGCTCCTCCACCTCCAGGCAGTCCGGAGCAGGCTCAGCCATTGGGCTTGGCTTCATCCTCTTCCAAGCCTTGGAGGAAGTGTCCGAGGCGTCCGCTTCTGTGAGGGGAGTGACATCGTTCTCTGGCTGGGGCGAAGACAGGTAAATCTCTGAGGCACAGGCTTTGATGAACTCACCCCACTTCATAGCCAGCCTAATGGTGTCAAGGAGTCTTCCTCCTTCACCTCACTCCGGGATACATGACCTGATGGGTTCCACTAATCCCTCCCTAAACATACCGTTCAGGCAGATCTGGTTGTACTCCAGACTCGAGGATGCTGCCAGGAACTCTGAGGCATATCCCCACAGAGACTGGTCCTCCTGCCGCAGTTTGAGGAGAAAAAAACAATATTTCTTGCTGGTTCCATAGCTGGCTGTATTGTTATGTCACGTGAGAGTAATGGAGGACCCAATATTTGATATTTTCCCCAATTTGGAATACCCAATTCCCAATGCGCCCTAAATCCTTGTGGCGGCGTAGTGACTCACCTCAATCCGGGTGGTGGAGGATGAATCTCAGTTGCCTCCACGTCAGAGAATGTAAATACACACATCTTATCACATGGCTTGTTGAGCGCGTTACCATGGAGACATAGCGCGTGTGGAGGCTTCACGCACATGCACAACTCACCACGTGACCCACTGAGAGTGAGAACCACATTATATTGTCCACAAGGAGGTTACCCCATGTGACACTACCCTCCCTAGCAATTTGGTTGCTTAGGAGACCTGGCTGGAGTCACTCAGCATGCCCTGGATTCGAACTTACAACTCCAGGGGTGGTAGTCAGTGTCTTTAATCATTGAGCAACCCAAGCCCCCAACTCAAGACTTGATTACAAAAAATAAACAAAAGTACAACCAAAAAGTCTCATGATGGAGAAAAAGTACAACAAAGATACAGAACTAGTAAAGACTAGCTGAAAGGTTTAAGAAAACCTGACTGAAGCCTATAGCTGACAAAACCAATCGAGAGGACTGACACACAGACAAACAAAGCAATACAGCACAGGACTGAACATGAAGGGAGCTGATATAGGGAGAGGTACCAAGGGATAGGTAACACGGCTGATAGGAGTAATTGGCGATGTCATGGCAATGGGACTGGCATACAGCACGCATCACCCGCAGTCACAAGAGGAAGGGAAAAAAACATGGATAAATTGGATACATTTTGAAGTGGTCTAGATGTAGAACATGGTCTAAATATAGAATATTACTAAAAAGTTTATCATCAATATCAAGGATGTTTTTAACAATAAATATAGAGATTGTTTTATCGCCCTGCCCTATTGCTAACGTTGCATACATCTCTAACAGCAGCCCAATAATCTCAGTGATAGATAATTAACAGTTATAGTAACAGAGAATCTAGTGAGCAGAAATGTCACATTTACCTCAAAATGTTTCTTCAAATTAGAGGTAGAATTCCCCTTCATTGTGAAAAGCCCTTTCAGGTGCGGCCGTGGGTGTTTAGGTGTTGAACTGCTGTTATAGGCATCCTCCACATCCATGATGATTAATAGCAGTTGGCGCAAACTGCCGTTCAAGTTTTCTATGTGTGTTTTGATATGACTAGAGACACAAGACTCAAGCAGTCTCACTAAAATCAGGAAATGGAAGTAGCGAGTAAAAATAAAAGATATAGATACACTCAGACACTATTATCCATGAAAATAATCTATTGTTATTGTAAGTTAATGGAGCTATTTCTTCCAGATTTCTCTCTGTATTAAGGACCATTATTAGTGTTGATTCTAAATCATTTCACAGCAGTCGGCAGCGTGCACAGGCAAAGACTTCAATAACAAGTCATCTAACATAATAAATGTGAGGACGGTTATTTATTGAGCACTGGAGAAGCTGTTCAGTGCAAGATTATACTGTAGTGCGGAATAAGAGCTTAAGGCATTGTGTAGTCACAAACTTCAAAACTAACAGATAATTCTCCATATTAAAGCCACAAGAGGCTCTTATTTCATGCCTCCAGTCTATTTTATATACATATTCGTTCAGAGATGGAGATTTAGCCCAGGGTCAGCCAACACACTCTGATTAATCACCGCCTAGACATCATGAAAGTCTCTAAAATCATGTAATTCTCAGCAACAAAGGAATGAGACAGATATATAGCCATGTGGGTGTTGAGAGGCCAATAATACTTGCATAATAAATAGCTGTGGAAGAATTAAGTGTGTCCCCTCTGTCTGCCAGTCCCTCCTCGCATGACTCTATTGATGTTTCTATTCTAAAACTCCTGCCTGACTATAGCCTTTCCTAAATCTTTGTGTCAGAAGACTTTAACAAACACACAAGCACACATTCAAGTGCAATCAGAATTATTCAACCCACCCAAGACAGTAAGGATTTTACAAAGGTACGTTTTTTTCTGATGACCCAGAATTTTTCAACATTGCATCTATATCAGAGTGATCTATTCAAAGTCATAGTGTGAATATATAATCTACTATTTCTAAATAGGGTGTAGGGTAATGTATTTTTTTTTAATACAGCGATAATGCATGATTATTCAACCTTTATTGCATGCATGTTTCTTAAATAAGTATTACTACACAAGTAATTGTTTCAAAACAAAATTAAGCCATCACTCTACTATGACACTTATATAAGTTTTAAAATGTAAGTTTATTGTCATTAGCAAAAATGGATTTCTGTGCAAAAACTGCATTTAAAAATAAACTGTCACAAAAGCTAACCGAGGAGATTATTTCATTACACAAGAAAGGCCATGGCTAAAAGTTCATTTCCAAGGCACTTCAATTTCCAATAGACAAAGTTGGCAGCAACATTCAAACATTTTTTTAAATATGGTATAACAGCAACCTTCTTGGTTGTGGAAGAAAGCAAAAACTTCAACAAGGGAAATGTTGACTTGAATATTCAAGAAAAATTTGGAAAGTCCTGTGGAGTCCTGAAAGAAGGTTTTATGGACATATGACACTAAGTTGAAAATGAGTTTTAGACCCATGGGTCAGCAGTACATCTGGAGTTAGAAAGGCAAGGTGATGACAAGAACGTCACCATCCCCAGAGTCAAGCGTGGAGGTGGGTCAGTCCTGTTATAGGGGTGTTTTGTGGCTGCAGGAAATGGCTATCCTGACTATGTGATTTGCGCCATGGATTCTTTCAGGTATCAGGCCATTTTGGCAAAAATGCGATGCCTTCAGTGTGTAACTTGAAGCTCATTGATCACTGGACTTTCCTGCTAAACAATAACACCACGGATTCTGGGATGGGTCGTGGAATGTCCTTGAATGGTCCTTTCAGTCCATCATTAATATACCATTGAAAATCTTTGTTGGGATTTCAAGGAAGTAGTGGCAGCACAGAAACCAAAGAATGTCAATGAGCTGGAAGCTTTTGCTCATGAGAAATGTGTAAAAGTTCCAATAGAGAGGTGTCCGAAGTTTGAGAACACTTACCTGAAACGTTTATTTGATGTTATTAAGGGTACAGAATACTCCATAAACGATTGACTTACGGGATTGAATATTTTTGACTTGACATTTGTGGAGAGATTTAGTTATTTTTTTTTTTTAAATTTGGGTAAACTGAACTCTGTTCTCAAAATCACTCAAATGTTTATTAAAAACTTACTTTGACTGTTTAGTGAGGATTTGGATGTATAAAAGAGTGTTAATGGATAGAATACAGACAAAAGAATGATGATAGGCATTTCTTTGGGCAGATGTGAGAATGGCTTTCGTCTGTAGATGGCATATGAGTGAAACAGCGTATACAACAAAAGAGTGAATGGGCACTTAACAGTATTTGAGTAGATTTGATTATTTTTGTAATCTAATTAAACCAAAAATATTGCATGTCATATTCTTGGATAATGTTTTTACATGCACGTTCATACAGGTGGAGGTAAATTTGCACCAGTTAGCTAATAAATCTATACATCGGTGTATCCATGTTGACTGATCTTAACTGACTGAATGGGAATTTGTTTTCAGCCTTAAAGCAGGTGAAGCTCTAGCTAACATCAACTAAGGTGTTTAGCAGCCGGTACAATGTTTTCCCAAAACTTTGTGCTGACAAGCTTTTACAAACCACTGAAACAAATTCATAAATACCTTTGTTTTGGCCAGATTTAGTTCTAAATTACATCACACCCATTTATTCTTCAGTTTTGTATGAAGTGTGCCAGGTCCTTAAGACTACTATAATGCTGCATTTTATATACACAGAACCAGAGCAGCATCAGAACTGCCTTGATCAAGGGGCTGAGGTGGGTCAGAGCAGGCATCAAATAGTCTGGCTTTTATGTGGCATTGTTCCTTTACACAGATATTTGAGCAGGCTCAGAGAAGACTTATCTCACCCGTGCAAAGACGCCTTTAGAAATCTATAAATATCATTGCATTAGATAACATAAACAAAGATTTTTTAAACATTTTTAGTAAAATATTTTATGTGTATCTTGTTTGCAATAATAAAATAATATACATACTGTGCAGAATGAAGACAGTATTTTAAACACGTTGAGCATATACATAGTGTATATATATATATATATATATATATATATATAAAATCACAAATTACTTTTTCCAACAAACTCGCATAATAAAATGATTTCAAATCAATTAATATTTCATGTGCATGTATTTAGTTATTTGTTATGGACAATTTGGAGAATGAATTACTATTGGCTAGTTCATTTTAGTTTTTACTTGCCAGATTTTTGATGACATGTAAGCTTAATGCAACTCAAAACTGAAAAAGATATTAAAAAAACAATTAATATAAAGTATTCATGTATACGACTCTACACGATACAGCATGCAAGATTGTACATTTTATTTAATATTTCACATTCTATCAATGTATATAATGTCATGAGATTGAAATTATAGTAGTGATGTAAGCTGATGCCACTGTTTAAATCATGAAAAAAAAAATCCACATATAACAATAATATGATAACTGTATAATAAAAAATTATAATTTAAGTGCTACAATATCAAAATTTCCATGTAAAAAAATTAGGTTTGTAAATCCCCTGCATAGATGCTGCAAGAGCCTATTTATCAAATCATTCCATATTTACAGAGTAAAAGTTTAAATATTTCACAATACATTGTTGTCCCTTTAAATGGTTATATTTAACCATTTATTTTTTTAGATGTTTGTTTATATGCACTTGTATGATTCACACTTAGTTTACAATGTTATGGATAAGAAACTTTAAAATGGTACTGTCTCTTTAAGAGAACCTGCAGCTCCACAAGCAGATGTTTACTGTTGAATGAGTGCAGGGCACAACATAAACGAGACCAGAGCTGCATGGTGGTTTTTCCCTCAATGTATGAGTAGAATTAATGTTAATTTTTTAATCACCAACTGACTGTAAATACAGTAAAGTTATAAAAAGAGACATGAAATTAATATGGAGTGTGTGGTCACTTAATACACAAAAAGAGCCTAAATTAAATTTTTACTTGTATAATGTGTATTAACTGACATGTACAAATATTTTTTGTGCAAGTTCTCAAATTAAAATCTACAAGCTCTCGAGTTTTGCAGCACTTTTACCTTCTAGCAGACGTCCATCAGGTGTGTTACACTGGCCGCCATGCTGAGACAGAGAATGTTGAGAAAACAGTCCATGGATAAGTTTAAGCAAAATCAGAGTTGACGTTGTTAAATGCAATGTAAATGTTATTATGAGAGCTTTGTAATATAACAAGTACATTGTCCATTACATATATTTATGTGTGTTTATTCACTGTGGTATTTAACGGCTTCCTCTGGCTTCCGTAATGATGTTTCTGCATCCTCTTTTACCAATTGGTTTATTCAGTTCCTGACAGAGTGTTGTTGTTTTGTACAGGGATCATCTCTGTGAACAGCCACCGAACTCCCTTCACAGCCAGCGGTGAGAATGAGATTCTAGACCTGGAGGGTGACCTGTATCTCGGAGGTCTCCCCGACAACCGGGTCGGCCTGGTTCTTCCTACTGAACTGTGGACTGCTATGCTGAACTATGGCTATGTGGGCTGCATTCGTGATCTCTTCATCGATGGACGCAGTAAAGATATCAAGCAGATCGCAGAGGCCCAGAATGGTGTTGGGATCAAGTCGTCCTGCAGCAAAGTCACAGGCAAACAGTGCGATAGCAACCCCTGCAAAAATAACGGCATCTGCAAGGAGGGCTGGAACCGCTTCATCTGTGACTGCACTGGGACGGGCTACTGGGACAGTACCTGCGAGAGAGGTGAGTGGTGGTGTGGTTGACTGATATGGCTAATGCAGAAGCCGGTTTCTAGAGAGCTGGGCATCAAATGGCCGATATAATACTACTGTAACATATAGGAAAGATCAGGGCTAGTTGTCTCGCTTTTTACTCTTAGTCAGTATTTCTAATAGTAGGTACATTTTTGGAAGTTTGTTTGAAAACAGTGATCATTTTTGCAGTTCCATTTGATGATGTTAGTGGTGCAGAAATTACACACTTCAGCTAAGGAATAGTTCTGCCTAAAATGAACATTCTGTTATAATTTATGACATATTTTGAAAGGGTTTGGAATGATATAATGTTGAGAATATATGACAGAATTTTTGGGGTATTTATTTATTTATTTTATTCTGGTGTCTACAATCATTTAGAAGCCAGTTGTATAAAAGCAAATCTTAAACTGAAATCTATACATTCTTCAGTGCATATTAAAGGGATAGTTCAGCCAAAAATGAGAATTCTTTGATTAATTACTCACCCTAATGTCGCTCCAAAACTTTAAAATGTTTTTTTTTTTTTTTTTTTTTTTTTTATCTTCATGCCTTTTTTCCATATAATAAAAGAGAAATGTGACTCCATCCATCAAGGTCAAAATTTTAAAAAAAGTTTTTATATAAACAACACTAGTGGATGACCAATTTTCAGTTTTTCAATGGCCGATGCAGATACCAAAATCTAGAATGGCCAATATAAATATTGAAAAACACAATACAATTTAACAACAGCAAATCAGATGTACACAAAATGTCTAAAATTAAACAAACACTTATTTTAAGCAATATTTATCCAAATTTCCCCAAGTCTTAAGACATACATTCATTTTCTGATGATCAAACTGAAATTTCAGTTGTTATTTACTCTCAAATAGTTGATCAAATATGGTGACCTGTAAACAACATCAAACTCCATTGGCTCTTCTATGTCTTATAACCAAACTTCATGATGTCATGACACAAGAACCAATGAAATTTGATTATAATTGACAAACTGGCCATATTTGATGCAAGTGCTGAATACAGACATTGATCAGTGATTCGAGAGTGAATACAAGACATGCAAGTTTGAAACGACATGAGGGTCAGTAAATAATTACATAATTTTCATTAAGGCTCTCACTCAGTTACATTGTCATCATCTTCAACGCAACAAGCATTTGGATTTCCCTCCAGAAATGACAGCTGAGAGAATCTTTGAGCCTTTGGGCTGTACGGACATGGAGTTGACTGAAGTTCCTGCTTTACAGCTCAAGAGGAGATTTAATAGTTTTCATGTAACCTTTCTCAAGAGGTTTAATGGGATTTTGCTTTCACATCCAGTGGCTTTCTGTCTGCTTGCCTCGCTCAGGAGGATCCGAAAGTTAAATTGAACAAGACTTGGAGCAAGAAAAGTTTCCCATGGTGTTCAGAAATAGGAACGGGCTCACATTAAGTTTTCATGACAGTTTGTAGATAGCTGCTCCTCGGGCTATTGAGGAATGCAATCTTTACACAGCATGGTTGTACTGGCTCTTTTTTTATTCTTTAAAGATTTGTCAAGGTTTAGCAGATGGTTCAGGCTCCTTTGAGCTGGGTTCCCATGTGTCCTGGAAATCCAGGAAAACCTGGAATTTTCCAGTGCAGTTTTCCAGTCATGGAAAATGAGACAAACACAGAAATGTCCTGGAAAATATTTTAATATAATAAAAATGTTTGAGTGTTGCTGACAAGGTTTCTGTGCAAGTATAATTTATAGTATTATTATTATTATTATTATTATTATTATTATAGTTTTATTATATATATATATATATATTTTTTTTAAACATATTCACTCCCTGAAGTGGTTGCGTGGTAATTTACACATCGGTATGCAAATAAATGTTCAATAATTCAATGATTGGCGTATATACCACCGTTACCACATGTAGGTCCTATGATTCACTGTCTCCAGTTAGCGTTAACAAATTACATTAGCAATAAAAAAGCAGAACTTCACGGAATTTGACTTATTTGGGATGAAAATGTATGTTTTTACTGTATGCACAATTAATCATACTAAAATCTTGATATTTCCAAGTGTGATTATTAAACCACAAAAGGCTGCAATTTAAATAAACAAATATATAATCTGCATGTGCTGCGTGCTTCAGAATTAATGTGTGAAACTGGACGCTTGTGTGATGAAAACCTTATGAGCATCACACATGCTTTGTTTGAGTGTAGTAGATGAAAGTGAGCAGAGTACTCTGAAGCGTGCAGAACATGCACTCTAAATTTATTTGAATGAAATCATAGCTTTTTGGGGTTTGATGTTTGGGGTTTTTCACACTTGGCCATGCAGCAAACTGCTTATCCGGAGGTGAGAAAACTACTGTTAAAAAAAAACACGGAAACATCAAAATAAAAGCTCAATTTAAATGGATGCGTGAAATGGGGAAAAAAGATAATGTATAATGAAGTTAAATACTAATAATATATTAAATATATACATAACATTTAAATATATTAAAATGCCCCCAAAAGCAGCTATGTTGCCAATTTACAAAAAAATATTAACTATTGAACTTACTAAATAAAAAAGAAAAAAAAAAAAATACCAAAAATATAAAACTTTTCATTTACAACTTTTTCAACATATACATTTGACAATGACAAAAGTGAAGATTTATAATCATTGAATTAATTGTATGAAATAAACCACAATACATTTCTTCTGCACCGCCAATCAGTGTACACATGCTATCACTCATGTACATCACTGTTTCAATGATTGGCCATTAGGTACATGGTTCAGCCTGTTTGAGAGCTCGACCAATCATCATATAGAGAAGCTGGGCTTCCAGGTGGGATAAAAATACATTGATTGAAATCCTACAGTCCAATCATCAATCCGATCATTTCCCTCATGCTAATATCACTCACGAATCTCTCTTAGACCCTCAGAGAGCACTGTGACCAGGTGGGACTCAAAATGACGCGTTTAGAGCCTCTTGTCCAATGAACATCGATCTGTTGCTCCTCTGAACTCAGTGGGAGTACATATAAGTTTTAATATAAAATCACATATCATGAGCACTCACATAAGATGAAGACTCTAGTCATATCAGCAACCTTAAAAAAAGCTGTTTTGTTTTTTACAAGGAGAGGGACCCCTCATGGGAGCAGCCATGTTATGATCACATGACAAGTCGAATACTACTCGCTTAATCTCAGTAACCGCCCTGTAATTGTCACAGCCCCTAACCACATTCTCCACAGTTTTAGCAATAAAAGAGTTAATATGCATTATTAATAAAAATGGGATATCCTTTCTTATATGCTAAAATGAGAACTTTCCTGACCCATGATTTATTTTCATTTTTTTTTCTTTTTTTTTTCCTTTTTCCCAACTGTACTTGTCTTTATGACTCGGTGATTGTATTCAAACATTGTTTGATCGTATTGAAAAAAATCTACAGTCTCGGTCTCTTACCACACCCTCCACAGTATTAGCACATTTTAGCACAATATATGGACTTTTCAGATGGTCCCTTACCCACCGTAGGCAAATTTTCCAACTTATATCAATGTTAAATTAGCAATCTGGAATGATTTCATAGTGACACCATCTGACCAGCTTAAATACGAGACAAATCATGTCCCGTATTGATTATACGGGATGCATCATTTTATCTATTTTATCGAGAGGGTGGAGTCCAAGTGGTCCCTCATGTGATGTATTCCGTTGCCATGGTACAGAGGTAATCTCAAATTCTCCACTCAGTTGAGACATTCAGGATTAGCACACAAATGCACCACTGTGAATAAATACAGATCTAAACCAAAACCAACTATTCCTACTCAGTTTCGCTGCTCTTCCGGTGGTGACGCACATGCATCAGTTCTCGCGGGTCTCAAATGCCAGCATGATTACGTCACACGAACATGCCACTGCTGACCGGAAGCATGATTTAGAGTAAAGAAAAAGTACTTAAATATGTATCTTTTTTGCACCAAAAGCGATCGTGTCACTTTAAAAGATTTAACAGCTTGTGTTGTGTGGATGACGTTTATGCTGTCTGTGATTTTTGGAGCTTCAAAAGAGAAATCTCACATGCATTTTATGGAACAACTGAGCTAAGATATTTTTCTGTTTTTCTTCAAATGTGTTCTGGTGAAGAAAGAAAGTCGTACACACCTGGGATGTCTTGAGGGTGAGTAAATAATGAGAGAATGTTCATTTTTGGGTGAACTATCCTTTTAATTGCCATTAAAATTGTAATTTTTAGATTATCTGCACTGGCCGATAACCATGCCTGCTTTACCTATTAGCATATGTCATGCTGTTTGCAAATAGTATTTTTTTGTTTTGTTGTAAATACAGTGTAAAAAAAAAAAATCTTTATTTAAAAAGTGTACCTTTTACTCTGCTCTCTAGATATTAGCATTAGAGTCAACCATTGAAAAACCCATATGTGTAAACCACTAAACAGTAGCTTGTTGCTAAGTGTGCAGCTTTAACTAGCCCTTTAACAACATAATTTCACAACAATTGACACAAGATAAGATTGTATTTTGTTTAAAAAAAAAAAAAGGCTTTTAAAGCATTCTGAAAACAGTAGTAAAGGGTGACATATTAAAATTGCATCGCAATAATGAACCACATGAGCTGAGTTTCCCAAATGTAAAATGGATTCTTTCAGGCAGTGGTTAGCTGCGCTGTCTCATCACGTTAACCTTGCCTGAGACCTGCAGAGCACTCTATTTTTAAAGCACTCGGAGGCATGTGTGCTTGTGTGTGTGTGTGTGTGTGTGTGTGTGTGTGTGTGTGTGTGTGTGTGTGTGTTTAGATGTGTTAACATGCCTCTTGCACCGCTGTCTCCGCCATTCCACCTGCAGTCTAGAACACGCAGTCACATGTTAATTCCAAACCCCCTCCTGACCACTGCAGCCTCCTCTTCTCCAAGGGCCCTGCAGGCAGGGGCGGATTTAGGCATGGGCGACCATGGGAGGCTGCCAGAGGTGGCACAAGTCCACCAGCCGCCTCATCTCCAACCCACAACCCCCAAATAGAAGCATTTTGTGGTTTAATAATCACATTGTGTCTCGTAGTGACCTGCTTTTCCAAAGTTGAGCAGCTTTCGCCAAAACACTTTAAAATAAAAGCCTCCATCAAAATGAAAACTTAAAAGTGCCCTCAATAATTTTTTGAAGTTTGTCTAAATGACTTACTTTGGCTTACACTGACACCTAGTGGCCTGGATGCTGCATCATTCAAACAGCAGTTTTCAGTTACCAATGCCATTGTAGAAAGTCACTATGCACAGTAAACCAGGGTTAATTTATTCCATAAATGAAAGTGTCCAATAACAGGGCAGTTACTGAGATTAAGAAATTAGTATACAGTTGGTTATGTAATGCTAACATAGCTACCCCCATGAGGGCTCCCCTGCCCCATGTAGAACGAAAGAGCTTTTATAAGGTTAAATTTAATATTACTATTCATTTCTTTAGAAGTAAAACTTTTTAAATGTGGAAAATAAAAAAAAAAAGGTATGAGAGAAACATATCAATACTATATAATTAAGTCATATTCACTGTAATACTACTACTACAACTATTATTATTAATAATAATAATCAATAGTAATATCTCACAGCATTGATTCTCTGTTATGCAGCACTTTATTTGACAAAAATAACTCCAATGTTGTATTTTGGATTGTGTTGTAAGGATCTGTAAAAAAGCACTTTATTTAATGAAAGTAACATCTTAGTTACTGTGGTAACCTCCGTTCCCTGATGGATGGAACAAGAAGAGTGTCACTACATCGACACTGGGTGTCGCTCTTGGGAGCCGCAAACACCACTGATCTTTGAGAAAAGACCAATGGGATTTGGCGAGTGGAATTTGCATGCCACTCCCCTGGACATACGGGTATAAAAGGAGCTATCTCGCAACCACTCATTCAGGTTTTGCACTGAGGAGCCGAGACATGGTCCCGGACATTTCAGCGGGTAGTACATCATTGTGGCAAGAGGGACACAATGTCTTGTTCCCTGATGGAGGGTAAACCAAGACAACAGTAACCAAGACGTTTTCTATCTGTCAATCACTCGACGTTGTCGGGACTTGCGGCTTAGGCAAGCCAATGCGTGCCTAGTAGCATGCGCATCCGGTCCGCACATAGCCTCCCCAATGCACCATGAATGTTGCACGGTCCTTCTCACCCAAGTGGGGGGACAAGACGTAATTACAATTTGAATAGGCTGTGCCAGCCGCGTCCTATTAATTTTTTTTCTCCAACAAAAATGACATTTATTCTGCTGGGGCCTTATGTATTTGCATCGGGGAAGGCACTCTTCCCACAAGGTGTCTTACCTATCGTCAAGTGAGTGATAGATAAGGAACATAATATTATGTTAAAAACAAATTATTTTATTTTTGTTTTATTAAAGTTTTAAATAATTTCAATGATTTTGATGATAAAATATAAATAAACTGCTGAAATGGATTGAGGAAAAAAAAACAGTTATCGGTATTGGCAGTACTATTACTGATAAGTAAAAAAAAATGGTATCGGGACATCCCTACTTTAAGTTTGTATATACAAATAAGTAAGTATTTGGACTCTTTTGGGCACTTACTGTATGTCCTTAAAATTAAGGAGTTGCATTACATAATAAAAGTAGATAGAGAAAGTGTTATTTAACCCTTGACATTTCTTTCTTTAATTTAACATTTGCAAATACAGTCACATTTAACACATCACAGCTGATAATTTGTATTCCTTAGGTAGTAAAGTCTATTTGCTAATATATCAGATTGTGCATTTGTTTATTGCTTTGCTCTGATAGCAAATAAGTGCATCAAATGAGTTTAATTGAACATGGTAATGACAGTGCCATAAAACAGTAGTCATGTACGAATTGAATTAAGCTATTCAAATATGCAAATATCAGAATTAACAGTTTCCTTATATTTGGGAATGTATTTTATATGTTTTATGTAACATATTTTAGAGGAAGTTATGAATTTGGAACATCTGGTATAGGGAACTTAAAGTAAACTTTCAAAATTGTTAGTTTTCTAAGTGAAAATAGCCCTGTGCTCGCTCTCTCTCTCTCTCTCTCTCTCTACACACACTCCTGTGTAAAAGAAGATGTGTGAGCATTCATCTTCTATTCAGGCTGACAAACACCTTCAGTGTGACACTGATCTTAACAGACATCCATACTGGCACTACAAAGTTCTCTCTCTCCCTCCCTCCCTCTCTCTCTGGTACATGCTGGGGTTTCAGTGAGAGTGGTGGTGGGTTAGAGTGGCAGTGTGAGTAGTGATATTTTTTTTTAATTTATTTTCCATCTTCATTTTCTCACATTATCTGGCAAGAATTTTTGCTTGTGCAATTGTTTGATAGCACGATAGGATAGTGTCCCTTATTGAGGCATTGTCGCTATCTCTTAGCCATTCAGGTGTGTATCTGATGATAAGGTTGTTGTGGAAGAATTTCTCCTCGCAGTTGATGAGTTAGTCTGTCATGAAAACTGTCTCTTCTGCATCACGTATGAACAATGCAGTCGTGGTGTTCTTGAAACACCAACATTTAGTTAGCAGGCTGATTAAAAGCAGCGTGGTTCTAGACGTTGTGTTTTGTCAGATTACGTCTCTTTATGCACACTCAGTGAAAGTTACGATATATAACGTGCTGCCTTTCATTCTGAACAAAGCTTTAGAATGGGAATTAACTCGATTTGTTACGTCTGCAGATATCTAAAAAAATATTTATCTTGGCTGCAAAAACCCATCTCTAAAGAATGACATGTCTTTTAGATTCCCCTAAAAATTCTCTAGATATGTCTTTTTGTGTGAAATATGAGCACAGAACATATATAGTCTATGCAACTACCGGCAAGTTGAGATGATTTGATCACAAATGAAGAATATAATGGTCACAAATGGCTGGTTTGTCATCATAAGTGGTCTGTTGCGGAAAATGTTTCAGTACAATCAGAGGACGTTGTAGACAACTTTGCAGTGAATTCCATTGCTGTAGTTCAAGCGGAAAATAATCCGAATTTTAATGACTCTATGCATTTTGTTGAGTCTGAGCAAGACCTGAATATGCAGGCATCATTACCACTGCATGAAAGCTTTCCTAGTACAAGCAGTGATGTTGCGAGTAGTGGCATAGAAAATTAGGTTTTTAATGTGAACGGTCCAATTGTTGATGGGGAAAAGGGAAATGAAGTAGCTTGCAATGATGGTGCTGAGCAGCCTGATGATAAAATGAAACCAGCAGATGACATAAGTGGAGGCTTGTGTTCTAGCTTGAAAAGAGTGGAAGGAAGGATAGATTAAACTTTTTCTGATGAATTTATGTAGATTAGGAAGACTTGGATAGTAGTTCACAGGAAGTGCCTTTGCATGTTGATCCACTGGCTGAGTTCCATAAAGATGACATGTACACCCTAGAGGAAGTAAATGCTTTCTTAGATAATACTTTTGGAAGACAGGATAATGTGAAAGAATATTTTCTGATTATCTGATCTAGATAAATTTGAGAGGTCTTTTTTATACCTTCAAAGGATTGTGGACATGAATAAGTTAAGTGAAAATAAGTTTGAAAAAACATTAGAAGATGAAAAGAGCTTGTAAATGATCTTAACAGGCAAGTTCATGTGGTGTCTCCTTTTTTATGCTTTCACTGCTGTTATTTTTCCTTCCTATCTTAAGTATATATATATATATATATATATATATGGATAGTTTAAGATTAGGTTCACTTAATATTAATGGTGGTAGGGGTTGTTTTAAATGGGCTCTGGCGCTTGAGACAATTCAGCAGAAGAAATTACAAATATTATCCTTCAAGAGACTCATATTGATGTGCTTAATAAAACTGAATGAGGCTTATGGTGGGAGGGACCACAGGTTCTCAGTCATGGCACAAACTTGAAGGATGGAGTCGCTGTTCAGTTTTACTCAGTTTAGGTGTTAATGTTTTAAAAACAGAGGAAAGTGTTAAGGGATGCCTTATTTTAGTGAACACTGAAATTGGAAGTTCCCTTTACAAAAAGCTACACTATGATGCTGCGCTGCTAAGCGCTTTTGGGAACAATCTTGCATTGTGACCAGCTGTGAATATGTGTGTAACACGTCAATGTAACATTGACCGGAAATTTATAGCCTCGGTTGGTGAGATCATTTGACGCACCTGTGACCAGGCTATAAATAGAGGTGTCACCAGCGTGTTCGTCAGATCTCTTTTCTTCAGATCATACTGTGCTGTGTGTTTCACAAAACTGCTGATAAAAAAAAAAAAAAAAAAAACTTTTCTTCCATTTGTTAGGAGTTAGAAACTGTTAGGCAGTGCGCAGAAATTTCCTTCTTTCTCTGTTCTTTTAAAAAAAGAAAAAAAGAGAAGATATATATATATATATATATATATATATATATATATATATATATATATATATATATATATATATAAGGAGAGTGAAAAGTATGTCAGAGAAACAAGGCAAACGCTGCGTGTTTCCTTGCCAGCGGTCTATGACCGACAAGGACACGACATGAGTTCTGCTTTGATTGTTTGGGGGAAGAGCACGCTGCTCTCGCGTTGGGGCAGGGCGGGTGCGCGCATTGTGACCTACTTTCAGTCGGAATGCTTCGTGCTCGCCTCGCTTAATTTCGCGAGCCAGCACCCACACTTCACTCGTGGGGCTCTCACATGGATCTGGCTGAGGAGCGAGAGACGCGTTCGTCCCTTTCACTCGCTCTCTCCCCAGACCCAGCTGGTCCTTCACGCGATCTCGAAGCGCGCTCCGGCGCTTCTTCGGTTCACGGGGAGGACCTTATATCTCTTGGTTCGGAGTGTGAGTTATCCACGTTAGAGCACTCCAAACGTGATTCTAAATCTTCTGAGGAGTTGCTTGACGTGATCACTGTGCAGTGGCCAGGCTTCAATTAGACTGGCCACGTGACCAAGAAATCCCCAAACGCTCCAAATTAGGGGACAGATTTCTGTCTGGTGGCCAAGGGAAGGGAACGCCTCATCAGTCCCTTCCCTTCTTTGATGATCTCCACAACGAGCTCGCTCGTTCGTGGAGAAAACCTTATACCTCGCGTGTTCACATGCCCTCGACATCGTTATACTCAACTATCGTGGGCGCTGACGCAAAAGGCTATTCATTGTTGCCGCCAGTTGAAGAGACGCTTGCGGGCTATCTCTCGCCGGGTTCGGCGTCATCATTAAAAAGCCCCGCCCTCCCCTCTAAGCCATGCAGAACTACCTCCATGCTAGTGGGAAGGGCTTATCAAGTGGCAGGTCAGGCTGGTGCAGCGCTGCACACCATGGCTGTGTTACAGGTTTACCAGGCTGATGGTTGAAACGCTCGATGAGGAAGCATTTTTAGACCGTGCCATTAGCCGGTCTATGTCTGCTTTAGTCAGCACGGAGAGACATTTATGGCTTAACCTTTTGGGCATCAGAGACAAGGACCGGGTGTTCCTGCTCGATGCCCCGGTCTCGCCTTCTGGTCTATTTGAAGATACCATGAACACGGTTATCTCCAGATTTCAGGAGGCAAAAAGCCACGAGGAAGCCTTTGGGCAGTTTTTTCCTCGCTGCACTCAGGGGGCGGGGCCGTCGGCCACACGGTCTCGCCCCAAGGCTGTTAGGAGGGAAGCTCAAAAACAGAGCGTGGCGAGTTGTGCACCCCCTCGCAAAGACAGGGGACAGGCTCGTCGTCCTCAGCAGCCCCCTAAGCAAGACCTCAGGGCTATGATTTCCAAAAGGAAAAAACTCTGACGGTCTTGTACCCAACCTTTTGGGGGTAGTTCCCTTCGGGAAGGGGTGCGTGTTTTATTCACTTCGGCCCTCCCGATACCCTCAAGAAAACCCTTCACTCCCGCCACCCTTGGTGTTTCAGGTGACAGAGTTTTCCGACAAAAAGTTGGGTGTACCGTTGCTTCCTGCCTTAGTCCAGGACACGTAACACTCAACACCCCCTCAACAGGAAGTGCTGAAATTAGTTCCCATTTCAGAGAACCTGGCAGCGTGGAAACTTCTGCCCAGTGTTTCTATGTGGGTCCTAAAAACAGTAGAAAAGGGCTACAAAATACAATTTTCCCGCCGCCCTCCGGGTTTCAACGGCGTGGTTCCCACTACCGTGAAACCGGGGCAGACATATCTACTGTGGAGAGAATTACAAACTCTCTTGGTCAAATCAAATCAAATCAAATCAAATCACTTTATTGTCACACTACTGTGTACACGAGTGCAACAGCAGGTGAAATTCTTGTGTGCAGTTCCGAGCAACATTGCAGTCATGACAGTGACGAGACATAAACCACTTTACAATAAACAACATATTTACACAAAACAATTTACATAACAAATGTACACATACTTACGCAACAATTTACATAACAAATGTACACAATACACACAATGTAGAATACACATACACTCATACAATACACACATACAAAGGGGCCATAGAACATGTTCCTCTTCCAGAGAAAAATTCAGGCTATTACAGCAGATACTTCCTGGTTCCCAAGAAGGGTGGGGGGTTGCGTCCCATTCTAGATCTTCGAGGCTTGAACCGCTTGATCAGGGCGTTCAAGTTCAAGATGCTAACGGTCAGGGCGATCGTGTCTCAGATCCAACATGGCGATTGGCTGATCACGATCGACCTTATGGACGCATACTTCCATATCGGAATTCTGCCACAGCACATGAAGTTCCTAAGGTTCGCTTTCGGGGACGAAGCCTTCCAATATCGGGTTCTTCCATTCGGCCTAGCCTTATCACCCCGCACATTCACGAAATGCATGGATGCAGCACTGGCTCCTTTGCGACTCCAGGGCATCCGCATTCTGAATTATTTAGATGACTGGCTGATACTAGCTCAGTCCCAGGAACTAGCAGTTCAGCACAGGGATATCGTCTTGGCTCATCTGGTTTCTCTGGGTCTGAGACTCAACGCCGAAAACAGCGTTCTCTCTCCGACCCAAGAGATTACCTATCTAGGGATTATATCCATTCTTAGTGCTAGGGCCCCTTCCACTAGAAGAATTTACGCCAATAAGTGGGGTGTCTTTGAAAAGTGGTGCAGTTCACATGATGTAGATCCAGTTAACTGCCAAATTGTTTCAGTTCTGGATTTTCTGCAAGGAAAACTGTCAGCAGGCATATGCCCCGCCACTCTCAGGGTCTATGTGGCTGCCATTTCAGCTTGCCACGCCTTGATCGATGGGGCGCCTGTAGGGAGACATCCTCTGCTCGTTTGCTTCATTCGTGGAGCCATGTGGTTGAGGCCCCCTGTCAGGACTAGAACTCCTTCCTGGGACTTGGTAATAGTCCTGGAAGGTCTAGTTGAGACCCCCTTTGAACCTCTAGAGTCAGCGTCTGACAGACTTCTGACTCTAAAGATGGTCTTTCTTATGGCGATTACCTCTCTCAAGAGGATTGGGGATCTACAGGCTCTGTCTGTTTTGCCGGCCTGTTTAGAGCTTGCCCCAGGTACGGCTAAAGCTATTCTATATCCGCATGAAAGAAAGCAAGAAAGACTTCACCTACTCTGTCGTGTCCGTGCCCTTCAGACTTATGTCCACCGCACTAGCCAGTGGCGTAAGTCAGGGCAGTTGTTTGTCTGTTTTGGGGGCCGCAACAAAGGGGTGGCCGCTACCAAACCGACTATGTCACATTGGGTGAGGGATGCTATTGTGACCAGCTGTGAATATGTGTGTAACACGTCAATGTAACATTGACCGGAAATTTATAGCCTCGGTTGGTGAGATCATTGGACGCACCTGTGACCAGGCTATAAATAGAGGCGTCACCAGCGTGTTCATCAGATACTACTTGTCTTTTCTGAAGAGTTTTTGTTTCTCGTTCCGCTTTTTTCAGGGAACAAGGGTTACATATGTAACCCGAGACGTTTTCTTTTTGTTTCATTAATATTTATGTGCCAAATGTGGGATTTGAGCGAGTCACCTGTTTTAATATTCTAAGTGAATTATTAAAACAATACTGTAGTAATGGGTGTTTGGTGATTGGAGGAGACTGAAACTATACTGAAAATGTTATCAGTCATCAGTTCTTTTGGCAAAAATAATTAAAGAACAAGAGTTATTGGATATATGGAGGACTAAATATCCTACAGACAGGCAGTATACTTGGGTTAAAATACTTGATAACAGGGTGAGTGCTGCCCGTTTAAACAGATTTTATATTGCAAAGGCTTTTAACAACCGGGTTATGGAATGTTCCATTTGTCCAGTGGAGTATTCTCATCATCATTTGGTGTCGATGTTGATAAGCATTTGTTGATGATAACATTTTCGAAGAATGGGATGTTGGGAAAACCACTATAAAATTGTTTTGTCAGCAGTATACAGCTAACTATATTATCAATGTCTATCAGAAAATGTAGAAACTCTTGAAAGAGATATTAATTTAATAGAAGGCAAATTAACAAGAGACACTAATGATCCTGCTTTGTTGAATGTGTTACAGCAGAGAAAAAATAACTAAGCTCCTATTTGATTGAGTGTGTGAAGGGGCTTTAGTTCGATATCATTTAAATTATCTTGCTGAGATAGATGTACCAAGTGCTTTCTTCTTTAATTTGGAGAGATCAGTGGCAGTGTGAGTAGCAGATGGACTGTCTTCACCTTCCTGATGGCCGTGTGACTACCAATATTGCTGAAATGTGCCAGCATGCTGTAGATTTTTACACAGATCTGTATACAGCTGAACTCTGTGATTCTGACACTGTGGGCTATCTCCTTCATGGACTTTGTCAACTTAACCCTGATATGGTCAGTCCCCAGGTATTAATGGGATGCCTGCAGATTTTTATAAACATGTTTGGGAGAAAATTGGGAAATATCTTTATGTGGTGTTCAAGAAATGTGCTAAGGATGAGTCTTTGCCTACCAGCTGACGGCGTGCTGTTCTGTCGATTTTACCTAAAAAGGGAGATCTAGCTCTGTTGAAGAACTGTTGACCTGTGGCTCTTTTAACAACAGACTGCAAAATACTTTCAAAATATCTTGCTCAGGGACCATATACATTTATTAGTGTATAAGGACAAATCATACTGCATCCCAGAGAGGTCTATAATGGACAATTTATTTTTGGTGCAAGATATTTTGGACATCTGCAAAGATTTCAATTTCAATGTTGGACTAATCAAGAAAAAACCTTTGATAGAGTTGATCATATCTATCTGTTTAAGGTGTTAAATGCTTTGGTTTTTATAGGATTTTTTTATGAAGCTAGTAAAGTTGTTGTATACTGAGGTCTCTTGCTTAGTCAATTGGGGGATGAACTGAGCTGGACACTTCCAGTTACGAGGGGTATAAGGCAAGGCTGCCCTTTGTCAGGTCAGCTTCATAGTTTGGCTATTGAGCATTTACTTTGTCATCTTTGAGAATCACTATCTGGTTTCTGTATACCAGGAGCCACCCAAAGGTCAGGAGTTACACTCTCTGCGTATGCCGATGGCATGACAGACTTGTTACTGATTATCACAGTCAGTCTGACTCACTTAAGTTATATGCTAAAGCTTCATCAGCAGAGGTTAACTGGGACAAAAGTGATCATTTATGGGCAAGCCAAGAACAAATAGAAAATCTTCTACATTTACCAGGGAATCTTAGGTGGGGCAGAGAGGGTTTAAAGATGCTAGGTGTTTTCCTTCACAAGTTAAACTGGGAGGATGTAGAGGAAAAAGTTTGCACCAGGTTGTCTAAATGGACATGGTTGCTTCCCTAGTTGGCTTACAGGGGAGGGTACTTGTGGCAAACAACTTGGTTGCCTCATCTTTGTGGCACTGGCTTATCATACTACAACCTCCAGTTGGACTATTGGAATAAATACATAGGAGGTTGGTGACTTTTATCTGGTTTGGACAGCACTGGGTCAAATCAGCTGTTTTGTATCTTCCTCTGCACAAAGGGGGGCAGGGTCTGGTGGATGTCAGGTCCAGGGTGATGGCTATTTGGCTACAAGCTGCTCAGAGACTGCTTTTTCAAACACATGTCTCATGGTCTGATACATCAACCGCTCTTCTCAGAAAGACTGGGGGCATGGGACTTGATAACCATACGTTCCTTATGCAGTTACAAGAAGCTCAGAGGATTGATCTTACATATTTTTATCGGTCAGTCCACAAAGCACGGAAGGTGCTCTATATTTCACGTGAGCCAGACAAACCCGCTGGGAGTTGGTTGTTTGAGGAACCTTTGTTTCTCGATAATATTTGCCCTCAAAACTCCTTCACTCACGTCTACTGGATGCAGGTGTACTAAGCTGGGGCATCTTTCGAGCATGAGGTTGGAAGATTTGAACGAGACAACTGGGGTGAAATTGGTGCGAATAATGAGCCAAGATGTAACTGTAACCTTAGCATCTCTACCAACCGAATACCAGACTTTTCTGAATGATTCAGCAGTACTCAATCAATGGAAGATTGAGTGTGAATATTTTTTCCATCCTTGAATCTAACTGCTGCTGTGGAGCAGTGGCAGGAGGATGAAGGCCTTCTCTTGTCCTTCACAACTCCAAAACTTGATGTATATGAGGAAGCTGTGAAGAAATCTCTTTGTTACATGTGTGAAGGTATATGATGCACATCTTTTGATGGAAATTCTTTTTTGCAAAATGGACTGAGCATGTTGGTCTTTTTTCCTCCCCTAAATATCCTGTACAAGCACTCAATCAATAAACGGTCTGGTGACCTCCAGTGGAGGATTGTGCATGGGGCAATAGCCACGAACAGACATGTTGTGCACCTTGATCCAAGGGTTGGGGTGGGATGCCCATTTTGCAATCCAGTTTTGTCTGTTTTTCACTTTTTTGTACAATGTGCTTGATTATGTGACCTTTACTCTGTGTTAACTAGGTTGTCTATGTCCCTAGGCAAATGTTTTAATTCTCTTCTGTTTTTATTTGGAAGTATTCAGCAAAATGAAGAAACCCTTTGGTGTTGCTTAAGTTTTTTTTATTTGGCACAGCACAGCTGGCAATTTGGAAAATAAGAAAGAATAAACTGTCTTGGCAGGGCAAAACAGAACTAGTTGGCACGTTTAGAGGTTTGGTGGCGGCTCGGCTCAGGGTGGAATATGCTTATTATAAGCTAGTGGGATGCTTGCCAATTTTTATGGAAATTTTGGAGGTAAATTATATACTGTGACTGTAAATGGCAATAATGATTTGGTGCTTACATTTCAATCTCAATAAGAGGTGGAATCTGTGACATGGTTAACTATTGTCTATGAAGACTATTGAAGGAGTCAGTTTATAATTACTGTACTTTATACCTCATTAACTCTACAGTGCACTTTAAAGTGGTCATATCTTACCATTTTGTTGCATTTTTTTTTCATTAAAGTCCACTTAAATGGTCTGCACTTATATAGCGCATTTTTCTAACCTCAGAGGTTACCAAGCGCTTTACACTGTGTCCCAATCACCCATTCACACACACACACTCATACACCAATGGCGGCAGAGCTGCCATGCAAGGCGCTAGCCTGCCATCAGGAGCAACTTGGGGTTCAGTGTCTTGCCCAAGGACACTTCGGCACATGGAGTCGTATGGGCCGGGATTCGAACCACCAACCCTGCGATTAGTGGCCGACCCGCTCTACCACCTGAGCCACAGCCGCCCCTCTAATGTTATTCAAGGTTTCTTGCACCAAAAACTTCTCCTAGCTTGACCAGCTAACAAGTGCTCAAAACCCCATTAAAACCATCTTGTTAAACCATCTTGATCAGGCTGAGAGACCAACTAAGACCTGCAAACAAGTCATATTTAGTCACGTTTAGTTCTACATGTGCAGTTTTCCACCTAATCTCTGACGATACCAACCCTTAAATAGGATGTTTTGCTTTCATACCTTTATGAATTTATACAGCCTGATCTCATGAAATGTACATGAACATGACAATATTTTTGCAATTCAAAATCTTACGTGATGTATAACACCTTTGGCTACAGCTTTTCAGTGAAATGTCCAGCTGGGGTTGCCAAAAGTGAGTGAAATGGTGCTGTGTTCAGACAAAGTTTTGAAGGTGAATTTGAAATGTTTTAATGAACAATTTACTTGTCTCATTGCACCTAGTTATGAAACAGTGTTTCTAAAATTATCTTGGTGGGATTGGGAAAAAGGCATTGCATTATAAAAATTTAGAAAATTTAGTACATCAAACTCTTTAATTTCAAAAGAGCAAGAATCCTTGATTTCCGCAGTTTGACCCCTTTAAGTCATCTCACATCAAAAAACACCACTGGTGTAGAGTTTCATGAATAATGATGAAATCCAGCTAAAGCCCAATGTTAGGATGCTCATTTATCTTTACACTCTCTGCAGTTTAGGTAGAGTACATGAATAATAGTTTAAAAGATGACCCTTTTATTCCAGGGTGACGTATGTTGTAAGATTGGTGCAGTAGAGAGGGAGTTGTAAGGCAGAGTTTCTTATGTGAATCAAGGGCAGTGATGCAGTTATCTAGGTTGAAAAATGCAAAGGCCAGTACATTTGCAAACAAACAGCTTCATCTTCTTTTGCCGCCAGTTGGCTTTTGTTCCTCACATCATCTACTGACAAAAAAGTTCTGCTGCATCTAAACATAGAAGAATAATGAAGCACATATCTTCAATTAAATCGACTTGGTTGTAGGCATGCCCCTTTGTGTTCAATGGAAGAAAGAACATCATACGGGTTTGTAATGACATGAGAGAGAGTAAATTATTCTTATTTTTTGGATGAACTATTCCTTTGTTCTAAAACAATAACACAAAATTCAGATGTGCTGTACTGTTTGTACTGAGTAGAGATGAGAAGTTCAAGGTATTAAATGATGCTGGTTGCTGATTCCATTAATGATTCTGTTGCGTCTTTCTAGGAAGGAAGAAATAACAAGGTTTGAAAACAATTCTTAATGTATTCCCACATTAGTCTTGTGAAAAAACGATGTTATTATTTCAGGTCACACAGCAACTTGTACAGTTTGTTTGTGAGGCATATTATGTGCACTGCAGCACATTAGCGAAAAGAAAGAGTTAAGGCATCGTTCCACTCTTGAAAGATTTCCAGCACATTTCAAATCCTTAATTGTAAATTGTGTGGTGAAAATGACAGCGATGGAATTGAGATTTTTAATTAAAAAAAAAAAATGGACGGGGGCATGGGTAGCTCAGCATGTAAAGACGCTGGCTACCACCCCTGGAGTCGCGAGTTCGAATCCAGGGTGTGCTGAGTGACTCCAGCCAGGTGTCCTAAGTTGCTAGGGAGGGTAGAGTCACATGGGGTAACCTCCTCGTGGTTGCTATAATGTGTGGTTCTCACACTCGGTGTGGCACGTGGTGAGTTGTGCATGGATGTCGCGGATAATAGTGTGAAGTCCCCACACGCACTAGATCTCTACGGTAACATGCTCAACAAGCCACGTGATAAAATGATTGATGGTCTCAGATGCGGAGGCAACTCAGAATAGTTCTCCGTCAACCGGATTGAGGTGAGTCACTTCACCACAATGAGGACTTAGAGCACATTGGGAATTGGGTATTCCAAATTGGGGAGAAAAGGAGAAAAAAAAATGGATGACGACTTTGTCTTGCTAAGACTACATTTGTTGCTAAAGTTTTATGTATCCTAAATACACACAATTGTATAATATTTTCACACTTTATTTTGCATAGTTTGGTGAAATTACAACTTGACTGGAAATTATTTGTAGATGAATTAGGAGTGGAAAGTGAGGCAAACCGGTGAATGAGAATGAAAGGATTCATTTTTTAATTATTTTTTTTATTTATTACGCATGTAAAGTCAGCAGAGAAGGCTTTGCTGGCCCTGAGAATTTGCCACTGCTTTTGACTTGGTTAACGAGAAAACTAACTTTTGAAAAAACTGTTGTGTGTGGTGAAAATGATGGCACAACTGTGGAACAGTTGTAATTATTGAAATAAATATATAGAAATCATTTTCAAACAATACATATTGAAATCGTTTATGCTTATTTCACTCTTTGTTTAGATTATCATAGTTTGCACATATATAATAATTCATATTTTTATAACTGATTTCATAATTTAATATTGAACGTCTGGGTCAGGGACAAGGCTAAAACAAAAGAATCTGAATCTGAAAAAGTATTTTAAAAGTACCAAATGTAACTGAACTTCAGCCAGGTTTTCAAGTTTAAATGTGACCTTAATATAACAAATAGAAAAAAAGAAAGAAGTAAATCTGTTCATTTTATTAAAAATCAAACCCTGGGACATGAAAGAGCTAGAAGTTCAAGAAACACACATAAAGGTTATTTCAATAATGTAGTATCTGTTTGCATAATGCATGGTGCAGTGGAACTTATGTGTATGAGTCTGAATCTGGCTTGTGACATTTTTTGACATGTTTTTAAACAATATATTGTATCTTGTATAAACTGCTGCTGTTGCTGCTGAAAATAAATGAATAAATAATAATAATAATATAGCTGGTTTACTGGTCTTAGTTGGTTTAACAAGATGGTTTTAAAGGGGTTTTGGGCACTTGTTAGCTGGTCAATCTATGTACCAGCTGGCCTACCAGCTATACCAGCTGAACACCAGCTTGTCCAGAATGCGAGATCAGCTGAAAGGGATAGTTCCCCCACAAAAGAAAATTCTCTCATCATTTACTCACCCTCATGCCATCCCAGATGTGTATGACTTTCTTTCTTATGCAGGACACAAATTAGGATTTTTAGAAGAATATCTCAGCTCTGTAGGTCCATACAATGCAAGTGAATAGTGACCAAACATTTGAAGCTCCTAAAAGCACATAATGGCAAGATAAAAGCAGTCTATATGCATCGTGTGGTTTTATCCATGTCTTTAGAAGTGAAATGATAGGTGTAGGAGAGAAACATATCAATATTGAAGTCCATTCTTACTGTAAAGTTTCACTTTCACATTCACTTCCACATACAGCCACCTACTGGTCAGGGTTGATCAAATGTTGAGATTTATAGTAAAACTCATATAGTATCAATTCTGAAGACATGGATTAAACCACTGGAGTCTTGTGGATTACTTCTATGCTGCCTTTATGTGCTTTTTGAGGTTTCAAAGTTCTGGTCACCAGTCACTTGCATTGTATGAACCTACAGAGCTGAGATATTCTTCTAAAAATCTTAATTCGTGTTCTGCAGGAGAAAAAAAAATCATACACATCTGGGATGGCATGAGGGTGAGGAAATGATGAGAGAGTTTTCATTTGTGGGTGAACTATTCCTTTCAGCTGGTCTCACATTCTGAACAAACTGGGGTTCAGCTGGTTTTGCTGGTAGGTCAGCTGGTCTCCTAGCTTGACCAGCTAACAAGTGCTCAAAACCCCATTAAAACCATCTTGTTAAACCATCTTGATCAGGATGAGAGACCAACTAAGACCAGGAGTGCTTTAAGGTGGGTTTTTCAATTTTTACTATTTTAGTAGGGACTTAATCTGACACACACACACATATATGTTCCCCCTCATGGCCAAGGAAATGTGGCTTTCAGCATGCAGTCATGTGGGAAATTGACAACACTCTAGAGCTGAATGTTAAGACAGAGACAGGGAGAAAGAAAAAAAAGAGAGAGAGAGAGAGAGAGAGAGAGAGAGAGAGAGAGAGAGAGAGAGAGAGAGAGAGAGAGAGAGAGAGAGAGAGAGCATGATGTGTGTGGCAGGGTTGTGGTAACAGACCTTGTTTCTGTCACACATACACACACACACATATGCAGACAATCTCCCTCACTTATATCTCCTCTCAATCTCTCTCTCTTTCTATCTCTCAATCTCTCTCTCTTTCTCTCTCTTCTAGTGTTGTCTCTGGACTGTCTTTTACTGCCCTCTACTGGGCACTAAACAGGAGCAGCCCTGTATTTTGGAAATAGAATTGACATTTTAAGAGCACAGACCTTTGTCTTAATGTGGCTAGGACACGGCATAGGTACCAAACAAGGAGCACAAAAAAGTTACCCTTCTTCAGTAATGAAGAACGCTAAAGTAAATGATCTATGTTCTTTGATAATGATCATTTTTTTCTAGCATGTAATTTCAATGTTGTGTGAATGATGTGTTTGCTAATAAAAGAACAGATGTAGCTTGATACAATTAGAGTATCGATCAGGTGGCAGAATATGGCTCTGTGATTGAGCACTAACTCCCCTCTGGCCTGCAGATATATGGATGGATAGTGTGTGCTGTAGTGTGATGTTTGGCTTCTGTAATGTTTTTTGGCACCATTCAGAATAAATTCTAGAGACTGTTGTGCGTGAAAATCCCAGGACATCAGCAGTTACAGAAATACTCAAACCAGCCCGTCTGGCACCAACAATCATCCATGCAATTATCTAATCAGCCATTCGTGTGGCAGCAGTGCAGTGCATCAAATCAGGCGGACAGGAGCTTCAGTTAATGTTCACATCAACCATCAGAATGGGGAAAAAAATGTAATCTCAGCGATTTGGACCATTTGGACCAGTGATTGTTGGTCATGATGCTGCAGATCCATGGAATAAGGCACGGTCTCACTCCAAGATTGAGGTGGCACTGTACTGCCACTGTGTTATCTACATCATCAAAGGCCTTGGTAAAATCTGTTGTAATTAGTGTGCACACTGAGCCCAAAACATCACAAACCTTATACACAAAGTCCATCAAACTAACTAAATTGTGTGTTGTGGAACAGTGCTGCTAAACTGCATAGGATCTAGATTTGGAGTGATGCCATTCAGAATCCATTGTGCAGCAAACCGTTTGCAAATTTTTGTGAGCTGAGCTGTTAATGAAATCGGCTTCAATTCGTCAATGTTTAGAGGGGAAGATTTTGGTATGGGGACAACAGTAGCCTCTTCATCAAACAAACAATTGATGATGTCACAAAGAGGGATACTGATCTAACATGCAAACTCCTTCAATATTCTTGGGAGAATCATGTCTGGGCCAAGGGATTTGTAGCAATTTATGGAAGACAATCTGCTATACACATTCTAATGTTCGGAAGGCGGAAGCAACTGGAACACTTTGACAACCTTTGTGTTGATTGCATTAGCAATTGTCACAATGTCCTGGGAATTAATTCCAGGGACATTAATTCGTTCCGCCTTTTTCACAGTTTTGCACATCGATTTAATTATGTTGTGCCAAGCTCTAGAATTCACTTTTGCATTCCACTTTAAATTTGTAAAATGTTTTTTAGCCTTATGTATTTCCTTTTGGAACTTGTTTTTGTTAAACTTCACCAGGGCACTTGATTTTCAAGTCTTAAAGGCTTTTTTTGTCTCTGGTGGATTAAGTGCATGATCTTGGGGGTGATCCATGGTTTGTCCGAAGGATAGATTTTCACTGTCTTCATAGGGAAATGGCTATCAATTTTTGGCAGGATAGTATTGGTAAACGCATTGGCTTTTTTATTGCTGGTTACTTCATTCACCTACTGCCATGGATGAGTGGTAATCCACCGGCCAAACTCGCTCAAGCCAGGCTACCTTATAGGTTGTACTACCCGTTTAGTACACTCAAAAGGTCTTAATTGTACTTTAGGGCTCCAAAAGTCACAGTTATGGTCACTTGAGCTAACGGGAGGGAGAATCTTTGTTTTTAAACACACTGGTTTTATATTAGTGAAAATCATGTCAAGAATGGCTTCACCTCTGGTGTTGTTCTGAACCACCTGACAGAGTTTGTTATCTAGGAAGATGACGTGGACTCTAGGTGGTTGAAGACTCCAAGAATTACAAATCCAATGTTTGGGTGCTTAGTACGAAGCAGGCCAGATGAGGCTATTAGATGTTCAATGAGTTCATCCTGGTGTTGTGATTGAGGTGGTGAATACACCACACACACAGCAATAGCAGATGTGTACCGTGGGAGTCTCAGGGGTCTCACTTTCACCCACAGACATTCTAGATTAGCTGGAACACTACAGGTTAAGTGATATGAGGGAACACAGTCTCTGATATACAGTGCAACACCTCCACCACGACAAGTGGTTCAGCATTTGGAAAACAAGGTGTAGCCATCATTACCCAATATTTCGTCAGACATGTGGGGAGTAAAACATTTTCTGATATTGCTGTCAATTAAACATGTAAATACAAACAGTTGGGGTTTAGTGAGGTCAAATATTCTGCCTAAAGCAGTCTTAAGCTTGTGCAAAATGTTGTTACTCCCTCTACATCCTCTTTTCCTAGCTGATATCCTAGTTGGTATCCGTGCCACCTCTTCTTTGCTTAAGATCTTTCTCAGCCGTGGATTTTGTGGAGAACCAGATTGTTTGAGCCTCTTGAGGAATTCCATAGAATACTTTAAAACTGGTGCCTTTTCTGCCATTGTCAAAAAAAGAATCGCCCCAAGCTGTTCCAGAACAGTTAATACTGTAGAAATGTTTGTTTTGATTCTGAAGCCAACCCTCCGTCGCGCATTTGTTTTGGATTTAACCTTCCGCTGGACACTTGAAATTTTTGATGGGAACATACTCAATTTAAATGCACAGGTAAAGGAATAGTTCACCCAAAAATGAAAATTCTCTTATCATTCACCCCTCATGCCATCTCAGATGTGTATGTCTTTCTTTCTTCTGATGAACACAAACAAAGATTTTTAAAAGAATATTTCAGCTCTGTTGGTCCACTCAATGCAAGTGAATGGTGACCAGAACTTTGAAGGTGTAAATGGGACATAAAAGCTAAGCTAAACATCAGAGTATGATATTTTGAACTCAGTTAGTAGGAGTTCATATAGATGCATTGCTTTGTGTTACTTTGTTTGTGAATGTGCCAAAAATCTAGACTTATTATGATTAGGTCAGTGAAAGTATTCTTTGTGAGGTTGCTTTATATTACATATATGTGTGTGCGCATTATGTCAACAGAAGCGTCTATCCTGAGCTATGACGGCAGTATGTATATGAAGGTGGTGATGCCTACAGTCACACATACAGAAGCAGAGGACGTCTCTCTTCGCTTTATGTCCCAGCGTGCATTTGGCCTGTTGATGGCTGCCACATCACGTGAGTCTGCTGACACACTGCGACTAGAGCTGGACAGCGGCCGTGTCAAACTGATCGTCAACTTAGGTACCGTATACTGTCCCTATCGTCCGTTATTTATTACATATGCAAGTTAATGGATGTTGTCATCTCTAACACTACAACTAAACGGTTATTGTTTTCTTGATCTGCATGGATTGCTCCTGTTTGTTTTTGTTGTTTTTTTGTTCTTTTGCTTTGTCTGCAACTCATGTGGACAGACAAGCTATCTCAACTGGCACACGTAACCTCTGACCTCATGATCTATGTGTCACATCTGTGCCAGTCATACTCATAGACATGCTCATTAATTTACTGATGCAGGAGGAACATATCTCAAACAAGCTAAACATTGATATTAGGGCTGGGCGATAAAGATAAAAGAAAAGCTTTACAGGCAATATGTATTTGCTCTGAAATGGCTAAAAAATGTCGCTTGAATTTCAATCAGAGGAACATAATTTAAACCAAACAGCCATTGATGCCAAGTAAATACAAAATGTAAAGGAAGTAAATTTCAGTCAAAATCAAGGCAATATATATCTATATATACATACAGTACATATAAATATACTTCCATTGTAAGTGCCTCACTGTAATCTCGATTTTTTCTTTTTTTTAAAAGAAAAGGAAGGACGAATCAAAATTATTTTTATGTGGTAATCAACATCATGCCACAAATGCTGTTGATTGAGCTTAAATTGTGTTGAACCGGGAATATTCCTTTAATCACCAACAAAATATTTTCAGATGCAGTTGTTGTAAATATTTGGAATATCACCCAGCCATAATTTAAATGTAGATGAACAGAACTGTCTCTTTTCATCTACATGATCACTATTCAATATTTATGATATCTACTTAAGGTGGTTTTAACAATAAGTGTTATATCTTATGTAAAACAATTTTGGTCATGTTATCGGGAACACATGTCCCATTACCATTTCCTGCTCTTAACGGCATTTATCGTGACTTGTTCAAAGATGGTACTCACCCCTTCAATGGCCTGTAGCCTGCGGCCCTGTTAGCAAACAGCCCGAGACCAGAGCACCCAGCCCACCTGCAGCTGCTGTCCAAAACACCATCCACAACACTTATCCACCCAAACACACACACACACACACACACACACACACACACACACATACATATTTATTACTGCTGTCCAAAACACCATCCACAACACTTATCCACCCAAACACACACACACACACACACACACACACACACACACACACACACACACACACACACTCTGTCATTTTTACTTACATTCTCCCAGATGCATTTAAGCCATTTAAAATAATGTATGCTTTTAGCATAACCACCAAAACATTCAGTTTTCATTGTACTAGTTTAATGTGATCTATTGTCTTTATCCAGATTAACTTTATCTGTGTGTATTTAATGTGGCACATGCTACAAGTTTGTCAAAGTGTTGACCGCTGTATGGTGCTGGTGCTTGTTGGACCGAGGCTGTTTGCTCCCACTTTTCTGTTGTGGTTGACGGCACATGACCAAACCAGCCAAATGGATTTCAACCCAGATTACAATCCTGTTTACAAACCCAAGTTTTAGAACAAACTGCAACTGCAAGGTACCAACTGTAACATTCTTACAGTTGGTACCTTGGCCAATAATTTGGATACTAAGTAAAAAAGAATAAATTCCAAGGTTGATGAATCCATTTGGCTTAGAGCAGGCAGCCATTTTAAATGGATGACTGATATATTATTACTCTTAAAAAAAAAAATTCTAAAAAAATATATATATGTATGTAATTATACCCCATAAGTATTTGGACACTTACGCCACACTTAGATAATATCAAATAAGATAATATCAAATATTTTATTGTTTAAAAGTAAAAAAAAAAAAAAAGGAAAGGATTGAGGTTTTCAAATGTTAGTAGGAAATGTATATGCTTAACTACACCTGGGGATAATCTGCTAGGACACCTGTGTGGACTGTGTGAGGCAAACTGACTTTATCCACTAAAAATCACTTTTTTAGTTGGTTAAAGTAGCTGGAACCACTGCTTAAAAGTAATCAGAAAAGGTCTAGCGTAATTTGTTTACGCACTCAAAAATGAAGTCACCCATCCTAATTGAATTATTGAAAGGTTTTACACAAATTTAATAACTTTCATTTATAATACGTCCATTTCATTGAGACAACATAATTGTTAGATTACGTCAAATGAATGTACTAACAGTTTTACTCAATTTTATTAGGTTCTTCAAACTCAATTTACTAAGTTTTAATGAATTAATTTTCTTCTTTTGGTTCAACTTAATTTATTTTATTAATCATAAGTGAGTGCCACATTAACAATGCAAAAACTATTAATTTAGTCCCAAATTTAAAGTTTAACAAATTGAAATGGATATAATCCAGTGAAATCAAGCTGTGACAAAATATTTTAGAATTGTGTTGCTTTTGTTTCATTTCAAGTAAATTGAGCAAGCAGCTAAATATTTTATTTATTTTAGTGCAGATGCCACTTGGTTTAATAATGTATTGACATTATAAATTAGTATCCAAAGGTGTTCAAATACTTTATGGAGCCATTTTAATGTAGGTATTTGGATCAAATTGGCAAAGAATGCTTTGTATCAAAGAAATTGGCTGGAATGCTATACACGTTAGTCAAAAAATGGCTGCTGCTATATGTGCTCGTCCCCGGAAGGTGGAGTTTTTGTTGTTGGATGTCTGCAGCTGTTACCTTGAAGGACGCGATTTCATCTGTCACTTGTTCTTCCCTATCTAGACTGTGGCAGGATAAACTGTAACGCCAGTAAGTCCTCAATCTTTTACTTCTACATACTCAATACTCAATAGTAAGAAACACAATCCTTAACTAAGGAAATTATGGTTTTATTTTCTATAGATGGTCAAAGCTTACTTTTGAACAATGTTGCTATCATATCCAACTCTTCTATGTTTTATGTACATTTTCATACTGTATGTAATTCTAATTATTTTGAATGCTTAAGACGTTGTGATGATCTCCTGGAAAATAGAACTGCTCTTACTCATCTAAAGGCTTCCAGATCTTCTTCAACATTTTCTGTTTGTTTTTGTTTTTTTACATTTGAACAATTTTGTAATTTTTTCTATTGCATCCACTAACTTATAACATCATGTGGGCTCAAAGGGGAAGTTCACCCAAACAATATGTCATTTTGTCAATTATTCAATTACTTTATTTCTTTCATAAGTTCATATGTAAAGCAGAATGTTAGCTTCAGTAACCATTCATTTTCATTGTATGGGAAAAAAAGGCAGATTCTATTTGCACCCTGGTGCAAATAATTGTATATGCTATTTACACCCCAGTGCAAATAGTAGCAGATATTATTTGCACCCCAACCCTGATGCAAATAATGGTAGATACCAGGTCCATTGAGATTGTGGGGGACATGATGAAGCGGTCCCAGATCAGCTGGACCCCCTGGGGGTGGAGCCTCCACTCTCCGCTGAGCGAGACCTGTCACAACAGCGCGTCCACCGTCCGCCACGTGGTCGCCCAGGATGTGAGTGGCAAGCAGTGACCTGAGTCATGGCTGACTCCAAAGGAGGAGATGGCGGGCGAGTTGTGACATGTGACGGGAGCGTACGCTGCCTTGGCGATTTATGTACGTTACCGAGCTGTCTGAATGGATCAAGACGTGCTTGCCCAGAATCAGCGGGAAAAACCTCCGCAGGGCAAGGAGTACAGCCAACAACTCGAGGCAGTTGATGTGCCAACGCAGGTGGGGCCCCGTCCAGGAGCCAGCCGCTGCGTGCCCGTAGCACATGGCTCCCCAACCCAGTTGAGAGGTGTCTGTGGTGACCACGACACTTCTGGACACCTGCTGTAGGGGGACTCCTGTACGCAGAAAACAGAGGTCTGTCCAAGGGTTGAAAGTCTGCCGGCAGGAAGGGGTGATTAACACACGGTATGTGCTGCGGCGCCATGCCCATCTCGGGACTTGAGTCTGAAGCCAGTGCAGAAGCGGTCTCATATGCATTAACATTAAGTGGCGTGACCACCGTAGAGGATGCCAAATGCCCCAGGAGCCTCTGGAACTGTTTGAGAGGAACCGCTGTGCCTGGCTTGAAGCGAGCACTGACTGCGTGCACTCACTTGTGAGGCACGCTGACATTGAGACTGAGTTTAACTCCAAGCCAGGAAAAGAGATGCTCTGAACCGGAGAGAGCTTTCTTTTTTCCCAGTTGACCTGAAGGCCCAAACAGCTGAGGTGTGCGAACACCTGGTCCCTGTGGGCGTATAGTTACACTCAAGAGTGTGCTAGGATGAGCCAGTCATCAAGGTAATCGAGTATGCAGATGCTCACTTCCAGTAGCATGGCAAGGGCTGTCTCTGAGTCCTTGGTGAAGACGTGAGGGGACAGGGACAGGCCGAAGGGGAGGACCTTGTACTGATACACCTGACCGTCGGACACGATCCGTAGGGAGGGTCGACACCGAGGCAGAATAGAGACATGAAGTACGCGTCCTTCAGGTCTACCGATGCAAACCAATCTATTGCAAATGCAGGTAATAATTTGTTTCTATGTGAGCATTCTGAATGGGAGTTTGTTTAAAGTCCAGTTGAGAACTTGCAGTTCCAAGATTGGCCGCAACCCACCATGGGTACGATGAAGTAAGGGCTGTAGAGACCCTTCTCCATCTCCGAGCCGAGTCGGATGGTCCTGGCCAGCAACGGGTTGGATAGCGACGTCCAAGCTCCGTGTGAGGGGCACTAACAGGACAATCATTTTTGACATACCGGGTGGGGCTTCGCAGCGGCCCGTCCCGAGGCTTGGGTCCTGAGAAAGACTCAATGCACTAACCATTTACCTGGCAAGGGGCGGTTAGAGACTGAGGAGGAGGTCCTGTAGGGATGTCTTTGAAACTCATCAGCGCTGGTTTGCCGGGCCTGGACAGTCGCGGGTTCGAAGGCGAGATGAATGTGTCCGGGGAGCCGGGACTGTAAGACTTTGGTGCCGGGGTGCCGTGAGAATGGATAGATGACCCAGGAAGTGAGGAAATCGCTCTTTCAAATTCAAATCCAAATTCAGCCACAAATGGCATTCCTGGACCACGAGGATGGCCATCGCCACCCGTGTGCTTGCGCTGTAACCTTTGTAGCTCTGAGAGTGAGATTGGAGGCATGGCGCATTTCCTGCAGCACATCAGGATTGGGACTACCCAGGTGCAGATCTTTAAGTGCCTTGGCTTGGTGAACTTGCAGAAGAGCCATGGCATGCAGGGTGGAGGCGGCCTGTCCAGTGGCCCTGTAGGCTTTCGCAGTCAAAGACAACGTTGTCTTACAGGCCTTGGATTGGGCGAGCGTCTGTCAGACAGATTTGGTGTAACACCGTTCTCGGACACTAGTGGATCGCAACTGCCCTGTCCACCTGAGGGACCTCCATGTATCTGTGGACCGCCCCAATGTCCAGGTTATTGAGAGCGGACGAGCGAGGAGGTCGGTTCCAGGGCAGTAAAAGGTGCCCTCCATGAACTGGCCTGAGGAACCGATCAAGTAGACATGGCAGGGGGGGCAGAGGTTTCCAGTCCAGCCTTGCTCTCACGGCAGCCCGGAAAGCATAGCGGACATCCCTGAATCACCTTCATCGCTAGCCGTGTCATTCTCAATCCCGTGGGAAGAAGGAACGATGTGGGAGAAAAGAAAGCCGCAACCGCAATGCTGCCATGGCTATGTTCTCACACTGAGAACATGAACCATTCATAAAATGCTGCCTGCATGCGATCACAGCCCAGGCACACGAGGCAGCTTTTATAGCCGTCAGAAGTGGAGAGAAATCGACCGCATCCAGGAACTACACAGAGGCAGAAGGGCATCTTAAAAAAGACGTGTCCTGAAAAGGACGTTCAACGCCTGCTGTGTATTGCTCTTTTATGAGTGGAAACTCACTCTTTTAGAGAAAATATACTCTTTTAGGAGGAGAAACACTCTTTCAGGCAATGAAAGCACTGTCGAAGTGCCCAGGGGCATGGACTGCACAGCGTGCAGAGAGGAGAATGCCACTGGAATGCGCCGTAGATCCAACAGCAGTGCTTATCACCAGTAGAGGTGAGTGGAACAGTGGTGAACTCAGCTTTGCTGTTGCACAACTGCTCTGCTCTGAAGAAAAAATCTGTCTGAAATACCAGTATTTGCGGGTGTAGGAAATGCAAATTCTGTCTTTTCTCAAGTTCAGAGGTACGTGAGGCTCTCAGAAGTGACCCCTTGTATCTCTACAATCGACACAATGTTGAGTGAGTGACAGAAGGGGAATCAACATTTCTATTAATTTTTATCAATTTCCAAAAATTGCTAGGACAGCATTACAAAATCACAAACAGTCTCTACAGCCTATGCCATTGCAGCAACATCTACTGATTAGTTTTTCTCATATTTTAATGGTTTCACCAGACTATTGAGGTGCAAATAGCTGCATGTATGGCAGATGCTATTTACACCGGGTTGTAAATAGACACTCAGGAAAATAATTTTAAAAAAATTGTGTTCCATGAAAGAAAGAAAGTCATACATGTTTAGAACAAGATACGGGTGAGTAAATTATGACAGAATTTTCTTTTTTAACTGTGCCTTTAAAGCTGTATTCAAATAATTGCAAGCCTATCAAAGATTAGTACAAACACCATACCTAAACCCAAGCATAAATTTGAACCTGTTAGCATGATTGCAGTTGATAAAACATTTCGTGTACCGTTTTGTGAGGGTTTTGAAAGTTGATGTGTAGTAGGCTATATGTGTTTTCTTTGCATACGAAAAGTGTGCATAATGTGCATAGTATGTATACTCTATATACAGTACTGTGAAAACATTAAGATTAGTATGGTAGGATGCCATTCCGAACATAACCCCACACATTGTTTTGTACATGGTCTGGCCTTTTTGTGAGTAACAGCAGTATAAAAAGTAGATTTAACTTGAAACTGAATTGTTGATTATTTCTTCATGTACTGCTATTAAAAATTATGTAAAATAGTTTTCTTAGATATCAATGGTTGTGATGACAGAAATGTGAAAATCTAAAACAAATTTTGAAAAAGATGTGGTTTTTACACACAGCATTAGTAATTAAAGGAGTCATATCATGCATTTTATGAATGTGTGTGTATAGATAGATAGATGGATGCAGTGTGTGTGTATATATATATATATATATATATATATATATATATATATATATATATATATATATATATATATATATATATATATATATATATATATATATATATATATATATATATATATATATATTATTTTATTTATTTTTTTTTATTTTTTTTTATAAAATAAATACATACAAAATATTCCTAGTGAAATGACCCCTTTAAACTGTTTTCAGAAGACGGATATTTATTTGCATTGCTAATGTGTGAAAGGACTAACTGAAACGTTATTCTCAGGTAAAGGACCGGAGACATTGTATGCTGGGCAAAAACTGAATGACAATGACTGGCACTCAGTCAAAGTGACACGGCGTGGTAAAAACCTCAAACTGATGGTGGATGATGATGTAGCTGAAGGTATGAGTGCAGTAGAGTCTTAAAACATCAGCAGCTGACAACATGAGTGCATGAATCCATCAATTGCCTAAAATTTTCTTTTTCCTTTCTGACTATCAGTGTAGCCATTGATTGTCATTGTTGATATTGACAACTGAACTGCATTTACTAACAGGTGTGACTCTCCAATGATCCTATTTATGAAACAGCTGATGGGAGCGAATCAAATACTGTTTGTATCATGAGTACTCATGAGTAATGCTTGTAACCATACTGGCAGGAAAACTTCTGTTTCTATTTGTAAGGTTTGATAGAGTGATTCCATTTTGTTAGGTAATCTGATATGATTACCTTTGTATTACCTATTTCATATTTTGACAAATATCTAATTAAATCAAACAGAAACTTCTCGGGTTACTTAACTGTAACCCCTGTTCCCTGATAAAAGTGGAACGAGATGCTGCGCTGACTTAGCGCTTTGGGAACAACTTTAGGTGTGACCAGCTGTGAATATGTGTGCAACACGCTTTTATCGGGGAACAGGGGTTACAGTTAAGTAACCTGAGACGTTCCTTGTCAAAAAGCAACACTTTGATGCTGGAGTGTTGCTCCAGCAACACTCAGCGGACTTAGCACTTTGGGAATGAGAATACCCACGCTGCCGCACTGTGGATATCTGGACCCCTTACGGTTGTGTAGTTGTGCTCACAAGAGCGCGAGAGGTCTCAGACATGAGCTTGTGATGTTGACTCAAAGACATAATTGCCTGGAGTGGCATGAACATCCAAACTCTAAAATCTTATAAATGTGTGCTGAGAGGACCAGCCTGCCGCATCACAAACATGCTGCAGAGGGACACCTCTAGCCAAGGCTTTAGAGGAGGTTGACCCCTCTGGTAGAGTGAGCCGTGATGCCTACTGGCGAAGCTTGACAGCGCACCTCATAGACCAGGGCAATAGCGTCCCTCACCAAATGTGACAGTCTGCTTGGTGCCGGCCACCCCCCTGTTGCGACCCCCATGGCAAATTAATAGTTGCCCTGACTTATGCCACTGGCTAGTGCGGTGGACATAAGTCTGAAGACTGGACAAAGTTTGTGAAGTCTTTCTTGCTCCGTCGTTGTAAACAGCGGGGAGCAGATATCTTTGAGAGTGACCGGATGCAAAATTGCTTTAGCCTTTCCTGGGGCAAAATCTAAGCAGGCTGGCAAAACAGACAGAGCCTGTAGATCCCCAATTCTTTTTAGAGAAGTAATTGCCATAAGAAAAACCATCTTGAGAGTCAGAAGTTAATCAGACGCTGACTCTAGAGGTTCGAAGGGGGTCAAGACCCTCAAGGACTATTGCTAAGTCCTATAAAGGGATCCTGGTCCTAGCAGGAGGTCTCAGTTGCATGGCTCCACAAACGAAGTGAGCGAGCAGAGGATGTCTCCCCAACAGCACCCAGTCAATCAAGGTGTGGCAAGCCAATAGAGCGGCCACGTAAACCCTGAGAGTGGCGGGGCATGTGCCTGCTGACAACTTTTCCTGCAGAAAGTCCGGAACTGAAGCAATCTGGCAGTTAACTGGATCTGCATTATGTGCACTGCAATATATTTTGAAATATTGTCCCCTGCGCCTGAGACAGAAGGTCCCTCCTGTCCGGAATCGCCCAAGTCGAGCCGTCGAGAAGAGACTTTATCTCCGAGAACCATACCCTGTTTGACGCTATCAGTAAGAGGTAAAATCCTTGCTGGCGAACTCTGGCCAAGACTCCTGGGAGCAGGGAAAATGGGGTGAAATGCATACAGGCAAATTCTGGGCAATGTATGGGCCACCGGGTCCAGACCCAGGAGGGCTGGGTGACTCGGAGAGAAGTAGAAGGGACATTGCGCTGTCTTTTGAGAGGCGAAGAGGTCCACTTCTGCCCTGTAAAATCTCACCCAGATTTGTTCCATTCCCCCGTTGGTATTTTCTGTCTGGACAGTAAATCTGCTCCCACATTCAGGCATCAAGGGATATAATCTGCCCTGACTGATAGGAGCTTGCCCTGGGGCCAAGAGAATCTGACGTGCCAGATTGTTCAGCTGGCGAGAACGTTGACCTCCTTGATGATTTATGTAAGAGACTGCTTCTGTGTTGTCCATTCGCACCAGGACACGACAGCCTCTCAAATGCTGGAGGATGTATTTCAGGGCCAGAAATACAGCCAACAACTCGAGGCAGTTGATGTGCCATTCGAGCTGATGACCCTCCCATTCCACTTTAGCTGGACAACCACTTAAGACAGCTCCCCAGCCCATCAGGGAGGTGTCTGTTGTTAGCAACTTGAGATGGCAAGATGCACCTAGAGTGGTACCCAAAGTAAGGAAACAGGGTCTGAACCAAATAGAAAGGGAACGAAGTGCACGGCGCTTAACCCTTATTAGCCTTAGGGGACTGGCCTTTGGATGAAATCCTCTGGCTTGTAGCCACAACTGAAACTCTCTCATGTGCAGAAGGCCCAAAGGGATCACCGAGGATTCAGATGCCATGAGACCTAGTATTCGTTGATACTGATGAACAGTGCAAACTTGGCCTAGCCTGACTTTGCTCAGGGTGTTCTGAATGGACACGATTTGAGCGGGAGACAATTGTGCCCGCATTGTGATTGAATTCCATACAACACCCAGATGGGTAATTCCCTGAGTGGGAGAGAGAAAGCTGTTTTTGACGTTGAGTCTCAGACCCAGAGAAACCAGATGAGCTAAGACGATATCCATGTGCTGAACTGCCAGTACATGAGACTGTGCTAGTATCAGCCAGTCAACTATGTAATTCAGAATGCGGATACCCCGGAGTCGCATAGGAGCCTATGCTGCATCCATGCATTTCGTGAATGTGCGGGGTGATAGGGCTAGACCCGAATGGAAGAACCTGATATTGGAAGGCTTCATCCCTGAAAGCAAACTTCAGGAACTTCCTGTGTTGTGGCAGAATTTCTGTAGGAAAGTATGCATCCATGAGATCGATCGTGACCAACAAATCGTGATGTTGGATTTGGGACACAACCGTCTTGATAGTTAGCATCTTGAATTGAACGCCCTGACTAAGCGATTCAAACCTCAAAGATCAGTTGCAACCCCCCACCCTTCATGGGAACCAGGGAGTATCTGCTGTAATAACCTGACTCTTGCTCTGGAAGAGGAACATGGTCTATGGCCCCTTTGACCAAGAGATTTTCCAGTTCTTTCCACAGTAGACATGCTTGCTCCGGTTTCACGGTAGTGTAAACCACGCCGTTGATACACGGAGGACGGCAAACAAATTTAATTCTGTTGCCTTTTTCTACTGTTCTTAGGACCCACATAGAAATACCTGGCAGAATTTTCCATGCTGCCAGGTTCTCTGAGATGGGTATTAATTTTGACACTTCCTGTTGAGGGGATTCCATGTCCTGGACTATGGCAGGAAGCAACGGTACACCCAACATTTCTCTGGAAGCCTCTAACTCCCGAAACACCAGAGGCAGCAGGAATGGAGAGGTTTCGTGGGGGTGTCGGGAGGGTCGAAATGGATGATACACGTGCCCCGTCCCGAGAGGGGCTACCCCCACAAGGCTGGGCGCAAGACCATCAGGGTTTTTTCCTCTTAGAAATGACTGCCCTGAGTTCTTGCTTTGGGGGCTGCTGAGGGCGACGAGCCGGTCCCCAGTCTCTACGAGGGGGAGCATGACTCGCCACACTTTGTTTCTGAGCCTCCCTTCTAGAAGGACAGGGGCAGGGCTTGGTGGCCGACGGCCCCTCCCCCTGAATGTGGCGAGGAAGGAATTGCCTGAAAGCTTCCTCGTGATTTTTCGCCTCCTAGAACCTGGTGATAACTACACTCATAGTGTCACCAAATAAGCCAGAAGGCGAGACTGAGGCATCGAGAAGGAAAACGTTGTCCTTGTCTCTGATGCCCGACAGGTTGAGACATAAGTGTCTCTCCATGCTGACTAAAGCAGACATAGACTGGCCAATGGCACGGGCCATCTGCTTGGTCGCACGGAGAGACAGATCTGTGGCTCAACGAAGCTCAGAGAAAGCCTCCTCGCCGACCGTGGTGCCCGCATCAGGTCCTTCAGCAGATCAGCCTGGTATGCCTGTAACACTACCATAGTGTGCAGGGCAGCACCAGCCTGACCTGCTGCCTGATAAGCCTTCCTCACAAGCATGGAGGTGGTCCTGCACGACTTTGTGGGGAGAGTGGGTCTTTTTATCGATGATGCCGAGCCAGGCAAGTGTCTCTCGAATATCCCCGTGCCTCAGCACCCACGATAGTCGAATATATCGACGTCGAGGGCACGAAGACATGGGAAGTATGAAAGGTTTCCTCCATGAATGAGAGAGCTCATCATGGAGGTCATCAAAGAAAGGAAGGGACTGATGAGGTGTTCCCTTCCCTTGGCCACCAGACAGAAATCTGTACTCCAACTTGGAGTGTTTGGGGGTCTCTTGTTCACGTGGCCAGTCTAATTGAAGCCTGGCCACCGCATGAGTAATCACCTTGAGTAATTCTTCCGATGATTTATTATCATGCCCGGAATGCTCGGAGGTGGGTAACTCGAAGTCCGCAGACTCAAGAGATTCATGGTCCCCCCCATGAACCGAAGAGGCACCGGAGCATGCTTCAGGATCATGGGAAGGACCGGCTGGATCTGGGGAGAGAGTGAGTGATAGGGACGGACCCGTCTCACGCTCGTCAGCCAGATCCATATGAGAGCCCCACGATGGAAGTGTGGGCGCTGACTCTCGGAAGTAAGCAAGACGAGTGCGAAGCATTTTGACTGAGAACAGATTGCAATGCTTGCACCTGCCCCGCCCCAACACAAGAGCAGAATGCAAACATCTCCCAAACATACAAAACAAAACTGGTCAGCCATAGAGCGTAAACAACGGAACATACACCGCTTGCTCTGTCTTTCAGTCATTTTCTTTTTCTTTTTTTTTTTAGAAAAAAGGGAAAGGTTTCTGCGCATTGCCTTACAAAATCTAACTCCTAACAGAGGAAAGTAGAAAGTTTCTGACAGGCTCATGAAGCACACACTCACATAGTGATCTGAAGACAAAAGATCTGACTATGCACCTGAGACACATCTATTTATAGCCCTGGTACAGGTGCATCCAATGAATTTCATTGACGTGTTGCACACATATTCACAGCTGGTCACACCTAAAGTTGTTCCCAAAGTCAGGGCAGTATCAAAGTGTATCTTTTTGACAGGGAACTTGCTATTTTTCTGTTGCAGAGTTTAAAAATAAAAAAGGGATTAAGGGCCATAAAAATTAATGTTACTCAAGATAAAATACATGCGAGAGCATGTGAGAACATGCCTTTATTTTTAATTTCGTTATTTAAGAAATTAGGAATAGGGATTGGAATTTTTTTATTATCCAGATTTGTAATAATAAAAAATAAATTACAGTAGTGAGAGAATATCTCTTGTTATCACGTAGAAATGTACATTTTGCACCTCCTCTTAATTATTCATCCTTAATTTACAACAACATTTTAAATACAGACTCCTTTTTTTTATTTTATTTTTTTTATTGAGTTACACACTAGTTATTGCCTTTGGCTGATTGGCGATGTAATCAACAATGTAATCATGTAATCCATAATAATGTAACTATAATCTTACTATGCACATTATAAAATGTAATTTATATAATTACTAGTACCGGTTTTTACTAATATGATTAAGTAATCTAGATTATATGTAATCTATTACTACTAAGCACTGTTACAGATTTTTACAGTATATAATAGGACATGTTAAATATGCATACAAATGTTAGTCCCTAAACAACACATTTTAAGATTATGAAACAGACTTTCTTCTAGCCATCTGACTAAAATGTAAACATATAAACCATATTTACACAGCAAGTAGATGTGGAAAATACTGTATAATTTTAAAATGATCTTTAAATTAACTATGGGCCCCAAAGAGGTTTTAACTGCATGAAAACATTTTGAAACGCAGCGGTATTTTAAACTGTATCCTTCATCCATAAATGTGTGCACGGTTGTTTTCAGTATTTGTATATTTAAATGTCTAATAATTAAATTAATAAAATATTTTTATTTAAAAACCAAAATATTTTAAAAAAAATTACAAATATTGTTGTGTCAGTTGTGATAAGTCACCAATTATCATATTTACCGTAGTTACTGTGGTTGTTGTTCACAAGAACACAATGTAGGATTGGCTTCAGTTACTCTGAAAGCTCATAAAGACATTATTCAATTCACTCCTGCAAGATATAAAACTGACAGTCACACCTGTTAGGAAATACTGCTGTCAATCCCACACACTGACTGTGTGAATGAAACCTGTGTAAATACAGAAGCATAATTAGCACTCATGACATAACTGACAAGCTTATTCTGCTGCTATGTATCTGAATTTATCAGGTCAGGTGAATGGTGACCACACTCGTTTGGAGTTCAGTAACGTCGAGACAGGTATCCTGACCGAACGGCGTTTTGCCTCCTCGGCTCCATCCAACTTCATTGGTCACCTTCAGGGCCTGAAGTTCAATGGCCTGCTTTACATCGACATGTGCAAGAATGGTGACATTGAATTCTGTGAGCTCAACGCTCGCTTAGGCATGCGCTCCATCGTGGCTGATCCAGTCACCTTCAAGACAAAAGGAAGCTACCTGGGTCTGGCTAAACTTCAGGCATACAGCACCATGCACCTGTTCTTCCAGTTCAAAACCACCTCTGGAGATGGCTTCATACTCTTTAACAGTGGAGATGGGAATGATTTTATTGCAGTGGAGCTTGTCAAAGGGTGAGTGGAAGAATCAAAGTAAATGGAGTTTGAAAGGATTCCGGGTTTTACCAAGTGAGGTTCAATCATTTGAGTTTGATACTGTAGGTAAGATTATAGGTAGAGTACCAAACCTGTATGACTTTCTTACTTCTGTGGAACACAAGTTTGGCAGAATATTAACCTATTCTAGGTTATTCACTAATATTCCATAATTATTTCTATACATTAAAAGTGGTGACTGAAGCTGTGGAGAAAAACACACACAATACCAAAACAAAAACTAGAACATAGGTGACAGTATCTTGACACTAAATAAAAACTTGACAAGAATGCCAGGAACCTGATGTTCAAAGACAACATAAAATCAAAATGTATACTTAATCAATGTTCCAAGTCTCCTGAGCTATCAGTGCGGCTACAAGTGTAAATTGTCATATGTTACCCATATTGAAAGCTTGAAAACAAAATAGGGGTCACATGGTATGAAGCTAGTTTTCTTGAATTTGTACTTCAGACTATTGCTTTGTGGGACAATAAAAACTAGCTTCATGCCGTATGACCCACATTTTTTATAAAATATGTCACTTATAATATCTTTTAGAATCTGGTTCAAAACTAAATTTGCTTCTGGTATATTTTTATTTATGGCCTTATATAGTTAAGTACCAGAGATTGTCTAGGTTACTGTTGTAACCTCTGTTCCCTGATGGAAGGAACGAAATGTGTGTGGAAGAAGCGAAACTAGGGGTCTCTCTTGAGAGCCTCGCTCATCTCTGAACTTGAGAAAAGGCCAATGTGATATTGGCAGACAGAATTTGCTTGTCCCTCCCCCGTACACACGGTTATAAAGGGAGTAAATCATGCATCAGTCAATTCAGGTTTTGCACTGAGGAGCCGGCTATAACAGTGGCTCGGTTCAGCATCGTGGCGGAAGGACACAACATCTCGTTACCTCCACCAGGGAACGGAGGTTACAACAGTAACCTAGACGTTCCCCATCTGTCACTCACTTCGATGTTGTGTCGAAGAAGTGACACTAGGGGTCCCTATTCAGTTATGCCATGCGCTGAACCATGTACATGCCCTGCTGGCGCAGGTGCGGGCAGGTAGTTGCGTGCTAAAGCGTCATGCTGCGTCTGACTGCACGTACCCTTCCCCAACGCCCCATAAAATCATCATAAACTTTTTAGGTTCCCGGACTAAAGCCGACATAGACCGGCCAATGGCGCAGGCCGTCTACTTGGTCACGCGGAGAGACAGATCCATGGCTCAATGAAGCTCAGAGAAAGCCTCATCGTTGACCGTGGTACCCGCACTCAGGTCCTTCAACAGATCCTCCTTGTATGCCTGTAACTCTGCCATAGTGTGCAGGACAGCACCAGCCTGACCTGCTGCCTGATAAGCCTTCCTCACAAGCATGGAGGTGGTCATGTATGGCTTTGTGGGGAGAGTGGGTCTCTTATTGATGATGCCGAGCCAGGTGAGAGGTAACCCGCAAGTGTCTCTTCTACCGCGGAATCACTGAATACCCCCGTGCCTCAACACGCACGATAGTCAAACATGTTGACGTCGAGAGCACGAATACACGGGAAGTATAAGGTTTCCTCCATGAACGAGAGAGTTTGTCATGGAGGTCATCAAAGAAAGGAAGGGACTGTATAGCATTCCCTTCCCTTTTTTTTTGGCCACCAGACTGAAATATGTCTTCTAGTTTGGAGCGTTTGGGGGTCTCTTGTTCGTGTGGCCAGTCTAACTGTAGTCTAGCCACAGCCTGAATAACCACCTCGAATAAATCCTTAGCCACTTTATTATTGTGCGTGGAATGTTCAGAGGTTCAGCGTCCCCCTCATGAACCGAAGAGGTGCCGAAGCGCGCTTGAGGTTTACGAGAAGGATCAGCTGGATCTGGGGAGAGAGCGAGTGATAGGGACGGACACGTCTCTCGCTCCTCAGCCAGGTCTATTCGAGAGCCCCACGATGAAAGAGTGGGCGCTGGCTCTTGGAAGTAAGCGAGACGAGTGTGAAGCATTTTGACTGTAAACAGATCGCAATCTCTGTACCCGCCCTGGCCCAACGCAAGAGCAGCATGCTTTTCCCCCAAACATACAAAACAAATTTGGTGTGTGTCCATTTCAGCCATCTACAATTCAAAAAGGGTTGCTAAAGACAACTGGTCTTAGTAAGAGACCTACCTCTCTCTCTCTCTCTCTCTCTCTCTCTCTCTCTCTCTCTCTCTCTCTCTCTCTCTCTATATATATATATATATATATATATATATATATACATTAAATAATGACATCTTTCTAATGTAATTTTGCTCCAAAATCATAAGCAAAAATGTTGACCATTTTTCTCAGAAATAAATCATATTATGAATGTAAAATATTTCTTATGGATTTTAAACCAAATTAGTGGAGCAAGCTGATAAATGTTAGATAATCTCTTCATTTATGAAAGCATGGTTAGCCTTGTCCATCCAAATAGATGGATCAACTTGGCCCATCCTCTTCTAAGCATAAATCCATTGCTCTTTTGAACAAGTGTCCACTCTAAAGGCCTCTCATTGTGGATCAGAACTGAAGTCCACTTCAGTTTGTACTTGTATGGATTGTCCTTCAGTGAAGTGCACTTGGATGGATTTGGAACATGGACACAACCAAGCTCTGTGTTTGTATTCGTCAGATATGTCCACTATGTGTTTGACCTGGGAAATGGACCGAGTCTTCTGAAGGGAAACAGTGACAGTGCACTCAACGACAACCAGTGGCACAACGTGGTGATCACTCGTGACGCCGGCAACACACACATGCTCAAGGTGGATGGAAAGTCTGTTAGCCAGGTGGTCAACGGAGCAAAAAATCTGGATCTGAAAGGTCAGATGCACAGAATCAATTGACATTTTACTGACATTTTTGATTGTACATTTGACATTTTATAAAAACGGAATATATGCAAATAGGATTTTTTTGTATACTAAGCACATATTTACAAATATAAGTATTTACACTGTTTGAGTTTTGATCCAAATCTAAACAATTATTGTGTTTGCTAAGTTAAGCATATTATATTAGGGATTTGACCAAACCCCTAAAAGGAATAGTTCACCCAAAAATTTGAAACCTCATCATTTATTCACCCTCATGACATCCCTGATGTGTATGACTTTATTTACTCTGCAGAGCACAAACGAAGGTTTTTATGAAGAATATTTCAGCTCTGTAGGTCCTCACAATGCAATTAAATGGTGGTAAAATCCATGTATTTTAAAGCGATATGATATGATATGTTTGGATGAGAAACAGATCAGAATTTAAGTCATTTTTGTTGAAAATCTACAATTTCACTTTCAGCCATCTACTGGTTGGGGCTGGTCAAAGGTGGAGATTTATAGTAAAAAAATTATAATAATAAAAATGACTTAAATATTGATCTGTTTCTCACCCACACCTATAATATCACTTCTGAAGATATGGATTAAAAGACTGAAAAAATCCCGCCAGAGCCATATCTAGAGACCAGAATATCATAGACTCTGGTGTTGGACTGAAATCCGAATTCACAATGCAGTTAAAGCTGAAGCGTGTAGTTTGTCAATGCTAAAATCCTTTAGCATATTCCAGCTTAATAAAGAGAGTCAACTACTGTATAATAAACCATTTTAGGCTGATTTCAGCGGTGGGACTATCTGTTTGCATGACCAATGGCAGAGAGGGGGAGTGTTCAGGAAATCTGTTTGAAAACAAACATTATGATTGCATTTCTTTTCGGCGATGCTAGTGGCGTAGAAATTAAACACTTCAGCTTTAACAGTTATGATATTATTGTATCTCTTCGCAGGTGATCTGTTTGTGGCCGGTCTGGGGCCTAACATGTACCAGAACCTGCCAAAGCTGGTGGTATCTCGTGAGGGTTTTCAGGGTTGCTTGGCTTCCATGGATCTCAACGGCCGTCTGCCTGACCTGATCAACGATGCTCTATTCCGCAGCGGGCAGATTGAACGTGGTTGTGAAGGTATACAACTCTTACCTCCCTCTCAACCTCAATATCAGTGCTACTTATTCTGTCTAAGAACCGCCCATTTAGAAAGCAAAAGACATCTGGCTGACATGTAAAGCAACCAATCACACTTTGTTTTATTTTGATATGCCATTTAGGGACAAGCTTATCGGAAATGGACTGTAGTTGTGTTCAACGTTATACAGTTATTCACTTTCAGTTTCTCCAGTTGTTCCCAAAGTTTTTCAGTCAAGCCCCCCCTTTACTAATCGAAACATTTTCAATGTTTAACAGTCGCATTTGTAATGCCACAATCACAAGAAAGACCATGGATGGCTCCTCATTACAGTAGTTAGTTAGACAGTTAGTCTTTCTTTAAAAAATAAACAGTTTATTTGTTAAAAATAATAGCCTAAACACATTTAACACAATTTCAGTGATACAGTAGGATATAGCAGAGCACGTCTCGTGTGTGATTCTCGGTGGATCGAGACAACACAACACTCAAGCGAAACAAGTCTTAAGTACCCCGCTTTCATCCACATTCCAGATGAAATGCATAGTTAGCACTTGTAAAATGGCAAAAGCATGATGAATTTGAATATTATATTATGTGCTTTGGTGGCTGAAAAAGTTTCAGCGCAGGAAAAACACTGTTCTCACAAATGCAGAGGATTTAATAGTGGATTTAATACTTTCAAATGTACAACAAGAAAACAAACTGGCATCTCTCTTCACTAAGAGTCTCTGTCCTCTTCAGACTCAACAGTCCAGCTGAAATATTTCAATTAATTTCACACTCAATTTGATTGGAAGCATGCTTCTAAAGTTTATGCATAATTATAATAATAATAATTATTATTATTTTTATTATATAGCTAGTTTTCTTTCCCAATTGGACTTCTTCAATCCCACCATCTCACTGCGCCTCCCCTGCAGAGCCTTCAAAGCGCCTGAGACTCACACTGAAGGGAACCATTGAGTTACTCTAATTCTCACAAATCTATTTTTATGTAATCCTAATCTTATATATCATTTAAACTGTTTTTTTTTTCATACTTTCTTAACAAATCCATGTTTTATAACAATACAAATGTATTATCATGAAATCTTTTTTTTTTTTTTTAAATATGAAAAAATACTGACTCCTTTATTGGTATTAAAATATTATAGGCTTTTCTAGGACTTTCTTCTTGTACCAGATGCAATGTATCAAGCAGCACGTAATCTATTTAAATGAATATTGTTTCTGGTTATTACGTGTAAAATTCATCCAACGTCTATCTGACAAATTATTATGAAAAAAAAAATAATTTGAGTTGACAAATCTCTTTTCAACCCCTCTGACTGCAACCGGTAAATCTCACTGATCGGTAAGGTGAGGGCAGTTGAAGTTGAACACACCTAATATCACAAAAGTTTAGATTTTTTTTTTTTTTTTTTTTTAATTTGTGAGATAAAGACACCAAGAACCCTGTTTAAATATTGTTAAATTTTTATGGTCAGAATTTCACAAATATATGATTCCAAAATTAAAATAAAAAAGAATGTTTCCAAAAGAATATTCAAAAGTCATATATACAGACTTTTTCAAAGCTCATACAATAAAGTGGAATATATAACTCTTCTTATGGATTTATTGCTTCTAAGTGCCTTAAACAAAAGTCTGAATATCTTTCAAGAAACTGAATGAGATCAATCTTTTTCAAAGATTGTTCCTTGAAGTTGTGTAAAGTCATGTGTGAAGTTGCTCTCTGAGGCTGAGAACAATCAAACCCTGATGCCCATCAGTCAGTTCAGATTGTCAAATTCAAACCAGATTTTACCTCTGCAAAGATCCATGAAGAAATGTAACGTCAAAATGAAAATGATTATTTGTTTTATTGCTCTACTAACAGTGCTTTGGTAATATGCAGAGAGCCTCTGTATCCACTAGATGGTGCTGTGACCAAGTGCCTGTTAATAGCACTCATTTTTAAATGTAACAAATCAAACATTTAACATTATATTACATTTGTAATTAAGTTATTATTTTTATTTTATTTTTTTTTTTGGATTAGACTTGAATAATTTTCTTATCAAAGTAAAATATCCTTTCTCATACACCTCTCCTTAAAGGTGAAGTGTGCCATTTTTTGGATGGAAGAATTCTGTATTCATTCTAGCTTGATATGCAGAGTCAACTTTCCTAGGTCATTAATTTCTCCCAAAACCTGAAACACTGTGGCACTATCAAAACACTGTTTGTTTGCCGTTCTTGACCAGCCTGATCAAAGCAACATTGTCTCAAACAATGGCGTGAGTTTGGAGTGGGACTATCTGTTTGTCTGATTCCGCCAATGGAAGACAAGTGTGTATTTAGGAAACCTGCTAGTAAGCACACTTCACCTTTAAACATTTGTATTATCCTTGCCTTATTCAAATAATTACCAATGTTACTTTCTGTTTTTATCCAGCATACACCCATTTTTCCCTTCACTAACTGCCCTCTGTTTTATTGTCCCATTCTCTCTGTCTTTTCCCAAAAAGTTGGTTTCACCAAAGCTGACCTGCAAGGTAGAGGATCTGACATTTGCACTTCACACACACACACACACACACACACACACACACACACACACACACACACACACACACACACACACACACCTGGCTGAAAGTTGCACAGAGCATTTACATTATCAGTCCACCTAAACAATGAAACAACAACTGAAACAACTTTTGTTTTAGTCTATTTATACAAGAGAATGACTGATGCTGACAGAGAACAAACATGGACAAAATGACAGGCATAAGATTTAACAGTTTGTTAGACTGACAGACCAACAAATCAACAGATGGGCATAAAGACAGACGGAAAAATCAACAGACAAACAGACAGACAGACAGACAGACAGACAGAAAAATCAACAGACAGACAAATCAACAGTTAGATAAAAAAGAAACAAGATAAAGAAAGGCAGAAAAACAAATCAACAGCTAGATAAACAGACAGAAAGGCAGACAGACAAATTGACAGATAGACTGACAAACAAAACAGCAGATACACAAACAAAAATCAACATATAGACAGACAAACAAATCATCAGGTAGACAAACAGACCAACAAACAAAAATCAACATATAAACAGACAGACAGACAAACAAATCAACAGGTAAACAGACGGACAAACAAACAAATCAACAGACAAACATACGTACATACATACATACATACATACATACATATATACATACATACATACAAATTAACAGTTAGATAGACAGCAGACAAATAAATTAACTGAGACAGACAACCAAATCAACAGATAGACAAACAAATGAATCAATAGACAGAGTAAGAAAATAATCAACATATAGATAGATATACAAAAAGATAGATAAACAGTAGGGGTGTAACGGTTCAAATTTCTCACGGTTTGGTTTGTATCATGGTTTAAGGGTCACAATTTCAGTATGGCTCGTTATTTGTTTTGTTCAGAAATAGTTTTTTTACTGCCAAATCCAAAGAGTAATCTAACAGGTTTCCCCTTAAATAAGAATAATTTTTTACAACAGTAACCATAGTTTACCCATGGCATTTGTAGTACAATCATATTAACCACAATATAAACATGGTTACTGTCATGGTTACAATATATAGTAAAATCATGGTTACTATATAGAAACTTCAGTATTCCCATTATAAAATCATAGCCAATTGTATCGAAACAATGATTTCTGCTTAGAAAACCATGGTGACAGCACTCATGGTTTCTACAATATTATTATAGTAAAACCATGGTTCATTTTCGTCAGGGTCCTTAACTAAAAGAAACATTTGATCTAATTACTAAACCAACATTTTAAGGTAATACCCGCAGTAATACCCTACAAGTATCAACATAAAGTGCACTTCAAGCTCATCTCAACAAATATTTGGAAGGTGTACATCACTGTTGAATGAATAACCTTGCTATTAATATGCATACGAGAAGGGATGTTGTGATTATGCTGCTCGAGTATTTTAATAATACTTGGAAATCCCACATGAACACCCCAGGCACTTTAGTTATTGTTTCAGGTCTGTCCAGTGCCTGCTTAAAAATGGAAGGGTGTGGGTGCAGTTTCGGCTCACTTGCAGCTCATTCCATGGGTGATGTCACCGTAAATGATTAATCATGTATCAATGTATTACTATAATGGCATGAATCAAAGCACATTATTGATGCTTGCGATAGATTACAGCCACGTGAGTAAACAGGAAGAACTTGCTTGTGCATTTTAAATAAACCCTCATGCGTATTATTGACATGTATCACCAGTATACGGCACTTGCACCTAGTGAAGTCTGCAAACAGTGCCTGTTTTGTAAATGGCTTTTGACCATCACTGTTGTTGTTATTGACTGCAAAATAGCTCCCAGAAAGGAGAAATGCAGGGAGCTTCTCTATTAGCGTCTCGTTTTCTCCACTTGCCATTTTCAACTACACACAACATGTCCAGAACAGTGATGTCATCAAGTTGACCCACGTGAAACACAGGCAGAGTGTATCCATCTACAGATCCATTCATGCACATTAGCGGAGGTTGTAACTGTGCCTGTCTGTTTGACGCTTTGTTTTCTTGACCAAAACTTGTGCTCCAGATAATTAAACTTGAGGTGAACCGACAGCCATGCCAATGCTTCCCAAACCGTGGGTGGCAAACCATATGGTTTGTTTTTTTACTGAGAACCGTTACACCTCTAATAGACAGACATGTCGAAAAACAGACAGAAGGATAGATCAACAAATAGAAAGATACAGTGGATATAAAAAGTCTACACATCCCTGTTAAAATGCAAGGTTTTTGTGATGTAAAAGAATGCGACAAAGATAAATCATGTCAGAACTTTTTCCACTTTTAATGTGACCTATAATGTGAACAATTCAAATGAAAAACAAACTGAAATCTTTGTGGGGGAAAAATTTAAATTAAAAACTTTACAATAACCTGGTTGCATAAGTGTGCTCACCCTCTTATAACTGGGGATGTGGTGTGTTCAGAATTAACCAATCACATTCAAACTCATGTCAAAGTCATTACACACCTGCCATCATTTAAAGTGACTCTGATTAACCATAAATAAAGTTCAACTGTTCTAGTAGGATTTTCCTGACATTTTCTTAGTTGCATCTCAGAGCAAAAGCCATTGTCCCCAGAGAGCTTCCAAAGCATCAGAGGGATCTCATTGTTGAAATATATCAGTAAGGAGAAGGGTACAAAAGAATTTCCAAGATATACCATGGAACACAGTGAAGACACTCATCATCAAGTGGAGAAAATATGGCACAACAGACACATTACCAAGAACTGGACGTCCCTCCAAAATTGATGAGAAGAAAACTGGTCAGGGAGGCTTCCAAGAGGCCTACAGCAACATTAAAGGAACTGCAGGAATTTCTGGCAAGTACTGGCTGTGTACTACATGTGACAACAATCTCCCGTATTCTTCATATGAATGGCCTATGAGGTAGGGTGGTAAGACGGAAGCCTTTTCTTACAAAGAAAAACATCCAAGCCCGGCTGAAGTTTGCAAAAACAAACATCAAGTCTCCAAAAAGCACGTGGGATAATGTGTTGTGGTATGATGAAACCAAGGTTGAACTTTTTGCCATAATTCCAAAATGTATGTTTGGTGCAAAAAACAATATTGCACATGACCCAAAGAACACCATGGCGGCAGCATCATGCTTTGGGACTGTTTTTCTTCAGCTGGAACCGGGGGCCTTAGTCAGGGTGGAGGGAATTATGAACAGTTCCAAATACCAGGCAATTTTGGCACAAAACCTTCAGGTGTCCGTTAGAAAGCTGAAGATGAAGAGGAAGTTCACTTTCAGCACGACAATGACCCAAAGCACACATCCAAATCCACAAAAGCATGGCTTCACCAGAAGAAGGTTAACGTTTTGGAATGGCCCAGCCAGAGCCCAGACCTGAATCCAATTGAACATCTGTGGGGTGATCTGAAGAGGGCTGTGCACAGGAGATGTCCTCGCAATCTGACAGATTTAGAGTGCTTTTGCAAAGAAGAGTGGGCAAATATTGCCACGTCAAATATGCCATGCTAATTGACTCCTACCCAAAAAGACTGAGTGCTGTAATAAAATATAAAGGCGCTTCAACAAAGTATTAGTTTAAGGGTGTGCGCACTTAAGCAAGTTTTTTAATTTGAGTTTTTTTATTTTTCCCCTCAAAGATTTCAGTTTTTTTTTTCAATTGAAATGTTATAGGAAACGTTATAGGTCACATTAAAGGTGGAAGAAGTTCTGACATGATTTATCTTTGTCTCATTCTTTTACTTCAGAAGAACCTGGCATTTTAACAGGGGTGTGTAGACTTTTATATCCACTGTAGGCAGACAAAGACAGATCGACAGACAGACAAACAGAATGACAGGCAGGCACACAGACAGACAGATCAACAAATCGATAGACCGTTGGAAACCTTTTGACTTTAGCTTCAACACTGAGGGTTTTCCATGAGTTGTTGCTTTCTACGTATATTTCAGAAATCACTTTAATCCAGAGCAGACTTCTGCGGCATCCCGAGCACACAGTGTAAATCCAAACTCTGTGAATATCTTCCTTAAAAAACAGTCCGTTTGAAATATTTTCTGTCAAGGCACCTCATAATCGATTAGTGTCCCACTGCTTTGTTTGATTTCTGCAGCAACTGGCCACAATTCTCTCCCCCACTGATGCTTTATAATGGATGTTTGGGTTGTTACTAATTTTCTCTGAGCATTTTCAAGAGCGAATCATTAGAGGTGGAATACAGTAAGAAAAAAGAAAGAATTCTTCCATTTCCTTCCCTAACTAAATAACAGCACTTTCAGCCAGTGTAGGTTGAGATATTCACACTCAGGGCTTTGCTTTTGCCTTAAATGCATGTTTATCTTTCTGTTCTTTTGTTGGAGATCTGAATTGCTAACATTGACATGACAATGTGGTTTGAATGATCTAGATTGAGTGTAAACAGAATAATTTGCATTCCTCATAAATATTTTGCATGTGTCAGTTCAGTGAGCTCGTAGCGCACATGGTTTGAAATGTGCATACAATACCATGTATTCACATGCATCTCACACTGTTATTGTTTTCTTGCAGTGTTGAGCATGGCTGTTTTTGTATCTTTGTATGCAAATGCTCTCATGTAGCGCTGGGCCATATGATTGAATTTACCGTATGACTATAATGTGAAATGTGGTAACAATGAAACATACAAAGTTTCTTGTCAATAGGCCAAAGTGCTGCCAGATACAGGCTCATATCCATTTTGGCATCTTGCCATGAAATTCGTTTTTGCATTCAATGCAATTTTTGTGCAAATCAGATGTATGGCCTAGGAGTTCACGAAAGTATATTTTTAATTAGATTAAAAATGGCAGACAGGAAGTATGGTTGACCTTGGCAAATTGGGTATCATCGTACTAGGGATGACCCCAATAATCTCAAATGTGCAGTCAAAGGATGATGGGCCAAACTAATCAAACATTGTAAGCGTTATTACACATTTCCTTTTAACTTTTGACCTCTGAAGGGCATTTTGAAGTGAGAACAATCATGACAGTCATGCTGTAAGATAGCTTCAGACAGAATTTCCCAAAAAAAAGTTTAAAAAAAGTGAGTTCCGAATTACCCTTATTTTTGAGTCTCACACCTTTTAGCCCTCCAAAGCTCTCATAGTGGATGGTAAAGTCTCTGAAGGGAATAGGGCATAGGGATGATCGCTTCTGAATGGAATGCACCCAATGTCTTTCTTAGCAAGTCAGGTCACTCTATTATCTATGTAAACAAGCAACATGACAGTGCAGCTCCTGTCTACTTGAATGGGGAAAGACTGAATCAGTTGTAAAATCGGACAACAATGGTGTCATAAATTGCACTTTACCTAAGATCATGCTTAAAAAATTTAATTTTCCCGGCTTTTATAGCTAATGTCCATTCTCGGGTTGATTGACAGGCGATGTCTGTATCTAAAAGGTGATTAACTCTTTTACCTTTAGGACGGAACTTTTCACATCTGTTGACCATTGGACATTCCAATTTCTCCCAATAATTTTAATAGAAGTGACCCATCTCTGCTAACCCTTACAATAAATTTGCCACTAATAATTTTCACATGCAAATGAGCTTGGTGGCAAATTATCCATTGTTGCCAAAGTTTTGCCGGAGGTTCACCACTACCAGTGAAGAGCTGCAACCGTTTGGCAAACATTTGCGCCGAATCGCAAGCTGATCTGCATGTGAAAATAATGAGCTGAAAAGTTTGCGGCTAGTTTAGATTTTTTTTGTAAGGGAAATAGTCTTTGGTATCATTCGAATTGTTACTCAATACTTTATCTCATAATTTTATGCCAAACTATGAAGAAGTTATTATCAAAAATGGCCATTTTACATATTTCTTGCCCACGAGGTGGCGCTGTGCAGAAACTTTTCAAGTACCCTCAGGTCATGCTTGTAATGACATAAACCAAATTGTGTGTCAAAACGCTAAAGCATTGCGAAGATAGAATGATTTAAGAGTTGGTCATACTGCCCACTCCTACTATCTTTTTATTGATTTATTTATCTATTTATGTTGTTTGTTTGTTTGTCTGTTCATCTGCTTGTTTGTTTGTCTGCCTGATTGTTAGTGTTGTGCGATATTTTGGGCAATTACCTTACATGCATGCCGGTCTTGCTGTGCGCCTGTGATGGAGATGCCTGATAGAATCTGTCATCATGTTGACTCACGCTGTTCCACTCTCTCCCTGTACTAGGACCCAGCACCACCTGCCAAGAGGACTCGTGTGCTAACATGGGCGTGTGCATCCAGCAGTGGGAGAACTTCACCTGTGACTGCTCCATGACATCATACGCTGGCACACAGTGCAACGACCGTGAGTCCCGCTTATACTTCCTGTTGCTAATTGTGACAACATGTGGATTTCAGGATGTTGCTTCGTCATTAGGACTTCTGATTATGGTGGCTGTGTTTCCAACATTTTTGAACGATTAGTTGTGTATCTGGTGGTAGAAAGGCATCACGGCACATCAAGTTCAATGTTGGCATAACATCCTGTTTACTAAGATGTCTACATTCCTCTGACCTATTGTTGGAAGAAGAATACAGTAGACGTGCTGCAACAACACTGGATCAAAACTGGATCAACCAATCAAAGCCCTCTGAATTTGGGTTGGGGTTAAAATAAGTCCTGCGATTGGCTGATAGAAATGTTGCTCCAGGAACAGCAAAGGATGTTGATTCAGAAACAATAAAAGTGGTTTTGGGAGCATGGATGTAACTAGGATGACAGCGAAACGTGTGTGGCCCATCTATCCAGTGAGCAGTCACAGGTGAATAGCCCAGCCGCCTCTGAAACATGGCAAAGCATATACAGAAATTCTTCACCTCACTCTTTCTTCTTTCCGTCTCTTTAGCTGTCAGTCATTAATTAAGGATAATCTTTTGTCTGTTTCTATAATGATGTCTCTCGTGCTTAACCTCCAGTAGTTGTATGTCATCTCATCTCTCTGACATTTCTAAATCACAGAGGCAAATTCAATTTCATCCCTCAAATGGGCTCTTTTGAGGGATGCTTGGCTCTTCTCTTGGGCTCTTCTCACAGTGCTTGTGAGACGGTTTTATGCGTGGTCATGGCAGTCACAGCGTGTGCTGTAGCCTTGAAACTTTAATGCCATGATCGCTTTCAAGAGGAAAAATTAGTTTTCTTGGAAAAAGTGAATTAGACATTATGTAAAAATGTATGGTCTATGAAGACTGGCGTAGTGTATAGGTTTTAATTGTATATTTAATTAAGCTTGACAAATCTGTCCATCCCTAATGAAGCATAATCAAGATGCTTCAAAATCTCTTTTCTTCTGGAACAATGGATAATTATTGTTATGTTGACTTTCTGGCTTTGTTTGAAATGGAATATTAGCTTGATACTTACTAAAAACTGCACATTATACACTGTAAAATGCCTACTTTTTATTATATTTTTTTTTTATGGTTAGTGAAACAGTATGTATTATTCCACAATAAATGTTTCAAACAGTTAGTATGCTACATAATTACAATACCTCATCACATTGTAAAATGTGTCCAGTTTCCATCTTTAAAGTAAAGGTTGTTATGTCACATTTTTTAAATTAAATTAAGTGTAAAAATGGCAAGTGAAAACGTATGTAGTAGGTCGTCCTGATATTCTATATGCATACAGTAAATTTGCATACATGTGCTCAGTATGTATTACAGAAATAGTAAGTTAAGTAAATTAGTATGCTACTACAATCATAACCTGTCACTTTATGCTTGGTGAGGCCATGCTCATATGTCAACCTGAGCACTAGATGGCAATGATGCGCCTATCAAGACCACACTAGCAAGCAGCATAGGATCAAACTAGATCATGCATTCCCGAGAGCATGCAATCAGCTCTGCTTGTATTTTCATCACTGTCTTCATCTCTTGCCAAACACATATATACGCACACACACATGAACAGACACACACACGTGCATCTCGCATCAAGCACTCTCTCTTCTGAAATTAATGGTCCAAATTGTAAGCGGGCATTACCTTCCCTATTTTTAACATCCACAAACACAATGGGACACGATCGACATAGAAAACTGGGACACTCCAGCAAGGAACAGAAGCCAGAGGTGTTTGCGACCAGAGAAAGCGCAACCCTGCATCAGAGTGATTCTAAATAGCGGCTGTAGATGCACCTGCACATTTGTAGAAGAAAAGAGCACATGGAGATAGGCAAGCAGCCTTTAAAACACAAATCCCACTCAGTCCAGCAGATAGACAGTCTAAATTAATCAGGCAGACAGACAGGCTGAGAGAGAGAGAGAGAGAGAGAGAGAGAGAGAGAGAGAGAGAGAGAGAGAGAGAGAGAGAGAGAGAGAGAGAGAGAGATGCAGACACACACAAAAAAAGAGAAAGATACAGAACAAGAATGTGTGGTTAAAAATGGTGGAATTAGCCAGTAACCTAGATTTCAGCTGAAGGTTTTAAAGTGTGTTGTCTGAGCAACTGTTTTTTTTTTTTTTTTTTTTTTCAAAAATCCTTCCATTGTGACACGCTGAATTCGGGGAGAATGAAAGTTAAAAGGCTGTGTATTCATCACGCTAGCCAAACAACACAACAGAACACTCAGCTAAGCTCAAACTCAGACACCTCAGCCCCCAGGGCACCATCTTCAGCCAACTCAACACCTATTTATGAAGGCCACAATACACTTGCAACAACCCCCTAAAGCATTTCAACAGAAGTTGCGTCCTTAACCAGTGCATATATGCTAATAAGCAAAATTTGCAAACAACGTGATTCATTTTTACAGTCCAACACCTAAGAAGATAACAATATTACTGCAATAACCCTCCATGGTATTCCAACAAAATATGCGTGATTAATCACTGCACATGTGCCAATACGCTAAATTTGCTAACAGCATGTTTCACTTTTACAGTCCAACACCTATTTATAAAGATAACAGTACTCAAGCAACAACTCCCATGGCATTTTAACAGAAGTTTCATGCTTAGCCGCTGCACACATGCTAATAAGGAAAATGAGCTAACAGTGTTTATCAGATACAGTCCAACACCTATTTATGATAGCAACAATACATCTCCACTTAGCCTCCATGAAATTCCAACAAAGGCTGCATGCTTAAATGTTTAAAGCCTACATACTAATAAGAAAAAATTTGCTAATAGTGTGTTTCATTTGTTCAGTCCAGTTCAGGGTTACTTTTGAAATGTATTCCCTACAGATTACAGAATACATGCTGTAAAATGTAATTTGTTACATAATCCATTAGATTACTCAAGGTCAGTAATGTATTCTAAATACTTTGGATTACTTCATCAGAACTGGTCGATTTTTTCACTTGTTTTGACTATAAAAACAAACAAAATACACGTTAAAAATACATTCTCTGAAAAACCTAAATAGCTTATGCAGTGTTGTTTCTAAAACAAGATAAATCAAATTGATCTTGTTTTAAAGATTTTTAGATATTTTTACAGGAAAACAACAAAAAATATATAATCAAGTATATGATTTTTGCCCTAATATCAAAGGTCTTACTAGAAAAAGAAATTATGATCTAACGTGAATTTTCTTGATAATAAAATATAATCGTGCGTGGTAACGTACATGTAAAATGGCTAGAAATAGCATTTTAGGTTAGCGTAAAGATGACAATTTACACAAGGTTTATTTCCAACACATATTTATGAAGACACAAATTATCCTGCGACAACTCTCCATGGTAGTCAAACAAAAGATACGTGTTTAGATGCTGCACACTTGCTAAAAAGCTAAATTTGCTAACAGCATGTTTCAGTTTTACAGACCAAAACCTACAGTATTTATAAAGAAAACAATACTCATGTGACAACTCGCCATGTTATTCCAACAAGATGCATGTTTAGCTGATACGCTAAAAAGCAAAAGTTGATAACAGCATTTTTCAGTTATACAGTCAAAAATCTATTTATGTAGACAACAATTCCTGCAACAACCTCCCTTACTGCATTCCAACAGAAGTTGCGTCCTAAGCCGCCATGCACATGTTAATAAGCAAAACATGCTAACAGCGTGATACATTTTTATAGTCAACACCTATAAAGACAAAAATACTCCGGCAAAAGATGCATGCTTAGTCACTGTACTTGTGTCATAAGCTAAATTTGCTAACAGCATGTTCCATTTGTACAGCCCAATACCTATTTATGAAGACAACAATACTACTGCGACTGCATTGACATTCCAACAAACATCATTTGCTTAGCCACAGCAGACGTGCTAAGCTACATTTGCTAGCAATGTGTTTCATTTTTGAAGTCCAACAATTATTTATGAAGAATGAAAATACTCCTGCAACAATTCTCCATGGTATTTCAACTAAAGATGCGTGCTTAGCCATAGTGCACATGCTAAGAAGCTAAATTTACTCACGGCATTTCATTTTAAAAATCTATCATCTATTCAGGATAACAGCAATACACTTTCGACAACTCTCATGGAATGGCATTCCAAAAAAAAACCCACTGGACTTGCCAATAAGCTACTTTTGCTAGTGTGTGTTTCAGTTTTACAGTCCATAGAAATTCATTGTTTTGTTCCACATTGAACTCCACCCCCTTATAGCTTTATTATTATCAGGGTTTTTAATTTATCCCAAGGACACTTGAGAAATAGGTGCAATCCAGCGCACTGACCGAGGCAATTATTCACCTTGCGTAATTGAATTAGCACTTTATATACGTTGTTTGCCCGCCTCCTCTCACAAAGGTCACCCTTTATTGTTTATGAGCAGTTGAAGCGGCATTCTGGAGGCACACACACACACAACAAATCATGGGAATACTGTATATGAAGAGTTAATCATGTTAAGTTGGCGTTTGTAATCGTTGAAACCAATGTACAATGTGTGCACTGTCGTGCCACAATTCTGCTTACAATCCACTCGATATCCTATGGAAAATGCTGTTTGCTTTAGCACAGGTTATTGTACAAAATAAAATCCCACAATAATATGCTCATATTTTACAGGGATAGTTCACTCAGAATTGAAAATTATTTAATAATTTACTCATTCTCATGGTAATCCAAACTGTATAGCTTTCTTTTTTCCATGGGACACAAGTGGAGATGGGTTATTTTTTTAATTCAGAGAATTGGGCACTGATCTCAAACTAGCTTCTACCTCCTTAATCTCCAAATTGTATATAAGGCAATTCTAGACTCAGGTCCGCAGCTAAAGGGGGGGGTGATGTTGATCTGAAAGTTGTTGAGCGGGAGGCCATTCTGTGGTCCATTCTGCTTTTTGTGGCCCATTCGGCACATTTCGCGGACGACCCACCAGCCCGCTCAGTTCCCCCAATGGCCAGTCCGCCCCTGATAAGCCCCAAAGAGTGTCTGCCCACCGGTATGCCAGATTACCAGTCCAGCCCTGTCTACATCCAGACTATGATGTCTTAATCTATGTTCCCCATACTCATTTAGGTTTACACTTTGCATTTGCTGTTGCACTAAGGTGTAATTGAGATGTCCAGCATCTCATTATTCACTGGTGATCTGTGGATAAAGAACGCCCATGTAAGAGCTACCCAAGGCCCTCTCTCACTTGTGTCTCAAGTGAAATAAGGGCAACATATTTTCATGCCTGGACATTTATAACCCCAAGCATATGTACCTGCAGAGTCCCGCCCCTCCAGCACATGAATTATGCATCAGGCTCCTACATAAAACATGATGATTGAATGTGGATGAAGGCAAACAGGTGTTCCTGTGCCCCTGTTCTCTGGAAACAAGTTCTGGTTCATAGTCAGCCACAGATGGAGAGGAAGCCATGCCAGCTGGCTTCAATCAGGAGATCCTGTCTTTCTGTGGCAATGTTTCAAGAAGAGAACCTCCTGAACTTACCACATCACTTGGGAAAACAGTGCCACAGACAATCAGAGCTTAGGGGGCTTGCACAGTAGCAATATCAGTCCACACAGTCCGTTTGATATCAGCGTTCAGTTTGTTTGATTGGTGTGAAATATTTTTTTCCGAACTCGGGTGCACACCAACAATCCTCAACCGAGTCCACTTGAAAAGCATGGTCTGGGGTGTTCATGTGAATGGTTTGCTGCAGATGTTATTGATGACGTATAATTTGTGTCTTTGTTGAGCTTTTGCATGCTTTCTGCCATATTTATTATTATATAATGCATTTCTCTACTCATCTCTCAATTACTGGCCTTCTGGGGAAAGCTTGAATTTGTCTTATATCTTGCAGTGCATCTGCGGCAGACCAACACAATTGCTGTTCTTGTCAAGTAAAGTTATGGAAGTAAATCCAAAGGGCCAAAATATTTCAATATCGCAGTAAAACTGCCATCTTCTCCTGAGTCATTACCTACATAGGTACAGTGGTAAACAGCTGCTGCCAGTACTCATAGTAGTACTTACATTGATTACGCAACTATACCGGACAGCCGTACCAGACCCTTAGGGACTATGTGAAAAGGGACTTGCAGGGCCAGGGTTAGGAGTTGGAATGGACCAAACCAAGTGAGCACACATAGCCACAAGGAAATGCAGTATTACAGTATATCTGAGAGGCACTGTTTTCATGATGCAAGCAGAAGCTCTTGTGCTTTGATGCTAAATGACACCGAAGCACTTTCAGGCAAGCAAGGCTTCTTGTTGGGGCTCTAGGGAGAGCGCTGTTACCCCATCAAACAGATGCTATTCCACCCATTTGCAAGTTAGAGATAATGTAGACGTCTCTATTAAAACTGAACGTTTCAGGGGTAGTGTGTAGCTAATCCTAGATTATTGAGGTGGGTAATTATTCCAAATGTATTGAGATTCTTTATCTGGATTACTAAAAAAACTCACTCTCTCTCTCTCTCTCTCTCTCACCGTGCAGCGGTTAGCACTGTCGCCTCACAGCAAGAAGGTCGTGGGTTCAAACTCCGGTTGCCCCGGCCTTTCTGTGTGGAGTTTGCATGTTCTTCCTGTGTCTGCGTGGGTTCTCTCCGGGTGCTCCGGCTTCCTCCCACCATCCAAAGACATGCAGGCTAGGTTAATTGATGTCTCCAAAAAAATTGCCCTAGGTGTGGATGTGAGTGTGAGTGGTTGTCTGTCTACGTGTGGCCCTGTGATGGACTGGCGACCTGTCCAGGGTGTTCCCTGCCTTTCGCCCAATGTTAGCTGGGATAGGCTCCAGCCCGCACGCCCTGTACACAGGATAAGCGGTTGACGATGGATGGATGGATGGATATATATATATTGTTTATATAATTGTTTCTAAATAAGATCAAAAGAGAGTTGAATAAAGATTCCCACTGATAGCACAGATTCACCACTGATCATTGAATGAAAAGGAATGGCTAAAGTTCTTCCCTGTAATGCCAGTTGTGTCAATTTACATGCTAGCACCATGGAGGGTGAATGGTTTAATTGGAGGTTACTTGAGACGAAGCACTAGAGGGCTTTCACACTACAGCTCTCGTAGAAGAGTGGAGGAGTTCAGAGCTGTGCTGATATTCCTGTTTGATGATTTGATTAATATCGGAAGCCTGACCTCAGTGTTACCTACATTTAGAACAGAGATAATGCTTATAGACGCTCACCTCTAAACCAACGGACTGGGAGACTCCGACATTTGTGGCTACATGTTGAGATAAGAACAGCTCTACCCGCTGAGAGGCAACAGTTTGGCGAGGCTTGAACAAGGAGAATGATGGAATCAGACACAATATAGGAATGAAAGAGCACAGAACATTCACCTGCTCTCTAGAGGCAGGTGCCCTTGAAGCAATAAGTAGGTTCTTTGCTCCAGGGTTTATGTACAAACATAAAGGCATCCATCAATGCAGGTGCTAGGCAAAATTCTGAATCTACTGGAAGAATTGGCTCTTTAAAATTCATGAGTTGGGTTTGAATTGAATTGGCAATACCCAACAGGATGTTAAATTGAAATTACAGGAATTTAATGAATTGCACTTTAAAACATTTTAATAGCCCCAATTTATTTTTGTGACAAAGCATAATTCTAACATTAATTTTGACTAATTATACCTATTTATGATATGTTTCTTTAGGCATGGTATGAAGTGGAGTATTAATACTGAGTATTAATTCAGACTGTTTGGTAACAGGTGTGGATTATTAGTCATTTTACAATGATTTTATACACATGTATTATAATTATTTTAGATATTTAGGTATATAATATAATTAATATGTAATATTATAATTTACTTTTACTCTAATATACTGTTTCTATAAATGTCTAAGCGTTATATGATTTATAATTTACAGGAGTTATATAAGATTCTTTGAATTTCATTCTATTTTAATTCTAATTACTTTAAAATAAAAAATTAAATGTAAGAATTGAAATGCATTCTTAATTAATTTATAAATGGTGACATAATCCTACTGTGTACACAAGACCAAAAAATTCTTAACTAAACAAACAAATAAATAAATAACTTTCACACTTTCTTTGTCTCCAAAGATAGAAATGTTTTGACTGTATTGCATGAAGATCACATCCGAGACTTTGCAATGATACTATTTATCGTGGCTGCAGTCCAGTTGTGATATACTTTATTTATGCAAGTTCTGAATTATTATTGGCTCTCGCATAAGCAATCTTTTGCCATCTTTTGAGTCGTGGTACGTCATCTTAATTGCTCAATTACTTTTTGTTTTTTAAATGTATGTACTTCAGCTGTGTGGACCTGGAGTTGGAACAAGAAGAGTAAAACAAATATAGGTACAACAAAATTAAATACACTCAATTTCTCAACCTATTTTATGCATAGGGGATCAGAATTTTTTCCTGTTCTGTAGTGACTCACACTTTCTGCTTTTGTAATAAGCTGGTGCTGGACACTAAACACAGACACACCGAAGCTCAGAGAACAGCTTTATGTTCTTGTGAAAATATCAAGGTTCCTGCAATGGAAAACCTGCAAATATTAGGACAATTTTAAATGTTGCATTCCAGGCTTGAAAAAAGTCATTTAAATAAATAAAGTCTTAAAAGGCATGGTTCCCCGTCTGTCACTCACTTCAACGTTGTGTTGAAGAAGCGACACTAGGGGTCTCTCTTGAGTGCCAAATATGCCTCTGATCTATGAAAAAAAGCCAATGAGAAGTTGGCAGACAGTATTTGCATACCCCGCCCCCGGAAATACGGTTATAAAAATGGGGAAATTCGTTGAGTTCATTCAGAAATTTTCTTCGGAGCCGATGGTCGTGCATGCAGTCAGCTGCGAGTCACACACCTGTTCCTGCTTCTGTTCCTCTGATGCTCTGCCTGCTGTTGGATCTACGGCGCACTTCAATGGTTTTTCTCCTTCTCTGCACGGCAGTGCAGCTTGCCCCTGGGCGCTTCGACAGCACAGAAAGCTTAAAAGAGTTTATTTAAAAGAGTGATTTTCTCTATAAAACAGTATTTTCCTCTAAAAGAGCATTTGCACAGTGGCGTTGAATGGCCTTTTCAGGACGCGTCTTTATAAAGATGCCATTCCACCCCTGTGTAGTTCCTGGATGCGGTAGAGTGCTCTCCGCTTCTGACGGCCACAGGCGTTGTCTCGTGTGTCTGGGCAGCGATCACACCGAGGCAGCGTTTGTGTATTGTTCATGTTCTCACTGCGAGAGCATGACCATGGCAACGTTGCGGTCGTGGCTCGCTTCCAATAGGAAGCACACCACTCCAGCCGCACCCCGCATTGGGCACTGCTCACAGTCTCACACCCCCCGGTCCTGTTTTTCCCGGAAGTGCATGATGAGCTGACGTCTTCATGGAGAGCACCCCTCTCCACTCGTCACAAAGCCATTCGCTCATCCGCTCTCGCTACCCTTGACGGCGGAGCGGCCCACTGATACACGGCGATTCCCCAGGTGGACAGGGCTGTTGCGCTTCACCTGTGCCCCGGGAACCCTACCAACTGGCGGGGTCCCCCTGTGCTCCCCTCCAAGGCCTGTAGGATGACATCTTCATTGACCAAAGCCTACAGTGCCGCCGGACATGCCGCTTCCGCCCTGCATGCCATGGCTCTCCTGCAGGTCCACCAGTCCAAGGCACTTAAAGATCTGCATGGGGGTAGCCCTGATCCCGACGTGTTGCAGGAAATGCGCTCAGCGACCGACCTCGCCCTCAGAGCCATGAAGGTCACAGCGCAGTCACTCGGGCAGGTGATGGCCACACTCATGGTCCAGGAACGTCACCTTTGGCTGAACTTGGTCGAGATGCATGAGACCGACAAGGTTCACTTCCTCAACACCCCTGTCACACACTGTCACGACAACGCTTGCCCGGTGGAGACTGGAGGTTCCATCTCCAGTCGGTCCAGGTGATTTGGGAACAATTCGGCAAGGCCCAGGTAGACCTGTTTGCCTCCTGAGAGACCTCCCACTGCCCACTCTGGTATGCCCGAACAGAGGCTCCCCTCAGGGCAGACGCAGATTCTACAATCTCAGGATTGAGTCAGTATCGTCCCGTGTTTTCTCAGGTCCGAGCCGGTAGAACTCAGTACACGCTGATGGACTGACCATGTGGATCGCTTACACCTAGCGCCCTTTCCCTCGGCCAAGGTAAAACTGTGTGCTTTCTCTCCCAGGATATCCCACTCATTCGGATCCCTGGAGGACTAGCCCTTTGGGTCTGCAGTTCAGCGGAGGAACTCGCTGACCCAATCCACTGCGGGTACTTAATCTACCCTGTACTGGAATAGGTGCTCCACAGGTCAGGACTCCTGCTTGGACTCCCCCTGTGTGTATTTTCCGCTGTACGGTCCCCTTACGAGTGGACCCGCATCTCCTTTTGGCAGTCCCAGCTTCCTTCCGCTCGCCATGTTGTAGCAACTCCCCCCCTCCTTGAGGCTGGATCTACCACCGTGCCATTGTCCCACATGTGACCCAAGAGGTCCATGTGATGTATTTTACCACTTTACCTCCCCCTTCCTGGGCAGGTGTGGTCTCCGCAGGGTCTTTTGCCCCTGAAAGAATAGGTAACTGGGTAAGACCCCCTTCCCTCAATCCATGTAAGGGCCCCAGCCGTTTCTTACTCTATGTGGAGAAACATCGAGAGAAAAGAGGTCCAGCTAGACTCGGTCCATTCCCGGGTTGGCAAGCGTTGCCTTGTTCCCCTGTTTAGGGTAACCAGAAGGATTCCGACGACTTTTACAGGGCATTGGGGAAGGGTATGTGCAGTCTGACACAGCTGGTCGCCTTTGCACGTAAAATACCTGCCTGCTCCTGTGTCAGCAGGACACGTACACGGCTCAGCACATGGCGTGATTTAAATTGGACCCCTAGTGTCACTTCTTCAACACAACGTCGAAGTGAGCGACAGATGGGGAACATCTAGGTTACGTATGTAACCTCCGTTCCCTGGTGGAGGGAACGAGACGTTGTGTCCTCCTGGCAACATCGCTGTGCTGAGCCACTGCTGAGGCCAGACCATTTCCGGCTCCTCAGAAATATCCTGAATATCCGCTTTTATACCCGTATGTCCGGGGGCGGGGTATGCAAATACTGTGTGCCAACTTCTCATTGGCTTTTTTTTCATAGATCAGAGGCATATTCGGCGCTCAAGAGAGACCCCTAGTGTCGCTTCTTCGACACAACGTCTGGTTCCCTCCATCAGGGAGGTTACACATGTAACCTAGACGATATTTATTATTAAGTATAAAATTAGTTTTTCTAGTTCTGCTCTGTTTTACAACATTTCAGCTAGGTATTGCTCATGTGGAGTGCAACTTGCTTGCAAACAAAAATTTGTTCACTCTGTTTTAAATGCATTGGTTGAAAAGATTCACAAAATGTCCTTAATTTTTAATCTGCCTGAATTTGAATGCATTTAAAATCCCAATCCTTAAAAATCCCTTGAAAGGTCATTGGAATTCATTGGTCAAAATTGGGAACGCTGAAATATAGATTATGTCAAATTCTGTTGCGCTCTGTTTAAAGGTTTTTGAATGCAAGTATGCATCCTGTGTAACATAAGAAAAAAATATGCTAAAAGTTTGAGGTTAAATTTAAATCTCTTTTGATTGCAGCTTTTGGTAGTGTCACGATTCACTATTGTCTACCCTGTGATTTGCCTCTGTCGTCTGTTCCCCATGGACTACACTTCCCATCATCCCTTGCTCTGATCACCTCCAGCTGTTTCACATTGTTCCTCAAGAAAACAAAGGAAAAAAATAAATAAATAATTGTCCATGGAGTGAAGGGGAAAACATATGGTTTGGGGGGGAACAAGGGGCAAACAAGGCAAACAGGCAGTCCAAGGGGGCACAAGGGGCAAACAGGCAGTCCAAGGTGGCACAAGGGGCAAGGGGATGAGAGGAACATGGCAAGGTGACCTTGCCATGTTCCTCTCATCCCCTTGCCCCTTGTGCTCCCTTGGACTGCCTGTTTGCCCCTTGTGCCCCCTTGGACTGCCTGCCTCCAGCTGTTTCCCATTGTTCCTCACCTGTGTTTCATTTAATCATTACCATTTGTGCATTTAAACCCTGTTGTTCGATCATTCGTTGTCAGTTGTTAGATGTATTCATGTCGTGTTCCAAGTCCTGTTCATGGTTTCCTGTGTGTTTTTTTTTTTTTTAGATGCAGCGAAGGATTTTAATGAAATAATAAACAATACAAAATAACGGGTAAACCAGGAACAAATAAAACGTCCATGATGGGAAACAAAACACATTCAAGAACATACATTCAACATCTGACAATACTGAACAGAAATCAGGGCATTAAATACACAAAGACAAATGAGAACATTAAACACACGTAAGGAACAATAAGAAACAGCTGGAGGTGATCAGAGCAAGGGATGATGGGAAGTGTAGTCCATGGGGAACAGATGACAGAGGCAAATCACAGGGTAGGCAACAGTGAATCGTGACAGGTATCTTGGCAAATATGAGCTTAGTTTGTGACTTATTATTTGGAATCTGTTTCTCTTAAGAAGCACCTGAGAAACAGGAAATTTACTGTAAGCGAAAGGTTCCATATGCTCTCCATTTAATCTAACTTTTGTCTAGGAAAACAATTGAGATAATGTAGACATATTTTACATTTTTATTTTCTCCTCTGTGTAATCACTGCTTACAAAGCAACTTGTGTATTTTACCTGTGTATTTCAGCACACAGTTAGTTTCCTTTGAGTTTAGATTCCGTCTATCTATTTTAGATCTTGCCTAGGATAAATGGCTTTGTGACTGAGTAATTTCATCATCCTTATCGGTGCACACAGTGTGTGCGTCAAACAGGTCCAGCTGTGATAATATTTCTCAGTTCTCAGTATTGCCATTCGTACTAAGTTTGGAGCTTGGAATTTTATTTTCAACGTAAGTCATTGTTGAACTGCATAATTTACATTCAGTTGCTTAGAATTGATCAGGGTTTCATAACCAGAATAAAAGACCTGCAATTTATTTGAAGTACTGACCTGCATTTATCAGCTCCAGCTAGAATCCCAGTGAGCATTGCTAAATTCCTCATGCACTGGTCAGATAAACTGTTTTGAGAGAATATATTTATCAGTTCTTTGTGTACATGAATAAATCTGTCAATTACCTAAACAAAAATAAAATCTAATTACAAATAAGGACAAATTAAATTTCAACTATGTGCATTTTTCCCTACTTTGGTGATTGGCTGTGGTTTAATTTCACATGAGTGTTTTTCTTCGTCTGCATTTTCCAAGCTTATCGTCTCTCTCCGTTCCTAGACGCTACACCTCTAATAGACTGCATCGCCGTCATAGCCTTTCCAAGGAATATAATACTCAGGAAACAAACTAGGACACCGATGTCATTTAGATTAAGCCAGAGCCCGAGAACGTTGTTATTGCATTCAGTGGGTGACAAGGGACCCAATTACCAGACAGGACTGATGTCTCCAGGGTCTGCGGTTTGAAATTGTTTCATATGTACGTGAGAGGGGATGGAGAGCTTTTGACTGGGATAAATGTGGTGGTCAAAGACGGCAAGACCCGGCGGTATAAGTGGTGAAGCAATTTACACAGATTTGATCAAATATGAGCCACTGTGACATAGATTGACCAGGAGAATTTTAAATGGCATACGATGAGATGATGGACAGCGTAGACAGTGAGCATGTTCACATGGACATTTTTACACTGATTAATCTTTATAAGCCGACAATGTGTGAGGTCGTGTAAATGCCTATTATGGTAAAGTCACACACAGTTCAAGCCAAAACTGATCAACACATGTATATTTTTGCTTATTAACTCATTTTCGTGTTGCATGTAAACTGTTTTACTGGCTTTCTTACCGGCTTATCCAGTGTGCACAAGTGTTTATGTTTTGATTTCAAAAGCAGATGATTTCAAGTCTCTTGTAAACGTGGTTTATTTGTGTTGTCGAATTGTTTGAATATGCTGATTTCTATTTTCTTATCAGCATATTGGTGCACATGCGAACATATTCACTATTAATTTTTTTAATCAGAACCTGGATGGAAATTAGATGTGAGAGCATTGCTGGATGAATTATGACTTTGATCTGTTTGTCACACAAACTATATGGAATATTGTTGTTTGGACAACTGTTATGGTAGTTATATACAGTATGTATAAATGGACAGATAAAGACTGGGGAAAAAAATCGCCTGGTTTGACAAATCATTACTTTCCTCAGAACTGCCGCTCACTGGTTGTTTATTGTTGTTAATTTGCAATTACTGAGATCACATTTTTCCCTATTCTTATGGTTGGTGTGAACATTAACTGAAGCTCCTGACCCGTATCTGCATGATTGTATGCATTGCAATAAGATTTTATATATATACATGAACACAAGAACATCTCCCCCTGTGTTCCACATGTTTGAAACAACATCAGAGTGAGTAAATGACAGAATTGTAATTTTTAGTTGAACTGTCAAAGTGAAGCAACTGCTTACATTGAGAATTAGGGATGCACCAAAATTTTGCACCAAAACATCTCCATAAGTAAAGTGATCACGTAAATATACTGTATGCACCGCAAACTTCAGTGAATGATTGCTGCTCTGTTGTTGACACACACAAACACAGAGCATGTGCAGCTTGTGATGCGCTCAAGATGATGCGCTGCCTCCTGAGTCTCCCTCCAAAATTGCAAAATATATTTTTTTCTGTTTTTTAAGTAATTGTATTATTGTGTTATATAACTATATTATTAACTACAGTATATTATTATTATTATTATTATTATTATTATTATTATTAATAGTAATATATTACAAGTTGCAGTAATATTTAAATTGAGTAATGTGATATCCTATCATCACTAAAGTGAACACAAAACAGATCCACTATAGAATCATTTCAGCTTTCCAAGTCCACATACTGTATAATGTGAATAAAAAAGTGCCAATGCAACTGGTTTCATGTTTACTGAAGATTGTCACTGGAATTACTATTAAATTTGCTGCTGCATTATCCAGTAGAGTAATTAACAAATAAGGTTATCTTAATAGTCTACATTTTTTGTAATATCTTTTTCTACTGTTCTTTATCCGAAAGAAACCTTGTCTCTATTCCCAGACTCTTGCTCTAGGTGAATGTTTTGAATGGCTTCTTCAATGATCTTTCCCAGCTAATTAAATTGATGCTGTTTCATCTCTCCAGTGTGTTGGCACCAGCCTCGCTCCTGGTCCTGAGCATGCTTTGCGATTGTTTTCTCTGTAGTGGGGCAGCTTGTAGCTCGCTGTCACAAACATCTGGTTCCCCTCCAATCAGGCGTTTTGTGTGCATCCCCTGCTTCATCTGTGTGCTGTTGTAATCATATACAGTCACAAAAGCCTGTGATGTGTACTGGCTGGGTGGCAGGGGAGGCGTAAGGTCTCACGAACATGCCAGCTTGGCGCGGCACCATCTGTCTTGCTGTTGGCTGCTAGCTTTTGGCTTGTGGCAGTTCCTTGCTCATGACGTCGGGCTGTCCCCACAGCAGTTGCCTGGCAGAACCTTGGTGGTGCCCCCGGCTGCCCTCCGCTCACCCAGCGAGGGAAGAGATCCGAGTGATTTATTACGTGGTTCTATGTCTAATTGCTTGTAACAGGATTCACAGGATGGGCAAGGAGGAGGCAGGAACTGGCAGAACAGTCGACATAACTTTAATGACATAAATAAACTTAAAAAAACATACAAACAGACACACACACACACACATACACACACACACACAGAGCAGTTACGTATGTCTCTCACTCTCTTGAACTGGTTCCTCCAGCTCGTCTTTATCCCCCTCCCAGCTGATTAGGATTTCAGCGGCAGGCGTGCGTCCTCGCGGCCCGGCCACGCCCTCCTTATTGCCACACTCCTCCACTGCCCTATTTTGGCCGGGGAAAACTCAGGCATGACATACTTACCCTTCCGGCCGTCCTTCTGCCGGCAGGTCTTCTCCACTTCTCTGGAGCCCTGGGAGAGATGAGGGGAGAGAGAGGGGAAAGGAAAAGAGCAAGGGGGAGAGACACAGAGAGAGAGATAAATACTCCCTCGCCAATCCCCGGACATGCCGTCACTTGGTCTTCAGCCACTCCTCCGCCCTCTGGTGGATGACAGGCGCTCCTCCCCTGCTGGACAGCAGTGAGTCATCTGACCCCTGGTGGACGGTCACGGATCCTCCCCTTCCTGGTGGACAGCAGATGTTCCTCCGACTCCCAGCGGCTGGCAGCGACTCCTCCGCTTCCTGGCAGACGGCAGTGGCGAGGACTCAACAACAGCGCCTCACTCCTGGGTTTCGGCACCAGTGTAACAGGGTTCACAGGACAGCAAGGAGGAGGCAGGAATCGGCAGAAATGTCAACATAACTTTAATTACATAAATCAGCTTTTGTGCATCTCTCTCTCTCCTTGTCTGCCACTGTCTCATCTCCTTAAATATTCCTCCTGCCCCTCACTGGAAAACAAGACCAGTGTGGCACACAGGTAGAACTCATTCACCACTTATCTTCATGGTCTCGCTCTGCCCAGGCGCCGCTCAGCCTGCCCTGCTTGCCACATTGTTTTACTGGGCAAAGAGAATGCTGGCTATTGAGTCTTTTAAAATTAGCAGAGCTTCACATGAGATGGAAGAAAACAGACGTGTGAGAGTTTGTGTGTTAGTTTGAGATTCCTGCTCACCTTGCCTTAAGAAGAAGGCACCATAAATATAAGGCATGTCTTGTTGGGGTTGGCTCGGTGAATGTAAAATTCGGCATTGCATTGACTGCCTTGGGGTTCGCTTATTTTCACCCCATTCAGATGAACTGAATTGACACTGAAGCTCTGGTTTAATACTGTGGTCAGGGCAGAGAAGGATCATTTTTAAAGGGATAGTTCACCTAAAAATAAAAATTATCTGATACCATTTACTCACCCTCATGCCATCCCAGATGTGTATGACTTTCATTCTTCTACAGAACACAAACAAAGATTTTAAAAAGATTACCTCAGCTCTGTTGGCTGTGAATGGTGACCAGAACTCCGAAGGTCAATAAAGGACATAAAGGCAGCATAATATTAAGGCATATGACTCCAGTATATAAATCCATGTCTTCTGAAGTGATATGATAGGTGAGGGTAAGAAACGGGTCAAAATTTAAGAAAGGCAGGCAATTCATCTTCAGCTCATAATGATGATTTTTTTTCACAAGCTTAAGGTTTCAATTATCCATTATCATATCCAAGAAAAATTCACTGTAATAGAGCTGTGTTTAGCTGTGCAATGGTTGGCATCATTCTTAGAGGAACTTTATTAAAGTGCATAAACTCCCTCAGGACATTTTTAATTTAAAGGGGAGATGTAGAAGCTCTGAGCATTTGTGTGGTTTTACTTTGAGGACATTTCATGGAAACGTAGTGTTTTCCTGCACATTGCGATAATGCTTTAATTTAGTTATTTTTACATCCATTTTGAGACATATGTCTGTATCCGCTTGACACCTAAGCTCTTTCAGGATGCTCATGTGAAGGGACTTGTGATTGTAGACCATTACCTTGATGTGATATTTGATCTATCACAGCTTTAGGACCATAGCTTATGAGCCTGATGGGGAAGTGTTATGCAGCTGTGAGCCAGGACAGCAGATTGATGGTCCAAAGTTAGATGGATCATCTTAGAACAGAACATGAATCCATGTCAGTTTAGTCAGGAGACCAGAGCTTGTGCGATTCTTCTCACAACAGATGATTGCCAAGTACAATCAATTCATCCAGTGAGATGTTGTTTAAAGCTGAAGTGTGTAAAACAACAATTACTATTCCAATTCCATTTGGTGTCACTAGAGGCCCATAGTTTCCATTGTCATTTTTTTTCAAGGTAAAATGCAAAACTCTTGCATTCCAGATATATTCATTTATTCACATAGTTGCTTGTTTTTTGGATATCTTGCCTTCAGAGGATAGCTTGTGTTCTTCTAATCTCTTGCAGTGGATTGCATGTTCTGTGTGTGAACGCTGGTGGTAAATAAAAAGGAAAAAAATATTTCAATAACACAGTGAAACTGGCTTTTTCTCCTCTCAAATCCTTACCTAGCTGCAGTGGTAAAGAGCTGCGACTCTAGAACTCACGTTGATCAGAATCAGAATCAGAGATGATTCACAAATTGTTGATGACGCAAATGTACCTCAGTTCTGACCCAAAAGTATTTTGTGAAAAGAGACCAGCATCAAACTTGGATCCAGACCAAACAATCGAACCAAGTGTGAAAACAGTTACTCAAGATTTCATCTCACTCAAAATGCATATCGCTTGTTTGAACGATTTTTCCTATTTTTTGTTGTTTTGGAAATTATTTTGAAAAGTTAGCTCTTGCCCCCTGCAGCTATGCTGTCAGTTGATTTTGTTTAAAATATACAGTATGTCCATTTTAATGTTTTTTTTTTTTTCCTCGTCTTCCAAAATTTGGAGATACGTACCAGTGATGTGATGAACAAAGTCTTGAAGACAAACTTCAGTCATTGAGTAACAAACCACTGCATCCAGATCACCTATGCACTGTTTTAAAATATATGATCTTATTTGCCTTAAAAAGACTCACCAATTCAAGACCTTGCACAACATTTCAGTTCTTCTTTTTTAAAGCAATATTTGGTTAAGTACTGCAGTTTATCACTGAATTATCACTGAATTATTTGTTTTAATTTATTTTATGGCTGTTGATTTAATGCGTTCATCCAGTGCGATTAATTATATAGAAACGTAATTTTAAAAAAAAAATACAAAATTAATCATGTCCCCAGATCGTAAAAAGGAATATTCCTACCATCTGAGCAATTCAAGCTTTCAGCAAGGGGCAGTAAGCGAAACTCCAGCTTTATAGGCAACGCGCAGCTGTACAGACAACAAAACGTCACTCAGGTTTGGAATTTTTTAGCTCCTCGTTCTAGCGACAGAACAAGATTAGGATGCACCGTTCTTCCTTTCAAATGCAGTAGGCTGGAGTGCAGTTCTGAATTCAGGGATCTTGAGATGTGTTTTTTTATGTTTCCAACTTGACAGTGACCAAAAAATGATGTGCTTGCAAACAAATGATGTGATGCAGCCAAAATCCCAAGAGGATCTGTCTGATGCATGTGTACATTGATGCATCCTTAGAAAAGGATTTATAATAAATCTCTCTTGACAGATTGACAAATTCAATTTCAAAATAGATTGTGTGACTGTAGGCCAATGATGAAACAACTAGTATATTGTCTTCTATAGCCAATTTTTTATATTGTTTTTATTTATTCATCTCATCAGTACTAGTACTATTATGATTGTTAATTTAAAAGTTGCATAGTTCACCTTTTTATGATACTAATTCTTCTTAAATTAAATGGTAAATGGTCTGCACTTATATAGCGCCTTTTTAACCTTAACGGTATTCAAAGCGCTTTACACTGCGTCTCATTCACCCATTCACACACACACACACATTCACATACCAATGACGGCAGAGCTGCCATGCAAGGCACTAGCCTGCCATTGACACTTCAACATGTGGAGTTGTGTGGGCCGCAGGGCTGGACTAGTAATCTGGCATTTTTCTGGTGGGTGGACAGACTTTGGGGCCGATCAGGGGAGGACTGGCCATCGGGAGAACCGAGTGGGCTGGTGGGTTGGCCCGAAACGGGACAAATGGGTCGCGATAAGCTAAAATGAGCCGCTGCTTTATGCAGAATGGACCACAATATGGCACCACGATGTGCAGAAGATCCAGCTTCTCCTGTCTCAGCAACTCAGTGACAGACAGCAGGGCAGTCTCAGTGGAGTGTCCGTTTTTGAAGCCTGACTGAGAGATCTGATGGAAAACTGCCCTTTCAAGTGTTTTTGCCATAAATAGGATGAGAGAGACAGGTCTGTAGTGTTCTACTTGTTTGGGGTTAAGTGTAGGTTTTTTCAGGAATGGGGTTACTCGAGCCTGTTTAAATGTAGTGGGAAAAATGCCTGTAAGTATAGATGTGTTAATTATGTGTGTGAGTGCAGGTAGGATGGACAGAGAGATGGCCTGGAGAAGGTGGGAAGGAATGGGATCAAGGGAACAGGTGGTGGGGTGGTAGAAGAAGAGGAGTTCAGTGTCTGTCAAAGGAGAGAACATAGACACAGAAGAGCTGCATACAGGAAGCGGGTGTTTGACAGGGTGTGGTGCTGAGAATGTATTGCCGATGGCTGTAACCTTATTAGTAAAACATGTGTTGAAGACATCTGCTGTCAATGATGTGTCAAGCTGTTGAGGGGGAGGACAGAGAACTGTGTTGAATGTTCTAAACAAGCTGTGAGTGTCTGGGGTGGTCTTAATCTTGTTCTGGTAATAGGAAGTTTTTGCAGATTTAATGTTATCTGAAAATGTTGCATGCAGTGACTGATACTTATCCAGATCTGCTGGATTTTTAGATTTCCACCATCTTCTCTCAGCTGCCCTGAGGTCAGTCCAATGTTCACAAAGGACATCAGAGAGTCAGGGTCTGGGTGGTGTCATACGTGCTGGCCTAGAGGAGAGAGGACAGATGCTGTCTAGATGGGTTGTTAAAGTAGTGCTTAGTGTGTCTGTGGCAGTGTTTAGATCCAGGGTGGGAAATAAGTTTTGTGTGGGATGAGAAGTAGAGACAGCAGTGGAAAGGCAGAGGGTAAAAGAGAATGGAGGTTATGGTAAAGGAAACCAAAGGCAGCGTCTGTTTTATTATAGATGGGAGAGTCATGTTGAATTGAACAAAGTAAAGGAGTAACAAGAATTTTAGATTTGGTACAGTTACGTGTAAAAATGAGCCCCAAAGCTGGTTGACCAATCTGTGAGTAGATGTAGTGCTTCGTCTTTCCAAGTCAACGAGGCCAGAAGAGCATGAAGTTCAGTGGCATGGGGCTTGTCTTGGTGTATGCTGAAATCTCCAAGAACCACAAGTGGCCAATCATCTTCTGGGAAGGAGGACAGCAGGACATCCAACTACTCAAGAAAGTTTGCCCGCTGACTTGGAACCAGTTAATGCATTCAGTTAATTTTTAAGGAATAAAATTACAAGCTTCAGCTGTTGGGTTCAATGATTCATTTGGATAACACGTGGTAAAATATGTACATAAAAATATACAGAGGTAGATTTGCGTCACTCATGTAACCAGGCCTGCTCGACCCACTCTGAATGGGATTCCAACAGGCATCTCCAGCATGGGAGATGGGTGCGCTAACAAGGATGTTAAAGGCTAGGGCCTCTGTAGCGTCAGTCGATAGTGCACCTCTTGAGGCCGGGGAGTGAGGTTTATACATACCGCACAGCTATCATGTACCAGCTGGCTTCCATTACACTCGCATTGTATCAGAACACAATGGCAAGCTAGTCAAATCTGAAATAATTATAGATAAAAACTCTTCTTACATTCAATTTTATGGTGTTTTGCTCGTAAATAATAATTCCAAATAATTTTGTAGATTTTTTTTAAAAACCTACATTATTTTCAAAAGGGTCTTTCTCCATCACTTGATGACATAGGCCACGGTATTATTAGATATATAAAAATTAAGTGTCCTATCCGCTATCATGTATTATAATTAAATTACACATTTATAAAATGATTGTCTTGCCAGGGTATGTTATACGCATGCTCAGGTAGTGTTATACACAACCAAGTCATTTTAGGAGCATCGACTGTTTGATATGGGATATTTAAAATGTCATATGAACAACCTTATAAATAAAAATACAAATAAATAATCAGATTTGAACAGAAAATCAGATTTGGGCCACATTCAGCTTCGGTGTGAATGTAGCCATATGTATTTTTTCAGGCACTTATTGAGTCCAATTACACGTACAAATTCTAGATTTTCAGTACAGTTCAGTATACTCAAATGACAATAACCATATCAAACTGTTCAAGTCTTGCACTTGCTACAGTTTACAATACCTCCACATTTGCTTCTTCGTCAAATAGCAATGTCAAATGTAAATCAAGTTAACCACCATCATGGTAGATCCACCTTGACTAACAAATACCTTGTATAATATGTGTGTACATGCAGATGGGGCACTGATAATTAATCAGTGCTCCATAGAAAATCGGCATGATATAGAAGTCATTTGTATGGATATAGTACTAGATATCCTGTGATATCAGGATATCAAAATAGATACATTTTGAGATCTCAAAATTAGTTGTCTTGAAAGTTTCACACTTCCATGTTCATTGTTAGAGAACACCTGCCTATTTGCTTAAGGTCCACCAAAGATTGCACCCCATCCACCTGTGATCAGATCATCCAGGACAGATGTTAATACCAAGTCTGAACAGGGCCAGTGTCATTACTCTAGCTTATTTACGATTGAAGAAATATAGTGTGTTACAACTGCCCCCGGTCTGCCATTCTTTAATAATGTAGCTATGAAGAAATCAGGGATAGACGAACCGCATCCGGATCAGTGGCTGGTCCGTTTCCTCAGGGCAGAGGGGAATGTTTTCAGTGTTGTGTAGACTGTGGTTTGATATAATTCACAGCAGTGCTATCAGACTGATATGTTGGCAGGGGGTGAACGCTCGGAGCCATGAATACCTCTGAAATAATAACAGCAGAGTGAGATGAAGTTACACGCAAGACGTTTGCCCATTGCAGTGAGACGAATAAATTATCTTTCCCACTTCCTAAATTCTCACATTCAAACAGTGGTAGCTTGTGGTTTGCTAGGATAATTTACTGCCACAATGTAAACCCTAACAAGTTGACTTTACTTACTTGATTGAGTGAACTCGTCCTCTCAATTGAACTGAGTAATGGTGTCTCCAAAACTTGTGTAATTAAGTTAATTAGCTTAATTATTTAAGTTAAGGTAACTAGATGCATTAGACTTAGCTTAGATTTGCTATTCAAATGATGTTGTATCTACTTAATTATTTAAGTTGAATCGACTCAAATTTAGATTATACAATAACACAGCTGTAATAAAGAAGATGATAACCGATTCTAGGTCAGTTATTAAATAAATGTAATTCTCCACTGACATGCATATATGCATGTACTGAAATAGATAACAGGGTCCAACTTCACCAAAAGGAACACAGATCATCACACAAAACAACTATTTGCAACAAAACAACATAATTAATGTTACAAAATAGCTAAAACCTCTATGAATTCTTAATAACAACTATTTAAATGTCCCTATAAGTTCTATCTATCCATCCATCCATCCATCCATCCATCCATCCATCCATCCATCCATGCATACATCCATCCTAGCTGTTTTAAGATAAATGAAATGACTTAATTTGGATATCAGTGATTTATCAGATACATTATGATCATACCACCCTTATCTGTACAGTACATCAAATACATGTTCAACACCTTGCACAGTATTTTAGCTCTTCCTTTTAAAGCAAATTATTTTGTTAAATTCTGCTGTTCATCACTGTATTCCAGTTTTTTAGTTGCATTTAGAATAAATTTAGTATAGGTGTTTAAGGTAATGCAGACACTCATGAAGCTTTTGTTTATTCATTCACAAATCTCTCAGTCATCTGCTGTGATTTATTCATGACTCAATCAACAGATTATACACCTTTCCTCTACACATCTGACTGTGTAATGACATTTGCTCTGAATATTTGTTTGCTCGCACTCAATGGCGTGACATTTTTACCACGGCTAAGAAAGGATAGTCATGACAAACTTAACCTTTGGGTTTCATGGTATGCCATGCCTTATATATGTGTGCATTTTCATGGTTAAAGATTAAACAAAACATATCGCTGTTGTTTCAAGGATTTTTTTTTTCTTTAAAAAAAAAGAAAAGAAAATACTCAAGCAACGATAATGATTTATCTGGAACTCTAGCAGCTATAATCTCTCTGTCACCCTCTGTCACAAACTGTTTAAGTAATTAAAATTTTACATTTGCCCGGTGGCTGTACATTCAAATGCATAACCAAACAAGCCTGCTTAACAGGCATATACATTACTAAATTGTACAGTATGAGTAGATTCACTTTCCTTCTTCGCGTTCATCAAGAATTACGATTGAGAGGGTTTTGTGTGTATTGTTGAGATGTTGCTCTCGGAGGACAATCTGTGTATTATGATATGAGTCATTGTTCTACTGTTATATTAAAATGGCTCCTGAATCAACAAACATGGACTTTTATTGTGCTTCTGCTGATAATTAAGATAATCGTGTAGATCTAATGAGTAGCTTTGAGAAGTGCCTCAGACTTTTGGAGTAAAGCAGTGATGTCTATGACAAAATAATTCAATCACTCCATACCACATACTAAGCATAACAATACTATTTTGACACATATTTTAATATGTAAATTCAATTTTTTTAGTGGATTTATTTATTTAAATGATTTAATTATTTAAGTGATGTATTTAAATAAATATTATTATTATTATTATTAATATGCAGTGGCATTATTAATACTTAAACTATTATATGTAAAATTATTATACGTTTATAATATATAGTAATTATAAAATAATAGTAATATAGTATATAGTAATTATGAATTCAATTATAAAGTTTTGAATGTGGATTTTATCTTCCCATTTAGGTCTAAACATCCATTCAGTGATCGAGTCAGATTTAGTAACACTCTGATAAAATCAATGGAAATGTAGATTTTGTGACTGTTTTTGATGCTTAAAAATACATACCGTTTTTTTTTCTTTTTTCTGTGAGATATTTTGTGGTACCCCAGTCTTTTTATCTAATCGAGTATATGTATGAGATGTACAGTATATATTTACCATGCTGCTGTACATTCAGTACTGGCGCAGCACTGCCGCTGAATAGCAGTGCAGCAAACACTGATATGCTATATATTTATCGTATATCAAATTTTTCAAAAATAAAAGATAATATAATATACAAAATATATGTATAATATTTTTGATTTGCAAATTTACCTGTCACACATGAGTCAAGAGAACTAAATCTTGTGGGCAATACATGTTGTATTAAATATATAATTTCTTCCGAGCTGTTGCCTGCAGGCCTGCCAAAACATTTGTTGTGTGCTGCTCTGTAATTTTCAGGCTGAATGTTTATTGTGTCGGATCTGCTTTTGAGATGGAGAGAAAATGGCTTTGACTTCACCGTGAACTTCTGCAGTAATGGCTGCTCCTGTGCAGTGCTGAAGTAGTTTTAAATTGTAGAACTGTAATGGGGTGGTCATGGCAGAACAGGTTGCGACACCGTTATTTTCTGTAAAGCCGCAGGCAGGTATGTGCAAGCAAGGCCTTATTATGAACAGGAGGCACGGCGGACAACATTCTGTCCATAACACAATAATAATTAGGGAGGACATGAATTCAAGTATGAAATCAATCAGAGTCTTTCTTTTTTCGTAGATGTAACCATTCTAAACTCCCACACAACACCTTGTTAAAAGTATAGTTCACCCAAAAATGAAAATTGCCATCATTTACTCACCCTAATGCCAACTCAAACTCGAATGACTTTATTTCTTCTTTAGAACAAAAAGTTAGCTATTTTGAAGGATGTTCATGGGTGTTTTTGTCCATACAGTGAAAGTCAATGGGGTCCAACATTTTCAAGCTCCCAAAAAGCACATAAAAAATTTAAATGCAACCACACATATCATTAAAGAATCACCGTCTTGAAGCCTGCACTATATTCCAATCCAGTCTGTTTCACATCCCAAGCCACCATATCACTTCAGAAGATATGGATTAAACCACTCGAGTCTGAGCTTTTGGACCCCATTGACTTTACACCTTAATACATCCTAAAACAAATGTATATTTGGTTTCCGTGGAAAAGTCACATGGGTTAGAGATAAATTATCATTTATTGCTGATATTTTATCTTTTTAAAAAATTTAAAATAATTTATTTTTTTTAAAAAAAAAAGATTAAACAAAACTAAAGTAATAGTTCTACCAAATTCTGTAATTGTTTATTTACAAACATGTTGTTCCAAACTTGGTTACTGTTATCCTGCATTTTGTCTGTGGAACACAAAATGAGAAATTTTGGAAGAATCTTTAAATTAAAGGTGAAGATTATCATTGAATAACAACGTTATTATACAAATGACAATAAACAGAGTTTTTTTTTTATACTTTTATTGCTTTATATAATTTTATGTTTTTTTTTTTTGTTTGTTTTTTTTTTATTTTGTAGCTTGACAACTCTGGTCATGACACAAAAAAATATTTAAGTATAGATTTACTTATTTTTTAAGATTTCTGCATTTCAATTTCAGAATAAAATTGCATAAAATTGAAATGAATAATATTTAACAAAATCAAATAATTAACTATTTAACTATTTATTAAAAAATATTTAAGATTTTATTTTAAAAAAACAAATTCAATTTGGAATTTTATTATGAAAAATTGACAATCAGGAATCTTAAAATATCTTATGTTGAGTGTATGAACTGTTGTTGTATGCAAAGAGCTGTGTAAAGATATTTCAAAAATGACTTGGTTTTGTGTTTCACTGATGATTAACAGCTTACAGGTTTGGAACGACATGAGGGTAAGTAATGACAATTGTCATTTTTGGGTGAAGTATTTCTTTAATAACATTTGCACATTGAGACATGACCATGTACGCACAATTTAATATTCTCTGCATCAGTCTGCCATGTTTAATAGGATGTCATGTTTTTCACCGTAGCCTTTGACATACAGTAGATGATTGCGTGGGCGGCAGTGCAGTTTTCCTCATAATTACTTTTCAGCGTATCGCTCTTGTCTATTGTCAACTTCAGTAAGACACAAAGACTTTGAATTGTTGATGTGTTTGTGTGAAAAAGTGACTATCATTTGCATTGAGAAGCAAGATGTGACATATACTCTCTGCACTCCATTGCTGATGTTCTTTATATGGAGATCAGAGGGGATGGCCACCCAGCCATGAATAACATGCGCTGGGCTCAAGTGGTTGTATGATTGGCACATTGAGGTGATTGCTATCACTAAAGTCGGCACAAACATTCCTGCACATGTACGGAATGAAGTAGACATGGTTAGAGGTATGGTAGTAGTCATGAGTCATGACAGTCCCCACTGTTTTGTGTTCTTGAAGATCTAAGCTGTCTGAAATCACATCCTATTCCCTGTATAGTGTGCATATCTGGGTTGTTAACTATGTTGTAGTGTTGTCCGGATTCTAAATAAACTGTTTAATTGCCTGTTTGCGCATATTGCACTTTGAGTGTACTATTGATGTTCACTCGCTGATGCTATTTTGTTGCTAATTGCCCATAATGCAATGTGGAGAGGGCTGCAGAGAAGTCATTGACAAATAATTTGTCTGAGGTGATAAAAATGACAAAACGTAAAAACAAATAAATAAAATGTAGACTTATTGTAGACTTAAATGTTCACATACAATGCGAAGAAAATTTTCGCCTCGCATCACCCCTGGATTATAAATGTGTGTTTGAACCCACAAGTATTCCCCATTCTCTTCCGGAAAAGGACAGGATTTTGCGTGTTCGAGTCGCGCCATTTGCTTCATTCGCATCTTTGCATTGACTTTGTATGTAATCGCACCACGCGAAACGCTCGCTTCGCATTATATTGAACGCACCATAAGTCACATATCAAGTTTGTAGAAATGTAATCTTTATGTCCATGTTGGTTTCACAAATTTTGACACACACATATATATATATATATATATATATATATATATATATATATATATATATAGATATATAGATATATATATATATATATATATATATATATATATATATATATATATATAGATATGTATGTATATATATATGTATATGTATATATATGTATATATATACATACATATATATATATATATATATATATATATATATATATATATATGTATGTATATATATATGTATATGTATATATATGTATATGTATATATGTATGTATTATACAGTATATATAGTGTATACATAAATGTATATACATAATTAAAAAAACTAAAATAATTTTTTCTGCACTTCTCATGCCAAAAATATGTTTTGCGAGAATTTCAGATTTTATTGAGACTTTGACTAATAGTCTTACACTTTTTTGAAAAAAAATATTTAAATTAATATTAATATATTGAGCCAAAATAATAAAATGTGGTATTTAATATTGTATGAATGTCTGATTACAGGGTTTTATATTTCTTTCAGTGTGAGGGGACTTGGGTTCAAATCCTGCATAATGTTTGTATATACATATATCCAATTTTTAACATTATATTGTGGAACGGAAAAGAAGACCAGTCCACTTGGTGGGGACTAATGGTGCGTTCACGTGCTATGGTAATTATGATAAATACCAAAAGCCGACGTGGAAAATGCACATGAACACCCCCTCATGTGGTATTTTCCACTGGGCAACTCGTAGAATATTTTGATGCACGAGTTGCCGAGATGAGATAACCTTTGACCTTTTCAAAATGGCGGAGAGCAACGCGAGAGTGTTGAATGGTAAGCATTGTACAAAACCAAACCTTTTTTGCTACTGTTAGCTAGGGGTGGAACGGTACATTCGTATTGAGTCGAAACGGCGCGGTCCGGTGCACAAATTACACGGAGAATACACGTTATAAAAATAAATAATAGTCTAAATAGTGATAAATTACGCTCTATTCGCGTTTGGTGTGAACGCAGCATAATGAACAGGCTGCGATGTCAAGATTGCAATTGTGTGTGTGTGTGTGTGTGTGTGTGTGTGTGTGTGTGTGTGTATCTCCATCTTTTTACCACATTATGACAACAAAAGCACTTGAACGCAACACACTGGTAAATACCAGTTCACAAGTGGAAAATATCATATTTACCATAGCATGTGAACGCACCATAAATCAGTCATGGCAAAACTAGTGGGGACATCCCATCAAATAAAAACAATACCCATGTTTAGAAGTAGAATACAAACTCATAGAGTGTGCTTGATTATTGCCTCAGCTCATATTGCTCAGTTCAATGACATGAAAACACTATGTGGCATTTTGACACTCACACTTGGAAAGAGCAGGTTGTTAATGGAAAACCTACACTAATCTTAAAATAATAATAATAGTAATAATAACAATAAAAAAAGATCTGCTGTCACACTACTGAAGTATACTTGTCACTTTTAGTTATTTACTACCCATAAATTCTTCCTCCTTATGTCCTGCTATGCTCATTGTGTTCTTTTACACGAGGGCGTAGAACAGAGAGGGTGTGAATCGCAAGACAGTAAGCTCCTCATCAATTTTAATTGAACACTTTGACTGATAAAGGACTTTTAGAGCACTTTAATTTGCTGGCTTGGTTAAACAGATGTATCATAATGAAGTAATGTGATGGACTCCCAGTGGCATATGGTGAAAGCACCGTTAAGCTCCAAAATACGGTAAGAAGAAAGCATTGTATGCTAAAAATAAGCATGCAGAACACCCTCTTTTCATAGCGCTGGAAAAATTGAGCTTAGCTCTGTTTGGGTGCTGGGAGGGCAAAAAAAAAAACCTAATGCGGTTTAAAATACAAACTTGCACTTGCTCGTGGATATATTCTGGGCTAACTACAAATGATGATGCATCTTGCCTCTTTACATCCTTGGATAATAAGATGAACCCCACTTTTCAGGTTATTTGGCACTGAGAGACCCAGAAAGCAGCTGTAAAAGAGTAAAAATGCAAACACTATATGTTTATCCATTTGTCATGTAGGCAGTTCACTTAGCACAAGGGAAACTCTTTAGGAAGTGTAGTTAACAAGATGCTCAATATTTAAAGTAGAGCTAAGCTACTCTTTTGAAAGTAAATAGCTGAGCTACTAACAGAAATTATCTATATTGAAGCCATAAGGAATGTTCTGGATTAAAAAATAAATAAAAAAGTTAAGCTCAATCGACAGGATTTGTGGCATAATGGTGACTACCACAAAACATTTAATAAAAAAATTATAATAATAACTGACTCATCCAACTTTCATAAAAAAAAATCTAAATAAATCACAAAACAAAAACGGCAGAAGGGCTGAATGAAAATGCAAATTTGCTCTCTGACAGTAGGTGGCGCTTGTGCAGAAGAAATATAGCTGTTAGCCTGGTAACGCCTGTACACAAAGCAGCCCTGCACTTATAAACAATACTTTATTAGGCATTATACGGTGGTAAGATGAAAAAAAAAATGCCTTCGAACTTTTCAATTATTCTATTGCATTCAAGGGCTTTAGTGAAAGTCTTCAGAAGTCATAATCACTATTAGAGCACCTGGATTTCATCATGGGTCATTCTGTATATTTTATACTTCTGGTCACATTTTAAATAAAGTGTTGTGAATGCAAATCTGCCTGTTATGTTTTTATATTGGCAACAAATGGTTATGGTATATTGTTGACTGTTGAGAAGGTTTAGAAAAGGCACACACACATTTCGAGGCAATGTCGGGTCATTTCAGACTTGTCGCGCTACAAAACATGAGATTAATCGTGAATAATTTTAATTACTGACAACCCTCAAACATTTGAACAGTAACTTTACATATTAATCTTTCTGGATAATGAAATGATTTACTTAACTCTCCTTGTGGTTTTTGAAATGTCTGATGAAATTCGAGGTTGTGGTGGTTGTATCGGATATTTTTGCATCGCATATTGTTCATCTGGCAAAACTTTTTTAACTCACATCCAATTCGAAATCTTTATATCCAAAGGAGATTAGTTTGGGAACAATTATCTTTCATTTTGGCGCATTGTGAGTGCAGCGTTAACTGCGCAGATTCAGATCAGTGGTGCTGGCAGGCTTCCATTTTTGCATATGAATTAATTGATATCGCAATATTTTTTTAAACACATTTAATTACTGTTTATAATAAGATATTGAAAATAATAATAATAATAAAAAAACATTCAAGGCATTGTCGAGTCATGCAGTTCAAGTCAAGTCTCGATTTGCTGGTTCTCAAGTCAAAGTCAAGTAAAGTCATTTCCTTCATTTAGTCAAGCAAGTCACAAGTCCTTAAATTTGCAATGCGAGTCAAGTCATGTAACTCGAGTCCCCCAGCTCTGCTGTGTATATGTGTGTGTGTGTGTGTGTGTGTATATATATATACTGTATATCTATATAAGACAATTGGGAGTGCTGATTTTGTTCCTATGAACACCTTATTTGTTTTGTTTTTTTGCGATTTTATGTTTTTATGCATCAATTCAATTTGTAACTTGGATGGAAACATTGGTACGTAGAATCAGTATATTTGAATTACCAATCTTAATTTTGCTGACTTGATACATCCAAACAGTAGAAACTGTTTCACTAGAATAACTTGTACTTTACAGTGCTACAAATATAAAAGAGGACCATTTAGGACAAACAAAAGAGAGTGCATTTGATTAGTTTGCTCAGCTGTAAAGATGAGTGTGCAATGTGGCATCAAAAACAGCGTCATTGTCACGCTACTAGAAAATGATGTTAATTTAGAAGCATCACTGCTTAACACCACCCAAAAATCTAATTTCAATCAAACTAGGTCGTTCTAGTCCCTTTTACATGTGCCACTTTTCCAAGGTGAAGCTGTCCCCTGTTACAATGACTGATAGAGTGAAGGTATGATTTAACTGACAAATTATGGCTTCATTAAAGCATGAGTGCCCCGAAAGCCCAATGAAAAATGCAGACCTCTCAAAACACATTTATAGAGCCCCAGGACCTGAAATCAACTCCTCTAAATGGATAGTGACAGATCCGAGGTGTGCACCTTTAAGAAAGCAAAAACCAGAAGATGATCTAATTAACATTACCCGAGCTGCACATGATGTCTGCTCTGGGAATTACTGTCATTCTTTGAGATTAAAGGAATAGTTTAATCAAAAATGAGCATTATGTCATCGTTTACTCACCCTCAATGAGCATTATGTCATCGTTTACTCACCCTCACGTTGTTCCAAACCTGTAATACCTGCTCACAAACAGCGTTTTTGAGGATACAGCTGATTGCAAGGAATTCATTTGCATCTTTGTTTACACTGCACACATACTCACGCTTGTGTCCAAGGTGAAGTTATCTCCACTGTCATCTCCTATTATACCCTATATTTATAACATATAATAATATTTAGGTGTATAGATAGATAGACAGACAGTATTCATAGTGTTGATTGTACTTGTATGTCAATGTGGTGTCAATATTTTTTTGGGACTTTCAGGAATGTGTGGATCCCCGTGTGTTGTCGAACCTAATGATGTCATCAACAGCTAAAAGCATTTTACTTACGCAGGTTACTTTACTTCCCGAACGAGTGCGCACCCGAGTCCGATATGCTTTCACATTCACATGAATCATGCTACAGTTCCATTGCAACCAAATTCAGACCACCGCTTTCAGGTAGTCTCGGGTTCAGTACCGCGGTGCGCTCACCAGTCCGCATGATCGCTTTCACATGAAATATTTAAAAGAAAATGCACAAATAATTTTCATGCAAAGCGTGCTCTGTTTCGAACTAAACTGCCAAGAGTGAAAGCACCCTTAATGTCCTGAGACCCCCTTGTGACGGCTATAAAAAAAAACTATAAATTTTCCTAAAAATATATGTCCACATATGTGGACAGCAGGAGTAAGTTGTGAAATTTTAATTAATACCAAGCTATAGAAAGTCTTATTTACAGTATTATGTGTCCAGTAGTGTTGGTTATTCATGTTTTTGAGACATTATTAGACATTACAGCTGATTTTCTATTAGCTGAATACATAATTCTGAATAAAAGAAGTGTCCAGCATCATCAAATCACTGCCAACCATGTTAAAATACTATTTTGAATTATAACATTCTGAATGAAGGATAAGGTCACATTATCCACATATGTTGAATTGAATTTTTTTTTAAAGCGGCATATCAAACAAAACTAGAGATACTACCAGGGCTGGAGTGGTAATCTGGCATACCGGTGGGCTGGCGCAATTTTGGGCTGATCAGGGGCTGAATGTCCACCGGTGGTTCAGCCGCAAAACGTGCCGAATTGGCCGAGATAAACAACAATGAGCTGCAGCGTTATGCAGAACGGACCACAAAACGGAGAAAAGGACAGCGAACCCCCACCGCTCAACAGTTGGGTCAGTTGTCATGTAAAATCCTGGGCCGATTTCTCTTCTCAGTCCAGCCCTGGATACTACTCTTTACAACTAAACAGGTTACAATAAATAAAAAGATTTCTTACCAGAGGAACTTTTGTAGGCACTGCGCCCATAGGAGCTTTTCCGGGAAATCGACGTCATACTGTTGTGTCACGTGACGCGGTGTGCCAGAAGTTTACCCCATAAATGACAGTGTAGAGTCTTGTGAGCAGTATTAAGTCAGTTTAAATTCATTTGAGCTATGTGTTGTGTATACCGAAGCCAAAATACAACGTCCACACATGTGTACGTGGGGTAGCACGATGTTGAATAAGGCTCTTAATGGATTTTCTCGAAGAACATCAAACATTAATCTGAAGTGATTTATTGATACTGAGCGACGTGAAAGACGTGTTGTTGATACTGAGCGTCTAAGCAAGAGAGATGAAGCAATTGCATTGTAGATGCTCACAATTATTTCCTCAGCGGAGAGATCGGTATTGGATCGCTCCTATTAGAATCAATATAGCCGTTTAATTAAGCTGTCTGCGTGACCAGCATACAAAGTAAGGATTTATTTTTGTGTGTTCCTAATTTGTAAGTCATTTGGCATAAAAGCGTCTGCTAAATGACTAAATGTAATAGTAAATTACTTGCACAGCTTCATTCATTATAATGGGTGTGATCTATAGTAACATTTAGAGCTCTACCTATCAAACTTACAATTATTTCACTGAGGGCGGGGGGTCCACATCCAGCATGCCGGGACTGTTGGGATCTGGCAGCAGAGTGCCGTGAGAACGGCATTTGCAGGCCAGGTGACCCAGAAACAAAGGAAATATCTCTGTTATTGAGAATGTGGGTACTGCAGCCTGGTCTCTGGGTTGACTATCTCAGGAGCACCTGGGAGTCTTCCGGTTCCTCAAGGGGGTCCGTGAGACGGGGGGTGTCTGCTTCTTGCAGGATGCTCGACGCGGGGGCTGAGAGCTGGGCCCGGGTTGAGACAGAGCAGGTGTTTCTTCTGTGTTTCTTCTCCGTAGGAAGACACCCTCGGCGAGCAGACGGGGCATGGCCCATGGCGGCAGGCTTGCGGCGGGGCAGGATGTGTGTTATGGCCTCCGTCTGTTTCTTCACCGCAGAGAACTGCTGGGCAAAGTCCTCGACGGTTCTGCCGAAGAGGCCGAACTGGGAGACAGAGGCGTTGAAGAAGCTTTGTCGGTCTCACGCATCTCGACCAAGTTCAGCCACGACCAAGTTCAGCTAGATGTTCTTGGACCACGAGTGTGGCCATCGCCTACCCGAGTGACTGGTCTGTGACCTTCGTGGCTCTGAGGACGAGTTCGGTTGCTGAGCGCAGTTCCTGCAACACGTCGGAATAGGGGCTACCCCCGTGTAGATCTTTAAGTACCTTGGCCTGATGGACTTGCAGGAAGGTCATGGCATGCAGGGTGGAAGCAATGAAGACGTCGTCCTACAGGCCTTGGAGGGGAGCACAGGGCGATCCCGCCAGGTGGTAGGGTTCCCGGGGCACAGGTGGAGCGCAACAGCCCTGTCCACCTGGGGAATCGCTGTGTACTTGTGGGACGCTCCGCCATCGAGGGTAGCGAGAGCGGATGAGCGAGTGGCTTTATGACGAGTGGAGAGGGGTGCTCTCCACGAAGACGTCAGCTCATCATGCACTTCCGGGATAACGAGACCGGGGGGCGAGGCTGTGAGCGGCAACCAGACCCCAGGAATCAGTCATCCAACCGCGATGGCTGTGGTGAGGATGGAGGGTTCCAGTCCAGCCCCACGCTGGCAGCGGCCCGGGAAAGCATGTCTGTCATCTGCGCGTCAGCCTCAGCCTGGGCGTGCTGACCCGAAGGCGGCTGCCCAGGGGAGTCATCCGTGTCAGACGCCGCTCTCTCCAATGCAGCGGCAAGCTCATCCACCTCAAGCTCTAGAGGATAGGCAGGCTGGCTGTGAGGCGAGCCGCTATTGCCTCGAGCACGGACGGGAGTCAATGAGCGTGATGGGGGGCGGGTGGTCCGAGGGGGCATACCCTCTGCCATCCCCATATTGCCTCCATCGCAAGCCGCATCGTCCTCAATTCCGTGGGAAGAAGGAGCAATGCGGGGGGGCGACTGGAGTGGCGTGCTTTCTATTGAAAGCAAGCCACGACCGCAACGTTGCCATGGTCATGCCCTCGCAGTGAGAGCATGAACCATCCACAAACGCTGCCTCGGTGTGATCACTGCCCAGACACACGAGACAATGCCCGTGGCCATCTGAAACGGAGAGCACTCTACCGCATCTTTAAAAAGACGTGTCCTGAAAAGGACGCTCAACGCCGCTGTGTATTGCTCTTTAGAGGAAATTACTCTTTTACAAAAAAAAATCACTTTTAATAAACTCTTTCAAGTTCTGCGCTGTCGAATCGCCCAGGGGCAAACTGCACTGCCGTGCAAGAAGGAGAAAGCCACTGAAGTGTGCAGTAGATCCAACAGCAATAGAAGCATCAGAGGAACAGGAACGGGTGTGTGACTCGCAGCTGACTGCATGCACAACCATCGACTCCGAAGAAAATTTCTGAACGAACTCGATGTATTTTATACCCGTATGTCCGGGGGCAGGGTATGCAAATACTGTCTGCCAACTTCTCATTGGCCTCATCTTTCATAGATCAGAGGCATATTCGGCGCTCAAGAGAGACCCCTAGTGTCGCTTCTTCGAAGTGACTGGGACAGACTGGGAACTTGGCAACTTTTAGTCTGTTTCTCACACACAAAAACAAACAAAACAGAAAAGCAACTATTTGGCTTTGGCATACTTAGGAATTGTTGTATGGACTAATTGGTGCTTTTTATGATTTTTTTGAGCTCTACAGCCCAATTCACATTTATTCTGCTAAACATCCTCTTTTGAGTTACATGGAATAATGAACACCATGCAGTTTTTGGACACCATTTTCAATTTTGAGTGAAATAGTCCTTTAAATATTAGCCCAAGTGCTGTACAGCCTATACCAGGTTGCAAAAACCAAACTGACTGAATCAGTATGTATTTTGAAGAAATGTTGTTTAACCCAAAGGCTTTTCTCTTTGTTCTCAATTTTGTTTGTACCAGGTCTCACGCTGCACGTTTATCGCAAATTCAGCATGAAAGAGAATCATGTTTTATTATAAGATTGGTTTTGCCTATGGTTGGAGGACCGGGTCATAATAACAGCAAAAAACTATTCTAACAGCTACGAATAATGGCTTCCTCCCACACACACACACACACTTGATTTTACATAGCTTTCCTTACCCTCAATATCTATTACGTATTCCATTTAGTGAAATTCTCTGGCCTGAGCTCTAGACTAATTTCCCTCATTAAAATCCCTGTGTTTTCTAGAACTCATGAAAGGAAGTAAAATCTTGCTAGTCTTTAAATCCCCCCCCAGCTGATCAGAATGGAGAAAAGTCCCTTTGAAGTATGCAAAAGGGCCACATCCCACAATTTATGTTTAATTATTGTATTTGTTATCTATCTGCGCTTTGTGGCTTGTCTCGCCTTCAGCAATATTAACATTTAATAGTTTTTTTTTCTTTCAACATGTCACTTTTTAACCGTATTTGATCTCGCAAAATGAAGTTAACAACATTAAATTACACTCAATTGTTGAGTTCAAACATTAACCCTTTAGTTCATGGGTTTTTCAGCATACAGTATTACATACCTCGGGTCTTTAGCGACCCAGCACATATATTTATCACAAATGGTTCTACAAAATGCCCAGACTGTGTCAAATATTCAAAACAAATTGTAGACAATTAGAAAATAATAGAATAGAACATATTCTGATTTGTTTTAATGTTTTATTTGTCATAAATCAAAGAGATTATGCAACAAATATTGAACAAGATTTATTCATTCCCAACTGAAATTCCATGAGACACAACTGTCTGTCAAACACATAATGAGCTGCACATAACACATAAGCTAAACAAAACCTACATATACCTTTATGTATTTTTGGAGGCACTTTTTTAAGTCTAAATAGACGTACAACTTACATAATTTCAGTAGTACACGCTAATGACAATGGCTAAATCATACTGTTCATGTGTTCCATGTTGCTGTGTCAAATATTAATGTCAAATGTAATTAAGTCAATCATCGATACAACATTTCCGATTTGAGTAAGAAATAGCATGTATGATATGTATGTGTACTGTACAGGTATATGGAAAACTGATAATTAACCATTGTTGCACAGAAAATGTAATATTGTACTCAACTGTTGAGAACATATATATATATATGAAATAATCATAAAAAGTGCAAAAAATCATTACACATCACTTTAACCTTGTAGCACCGTGTGTATCAAATATGATACACGTTTGACAGCCCTTGTTTCACTCTCTGTTCAAGCTGATGAGCCAAACAACCAATGGTCTGTAAATTTCACATGTTCATGGCTCCATCTAGTGGTAATTTGTGAAAAATGTGGTTTCATTGTTTATATCGATCTATTTAAAATAGCAGCAGACTTGCGTGAAAAGTGACTGATGTTGGGATAAATGGCAGCTTATTTTAATAATGTAAAAGTGACAGTAATGATTACATTGTTACTAATATTTTAACGAGTATAAAAGACAGTTGAAATCCATATGTATCAAATATGAAACAACAGGCTTTTGAGGTATGTCTTTCAAACACCATTACATTACATACATGCCCACCACAAAAAAACAACAACAAAAAAAACAACAGTGCACTGAAAATTCTGACATGTAATTTTTGAGGATAAGATGTATTTAAAGTGTGAACTAATATTTCTGTGTATTTTTATATATGCAGCCTGCTTTGTTATTATCCATAAAGGTATCATTACTTTACATTACTATCTATTATGATGCCATCTTACCATACATTTTATAAATGTTTCATAAATGTATAGTCCAAGGGGAGGAAGTTGTTGTGACCAAACTCTCAAACATTTGGTATTGCTGAAAAGCCCAGGGAGTCCTCTGATATTACCACAAGTTTGACCACTGTAGCATGTATGGGCTAAGAAACACTTAAATAGAAAATGTCCTTCACAAAAAATTAATTGCTGGGCTTCAGAAGGATAATGAAATAAAAAAGAATTAATAAAAAAATTGTAAAAAACGTGCAAAATGTTTTTTTTTTATTATTATTTGTTTTATTTTTTTGCGATTTATTTTAATAGTTTGTCTAATGGTACTAAAAACAGTTTAATGTCAAAAAATATAATTTTCTAATTTAATCCTCATGATGTTTCAAAATGATATGACTTTCTTTCTTCCATGGATCACAAAAGGAGATTTTAGTCAGAACGTTATCCTCAGTCACCATTTACTTTCATTGCATCCTTTTCCATACAATAAAAGTGAATGGTGACATTTATTGTTTTCTTCCGCAGATGAAAGTTAAACGGTTTTGGAACAACATGATGGAATAAGATATTTTATTCACTGTTCTCATATTACTTAGAGAAAAACTTGCTCAAAAGCCTTAGTGATGTCTGATTTGTGAATTAAACTTCTGAGTATGACTTTTTCAGTGAATCGTCTCGCTTGTTTACAAATCGATGTGAATGATTCATTAGTGAATCATTCTAAATGTGAATTATTATAATTTTTTAAATCCTTTTTCAGTAGTCACGAACAGATGCTCCTTTGTAAGCAGTGGCATTGGGAAGAGCCTGTAGGACAAAGCAGAAGTTTGTGCTGGTGGGCATCACTGTTCTTGGCACAGGTCTCTTTGGGTGACTGCGAGCCTATTTTCCACATGGCTGGCTGAGGTTACAATCCTGCAGAGCTCTCGCACAAATGATTGATTTCTCCAAACTCTGCTGTATAATTGTAATCATCATGCAAGCTGCTAAGCTTTAATATTATCCATGTGTCTTTGTAACAGTCTCATCCAGGTTGGACAACATGTTAGGCAGAGAAAGAAACTTTTCACTGGAACGCAGTCACAACTGATTGTAAGGCTCACGCTAAGACAAAGTACATAATGCATTGTGAAAGAAAATGCAACTTTTTTTATCAAAGAACATTCATTTTTGATTTTTATTTGTTTTATAGACATACATCAGGGTATTTTTCATACTCCTGAGAGACCCATTGTAGATTAAGGAATGATTTTTGCTATTTTTATTTTAAAATGTCTTGAATAAGAACACTATTCTTGTAATGTAGTTTCTATTTAATCTCTATACAAAATATAATTATTGTAATATTTTGCAAACTCGACAGTTGACGCAGATTTTACTAATGCAAAGTTTACTAATGGAAGTGCACACAGTAATTCGCTGCCTATTAGTATGTGCATTGACCTTTATGCATTTTGCGCATTGATTTTATACAAAGCGATTTACAGTGCATTTTGGGTGGACATTTTTTTCAGTCTATGTGTTCCCTGGGATTCGAAACCATGACCTTGCCATTGCTAGTGCCATGCTTTAACAAATCTACAGTATCTTTCCAGGTGAGCTTGGGGTGAGCGTACGCTGGCATGTCTGAATGCCGCTGTTCCCAGCTTGATCCCTTTAACTTTAAAATGAGTTCTGATCTGATTTTTGTTCAGTGTCACGCTGCATTTATATGACATTTTGGAGCAACCCTATTTGGATGATCAGCTGCTAGTCGCGGGGAGCGCCTGAACTAGCTGTCTGCCTTTCATCCTCTAAACTCAAGCTTACCTCGGGTGATGTTTGGCACTTGCTTGTTTGTGTTTGGATGGACTTGCGGCGGCCTAGGATCGACTGTTCTCAGCTGGATGATTAGCTGCTAGTCGTGGGGAGCGCCTGAAAGACCGGCCGCCTGCCTACCTGCCTGCCTTTCATTCACTAAAACATCGGCTTACCTCGGGTGAGGCTCGGCACTTGCAGCCTTGTGTTTGGATGGACTGGACTTGCGGTGGCCTGGGATCGACTGCTCTCGACTGGCAGCTGTACTGCTGCGTGCTTGTTTGCGGGCGTGTTGGTACACATTGTCATTAAGACCATTAAGACAAAGACATGGTTGTGGTGGTCTTACGAAGGATGAAGTCCCTTATGCTCACTGCTCTGTTATGTTACAGCTGTATTAATGTTCGTAGCCCTCTCTAAATTGCTGCTTCAGCTCTTGGATATTATATTTGGCTAGTTATGGCTCTCTTCTGCTCATCTCTGGATCTGGTTAATCTGAACTCTTCATATCGTATTCCTATATAATCACTGTGCTTCCTTGGAAATTCTACACCGTCCTCTATATGTCCACCGAGGATCTCGGCACAGTTTCTGTGAAGGTGCACTGTCCGCTTCCTTGGTTAGCGATTACATTCCAGTAATTTCATAATGTCGATCCTCTTCAAAGTCGAGCGCAGAGTTGAGGTTTGTGAATCCATTAAATCTCTGTTCAATTAAGTTTTCATCTCCAAATGCTGAAAGAGCTGAGCCGCTGACGGTGAGGATGGCCTTGATAAATGTGAGGTCACTATCTAACAAATCATTCATTTTAAATGACTTTTTAATCTCAAGTTCGCTTGACTTTTTATTTGTTACTGAAAATGGCTGAAATGGGATGAATGATCTTCTCTTGATGAACTTTCTCCACCAGATTGTTCTTTTTTTTTAGCACTACAAGACTTTCTGGTCATGGCAGGGGTGTTGCTACTGTTTTTAAAACACATTTAAAAACAAAAAATTACATACAGATGTTTATTCCAGTTTTGAGGTAAAGTTAATGAGAATCGACATGGGGTCCTGTATTATGTGCACTGGTTTACAGGCCTCCGAAATTTAACAAGAACTTTATTCATCAGTTCTCAAGTCTCGCTGTGATACACTGTGGATTCTAGGAGATTTTAATATTCACCTTTGCTGTCCGTCTATACCTTTGGTGAAAGAGATTTTATGTGCGAAAGTGGAAAAGAGACAAATTCCAAGTATCGTTTGAATGTTTGAGTGCATGCTTAACTAGTTACCAAAAGTCAGTAAAAGAGGCTAAGTCTAAATTCCTCTCCAAACACGTCACTTAAAATGCTAACCAACTGAGAATGCTGTTTAAGACAATTGATTCAGTGCTAAATCCCTTACCTTCTCTTGTTTCATCTCGGGAAACCTGTGAGAACCTTTTAAAAATGTTTGATAATAAAGTCTTGGAGATCAAGGCTTCCATTAAACCATCAACATATGATCTCCCTTTGATTTGTTCACCAACAGATTCGCTAACTTGTTTTCAACCTGTTACCTCTGCTCAGCTAGCTGATATTGTTTCTAAGGCTAAATGCCCCAGCTGTGAGTCTAATGTCATCTCAACTCGTCTTTTCAAGGAAGTGTTTGTAACCTTGAGCGCAGCTGTAACAGCCATTATTAACAGTTCTCTAGCAAATGGAGTTTCACCTGCGAGTTTTAAACATGATATGGTTCACCCTCTGCTTAAGAAACCCCATCTTGACCCATCTATCCTTAGCAATTTCAGACCTATCTCCAAATTGCCTTTAACTTCAAAGCTCTTAGAAAGAGTTGTGTATCGTTAGTTGAATTCCTATATCAGTATGTACAATATTTTAGATACTTTTCAGTCGGGTTGAAACAGTTTCTACCCCCGAAAGATTTGGAGACTGTAATCCACGCTCCCATAACATCACGCCTGAACTACTGTAATTTCCTGAACTAATGGAGTTCCCATTCATCAGGGAACGGAGGTTACAATAGTAACCTAGACATTCCCTGTCTGTCGCTCACTCAACGTTGTGGCTAATGAAGCGACACTAGTGGTCCCTATTCTACTCACGCCATGTGCTGAACCATGTAAGTGAACTGCTAACGCAGGTGCGGACAGGCAGTTGTGTGCCAAAGCAGCAGGCTGCGTCAGACTGCACATACACTTCCCCTAAAGCCCCATAGAAACGTCATAAACATTTTAGGCTCCCGGCATCCCCGAAGGGGGGGAACAAGTGACGTGCCAAGCATGGGAACAGGCAGTGCTAGCTGCGCCTTTTCTCCCTCTGTGTTTCTCACATAGAGTTAAAGCGGCTGGGGCCTTTTAACGCTATAACATGCATCGGGGAAGGCATTCTTTTCCAACTCCTATTCTTTCAGGGGGAAAAGACCCTGCAGACACCACATCCTGCCCAGGCTGGGGGGAGGTTAAATGTGGCAAATATGTTACATGGGTTTTCAGGCCAATGCGTACTTGCGCAGCCCCCGGGGCCAGCTGTGTGCCAGCATGTCAGTCCCGAGGGGAGCCTCTGCTAGGGAGTACCAGAGCGGGCAGTGAACAGGTCTACCTGTGCTTTGCCAAACTGCTCCCAAATCAGCTGGACCGCCTGGGGGTGGAGCCTGCACTCTCCGCTGAGCGTGCCCTGTCATGACAGCACGTCCGCTGCCGTGTTGACGTTTCCAGGGATATGAGTGGTGTGCAGCAACCTGAGTCTCCAAAGGAGGAGATGGCGGGAGAGTTGCGACATGTGACTAGAGCACACACCGCCTTGGTGATTTATGTACGCTATTGTGGTGGTGCTGTCTGAATGGATCAAGACCTCCACAGGGCAAGAATTACAGCCAGCAACTCTATTGATGTGCCATATTACATTAAATAGAGGTTCACTTGTTAGTTTTCCAACTCAGACTATGTCATATTATTAGTCTGACATATTTGTAGGTCTATGTAGCAGTTCTAATAATAATATGAATACATTTTCAGGAGCCCGTTGCACACAGCACCCCAACCCCATTTGGAGGTGTCTGTGGTGACCAGAAAGTGTCGGGACACCTGCTGAATGGGGACTCATGTCCGCAGAAAACAGAGGTCTGTCCAGGGGTTGAAAGTCTGGTGCCAGGAGGGGGTGATAAACCACGCCGTATGTGCCGCGCCGCCATCCCCATCTCGGGACTCAAGTGTGAAGCCAGTGCTGAAGCGGTCTCATATGCATCAACCCTAGTGGCATGACCGCCGCAGAGGATGCCATTTGCCCCAGGAGCCTCTGGAATTGTTTTAGAGGAACCGCTGTGCCTAGTTTGAACAAGGTGAGGCATTTCAGCACCGACTGTGCATGTTCGTTGGTGAGGTGTGCTGTCATTAAGACTGAGTCTAACTCCATGTCGAGAAAAAAGATGCTCTGAACTGGGGCGAGCTTGCTCTTTTCCCAGTTGACCTGAAGCCCTAGACGGCGGAGGTGTCTGAGCACCTGGTCCCTGTGGGCACACAGTAACTCTCGAGAGTGGGCTAGGATGAGCCAGTCATCAAGGTAGTGGAGTATGCGGATGCCTACTTCCCTTAGCGGGGCAAGGTCTGCCTCTGTGACCTACGTAAAGACGCGAAGGGACAGGGACAGGCTGAAGTGGAGGACCTTGTACTGATGCTTCTGGCCGTCGAACGCGAACCGTAGGAAGGGTCGATGTCGAGGCAAGATAGAGACATGAAAGTACGCGTCCTTAAGGTCTACCGCTGCAAACCATTTCTGATGCCGGACGCGTGTTAGAATGAAACGGGAGTTTGTGCAAGCCCCGGTTGAGAACTCGCAGGTCTAGGATCGGTCGCAAACCACCGCCTTTTTTGGGTACGATGAAGTAAGGGCTGTAGAAATCCTTCTTCACCTTGGCTGGTGGGACAGGCTGGCATCTTTGAGTAAAAGAGTCGTGATCTCCGCACGTAGGGTGCACCGAGGTAAAGTGGATACTGCCGAAAGGGGGCGGGGGCCTGGCGAACTGAATCACGTAGCCATGTCAGATGGTCCTGGCCAACCAACGCAATGGGTTGGGAAGTGAAAGCCATGCGTCCAAGCTTGGGCACTAAGGGGACAATCATTTTCGACATACCTGGTGGGGCGGAGCAGCGGGTCGGAGCAGGTAGGGTTGTGTCAGGAGGCAAAAGCACGTCCCGAGGCTTTTGTTGCTGAGAAAAGACTCAAAGCACTTACCTCCCTCTGCTCACCCAGCAGGGGGCGGGTTAGTGACTGAGGAGGGGAGGTCCTGTGTAGGCGTCTTCTGAACTCATCAGAACCGGCCATCCAGGGAATAGCAGTCAGGGGTCCGGAGGCGAGGGGTCTACGTCCAGGGTGCCGGGACTGCCGATGTTTGGTGCCGGGATGCCGTGAGACTATTTGCGGCCCAGATGACCCAGGGAATGAGGAAGTATCTTGAAAGAGAGAAAAAAAATTAAATAAATTAATCTGAATGGACAGACACACGATTCCCTCCTTTTTATACACATATGTCCAGGGGAGGGACATGCAAATTCTGTCTGCCAATTTCTCATTGGCCTTTTCACAAGTTCAGAGGTAACTGAGGCCTTCAAGAAAGACCCCTAGTGCCGCTTCATTCGACACAACGTTGAGTGAGCGACAGATGAGGAACCACAGTTAACAACATATTCCACAGTTAATAAAGCCTACAAATTCAGCTTTATCTGGTAAGAAAAAAAAAAAAGAATATTTTTTTTTAAATAATAGTTTATTATTAGTAGTAGTAGTAGTAGTATTGTTTGCTATTATTATGAAATGCATATGCAAGGCATATTTTATTAGTAGAAACTATAAATGTAAGAGTAACATTTAAAAATGGGCATTTCACTTAGTTTTGATGCACTTCTGGTCTCGCCCACATTCTGTTCTATCCGAATACAGAGACAGATAATGTTGTCATATGAACAGATACAGATACAAATAGAGATAATAGCTTCATTGTACACCCTTGTAATTGCATTAAATGTGTGTTCAGAAGAGTTGTATGTTAAAACTGAGTGTTTGTTATGGGTTATTTTTGAAGGATGCATATGGATTGCATGTGTGGAGTTTGACCACAGTTTTGGCACACATGTGAGAACTGGGTATGTCAATTTAGAATTAATCATATCATATTTAATGATTTATAGCCCAAAGTGTTTTCCTTATTTATATACTTTTTAAAATACAATAAGGCCACTGCTTTTTTCTTTATTTTTTTTAAATGGCTGTCAGATACCCCAGATAAAAAAAGTTTTTGTATCCTGTGTGTTTATTTACAACCCACCGGGGCTACATTTGTAATGTAAAAACTGAAACATCTTTCCTTAATACACTTTTGTCTTCAGAGTCTTGTGTCTTCAAGTTTAATAAGAAATGGTCGCTCAGTTTTAGAAACATCTGTCACAAGAAAGCAAAGATTTGCTGAAGACACTTTGCATTTTTAATCTGATACAAACACCTAATTAGAAATAAAACACATTTTCTATATCGTTTTCTCTTTTTGTCTCTCACAGGAAGCAATTTATACCTCATTGAATGCAGATTGCATGTATTTATATTGTTCAAAGCAGCTATTCATTCAATACTTTGACTTTGCCATGGATTTGTCTCATTGATTTTACATGTAGGCGTAATGCTCATTTTATATTAAACTTCATTTCCCAAGATGCCACATTGTTAACCTTGGTGAATCTCAGATGAAACTGTATGCAGTGTTGCATAGATTGTTGCATAGAATTTGTTCTTTTGTTTAAGTTAATTAGGGAGCACAAATCCCGGTGGTGTTGTAGCAGATGTGGATGTGTTTGGATTGTGGCTCTTTATCAAAAGGAAGCAGACTCTAAGCAGCACATTACCCTTGCTGTTTATGCAGACCTATTGCTGTGTGCAGGAATTCATCAGTGCTATAGATTTGTTAGATAAGATGAGTTTTTGACTTGGGAATTACCTGCACTTGGTTACAGAAAATAACCCAACTGCATAATCAGCTTAATTTATCCCACCTGTTGGCTTTTCAGTTGCAGATTTATGGGGAAACTGTTTTGGTATAGTGGTCACCTGTAAGAAAAGGTATTTGAACTACCCTTGATGTAGTTGGGTGATGATCAAATCAGCAAGAAGGGACAGTATAGAAGTCACCTTGATTTTGTGAATTACATATGTACATAAATAAGCAGTTTTGTCTTGTTTCCAGAAAAAAAATACAAATTGCATTCTTAAAAAATATAAATTGACTTAAGAAGCAAAGTTTTGTAAAATACAACTTTTTTTTTTTTTTTTAGAAAGTGTATCTTGAATTACTATTATTATTTTCTGTTTTTAAGCATAAACATCAGTAAATTTAGTTAGATTCAGGGTTAAATCAAGAAAATAAAATGCAAATTGTTTAAGAATAATGAATTTTATTCAAGAGATATTTCCTCTTAAGTCTTATAATCATTTTAAATTGTGCATCTTGAGTGAAAAAGCAGTTTTGTCTTATTTTCCACAAAAATGTATAAATAAACAACTTCCTTAAAGTTAATTTACTTGAAGCAAAATTGTGTAAGATAGTAAAACTTTTCAGAGAATATATCTTGATTTTTTTTTTTTTAATCATTTACTTGTTTTAAGCATAAATGTGTCACGTACCACGTTCTGTCTTGTGTTTTGTGTATGTTCTTTGTGTGAGCATGGGTCTGTTTGGGAGTTACCGCCATGTGCAAGTTACCGCCGTTTGCTCTCCGGCGATGTCGCGGTCCTGTCAACTTGTCAGGTTGGTGTTTTATCTGAGGAGGACCATGGCATCATTGATCCCTGTCTGTCTTGTGTTTCATGTCAAGGTCAAGGTACCTGGATCCTGACTTCCTGTCTGGTTCAATTTTGGTCTGTGTTGGGATCCGGACACTCATGCTCCGTGTTCTGTTTGTTTTGTTCCAAGTTGTTGACATTTTCACCCTCGTGTGTTTCAGGTGCCGCTGGCAAGCGGAATCAGCGTTTCCATGGGAACCCTGATTGTTTCAATGGGAATGCTGATCATGCCAACTTTCATCCGGCGAGTGGCACCTGCCTCTTGTTTACTCATGCCTATATTAATCCCCTCGTTTGTCATGTACTTCGCTGGATTGTTTTGATTGAATGTTAAATGTAGTTCAGTGTTGAGTGAATGTCTTGCAGTATTGCAACATGACAAAAATCTCACTTGAATTACTTTGTTAAAACAAGAAAGGAAAAAATACCACAGTGGTCAGAAAATGCATTTAATCTGTATCATTTAAAAACTGTATTTTCAATTTAGCAATTCTGTTCCCCCTGGAAAGCAAAACAAAAATACTGTAAACAAGGCTTATTATCATAAGAAATTGTGTACATGTAAATAAGAAGATTTGTCCTGTTTTCCAGAAGATAAATAAACAGCATCCTTAAAGATACATTTACTTGAAGAAAATTATGTAAAATAGTAACAATTTTCAGATAATTTATCTTCATTTCTTGTTTTAAGCATAAACCGCACTAAATAAAAAAGAAAAGAAAAAGATAAACAGTGGTAAGACTTTAGCATTTTTCAATTGAATTATTAAAATTTAGTGAGGTTATGCTTAAAACAAGAACAAATAAAAAACTATTTTTCCAATGGGGTCAGAAAATGTTACTTTTTCCCCATTAAATAATTTATTTTTTCTCCTCTTGACAAACTGTGCTTTCAAAATAAGTGTTTTTTATTTTTTTATTTCTCTGGAATAAAGAAAGAGGTGCCATCTAATGAGCTTTGAATTGCCCTGTTGACGATGCTCTTCTCTTTCCCTTCATTTGTTTCCATTCACGAGAAAGCTCGTCTGTGTGTGTTTGCGTTCTTTTGCCTTGCCGGACCAGAACAGAAAACAAACACGCTTTATTTCCCCAAAGTCCATTTGTTTGAGTGCAGTTCACTGCGGTGCAGTCTTTTAAAAAAAAAAATGCTATTTCCCCTTCAACAACATCATATGCATTAGACCTATGGATGGGCCCTTCTTTGTGTCTTTGTGATGCTTTCGTATCTTTGTTTATTTTTATCTGATGGCTTCTTTAATAAATTATTGAAAGAGTACATACAGAAGTAACCAACAAGCAGGTCTGGTCGAGCTCAATAAAAGACAGGGAGCACATGAAAAAATGAAGTGAGGATGTAGTGTGTGCTTTAACATGCCTCTATGAAAAGGTCAGGTCGTTCTATCTCTCTAAACTAACAGCCGCCTCATGGATCAGTATGGGCCAGTGTTGGCTTTCCCTGAGAGATAGCTCTATATCCACCTTTTGACTGTAATGGAGGATATGTGCATTTCTAGGCCGTAATGGCACACTCTGGTGTGATTCCTAACAAATGTGGGTCTTGACGATAATGCCATCACTGTCAGCATTATCACCCTGACTGCCCATAATTCCTTCTGACACAATGTGCCTGTGTGAGATCCATATGAGCTACTTTATTGGCACAACAAGAGCTTTTCATTTCATGGACGGGAAATCTTTAATTTGAGTTCCATTTCCTGTCAGGACTATTTATCCCTTCTGTCTGTCTGGACACACTTTGCAGCCTCAGACTTAAGATCAATAGCTGATCGGTGGTCCGACTCATCTTCCTTTGTTGCGCATCCATTCTAGAGCTTCTAAGGGGGTTTCCTCCAGGACAACTTAACTTTATGTTCCTACCTCAAAAACTTTAATTCACTTAGAAGGTATTTACAGTTATGCATTTGGCAGACATTCTATTCAAAGTGGCATATGCATGCTGCACGATTTTGGTCACGGTTGTGCCAATAGAGGTACATTTTAAGAATCGTAAATTTTTTGTTGTTGTAGGGGAAAATCGTCATTCTTTGAACATTTATTGTGATGATTCTTGTGGCCTGTCCCAAATGGCATCCAAAGCCCTTGCGATTCTTCTTTGAGTTCACACTTTGGCGACATAATTTCAAAATAAAGTCCGAGAGGTCATGCTATACTGTAAATATATTCATGGCTGAAGGGCACATAACAAAGGGGAGTAGCCCCTTCAACCTTGACTTTATTCCCAACATGGCACAGCCATGTTTATATAGTTAAATCATTAAATGCCACCCTTCTGCCAGTGGATATATGGTGCATTCTCACCATGTCAGAATTACCATATACATGAGATTCAGACTTGCAAAAACTGTTCACGTTTTCATAGAACTTGTCATACGAGTTGTAAATGTTGTAAATTATGAATTATATGAAAGTTCCGATGAAATATACTTCTACAAGAATCAAGCAAGATTTTGTCCACCAAGCCTATTGATTGTCCTTTAAAATCACCTGACATAAGTCATTGGGGTTTCAACGTAATGAGGTCGATGATGGCAGAATTAAAATTTTTGGGGGAACCCTTTAAGTTCTCTTAGGTTTAATCTGAATACATTTGAAATCATTCGTTTCAAATAGATTAATTTTCATTTTCAAAATGCTCCTCATCCACACTGCCGTTTTCAAGCATTTTTCAAAAGTTGCTCATCCACACTGAAACATATGAAAACGCTTAAATCCCCTTGATGTGTATGCCAAAAATTGCGTTCCATGTGCGGTCTGAAATGTAATTGTCCTCGAGTTCCATCGGCGAAAACCAATTCTGTGTAAACTTCCCATCACCTTTGATGGAATGCAATGTGAATGTTGTTAAAAGTAACATTTATCTTTAACAACACCATCAAGGTGATTATCAGGCAAAACAATAGGCCACCATCTTGATTGATTTGGTTGACTGGATCTTATGACATGGATCACATGACTGCACCACTTGACAACACATCCCTTTCATTCCACATCCATCCATTTCCAAGTCCACACTACAATGTGAAGATGGCATTTTCAAATTTATCCACTTTGGAGAGTATTTTCATAAAGCTCAGTTTTTTGCTGTCAAAAACACAGTCTTAGTGTGGATAGAAGGCCAAAACGTAGAGAAACAAATGAGTTTTCAACCGAAAACATATTAGTGGGGATGTGGACTTAAACACAGATCATTTGTCTCTGAGTTTTATCACCAGTGTTGGTGCTCGGGACTTCTATTTTAAGCAGCAGAAAACATTATTTTTGCGGAATTGCCTCATGCTGTTCAGAATGATGGCTGTTAAGTCGGTGAGCAGCAGTCATGCAAGACTGAATTTTGATTTTCTGCTGGTCTCTGGGTCCCTGGCCTTTATCTTCGCGTGAAGGTGGGAGGACAGTGACCTCGCTCAATGCTGTATTGATTTCCTCTATCAGGTTCATAGCTGGAGTCTAACAATGGAACTGAATGGCTCAAGGCTTCAACTTAATACACAGCCAAGAGAAAGATAATGAAATGGATTTTTAAATTCTGTCAGGGCTTGTGTCATGTGGTGGTTATACTTTGTCGTAAGTCCTTGTTTGCAACACAAGTAGCTCTGCCCATACTTACAGTAACTAAGTCTCAGGCAGTATTTGATGTCGAGGGACATCACAGTAAAAGGCTCCTGGATATTTAAGCAAGACCATTCTGTGAATTTTAAGGACACTCATCCACAGACTGATGCTACATTTATTATTCAGTGTTTGCACCCCAAGCCTGACTCTTTTTTTATTGATTGGATTGTCCAGGCAGCAAATGATGGTGAAAAGATGGGGGAATGAGATCGGGAAATGTCAGGACCTGGACTCAAACCCACATTAGCTCCACGGCTCAGTAACCTGCTGAGAAGACCAGCCTGGACCAGCAAGAATTTCTGACTCGTTTGTCCTGGTTTGCTGCTGGTCAGGCTGGTGGACAAGCTTTGCAAGTGTTCACCATCAGAAATTGCTGGTCTACCAGCATGAGGTTTCTTCTGAAGCTATCATCAAAGTCTTGCCGGTTCAGATTATTAGTTAAGGGAATGTTAAAGGTTCAACTTAATTTAAGCTCATTCGACATTATTTGTGACAATGTTGATTACCACAAAAACTGATTTAACCTTGTCCATGGTTTATATACAGTATATTCGCCTCAATGTTTGACTTGTTGTGCATTCTGAGATGCTATAACCGTAGCCTTTCGGTCTGCTCGAACCAGTCTGGACATTCTCCGTTGACCTCTCTCATCAAGAAGGCATTTCCGTCCATAGAACTGCCGCTCACTGGATTTGTATTTTTTTTTTCCACCATACTGAGTAAACTCTAGAGTCTGCTGTGTGTGAAAATCTAAATCAGTAGTTACAGAAATACTCAAACCAACCTGTCTGGCACCAAAAATCATGCCACGGTTGAAATCACTGAGATCATATTTTTCACCATTCTGATGGTTACCGAGTATTCATTAACTGAAACTCCTGACCCGTGTCTGCTTGATTTTATACATTGCACTGTTGCCACATGATTGGCTGATTTGATATTCGCATGGATAAGCAGGTGTACAGCTGTCTCTAATAAAGCGGTCACTGAGTGTAAATAAAAAGCGAAAATCGTAGTTACAGTAAGGCATTACAATGGAAATGAATTGAGCCACTTCGTAAGCATCGCAATAAATAGCAACAAGACTTGAACATGATTAAATTAAATACTGTTTAAATGTCCTTTAATATTGGCCATTACTAATAAAATGATTATCTGGAGTTGGCCATTGCAAATTATACAAATCAGATCATAGTGATTGAAACTGTAGCCATAAACATAATTCAAAACTGATTTCATTCAGAATGAAGAGAAAGTTTGTTTGCATGCCTGTACTGCTTGTGGAACGTGCATCAAGCCCAACAGATGCTAGATGGAAATTTTTAACCAGTGCGTCACATCTCTTTGCTTTTTCAGAATCTCGCACCAAGATCACTGCATTCTTAAAATGCTGTCAAATTAAAATTAGGGTTGTCGATCTATTCAATTTAAAATAAAATTAGTTACATGACATTCCGATTAATTAAATCATATTTAATAGCATATCATCAGTTTCTGAGAAAGTCCCCAAATAAGATAATTCTAAATAAATACAGTAATAGATAATAATTAAAATACTGTAAATATAATAATTTAGATATTTCGATTGAGATTTGTTGCATTATGGTGTCAAGCGAGTAAAGCATTGATTAAACTATTCAAAAACTGGATTTAGAAGTCAATATATTGTTTGTTTTATTCCCATTTTATTGAACAAGCTGACAGTCAATACCAATTCAGTGGGCAAAGTGTTCATCAATCTGTCCTGTTCTCACAGGGCGCATTTTTACACTGCTTTTAATTGTTGGTCTATGTGGGTCAGAAAAGTCAGTGAAAAGTCACTGGCTTTCAGCATCAAAGTGTTGTATTTTAAGGATGCTTTGTCAAATTCAAAGTAGCAGAAATCCTACTGTCGAGAAAGTGTCTTGTGTGATCGGCTCTTATTCAGTTGCTGTGCTGCTTATAAGGCTGACTGCACCCTGCTGGTGTAACGGGAGCCAGCTGGTACGTGATAGCTGTGCGGTATGTGTAAACATCTCTCCCCAGACCTCTGCCGGAGACCCCGGTTCGAATCCCGCTCAGAGTGGGTCGAGCAGGACAGGTTACACTGGTGTGACATGTAAAAACACATGTACCATAGTTGAAGCTTGAAATGATCTGGTGGCAGGAAAATACGCATTTTATTATGGAATTACATTGCATAAAATGAGTGAGTTGAGGATGGCCTCTGAAATGTGTCTGACCATCCTCTCAGTTGTCCTATTTCGAAAAATATGCTATGCCATGCTTGAGTTAATTTATGTTATTTTTGTCTTGTGTTCCTTATTACATAATAGGGTTCCTCTCTTGATCTGTCAGGTCGAAGGAGCTCTGAATGCCATTGAGCAAGCCTGCCGTCTCCAGTAGAACGGTGTCGAAGTCATTTTAAAAGCTCAGCTCTATCGTAAACTCATAAAATGTGAAACCTTTGGCTGATGTTCCACCCAGAGCTAAATTCTGGTAATGGGCACCACCAGGGAATGCACTCAGACCAGTATGTCTCCTCACTTCATCTTACAAACACTGTTAAATTATTGAACACCCTTCACCCTCCCTTTACATTCATGATGGTGAATGTATTGTTAATACTCCACCATATATGTTAATACTCCATATGACTCTCTACTTTTGCCCTCAACCACATATCAAAAATATTTTTTTGTTTTTATTTATTTATCTATTTATTGTCTCAATTTCTGGTGGACCTTTTGTAATGCAGTTATTCACCAGGTTCTCCAGGGATGTGCAATTGATTTCTGATTTCTTTCCAAAAGCTTGATAGAAAAACTACCTTACACAAAAGAAGCTGGGCGGGGATTGGTAAGGTTTTTTATTTGTACTTTTTTGTGAGTACACCACGGAGAGCTGTTATTACTGCTTTTTACATTAGCCAGTTCTAGTTGTCAACCAAACCAAAAGAGAGAGTGACTGAAAGCAGCGCCCACGTAGGTCGATAAAAGCGTTAATTACTCTAATTTCCATATGCATGAGGCATCTGCTTGCAAAATGTCAGCGATGCAGCAATCCCCCCCCAAAATCCCCTCACCACCACAACCACCTACTGCTCCAAAGTAAAATGTCAAAGGCAGCAGTGTCATAGTGAGCCAGTGCAACAGGTCATAGGTCACAGGGGCTGATGTGCTTAAAGGCACCAACCAGGCTAGACCAGCAGGGAAATTCACACTAGTCTATGATGGATTTCTTAGTGGAGCCCTGGGAGCTGAACTCACAACATTTGCGTAACTAGCTCCATGTTCACTTGCAAGTGAGCTACAGGAAGACCAAGCTGCTGGAAACATAATAGTGGACTTTTTATTTTGCTGTTGGAGAAAATGGGTAAGAAAAAATTATATTTGTTGTGGTCTCCCATTCACCGCTATATAAATTTACCTTTACATTTAATTCGTTTTAAAAGGGTGAACAGTTAGTGGCTTACTCCAGCACAGTTATTCATCTGCAGCATGTCACATCTTCCAGGAATGTGACCTGCAGTCTTTTAGAATCATTGCTCATAAATCTCAAACATTTTAATTAATGCACTTATAATGATTCTGATTGCTAGTTGCTCTGATACACACTGAACTAACCAGTCCCAGAGATTCATAATCTGAAAATCTGGCTGTATTCTGTGACCACTCAAATCATCTCTCGCCGAGGTAATCAAAAGGAACCTGCGAATCACAGTGAGCAGAGTAAGCCTTTTCAATTTGCACTTCTCTCGTACAAAAGTCACAGTGAAATAAAGCATGAGAATGAGGCTTGAGCTGCCTGGAGGAAGAATTCCATATATTCAAAATGCTTTGAAACATGTCCCTCCCTGATTGCATTACCTACTGACTTTACACTGTAATGGTGTTGCTGCCATTGTTACACAAAATATAAATGAAAACATTTTGGTTAATTGAATATAAACTAAAATGATTATATGGTGGCGTAGTAGGCTAAGGCACATAAATGGCAATCAGAAGGTTGCATGGTTTCATAGAAAATATGATTGCTTGATTCCCTTCAACTAATTGTGTATATTTGTGATGTAACCTCTGGTTAAAGGGATACTTCACCTCTGGGAAGATGAATGTGTATTTAAAATGGATCATTTATATAGTATAAATGTGAAATTATTTTTGAATTTGAAGCATTCTAGACTGAGAAAATGCAGAAAATGTATTTTTTACACATGTGGCTGAAAGACAACAACTCCCAGAATGCACTTGCTTTGCTGCCCTTACGAGGCCACTCCCAAACCACGCCTACCGGTTACAGGCGGTAGTATCTGAAAATTTGATACAACTAGGCCTGTTTTGATACATCGTGACTCTATAAATCATGAGTTAGTTGATAAATTGACTGACTACGCGGGAAGAACATTATGATAATTCCGGGTGTCCAAACTCTGTACATGACATCTTAGTAACAAAAAGAAAAACAAACAAAATACTCACTTTACACTAAGCCGTCCGTTTGTCCCTGCGGGCTTTGGCTGGCGTTTCCAATTTATCTTCAGGATCCTAAAATAAGTTTCCAGGACTCCCCTGTCCATGTGTGGTACAAAACTTGGGTGCTCAGTTATACATGCTCAAGTTAGCGGTGCAGTTTCATCAGCGGATTCAGCGATCTCGTCCAGAAGAAAATGGCATCGCTGAAATTCGCGACAGCAATAGGACTCTCTATCTGTTTCCATAGGCGCACAGCGAGAGCACTGACACCACCAGTCCGCCCCAACTCGAGTCTGGCCGGGCTCTTCCTCCTGCCTGCCAAGCAGGGTTTGCTCCCCTGCTACAGCAGCTGCTCCGGCTGCCTCTTGTTCCTCCATCTCCCGCAACTGTTCATCGCTGTATTGCGGCTCGTACAGGTAGCCGCGAGCATCAGATTCTCGCAACAGATTCTCGCAACAGATCTTCGAAATCCCCTTCTGCCATTTCAACTTCAAAACTACCTTCCGCAACTGTGATTAGCCTACTTGTATACAAACTTTCTACACAGAGCAAGAGCCTGTTAGCTTAGCTTCTACAGAAAGATGGCTGACACTATCTTCACATTCTGTGAGTGAGATCCCGCCCCATATGGGTGTGGTGAAAACATGCGGAACTAGCTACTAATACTGGCTGTAGTTTTAAGCCTCTGGCCCAAAAACCCTCCGATGACGCAAAATGATGATCTTTGCGTCATCGGAGGATTTTTTCCAGACTAAAAATACATAAATCTCTCATCTCAGGGGGATATGAGGGGGGGGGGGCTCAGTAATTCGAAAATAATACTGGTTTTCTGCTGATACAAAGCTTAATGCTAAATCCTGAAGTAACCCTTTAATTAAATTAGTAAATTCCTTGTTTTTCCTTTTGTTCAGAGTAAAGGCCGAAATATACTTAACGCAAGTACGTGAACGCAGACACGAGCGCTTGACCAATACATGGCCTACACGTGGTCCCGCTGTACATACATTACATGCGCTCTTGCATTGCTCTGGTGGTTACAAAGATCACACCACAAGGGGACAATAGAGTTTTTTTAGGCGCCACAAAACCAAATCACAAATATCTGACTCTGTGGTCCGGTGTTTTATGAAGTAAAAAAGCCATCACAACATGTCCAAAATGACTGGCTATCCATACCTAGTTGCGGCTCTCCGCTGTGGACGCCTTTCCATTTCTTCCACTGTCCACTTGGACAAAACAGTCCCATTGTTGTTTCCATTTTCTCTTTACAGTGTCGTTATCAGAATTTAGGGAAGCTGCAATTTCTTGCCAAGCATTTTCAATCGCTGTTTAATTAGAATGGAGAGGGGACGAGGGGTCGTAAATATGTTTGTATAATCTAACTTGGTCGGCAAGACCAAGTTAGGTTATTGCGTTGGGTTATTGAGCGTTGACACATTTCACTACGCAACGACGCGCAGAATCAAGCTTGTGTAGCAAGGTGTGTCTGCGTTTGCGTACTTGCGTGAAGTATGTTTGGGCTGAAAGGATAAAGCCATTGATGCGCGTGTCTGATTCGCAGTGTAATCAGAGGCGCTCTGCCACCCATAAGTGCAGCACTTCTCTTGGAACACGCGCATGCAGAGTGCTCACTGTTTCTGCTGTTTCGGTCATCCGAGTCGTCCATGAGAACGCTGCAAATTATTTCAGACCATCTCAGGAGGTGCTCTAAGTTTAGTTTGCTTGATTTCCACGGAGCAGTTAGCGTTTACATGCATTGTGAATGCAACATTGCTTAATTCCAAACATGGCTGAATACATAACCGTACAAAGCAAATGACATGAAGCAACATTAATGAGTTGTCATGTGTGTCATCATAATTCACTACAGATTTATGAATAACCAAAGGATCTGATAAGAAAAAGAGACTGGTGAAATTGGGCATTCACAGCCACTGTGGCTGGTGGGCAAAAAATGTCTTATCGTTTTACCCCAGAGTTAGCTATATGAAAACAGCATCTTTCTATTTTCCTGCTCCACCACTGAACTACCAGCATCACTAAAGAAATAATATTTGACCCAAGTTTTGAGATTGCAGTCTGAATTGAATGCGGTGACATTAAAAAGCGTGCACTGTGAAATAACACCAAAACAGCGCGCCGTTCTGTTGCATTGCGCTTGCTTGCTGAACTCAACAACATTTACGGACTAAACTCTTTTAGTCCAATTCATAACTAAATGACTCTTATGTGCCAATACTTTTAAAATAGTGATTCACCAGCTCACGAGTTCTCGTTTTGAATCAGTTTGACAAATCCTTCAGTGAATGAACTTTCTGAATTACTCTGAGGTTCTGAATGAATATGGGATTTTCTGCAAGTTGCTCTCAGTCATGTCATTATGTTTTGTGTTCAAAGTTGATAAAATATGATAATATATGATAAAATTGTGTTGCAATGTCGTTTGGTCCAATCAGGCAGGCGACCCAAAATGAGTTTGACACCCCTGGTCTAATATATTTATCAATTTAATCAGGGAAAATGAATTGGTTTGAGACTTGCCATATCGGGCATTTGATGTATACACGGCATAGACTAGAAGTGTAGACTAGTTTTTCTTTACCTTTTGAGTCATTGCTGTTGTTGTTTTGAAATCTGTACTTGGTGAGGACCTGCCCTGCAGCCAAAAATGATATTGATCCCTGGTTCTAAACTGGAGCACCTTTTATTTAGTGAAAATAGAACAGTTCCAGTTTCTGCACCGGCACGCTGTCGGTCTCTAGCTGAATCAGTTACTGCCACTGATGATAAATGCATTACTGTACTTATTTCCATTCTTCTAATTCCTTGCATAAAGTCCATTTACAGTACCAACTTGAATGTGCTGTCTTGTTTAAATCGCTGGTGATTGACAGGGAATGGACTATACAGTAGGATGTAGACAGAGCAATAACCGGGCATAGAAGGTGCAATAACAGACATGAAACCTCAGAATTAAATTGCACTTGACCCAGTCCATTTGCGCCTAGACTTAGCGCATGCTTAGATGAAAATACCAAAATATCATGGCCATGTCTACTGACTGTGTGCTTATGACTTAAACCATAGTGCTGCGCTAGTGCTTTTAAAATAGGGCCCAACATAATTTCCACCAAGTGTGGAAGTGTGGGCCCACATCGTCTGTTGCGTAGGTGTATTTAATTGTTCCATAACAATTTTCATAAGGTGGCTGATTGTAGTATTGGCTCATTTTGCATCTCTGAAGTCTTAGAAGGTTTGTGAAAATAAAGCTGCCACCCTATCTACATACCTGCACTTCATCAATTTGAATAAACACTAAGAGGCAACAATGGGAGATTTACAGTCTAAAGAGAGGTAATTTTCCTCTAGTGAATTGCCAGTCTGGCTTGACCCTGGTCCAAACACGTGTGCAGCAGGGAAGCACATGTGGGTAATTACCATATCCAAGCTGCATCTGGTATTTCTGTGTCAGGCTGCTGCATACTGATGCTGATCCTCCTCTGCAGCTCTGAGATTAGGGCTTCCTGATGCCTTCATATATAAGATTATTAAAAATCAAACAATCAGCGAAATATAGTTACATATTGGTTGGTTTTGCAACTGGTGGTTTGAGGGCTGGGAGTAGGAGCTTATATGGCTGGGTATCAATGCAGAAGTGGAAAAGATTGATCTTGTGATTTTAAGAAGTTCAAAGATGTTTGGGATGAGTCTGAAAATCTTTCTTTTTTTTTTTTTTTTTTTTTTTTTTACCTAGCCCTTTGAGCTCTCTTTTCCTGTTTGGTTTTACACAGGTTTGAGAACTGAGGGTAGTATTTTCTTCTACCCATAATCTAAACCATTATAACAAAAAAGTAAAATGTCTTGCCAGAAATGTCTGTCCTCAACTAAAACTTAGTGTTCTTGCATTTTACGTGTTCGACGACTGTATGCATGTTAGGCAGAGGTGAAATCCAGTCAGATTTGTTGCAATTGTTAAATGAATCATGCGAGAGCTCAATTAAAGGTTCAAAGAAAATCCAAGCACGGTGCCTGCGGTTATTGTCCTCTCTCATCAACAACTCTCTTTCCCACTCAAATGTGGAGCTCCATGTCAGGTTTCTAGTGCAAATGAGGTCCCTCAAACGATCAATCCTGATAACTTAGTCTTTACAATACAATACAATTGCAATCAAAATTATTCAACCCCCCAAGACCAATCATTTTTAAAGATTATATCTACATCAGTTGAGTGACATATTAAAAGGCATTTCAATTTCCAATAGACAAAGTTGGCAGCAACATTCAAACACTTTTATAATATGGTATAACAGCAACCTTCTTGGTTGTGGAAGAAAGCAAAAATTTCAACAAGGGAAATGTTATTCAATATTCAAGAAGAAATTTGGAAAGTCCTGTGGAGTCCTGAAAGAAGGTTTTATGGACATATGACACTAAGTTGAAAATGAGTTTTAGACCCATGGGTCAGCAGTACATCTGGAGTTAGAAAGGCAAGGTGATGACAAGAACAACACCATCCCCAGAGTCAAGCGTGGAGGTGAGTCAGTCCTGTTATAGGGGTGTTTTGTGGCTGCAAGAAATGGCTATCCTGACTATGTGATTTGCGCCATGGATTCTTTCAGGTATCAGGCCATTTTGGCAAAAATGTGATGCCTTCAGTGTGTAAATTTAAGCTTGGTGATCACTGGACACTGGATACATCCAAATTGTCCAAAATCGGATTCTGGGATGGGTCGTGGAATGTCTTTGAATGGCCCTTTCAGTCCATCATTAATATACCATTGAAAATCTTTGTTGGGATTTCAAGGAAGTAGTGGCAGCACAGAAACCAAAGAATGTCAATGAGCTGGAAGCTTTTGCTCATGAGAAATATGTAAAAGTTCCAATAGAGAGGTGTCCGAAGTTTGAGAACACTTACCTGAAACGTTTATTTGATGTTATTAAGGGTAAGGATGCTCCACACATTATTGACTTTGGGGGTTGAATATATTTGACATAACATTTGTGGAGGGAATTAGTTATTTTGCATTTTTTTATTTTGGGTAAACTGAACTGTTTGTTCTCAAAATCACTCAAAATGTTTATTAAAAACTTACTTGACTGTATTTGACGGTTTACTGAGGTTTTTAATTGATGTGTTTAATTCACATCACTAGAACATACATTGGTTCGTGGGGTTGAATAATTTTGATTGCAACTATTAATATATATAAATATATATATATATATATATATATATATATATATATATATATATTCATTACAATTTTGATAAGTATTTGTTGTCAAGTACTTCTTTGCTTTAATGACAGCATGCACTTGAGCTGGCATAAACTCAACAAGTTTGTTCATAACCCGATGATTTATATTATCCAGAATGATTTGAGAATGTTTCAAAGAGCATATTCTGTGCTTCATTATGAACATGATCAATTTTAAAAATGGGCTTATTTGATTAGTGACCTACAAATAGTACCTAATCTTGTGTATTTCTTCATTTTTTTCCAGGTTTAAATTAGATTTTGAATGTGGTCTAAGACATTTGGACCAACTGTTTAGATTTTAAATATATTAGCTAATTCAATACACTTCCTAATTAAATACTGTTTCTAATTACTCACAGTCTAGTCCCTATTTCAGACTGTCTTAATGCAATCTATGTCAATAAGCATATGCCAACTCATCTGTAAACCATTTCTCAAAAATTGTGCAACCGGATAATAAAAATGTCACGTGCTGTGATGTACAGAGAGAGTTGCTAATTAGCGTGTTGTGGATGAAGCCTCAGGACCCGCACTCTCTTAGTACAGTATGTAAAGATGCTATGATGAACTGCAAACCCTGTGGCTGTATGGAAGCCATCTTCTCCTCTCACCAAGGCTTTCCGGTTCTCTGAACTTCCACATCGCTCGACTGTTGATCAGAGCTCATGCCTGTTTAAAAGCTCTCCCTCCACGGCTATGTATTCATCACACTTCAGTGATGACACGTATGTGCTACATTTACACAGGCAAAATAAATGGGAACACATTTGACACCACATTACGGCCCTTGTGGGGACGGTTATTTTCCAGAGTGCCATTCGTGATGTGATGGCTCTGAATAGAAACAGCTATGCATTCACTGGAGCTCTATAGTCTGTGGACAGTGGCACAATCGATTGAAATCTCTGCTCTTTTCTAGAATGATGTCTACAGCCACTGGCTTTTCATTACATGAACAATAGGGGTGGGCGGCATATGACCCGTAGTCTTTTTTCAGGCTATGAAAAATGTAATATTACTATACTATAAAATATGTATATTAAATTATAGCAATTGTTTATATTTTAGGGCTGTCAATTTAACACATTAAGTGTGATTAATTATTAAAAAAATAACTAATTAAAAAAAATATGCAATTAATCAGTTGATAGAGTGGGTTGGCCACTAATCGCAGGATCCTGGCCCACACGACTCCACATGCCGAAGTGTCCTTGGGCAAGACACTGAACCCTAAGTTGCTCCCAATGGCAGGCTAGTGCCTTGCATGGCAGCTCTACCACCATTGGTGTATGAATGTGTGTATGAATGGGTGAATGTGTCACAGTGTAAAGCTCTTTGAATACCGTTAATGTTAAAAAGGCGCTATATAAGTGTAGACCATTTAATCATGCCCATCATACCAGCAATTCAAGCTTGAAATACATTGCTTTTTATGAGCCATATCAATAGGTGGCAGTGCGCCTCAACAAACCTCACAAGCTGCGCAGCCACAGAATGAGAACCACTTGCTTAGGAGGAAGCATTAAAGGGGGCAAAACACAACAGAATACAGGAATATTTAGGCTCAATTTTCAACATTTCCACTTAATTGGATTAATTAATCCAATTAAGTGGAAAATATTTGATTACAAATTATAATTGATTGACAGCATTTTCTTGTTTTGATTAATGTGGGGGTTACCTCCCCCATTCCCTCGGAATCTACGTCCCTGTATACAATGATGAGCCAAAACATTATGACCACCTGCCTAATATGCTGTTTGTCTTCCGCATGCTGCCGAAACTGCGCTGACCTGCTGAGGCATGGACTCTACAAGACCCCTGAATGTGTCTTGTGGTATCTGGCTCTAAGATATTAGCCGCAGTTCCTTCAAGTTATGAGGTGGATCCACCGTAGATCGAACTTGTTGGTCCAGCACATCCCACAGATGCTCAATCAGATTGAGGCCAGGGCCTCCAAATTCCACTTCCTCATATTCCTCAAACCATTCCCAAACAATGTGTGCAGTGGGGCAGGATGCATTATCATGCTGAAAGAGGGCAGTACCATAATTTACATTTATGCATTTGGCAGATGCTTTTATCCAAAGCGACTTACAGAGCCCTTATTACAGGGACAATCCCCCCGGAGCAACCTGGAGTTAAGTGCCTTGCTCAAGGACACAATGGTGGTGGCTGTGGTGATCGAACCAGTGAGTGGTCAAAATGTTATGTCTAATTATTGCATATACAGTTGTGGCCAAAAATATTGGCACCATTGGTAATGAGCAAAAGAAATGAGCAAAGAAAGCTGTGAAAATAAATCTGCATTGTTTATTTTTTTTATCTTTCATTCAAAAAAATTCACAAAAATCTAACATTTAATTGAAGTAGACCAATTTAAAGAGGGGAAATATCTCATTATTAAATAAATATTTTAGTCCAAAAAATGTTGGTCACAATTATTGGCACCTCTAGAAATATAGTTTTGATGTAAAAATGTTTGCGGCAAAATGTTGTTGAGCTTCACAATATGAGAAGTGGCTACAAGAAATTAGCCAAAGCATTATTATATAAATGCCCATTTCCACCATCAGCGCAATAATTAACAAGTTCCAATCAACTGGAAATCTTAAGAATCAGCCTGGAAAAGGATGTGTGTGTATATTGTCTCCATGCAAAGTGAGGGAAATGGTTCAAGTGGCCAAAGAATCTCTTAGGAATACAGCTGGAGAATTGCAGAAATAAGTTGGTTCTTGGGGTCAGAAAGTAAAAAAAAAAATAAAAAAAAAAATCTGATATCACCTACATCACCAGAAGTTGTTTGGGAGGGTTTCAAGAAAAAATGCCTCTGCTCTCATCCAGGGCTGGACTGGGAAAATAAATCGTTGTTCGCTGCCCTTTTCTGCATATCGCGGTGCCATTTTGTGGTCCATTCTGCATTACGCAGTGGCCCATTTTTGCTAATCGAGGCCCATTCGACACGTTTCGTGGCCGACCCACCGGCCAACTCAGTTCTCCCGATGGCCAGTCCACCATATATATATATATTTAAAAGATAATGAAACGTAATTAAATAAGTGGTCAATTTACTTGTCGACCCCTTTTGCTGTGATGTCTACAACAACAGGTGCAAAATGACCAATATAAATTAATCATGAACATAAATTCAATTGTACCTTTAGAAAGTTTAAGTCTACAACATCTTGAACATCATGAGCTTATACTAATATTTATCCAACAAAATTCTGTCTAGAATGAGTATCATTTTATTTTTATTTTAAGTATGAGCCCCTTGAAATGTCCCTCCCAGACTCCTTCTTTCAATAGTAAATATGCTACACAGGGGAAAAAAATATGCACTTTTAAAGCAAATTCGTTCAGTCTTTAAGTTGTACCTTATCTTGTTTAGGGTTGCAATAATTTTTTGCCTCACTTTTTACTTCAGGCTCAAAAAAATCAGTACCCTAGAAATCGATGCTTAAGAAAATGTACTGTAAATGTGTGTGCACACTAACAGGTGAGTGTGTATGTGTCTTTACGCCTTTCTGGTATCACATCTGTCTTCTTTTTGAAAGGTGGGAATGGTAGCATTCATCTATAAGTGATGTCTGTGATGCTGTTTTAATCCTCCAAACACACATTCTTTTTTCAATTGCTTCTGTCAGTTTTGATTTTATGAATCATTCATATTTAATGCTGTTAGCCAGGCTGTGGTATCACTCAGTGGCTACCAGCGTTTCACACCCTCCATCGCAACCCCTACAACATTAGATTAGTCTATTACAAACACATAAAACTCCCGCCTGCAAATCACTTCCAGTAAACACAACCGATTCTGTGGTTGTCGCTGTCCGCGGTACTGAAAATAGAATTCTGTTCTGTAGCCCCCATTACACTGATGGGGAAATTTGCTAAGTAATTGCACCCTGTAAAACGCCACAAACACACCCACAAAATCTCTGTTGAATGCCATTTGCACTGCACAATTATATAGACATTGTAAGAACGTTATATGTACAACCGATGAGTAAATTAAATAAAAGACCCACAAACCTCTTTTCAGAACTCACGTGGTAACTGTATTAGTTCATTTCAAGACAGACATGAATGAATGTTCTTGTTTTAGTTAGTCACTAACTGTTAATTCAGTCTGATGGATTCAGTGAACAATTTGTAAAAACCAAGAACCATCCCAGTAACTCCATAAGGTTACTAATTACACTGATGTGCATTATGAACCATTAAAAGATGTTATTTATAAACACACACACACACATGCATGCATGTGTTCATGATATGGATTCCAGCAGAATCACTTTAATCATTTTATTATAGTGTCAGTTCAATCCTATCAGCAAAATGTTCCCAAAATATTGCTATTATTCTCTTTTGCCCTACAATGCAGGTTTTATCAATGCCCCTTAGCTTTGTAGTCTCTCTCTTTCTTTCTCTCTCTCTCTCTCTCTCTCTCTCTCTCTCTCTCTCTCTCTCTCTCTCTCTCTGCAGATGTCATTTTTCCAGTTAAAGGGCTGTGTGTTTGTAAAGCTGAAATGCTGTAAGCTGCAGCGTAAGGATTAGCCGTGTGGATGCAAAGTGTGCAACAATGATAAAATGATGTGTTTGTGAGGCTGCTGCAAATAGTTCACAGTGCCTTGAAGCCAAATTTAAGGATTCCTCTCCTTTGGTTTTCAGAGAGGAAGCAATAGTATTGCTTTTGTAACTTTTTCAACTTTACAGCCTTGTAATGTTTTGATTGTCATGTGACAGTGTGGCTAAACATTATTTTCTTGACGAGAAGATCATCAAGATGTTTTATTGCTGATAATGCTGTTGAAATTTGACACTAATGAAAAAACACTCAAAAATTAGCCAGTTGAAACTGCTTTGTTTGCTTTATAAATGAATTTTGGAAATATTTAAATCAACACTCAATCCCATGCCTCTCTGCCAGCTATTTCAGATCACAGATTAGCATCCCAGGTGATTTTGGAATCATTTTAATGGTTGATTTGATGTTTAATTATTCTTCTCACACAATATTCATCAGGTTCATTCAAATGAGTTTCATAAAGCCATGTATTTTTATTGAATATAAATGGAGCAACATAACATAACTTTAAAAATAAAACTTTAGACATTGCACGCTGTGACATTGTGAATCTTGTATTTAGCTGTGCATCGTGACAAACAGATGTTGAGGGAAGTCCTGTGGTAGTTTTGTCACTATTAATGTTTTGGGAGAAAATCAAATCAAAAGTTCCTTTCACCTCAAGGGGACCTTTAGTCCCTTTGTACCCCATGACTTGCAAAAGAAGAATGCTCAATCTCAGGGTTGTTTCTAGAAGGGATCCCTCCTTCATCAAGTTTTCACGCATTCTCGTCGCTCGCCTCGGCGTATTAATCATAGAGAGCATTAAAAGCTTCAATAATATCAATAATATAACATTATTACTATTATTACGGAGTGACTATTTACACTAGTTGTACATACCTGCAACACAGTGCAGTTACTTGCACTAAAATATTCTAGTGAAAAAAAATAAAGACAAACTGCAACTTTATGACTCACTGTAATGGCTCAGTGTGTTTTTTTCCATGTGGACGACCTGGATTCAAATCCGCCTTTTGACCCAGTTTTCCCCATCCTGTTACCTGTCTCCACTCATAATATGTTACTTTAATACTTTATAATAATATATCAAATGAATATAAAATTGATTCCCTCGCAGAGATTTGGTCATGATGATGGTCAGAGAGTTGAGTGAAAGGTTTGATGCCTTTAGACAATTGCTAGAGTGCCAAGAGTACTTATAGTACGTTACTTGAGGAGAACTGTACTGAAAGAAAGATAACTTCAGTATATATGCAGAATATGTAGTGCAATATGTCACAGAGCTGTGCTGAATCCATACATGAGCTATATTCAACTCAAGGATCACATTGACTTTTAAACCCATTTTAATTACATTTTAATGGAATCTGTACATTCAACATCTTTTATCAACAGGTGGTAAATGATGCATTTGTTTGTGCTCTTCTGATTTGTCGAAAGCCTATTATCAATCATTAGTGTTGGTGACAGTTGGTTAATGCAGTTTAACAAACATCTTCTTCATAGCTGGATAGATCTTACAAAAAGTTGCAAAAGTGAACTACACTCCTCAACAAATCACGATCATTTAGAGTGTGTAAATTCAAATCGACGGCTGAGACTTTTCATTTTGGAGAATAATTGAATCGGCAGGCTGGTTAAGGCAGAGAGTTTGCTCCATTGAGTGATTTTATTCACACCAATTTTTAAGAATTCCACAGAGCCACAGAAAGAGGGACCCTCACTGCCACACAAAGGACACACTATTCTCAGAGTCAGCAATCATCCATTCTGGAAGAAGATTCCATTTGCACTGTAAGCAGTTTTAGTGTTCTGAAGCTTTCACGTGACTGAGCTGTTGAATTAGCCACACCCCCTCATTCCAAAACCCCATCCTCCAAAGATAATTTTGAGACCAAAAGGAGCAAAAGTGCAGCATTGTTTGTTCATGTGGTTGTCAAATTCAACAGTGGCACAATAGCATCCTCAACTGACAAACATTATGAATCATAGCCTCAACAATCCGCTTCAAACACAACACTATGAGAACGAGCAAAATGATTGACAGGTGAAAAGTGTCAATGTCCGCGGTCCAAGAACGCGGTGAGATATCTCAAGACACTGTAATATCTTTAAGGGAGTAGGAAATTTTTTTGCATAAAATCGCTTACAGCACCTTTAAGAACATTAAACATTAGAACATTAGAGTATTTCATGGCTTCGCCCTTGGTCTCCACTCTATTTCCTATAATACTACTTTTAATAATAAATAAAAGTGATTACACGCAGTGATTTGGTCACAGTGAAGGTCGGGGGGTTGAGAGAAGGGTTTCATCCTGATAAAATTAACAATTGTTTTACCATGGTAATATAGTAGTACCATGTTTTTTGGTGGAAACCATAGATTCGATGCTGTTAACTATGGTGTTACTACAGTAATATGGTGTTCCAATAGTAATATGGTGTCCATGTTTTTTTTTATTTTATTTTGTGGTTACTATGATTTTAATTCAGTGCTATTTACTATGGTGAAACTGTGGTTACTGTAATAAAACCGGTTAATTTTTGTGAAGGAATGTTGGTTTAGGGGTAGTGGTTGGTGTAGGGTGTCTGTGGTATTCTAAATAAACACAATAATGTTAAATAAATGTTGCATTGATGACCCTATACTGTATGTTATTAATTAAACAGGGGTGTACTGTAAAAGGATCTGACACTGTTTGCACTAGGGTGCAAATAGCATCTAACACTGTTTGCACTTAGTGCAAAGAAGATGCTTTTTGTTGCTTTTTTACACTGTATTAATAGCATCTATCACTATATGCATTGATCACAACTGGACTCTGCCTTTAAATTTAGTCATTGTCATTCCTTTCTGCACAAACATGCCTCCTTTCTTCAGTATGTAAATTAGGCTTATTATAGATTGGATTTATTTATAAAATCGCCTGGTGCAATTTACTATTACCACCAGATGAAAGCAGGTGGTAAAATTGTTTTTTTAAAGAGACGTTTGTGTACATTATGTACATATCAATCATGTCAGCAGCAATTCATCAAATATTGATCAAATGATTGAGAAGAGCACTTCGGCTTGTTAAAGAGACGATTCAGTTGCTTGGATCACAGTAGTGTGGTGATGCTCTACAGTCCCGGTGAGAGTGAGAGTAAAATCACGGTGGTCTGCTGCATCTTCTACAGCACTAAACATTGGCCTGCTAGATCAGAATTACGCATACAAATTGCGTTCAGCACTGATTTTCAGAATCAGAATGAGCTTTATTGCCAAGTATGCTTACACATACAAGGAATTTGTCTTGGTGACAGGAGCTTCCAGTGTACAACAATTCAAACTGCAACAAGACATACATAATAATAAAAAATTATAAAACTTTTTGTACATTTTTTTTTTTAAATAATGTATATATAGAATACACAATTCTAAAATATATATATACCATACATACATACACACATACATATATACACACATACACATGCGTAATCCACATTTAAATACAAATCTGTTATATGGCAGAAGAGGTTGGATGTGTTGGATAAATATGAATTGCACATAATTATTGCTCAATGGGGCAGTTTTATCTGTTCACGAGATGGATAGCCTGAGGGAAAAAACATTTCTTGCGCCTGATGGTTCTGGTGCTCAGTGCTCTGTTATGCCGGCCAGAAGGCAACAGTTCAAAATAGTAGTGGGCAGGGTTAGTGAGGTCCAGGGCGATTTTTCTGTTGTTGAATGAAGCTGAACTGAAGTCCACAAAAAGGATCCTTGCATATGTCCCTGGTCTGTCCAGATGTTGCAGGATATGATGCAATCCCATGTTGACTACATCCTCCACAGACCTGTTTGCTCTAAGCAAATTGAAGGGGGTCTAGAAAGGGTACAGTGGTGTCCTTCAGTTGGGCCAATACCAGTCTCTCAGATGAATTTGTGACCACAGACGTCAGGGCAGTGGGTCTGCAGTTATTAAGTCCTGTGATTTTTGGTTTCTTTGGGACAGGAATGATGATTGAGCATTTGAAGCAGGATGGGACTTCACACTGCTCCAGTGATCTTTTGAAAATCAGTGTGAAGTCGGGGGCCTGCTGGTTAGCACAGGATCTAAGACATGCAAGTGAAACACTCTGGGCCCTGTGTTTTCCTTGTCTTTTGTTTTCGGAAGACATGGCACACATCCTCTTCACACAGATCTTAAGTGCAGTTTGAGGAGCATGAGGGGGGAGGAGGGGGATTGCAGGAGGTGTTGGTGTTTGTGTGAAGTGAAGGTCAGAGCGGGTGTGGGGTGTGAGATTGGGCCTTCCAAATCTACAGTAGAACACATTCAGGTCATCAGCCAGTTGTTGGTCCACCACAGGGTTGGGGCAGGAGTCCTGCAACATGTAATTTTTTCATGCCACTCCACACAGATGCAGGGTCATTAGCTGTAAACTTGTTTTTCAGCTTCTCAGAGTATCTAATTTTAGCCACTTTTATTTCCTCATTCAGTGTGTTTCTGGCCTGATTGTACAAGACTTTATCCACACCTATGTAAGCATCCACTTTGGCCTGATGAAGCTGCCTGAGATCTGCTGTAAACTATGGTTTGTCATTGTTAAATATTAAATAAGTCCAAGTAGGAATGCATAAATCCTCACAGAGACTGATATAAGATGTAACAGTATCTGTGAGCTCGTCCAGGTTGGCGGATGCAGCCTCAAAAATACTCCAATCTGTGCAGTCAAAGCAGGCATGTAGTTCCAGCTCTGCCCCATTGGTCCACTCTTTACAGTCCTTACTACAGGCTTAACTGATTTTAGATTCTGTCTGTACTTTGGAAGAAGTTGAACTAGATAGTGATCAGAGCGTCCCAAAACTGCTCTAGGAACAGAGCGATATGCATCCTTTATTGTTGTGTAGCAATGATCCAGTATATTTCTGTCTCCGGTGGGGCATGTAATGTGCTGTTTGTATTTGGGCAGTTTACGTGTGAGGTTTTCTTTGTTAAAATCCCCAAGAATTAGAATATCTGAGTCTGGGTATTTTTGTTCTGTGTCTGTGATTTGATCAGCCAGCTGTTGCAGTGTTGCATTCACACACACGTTTGGTGTGATATAAACACTCACCAGAATAAACAAGGGAAAGTCCCGCTACGAGTAGAAAGGCTTAAAGTTAACAAAGAGCGCTTCCAACTATAACGTTGTTACGTCTGTATGCCATCTTTCATTGACGTAAAAGCATGTTCCACTGCCTCTCGTTTTCCCTGTGAAATCTGCTATGCGATCCACTCTGAACAGCTGAAAGCCCGGCAGATGTAATTCGCTGTTTGGAATGGCTTCACTCACCCAGGTTTCTGTGAAGCACAAGGCAGCAGAGGTTGAAAAGTCCTTGTTTGGGTGAGTAGATGTTGCTTGTCCGTTTTATTAGAAAGAGAGTGGAGATTCATTAGATGAATGAATCTGTTTGAAAACTGCGCCGACAGAGCTTGACCAGCGCACCTGCTCGTCTCCCTCGCCTGCATCTCTTGAACAGCAAAGCTGCGCCTCCGACTAAAATGTCCAGCAAAGCATCTGAATATTCAAAAACCAGGGAAAGATTTTCTGTTATATGCTGCCAAATGTTCATCAGTTCGTCCCTGGTAAAACTGATTGGAAGAATATTACTAAACACAGGACAAACAAACAAAAACAACAAAAGAATAGGAGCACCAAGGCGGCCATCCGCGGTGCCATCATGATGCAATAAGATTTTGTCAGTGCATTTGCGGTGTGCCTGACCTGCATAATTTCTTGAGTGAATCGGGTGCTAACGAGTGTGCAAACATTTTTGGCATATTTCGATTTTTTTTTTTACTGATTTACTTATTATTTTAGATTTGAGAGGTGGAATTAAGTGTAAGAAAATACAATTTAAGAAATTCAGACCTCCAATAACATATATCTCAGAATATCTCTTAGATATATCCTCGATCTCAGAAATTCAGATCTTCAGCAAAGTAGGCCAAAGGTCAAACAAAACTGTATTATTTACTTGCGACACACAGTGGTCAGTGTGCATATTGAGAAACAAAAATCGGCCAAGACTAATGCTGCAAAAGTTTTGCGCATTGCAGATCATGTTAACTATTTACTCATTACTTACTTATAGGGATCATACAGTGATACGAGAAGTAGCAAAGGAGACTCACATTACCCGGATTAGCGTTATATTAACGTATGCAAACTTAATGTACAGTGCTACCACGTATTCTGGCAGTATAAAGTCTGCAATGTCAAGAAGTGAAAAGAAACATAACAGTGTCTGAAGCACAGTCTATTTCTGAAAACACTATCTTCAGCATGTAAAACACATTAGCTTCCACGTTGCAGCAATGTATGAATATATACAATGCTTTCACTACAATGTAAATTTGTCTCTTGCCACATGGGTATGTTTATATATATATTTTCCATAGTTTTTTCCACTAAACAAACCCCAGCTGGATTAGCCATGTCTCAGATAGATGCAATATTCACGAAGACATTTATCCACAGCTGAATAAGCTGCCAACTGACTTTACACCATACCATCAATAAAAAATCATATAAATATCAAGAATATCATAAACAAATCATGAGGAGAGGAGAGGAGAGGAGAGGAGAGGAGAGGAGAGGAGAGGGGTGGGTGGGGTCTGGAGAGGGTCAGTCGGGTTTAAGTGAAACATGTTTTATCCAGCAGCCTCTGGGTCTCGAAGTCTGGAGTTACAGTGGTGAGGGTCTGTCAGGTTTAAGTGAAACATATTTTCTCCAGCAGCACCTCAGTCTCATTAAGGCAGACCACATCTTTCCCCCCTGTGAACAAAATTAATTTCTCATTACCAGACTTTTGAAGGTAAATTATGAAGAAGGTTTGGGAGCGCGAAGACCATTTAAATGGTTGAGCAGGGAGTAATCGTGCTTTGGATGGTTTTAATAAATTAGTGAATATCCTACAATGTTTGCTGTGTTTTATGGAAATTGGTCTCAAATGCCTTTTATTAAAAGATTTTGACAGGCTTAAGGCTACGTCCACACTAATGCATTTTCATTTGAAACCACATCTTTTTTTCTTTGTTTTGGCCTTCCGACCACACTGAAATTGGAAGTTTACTCGAAATTGTTGTCCAACAGCAGAATACCAGGAGAAGAGCGTTTTAGACCATATGGAATGGCTTTTTTTCGCATGCACAGTAAAGGGATTAAAATGTTCAATATGTAATATACTTACTGTACTAAAGCATACAAATATCAGAATATGCTATCAAACAATGCTACTGCGAATATATTCTACATTTTAATGTCCGTTCCGGGATGGAATTTCTGTTTGTGTTTTGTGATCCTGCCCACTTCCCATTTCTCAATAGTATTTCAACACCCCGGGTTGCCAGATTTGAAACAAGTTAGTGGGCAAACACAGCAGGCTGCAGCCATAGAAGCCAGCAATATATCGAACTAACATTGACAGAGTTATAAAAAATCCACATGAGCTTGTTTATAATTTAAAATCAATAAAACACTGCAAATGTATACATTAACTGATCAATTCACAGTGTTGGCTCGTCGCTTGCCATTGTCAGTTTGGACATTCCTGTTGCGTGCCCTCAACCTGCCAACCCGCATGAGCGTCGTCTGGGGAGGAGAGGGTGGGGGAGAAAACTTTCTCCAATATTTTGAAATTGGACTGCAGTACATATTTTAAACACTTGATGTCAATGTTAGTTATTGCTTTTTTTAAGCCTTTTCATACGTTTCAGTGTGGACGAGCAACATTTCGAAAACGTTTGAAAATTCAAATTCAGAAAATACAAATTTCAAATTTACAGAAAGTTAATGTGGAAATATCTTAAGACATCCGTTCAAATTAATGTCTATTGCTAATTGAGTATAGATTATTTTAAGTGATTAAAAGGGAGAGTTCATTCCAAAAATGTCATCATTTACTCACCCTCACATCCATGTGAATTTCTTCTCATACAAAAGATGTTGCATGGATTGTTAGTCTCAGTTACCGATCACATTCATTGGATCATTTGTCCATACAATGAAAGTGAATGAGTATAACAATCTCCCAAACATCTTTTCTCTTTTTTCAGAAGAAAGAATGTCACGTAGGTTTGTAACATGAGGGTGAGTAAATGTGGCATAAACTATTCCAATAAGTTACTCAAGGTTTTTCTGAGAAACCAGATATATCAGCTTACAAACCACCAAGAATGTAAATGTTGTTGTTGTTGTTTTGAGCAGTGGCAGAATTTTTTAGAGCAAAAAAGGGGGATAACTGAGATTCCACATGGGTCACTGTGACCTCATGTGGAATCTCTGGGCTGCATTAATTTCCTCTCCAGTTGTTTTGCTCATGTTACATGAGCACAATGAGTAAACAAGCCTAATCTCAACAACGCATACAGATAAGAGGCTCAAATCTCTTGTGATAAGCAACTAAAAAAGGATGTTTGTCAACGATGAGACCAATGTGACAGATTGAAATATGAGTTAGATGTGTTTTTGTTTAAGGCAGTTTTACAAGATTAGTCTCACTTTTTGGAGTGTGATGCTTTAATCGAGGAGGGATTGTTGTTTGTCTATGTTCGTTTCACACTGAAAGCTGCACTCTTAGGAAGTAATCACTGGTCAAACAATCGTGTCATTTGCGAAGGTAATCAATGGAAATATTTATGGGTCATTGTTGTTGCTGGAAAAATGAACTGTTTTTACACTGTGAACAGGGATGTCTAACCCAAATGTAACAGCACAAAGGAAAGATGTTTTGCACATAAGTTGCTCTTTCAAAGCTCAGGAGACTTGATGGAGGTCTAAGTTATACTTCATTCGAGTATCCACTTTGAAATTGCACTATTTTAATTTCAGCTGTTAGTAGAGTGGGAGACCCAGGTTTGGATCTTATATTTTTACTCCGCTGATGGTTAGGTTGAAGTCTGGGGTCTGGGTTGGGGGTACAGTTTATAAAATTGGTATTTCTCTTCACTGTATTACAGCCTGTACAACTGAAAACAACTCGCTTTTGGCGCCTCCTTATGGGCATTATTACACCCAGGAAATTGAGCTCACACGTTCCCATTCGACCCAAAACAAAATTATAAGAAATGTTGTACATTTTGAAATCTTTGAATTTTGATTGCATAATTTGGTGTAATTTGAGCACATTTTCATGATCTCTACTGATATATGTGAGAGAAGAGAAAAATCTGAGAAGCGGTAGACTTAAGCTAATTAATATTGTTTGTGTAGGAGAAACAATTTCAAAGTTAAAGAGATCTATCATTTGTCATTTTTCTTTCCTATGGGTCCTCGTTGTCTAGTAGAAACACATGATACATTAAAGAGACCTTTGAGAATTTTCTCCAACAGGATAACTAAAAAGTTTTTTAGGCATGCTTTTTGATGGCTGCCTTTCTTTGAAAAACAGTGCCTGCTGAAACCGCAACATTTGTTTGTGTCTGCCAAAGAAATATGAATCATTTGTATAAGCTGGAGATAGTGAAACATTATATGTATTATGAATCTCTCTCCATGCCACTGTGGGTTTTCAGCTCCAACTGATTACATGCAGCAGATCTCTCAGCTCAGATGACATCCTTATCACCAACTCGCTGCGAGAAATCTGATTCTGTGACTGCCTGAAAGGCATCTCTCACTTCTCTTTCACTCTATTCCTCACTCTCACATTCTTTTCGCTCACTGTCGTTTACACACTCTTGTTCTCTCCTTCTCGTGACTCAAAGGCAGCTCACTCCTCTGCAGAGGCAGCCAGCCCTCCTGATTTGCTTGGTGCCGTGGAGCGATTTGCATAGGGGCTGGCCTACATCTGAGCAACTCCCGCCTCCTCTTCCACATCCATCCCATCATCTCCGCTTACTTTCACCTGAGTTGAGCCTCCCCCATCCATCCCCCCATTGCTCCTTTTCTCTCTCCTCTTCTGCCAGCTTCTCTCTCCATCCTCTCCGCTGGAGAGCCTCTGTTCTGTCTCTATCTCTCTTTCTTGCTCAGTGACTGGAAGGGGGCTTGGTGCTCGGATCTCTGTCAGGACTTTTGGTTCATTAGCTGTGTGTGTGTGAGTGAATGCAATGGTAGAGAGAGTCAGTGAGCTCCTCTCTGCCTCAGTTTAGCAGAAGAGGGTCAGCACTAACTGGAGTGTGTGGTCGATTGACGGATGCTCCAAAGCAGTGGCGCAGGTTGCTGGTCGCCACTCATTGACTGCCTGACTTGTTCTCCCTCCTCTAGAGGTGAGTTGGATCAACCGGGGATACACAGCGCACTGATTCTGCCTCTGATAAATAACATCTCCCAGAACTGAGGAATAACTACATTTGCAAAGTCTCTCAGGACCCCGGTTTCTTCGCCAAACGAAAAGAAGAAGACTTCAAATCTCCCCAGGATTTTGCTTCAGTTTTTCGTCAAAGAGGGTGCTTGCGTTCCCTGCCATGGGATCTTAACGGGCATCAATTCTTAGTTTACCTGTCTGTATTTGAAAACCGTCTACTCTTTCGGTGAGGAGGGGGCGACCAACATGCGCCCCCACTCTAAGACCCAATACTCCCTGTGGCTTGCCCGCATGCTGCCCCTGGCCGCGGGGTGTGTGTTTGGCACCGCATGGGGCTCGAACACCGATAACACCCTCGTCCTTTCTTCCTCTACATTCTCTCATTCTGAGACCCAGCATCACCATCACCCGGCAGGAGCCAGACATCACCCAGCACCTGTCGCCATCTACCGCTCCCCTGCCCCCCTGCGAGGTGGCCATGGTGAGTTTTTCTCTCTGTCTGTCTGCCTGGAGATATAGCTGTTTCAGACAGTTGATGGAGTTGATGAAGTCTTTGAAACCGAGTACTGAGAAAATCAGGGCTTTCAATCATTTCTTTAATTTTCTCTTGGGTGCAGTCATCATTAGAAACAATTGCAGATTAATTTCAGAGCATGCACGATTGGGGGATTTTATTAATCTCAAGCATCTTTAAAATCTCAGCAGACTTATTGGTAATCGTAGATACAGTATGTTTCACTGAAGCATCAACATTATCTCAGATGTTTCTCCTAAAATTTGACTAAGAAAGTTGACATGCAGTAATTGTACAGAGCTATAAAATTAACGTGGAAAGCATAGACCAGATAATTTGGTTTCAGAAGATTCTGATGAGAAATCTTGGAGTTCATATTGAGATTTTTGATGTTTGATTGCAGGCTTTGGCTTCTTGGCAGATCTGAACGCAATCACATGTAAGATTACTGGGGTCTTTTTTCAAGGGAAACAAATGCTGGAAACTTCAGCAAAAGTTTTTGTTTGCTCTTCATTTATTTTCATTGCTGTCTAAGAGAAACTTTTTATTAAAGAAATTTACTATTGTAATTTGTCTTTCCAATGGGGTGGTGACATCACTTTGTTAAGCATTTTGTTGGTGTGAGCACATTTCTGTTATTTAGATATGACTTTATGGTGAGCATGGTAGATTTATGTTTTATGTATCGTGAGTGAGGGCGCATGTGTTTGTGCACATACAGGGTTGGGGAGTTGTGGAATACATAGAAATGATGCGATCCGAATTGCATTTGAACAGCGGAGAAACGCTTTCTTATGATGTGTTACATTCATACACACAGACAGAGAAATACATTTGAAGTAAGTTTGGAGCCGAAGAAACAGAAATAATAAACTTTGTGTAAATTGTCAGCATTATGTTAAGCTAAAATGCTATTTCTAGCCATTTTACATACACATGTTACCAGACACGATCATATTTTTTATCTAGAAATGTCACGTTGGTTCATAATTTCTTTTTGTCTAATAAGACCTTTGATATTAGGGGAAAAATCGTATTCTTGATAATAATGTTTGTGTTGTTTTCCTGTAAAAATTTAAAAGAAATTCTTAAAAAAAAGTTCAGTTTGATTGATCTTGTTTTAGAAACAACACTGCATAATATATTTCGGTTTTTCATATGATGTATTTTTAACATGTGTATTTTGTCTTAATGTACTGGCAGTTTTTATAGTCAAAACAAGTGAAAAAAAAATCAACCAGTTCTGAAGAAGTAATCCAAAGCATTTAAGAATATGTTACTGACCTTGAGTAATCCAACGAAATACGTTACAAATGGAATTTTACAGCATGTATTATGTAATCTGTAGTGGAATACATTTCAAAAGTAACCCTCCCAACCCTGTGCACATATTTGTATTTGAAATGCAATAGGCAATTGAGCTTGACTCCATTTATGCAGTTCAGAGAGTTTTTGTCCACTCATTTTGTCAGTGCTACAGCAGATGGGGGTGACAGGAGGAGAGAGAGAGCGTGTGCATCACTAATCTGATCCTGTCAGGTCGTCACCACTCAACACACTCACACAATCCAGACCTAATGAGATTCTACCCCTCTGTCCCTTTCTCTCTCCATCTGCGTTTGGTGTCTGACTTCCATCGCCCAAACGGATATGACATCCTCTCTGCATAATTTCACCAAATGAGGTGGAAGTGTTTTTAAGTTGTCTTGATCCAGGTGTCTCGCAGACACGTTTTTGGGAGACTCTTGTTTTGTGTGGCCACTAGGAGCGTTGGAGTCGTTCTAACTGGGGTGGCATATCCCTCCAAATTTCATTGACTGTAACTACATTTGCTTTGTATATTTGCCCACCCAGATTTGGTAGGTAATTATCCTGTTGCTTAATGAGTCCCTCCACAATTTCAAATCATTCTGACCGGTGATAAATGTAATTTGTAACTTTAACACTATTCATCCGAGCAGTGCACAGAAATGGTAATAGTGTGATATTGAAAGCACACAACACTCAGTCTATGAAAGGGTAATATTTTATACTAAAAATAAGAAATAAAAACAAAGAAAAACTGATTTAAAACCTTGTTATAAACTGAAGTTATTAACTAAAAGTTAAAGGGATAGTTCACCCAAAAAAGAAAATGCTCTCATCATTTACTCACCCTCATGCCAGCCCAGTTGTGTGACTTTCTTTCGTCAGCAGAACACAAATTAAGATTTTTAGAAGAATATTTCAGCTCTGTAGGTCCATTCTTTGCAAGTGAAGGGGTACCCAAATTTTGAAACTTAAAAAATCACTTAAATGCGGCATAAAAGTAATTCATACCACTCAAGTGGTTAAATCCATTTCTTCAGAATGATATGATAAATGTGGGTGAGAAACAGATCAAAATAAGTACATTTCTGCCCAGTGTGGAGCATATGCATGAAGAATGTGAAAGTGAAAGTGGAGATTGACTGAGCAGGGAGGAGAATTTATAGTAAAAATTTAATTAAATATTGATCTGTTTCTCACCAACATCTATTAAATCACTTCTGAAGGCATTGATTTAACCACTGGAGTCATATGGATTACTTTTATGCTGACTTGTCTGATTTTTGGAGCTTCATAATTTTAGCACCCATTCACTTACTGACCATAAGAGCTGAGAAATTCTGCTTTTTTCTGCACTTCAACAACTGTCTGTTTTGGTGCAGCTATGAAATCAGACATCAGAAGACAGTTCGAACTGCTGAGAGGATTATTGGTTGCCCCCTGCACCTGGTAAAGTCACTCTGGACCCCACTCACCCAGCCCACTACATTTTGGAACTGTTGCCTTCTGGCCGACTGCTGTGTTTTGAGTTTTTTTCCCCTCAGGCTATCCATCTTATGAACAGTTAAATTGCCCCGTTGAGCAATAATTATGTGCAATACACAGTTTAGTCTTTATATTATCCAACATATCCACTTCTGCCATTACTTACATTGCACTGTACATAATATACTGTATTTTTGTTCTTTTTATAACGGATTTGCAATAGATTTGCACTACGTGTGTTTATGTGGGTATGTATGAAGGTGAGTGTATGTACGTATATGTATAATTATTTTATTATTCTTTTTTGTTTGTTTTTTGTTTTTAATTATCTATGTCTTGCTGCTGTTTTTGTATTGTTTGTATTGTTGTACACTGGAAGCACCTGTAACCATGACAAATTCCTTGTATGTGTAAGCATACTTGGCAATAAAGCTCATTCTGATTCTGATTCTGCTGAAGAAAGAAAGTCACACACCTGGGATGGCATGAGGGTGAGTAAATTATGAGAGCATTCTCATTTTTGGGTGAATTATCCCTTTAATTGAAAAATGAAACCACTGTTGACACAGCTAAAACAACTAAAGTCAGTGGCTGAAAATAGTTTTTAAATAAAATAAAATTTTAACAAAACTAAAAAAAAAAAAAATATTCAAAACATTGATTGAAAATCTGTTAAAATAATAAAAAATGTAAACAAACACAGAAAAAACGAAAAAAAACTTGGTTAAAAATGTGCTAAAAAAAAAAAGTAAATAAAAACAAAATAATAATAATAATTATTAAAAACCCACCAGAACAAAACTAAAAACACTGGCAGTGGTATAAAATAATCTATGAAAGGTAAATTAAAGGCTAATTTAAAGGTTTGTAAAGGAAAATTAAAGGTGAATCATAATGAATAAATAAACAATCACTTTTGTATTCATCAAGCTCTCTTGACATGGCAGAATACTCTGACCTGTGTTTCTCTGTGACATAAAACAAACCACCTGTAAATGCTAATTAGATGTACAGTGCATCTAAACTTACCAAGCAAATAATAAAGATTAGGAAAGATGTACATATATTTATCAACATTCTGAATCTGATTCTTTAAATATACTATTAAAGCTGAAACTGAAATATATTAAAAATAAAACAGAAAGGTGAGCATAGAATAAACTAAAATGCAGCTAACTAAACCATCACTGAATCTAAAGCTAAAATGCACTAAAATGCACTAAAATGCGGTGCATCACTGAATCTAAATGGGCTGAACTAGGCTGAAATTTGAAGTCAGTTTGAAAATAGTACTGAAATAAAAACCATGAAAATGTAAACCTACATTATAATAACCCTGGTCAGAGGGAGGACAATCAGTGTGAGTGTGTGTGAGTGTTTGTAGAGAATAGGGGGCTTAGATTGCTCAAGCTTGTTTAAGTTAACTGGAATCAGTGAAGCAACAGTGACTGAGAAGAGGAAACGATTCTTTCTCTCTCTCTTCCCTGTTTGAAGACATCCTCTGTCCTCCGGGATGCACTGCTGAGCTCAGCCAGGGCTACACACACACACACACACACACACACACACACACACACACACACACACACACACACACACACAGTCAGACTGGTCAGCGTGGATGCCTCTCTAAAGAGGAGATCATCTAGATGATTCCGTCTCTGAATCCACTTTTGTCTCTTTATGTTTAAGGTTCATGTGGAGTCTACAATGAGTCTGCATTGCAAACAGGTCTCTGAGATCTACAATTAGTGCAATAAACATACTGGATTATAGTTATGGCATCTTAATATGCAGACTCAACTATAAGTGCCCCATCTGTACGTTGATTATAAAATCTATCGTAAATTGGCTTTCATTCCATAATTGACAGAGCTTTCATTTACAGCTTTATGCTTTGTTTGGGCTGGTAAAAACAAACACACCCCATTTAGCTGTTTCAAATAGAGCATAGGCCTTTTGAGTTCTTATTGGGACACACACACACTCACACACACACACACACACACTCACACACTCCCATTCCCACTCTATTTCTGTGCCCTCCATTTTGGCCTGAGACAGCTAATCAATGACTGTCTTTGTTTTTGCTGCATAATTATGGAGGTTATTTGAGTTTTTTGCTGCCATTCTCTGTATGATTCAGTCTTTATCTCAGTGCAGACAGAATTGTATGAAGCCTATTTGCATGACGAGAACACTGAATGAATGAAAAAACACACGTCAAATAATGAATGTCATTTCCTCTCTGTTCTCCCTCTCTCTCGCTCTCTCTCTCTCGCTCTCTCTCATTCTCTCTTGCACTCGCTCAGACTTGCTGATTCCTTTCCTAAATGTGTGACCTCATTTGGTAATTCCAGAGTTCGGAAGTACAGTAGCTTAACAGCAAAAAATAAATAAAAAAACGATATATATAGATATATTCTTACTCAGTATTCATCTTTTTTCTTATTATTTATTTTTTCATATGTGACAAATGACATAAGATATTAAGATGATAAGTCTTGTTTTCAGAGACATCTAAAAAAATATATAAATAAAAAAACAAGATTTGCCAGTTTTCCTATTGATTTAAGTGTATTTTTATTGACCTAATATTAACGTGATGTCTTATGTCATATTGTTTAAAGGATGTTTAGATATTTGTACTGGAAAACAAGCCAAAACACTGACTTTTGTAGTGTAACTAAAGTAGTGACGTTACTAACTAACTACATTTTTTAGAAGCATCACCGTAACTCAGTTGCTTTCAAAACAATGTAGCTTTTCATGTAACTAGCTACGTTTTCTGACAAATAATACACTTAATAGTAGTAGAGGTGGTGTAGTGTGACAGAGTGCTACATTGTTGTTTTTACACCCCATGTATTGCATGGAATAATCAAACACACTTCTAGAATGTCCTCTCTCTCATTATATGTCTCCTTTTGTAGCAAAATACAAAATTATAAAATATCTAGTACAATAATTTTACAAACTATACATTTAGTCAAAAGCTGCTGTTCATTACATTTTCATTAAATGATGGTGTTTTCTAGTTTTATCGGTGGTATTTCATGTAAACTGATCTTTTCAAATGCTGTTTAATGTGGTCACTGTAACAGATCCTTTAATGAAGTTGAATTATTTCAATTGTGAGTAGCTTTTAGCTTGACAAGCTACAGTTTGAACATTGGGTAGTTGTCTTATTGCTTGCTGCTTGGAAAATGACTGTCAGATGGTTTGGCAGTCACTCATTTTTTTGGACATAAGAGTCATTGCTAACTAATTGCATTTACGATCTCATGGAATAATGCTGATGGAGCTGAAGAGGAAATAGTCACACCCCTGCTGATCACTGTAGACTACTTTTATGATTATTTTATGGTGTTATGGTACACTTTATTTTATAGACGAGAGCGTCATGAACATTCTTCAAAACTTCTTTTGTGTTCCACAGAAAGAAAGAAAAAATAAGTGAAAGAAAGAAAGAAAGATAAATTGGTTTGGAACGTCAAGTAAATGATGAGTAAATCATGATATAATATTCATGTTAACTATCCATTTAAGGCACAACAAAGAACTTGATTTGACTAGAAAGCTTTCAAAAAACATTCCTTCTGCTTCAGTTGTGATCTTGTAATGAACTCATGAGATTTATCCATACTAACATTCTATACAGTGTTACGCCACCAAGATTTAGCTGGGTATTTTATTTCAACACCAAAATTATCTCATCCTATAATGCAGAGTTTCTATACACTATTATATTACTAGCCTAAAAGTCACACAGCAAAACTGTATGGAGAAATTATACACCTGTTTGTTTTTAGTTGTGCTTAAGGGACTGTGTACTATTATTTAAAGCTCGCCTGTGTCTGGGTTAGAACATGGATCACTTCAGTATGTGACTCACTGTCCCAGAAAGTTATTCAGTGTGTATGGATAGGCAGGAACCCTCAAAAGCAGCAAGCAAGCAGTTCAAATTGCAGAGCGTGCCATTAATGTTATACAAATCCGTCTGTTTCAAAAACCACAAGATGGCAGATCGCTCCTCCATAAATGGAGATGTGTGCAGTCTCATGTAACTAGACATTTGATCAGAATAGAATCAGAAAATTTATACTCAGAATAGTCTTTTTCACATCTTGTCTGCAGCTTAAGCCCTGTTCACGCATGCAGCTAGTGGGCCGTTCATACTGCTGTCGCACTTATGTTACTGATGGACTGCGCGTCTGGACATGAAAAACTGATCAAGTATTAAACACGGTGCCTGGACACACCCACATCTAATCACCAAAGATCACTGTAGCTCATGTCACCAGAATCCAGCAGCTCTTATTAAAATCTGAATATGAATACGATCATGTCGCTTTGACGATGCAAGTCGCTGCATGTGTGAATGGGGATTTATTCTGGCCAAGAAGCGCCCATTTAGACAAGAATAGCGGTTAAATCTGAAATCGATTGTAGCACAGTAATAGAACAGCGTGAAACAAATTGGCTGCTCGTTCTTCAAATAGTGGTGTAGATGTATCTGTGAAAGGTTGTGCAGACAAAATCAAAGAAATTGGTAGAAAATTGTTTGTGGACATATTTCCAATCCCCATAAAAGTAATTAGTAAGGATTATTTAATGGACATAACACTCCTATATGCATTTAGCAATGGCACACCGCTGTCTCTTTTAATAACAATATCAGACGACGTCACGCAGCAGCACCCACAGCTAGAGAGAAAGCAGCAAGAATTCAGAACAAGACGAAAAGCAGTTCTTCAAGTAAGCCAGGAAAATAGTTAAAAATGTATTAAACTGTAAAGCTATGCAGGAATATGAATATTGACTATCAAATTGGGCGGAAGCAACTATTTAAAGTAAAAAACTTTAGAATTACCTATTTGTTTCTTACACCAGCCTATCGATTTGCTCCAGAGTCGCGTGGATTACTTTTATGCCTTTTGGTCCATCAAATAGCCAGCAGCCTGATGGCACCCATTTACTTGCATTATAAGGACCTTCAGAGCTTCAACATTTTTCGAAAAATCTTAATTTGTGTTCTGCTGAAGAAAGACAGTCATACACATCTGGGATGGCATCAGGGTAAGTGAATAATGAGTGAATTTTCATTTTTGGGTGAACTATTCCTTTAAGAGTCCCAAGCCAAAATGCTGAAGTGGACTTAAGGGGCTTTAGATTTTGCAAAATTATTAATACCTGAGGAGTCGTTAGAAACAATCTTGCAAGGTGATTGTGAACCTTGGACAAGTATGAGACCCCAGATTGAAATATTTGATGACACAACCCTCACAAAACCCAGCAAATCTACTGACTAGTTGGTAATGGTATGCCATCTGGACTTAGAGGCGGGTAATATAACTCAGTATAATCTAATGAGTGGTGGGCTGTGTTTAGGTGCTTGTGCCTTTCTGTTGGTATTAATTTGGTTTGCTGGCCTTTCAAGTGCATTTAAATTGTTACTTTGCTTTTTGTTATTGTTAACTATGAAAGCTTGTTATATTATGTTACAAATTTGATGCCATCAAAGCATTTTCTTTGCTTTGTTATGATGTCTGAGATATTAAAGGCATCATAACTGCACTTATGATTACGTGTAACTTATCTCTATGCACTAAATCAATACACTAGTTAAGTGCAGCAACATTGAAATCAGAGTGTGGAGTTTCGCCTCTGGACTTGTTTTTCTTTGCTCATGTGTCTGCTATCTATAAAGAGAAAGATTGGTTTTGTTCCTTGGTGACTGCCAATGGAAAACTATTTGGTTGTAAATGTGTAGCTAATTAGCAAGGTATGCTACTGTAGGTGAGTGTAGGTGACCATTCACTGCTCTTTAACTAGATCATTAGATGGTCTTCAGAAAGCAGTATTTAAGGTTGACTACTCTAGCTGAGTACATCTGTAACCCTTTATTGTGTTTTCTTGTTCAATATTAAGATGTAGTTAAGGTCAGTGGCGGTCCATGAGGGAATTTTCTGGGGAGGTTGATGCTGTGTGTAAGTTAATCAATATTCTTCTAACAATAAAGCTTTGCGTTACGCTTCTGCACACAGATAATCTCTCCCTGGATATCTTCACATAGTGTAGATAATTAATGCTATGCAATACTTCTGATCACCAATCCAACACTGGTCATTATAGTAAACAAACCTATGTACAATGACCAATATAAGACATTATACATGAATGTAGGGCCCAATTTCATCTAACATACTGTATGCTAACCTACAGTATGATTGGATATGTATGTGGCAATTTTATTTAGCCTCCCTTTTGCTTATTTTACGACTTATTTTGGATGGAAGCAAACAACGTTGTTTCATTTCAATATATATTTTGATTTGCCAGTTTATTGAGATGAGCTTTTATTCTGTCAGCCTCCTCTGACATTCATGCAGTAATGAAAACATGCCTGGTCAACTGCACCAGACTAGTCGAAAGTCTTTTTAGAAAGTCAGTCCACTCGGTGGCCATCTTTGGAACACTCCAAGGCAGCTATTTTTCTATGTAAACAAGTGGCACACACTATCGACTTGAATGGGGAAAGACCAAAATCTCCAAAACGGTTGGTCAAAATTACGCTCATATTTCAAATCATATGTAAAATCTGAAAACATTGGTATCATAAACTGTTCTTCTTTACCTCAGATTATGCTAAAAAAAAAGATTATGCACATGCGTGTTCTCGAGGAGTATCTGAAAAGTGACTGGCTCTTTAACCTGGTGGGACTTCCATTCGTTGACCGTTGGGCATTCCAATTTCTCACATCCAATTTAATAGAAGTCTCGTTTCTGCTAAATAATCTCACTTGACTTTACAGTGAAATCGGTAAGAATAAGTTGACTTTTCTTTAGCTAAAATCATTCTGTGCAAACAGAAATGTGAAATGCTGCCCCCAGTGGCCAAAGCAATAACTTTTGTTTGGCGAATGTGCACATGTGAGCTCCATTTTTCAGGTGTATTTTCCACAGAGGGGCACCAAAAGAAAATTGTGAAGCAAGTTGAATTCATATTTTATAAACTGTACCCCCCAACCCAAACCCTAAACGTAACTATCAGTGGAGTAAAAATGTATGTTAGAAGAAGTTCTGTTCCTCGTCCTAACACAGCATCTAAACCCAGGTCTCCCACACCGCTGACACCGTTTAAAGACAATTTAAATTTCACCATTTTAAAGTCAATTTTATTCCTTTTGTCATACGTTCATTATGAATGAGGACTCATTTGAAATTCGACTGGTGAATTTTGGTTCACATCTGACTTCATTTTCAGTTTTAAGTGATGTCACTTCATCATTTCATGTTCTTCAGCATGTATTTTCTGCTTTCTGCTGTCAGACTGGCAGTAATACTCTCATGTCTACTTGAGGCCAGAACGGAACAGCTAATAGGGTTGCTAAAATGCAGTGTGAGAATATTGAGGTGGGATTTGGTATTGTCCCACAGGAGACACAAGAGCCGAATGGCTAAGATGGGCACATAGCTGCTGTGAAGCCCAATAATGTTGCAACCTCTGAAAGTAACGGTTTCTAAACCAGTAAATGACTTCTCGGTTGCCATAGTGATGTAGGTTGTATAGTAGCTGTGTTGTCCTTTGTGGTTTGCAGCCAGACTTGTGCAAGACCCAGATCTGTATAGTGAGTATGTTGCTTGTAGTTGTGTTAAGATGTGAATCACAAGGTAATCTACTTTGATCAAGTGGTGCTGAATGATACACAGTAAATTAATTGATTTAAAGCAAACCCTATGGAGTTCAATCTGCCTAAATGGGATTATATGAGGGGTAACTTTAACCCTACACGAGTTGATTTAATTCTGATTACTTGACAGTGAGTAATTTGAAGAAATGGCTACATGTGGAGACCTGAAAGCTTGGATTGTAACAAGATTTAGGATGCCTTCAACTGAACTGCAATGGCTGAATTTAACCCATAATGTTCTTAATGCTGAGTGCTGCCTGGTATTGTCAGAGTCAGTGCAGTTATGAACGCATTAAATTAACTTTGTGCATGCCACAGAATACTGATTGCAATAACGGCCCCAATTAATACATGTCACAGTTGCATTCCTTGTAATTATAGATTGTCATCATAATGGTGGTCTAAATTTAGAGCCAGTGGTGCGATGAACTAGCTGGACTCAGGGTTTCGTGCCTAGCGTGCCTATTAGCCACTCTGAAGTGTTCTATAGAAAGACAGAGAAGGTTAAATGTCTTAAGACTTCTACTTTTGACTGCTCGTCTCTTGACCTTTGCCTATTCCCTCTTTTTTAACTCAAGAGTGCAGACTAAATTATGCGCTCTAATTATTTCTCTGAGCTCCACTAGTGTCATCCAGCCTTTTCCAGACTATGAAAATCTCCGGTTCTTATGACCTTATTCATCCTAGACTTGCATGAAATCCAACTAAAAAACATTATTTCTTCCACTGGATTCCTTCCTTTCAGAAATTGCCCCATTATGCTAATAGCTGGGGTTGCATTAAACGAAAATTAATATGGGATAAGAATGCTTTTATTTTATTATGGGTTGTGAAATTTTGGAATAATGTATTATGTGGAGGTAAATTGAAATGTGAAAAGGTTTTGTTTTTTTTTTTAGAGAAAGTTGGAAAGTTTTTTTTTTTTTTTTACCCTGCTTAAAAAAAATTATAAACCCATCTAAGATGATTCACTGGTCTTTTGCTGGTTTAAGCTAAACTGTAGCCCAAATCTCTCTATAACCAGAAAACTGTAATCCAACTGGTCTAGTTTGATAGTTTTAGAAGTTTTTTGGCACTTGTCAGCTGGTCTAGCTGGGAGACCTGCTTGATCAGCAGAGCACCGGCTTGGCCATGCTTGGGGACAAATTAGACCAGTTTAACCTCAGCTTGGTCATGTTTGGGGACCAGCTAAACCAGCTTAACATCAACTTAACTTGGGGACCACCTAAACCAGATGAACACTAGCTAGGCTAAGCTGGGAAACCAGCTAGGCCAAATGAAGACAAATTTGGCCAGTTAAAGTGCTAATTTAAGACCAACAAACTGCCTGGTTTAAGCAGTTTTTCCTTAGGCAAGCAAGATTAAGCTTGTTTATTTGAGCAGGTTAACTAGCAGAACCCCTGTAGAACCCTCTAAAACTTCTATATAACCAGAAAACTAGGCCAGGTTGAAAACCTGATGGAGTGGTTTTATGGTTGTAAAGGGTTTTTGGGCACTTGACAGCTGGTCAGTCTGGGAGCTAAACTAGATCAACACCAGTTTGACCAAGCTACAAGACCGACTAGACCATCTGAAAACCATTTTGGACGGCTAAGACCAGCAAACACCTGGTTTAGGCTGGTTTACCTTAGGCAAACAATCTAAAGCTTTGTTAGCAGGGTAGCTAACAGATTTCAAGTTTTGATGCTAACAGTGTCATGTTCTCTTGTTTGCTTCTCCTCGGCCCATCCAACTTTCCTCCATTCCGTGTAGGATTCTGTCTGTCATCATGATTAATTGTGAGGTGGTCTTTGAGAAGAATGTGATAGCAATAGCATGACAGTCATGCTAGCAGAGCTGGAGGCCCGTGTCAGTGTGGAGGGCAGGATGGGTAGGCTCTGTATGCTTAGTGATATCAGACCATTGAAGAGGATACAATTCCAGAGATGGTTCTGGGGTAGTGTGTGAGTCACACACTCAAAGCATTGTCTTGTCCGTTTAGCGCTGTGAGCTGGATAATATTATCTGTGACTGACCTCCTCCCTATCCATGTCCTTTTCCATTCGTTCTTCTGGTTTGTATCATCATAATTGTCCTCTTCGCTTAGGTGGGTAGGTTTAGTGACCTCCCAGCAATCTCTTTTGTGTGGACATGCACTAACAATTCACACAGATGTCTGTATAATCATTAAACACACCAATACTGGCTCACATGTTGCCTCAGTACAAAGCTATAGTCTATGCTCACCTGTAAATATATGAGCCCTTAGAAAGTAAAGTAACCTTCCTCCAACAATTGGCTTTGCCATGAACCTTTTATTTTAACCAATAATTTATCAATTTGATTAATACTATGCTACACAACAGTACAACCCTTTGAGCAACCCCTTTGTAATTCTATTCCCCACAGCCTTGTTTATATATATATATATATATATATATATATATATATATATATATATATATATGGTGTTTACCCGGACTGTCTTCACTGTCTTTTTTTTTAAGGCATAAATGCTGAGTAATCTTGCCTCAGACTGTGAAGGATTTTGTGTGAAGACATTCAGAAGACCTTGCGTCATTGCCTGCAATTTCCATTCGGCAAACATAGTGTGGGAAAGACATTGTGCACCCACGCAAATCCATAACGACATTTAAATACAGTGTTAGACACACGCTCGCATAAACACACGATTGTTGGGATCCTTACAGGAACAGAGGATGCTTTAGCTTAGCAGTCTTTCTAGTTTAAAGGGGACATATTATGCCACTTTTTACACAATGAAGTATAAGTCTCAGGTGTCCCCAGAATGTGTCTGTCAAATTTCAGCTCAAAATGCCTCACAGATCATTTCTTTTACCATGCCTTTATACCCTGTTTTGTAGCCCTGTTCCAAATTGTCTGTTTTAGTATATGTAGCTTTAAATGTAAAAGTTCTGAAAGTGGGTTGTGCAATTCCTGCTGGTGCCATGGATACCCCAGCGACAACAATGCAGGAGAAATTAAACAGTTCAAAAATGATAAATAACACAGAGAACACACTAATTCAGTCATCTTACTGTATTATGCATAACAAAATTTGAGTTATGAAATGTGAAAAACCGCTATAGTTGTTGAAAATAGCTCTATCTTTTCATAATCGTCTTTGAAATAGTGACTGGTTTTATTACACGGAAAATCTTCATTGCATGACCACTCAAGCGGGACTGTGGAGGATGCTAATCAGTTTATATTGTAACCGAAACAGAGCTACAGCTTCATTGTTATGGAATAAGGTAGTTAGGGACTAGTTTCTACGTTACACAAAGCGCAATGTTTTCGCAACAAGCATTTTTCGCGCAACAGGCAAACAAGCGACTTCAGAATGCACAATTGCAAACATTTAAAAAGTATAATGTGCAAAACTTATGACCTGCAAATATGAAGTTGGGTCACGGAGAGTTTGTATTTATCCATCCTTGATCCTTAGCTTTGAAGCAAATCCAGCCTTGTGTTGACCATCGTTGATGAAGCAGTCCGAGTTAGCACAAGCGGGCGGCTCTAGCGAGGAGATTTAATGGGGGCGGATCTAAGATACTCTTCTCCAGCCGTGGGCAGTACCGTCCCCCTTTTGACGTCATAAGGGGCTGCAAATCTGAATGGCTCGTTTGGAGACACTGTTTTATGTTGATGGGGAAAGGAAAGAAATGAGGGGATGGTCTCTTACCATATTTTGTGGTTGTCTATACACTGGAGACACATCATGTTAAAAAAAAATATATAAAAAGTGGATTTTGCGGAATATGTCCCCTTTAAGAGACACTCTTGTTTTGCATCTCTAGCATCAATGCGTTGCTCAGAGTCAAAATTTCTGCAAAATTCTATCGGCTGAAAAGAAACACAAAATAATGTTTTCTGCACTGATATTGCAAATTCACTGGAAATGAATGGATTTTATGAATACCATTTGAAGGAGGTAGAGTAAGACTACAGAGCACTCAGAAAAGAATAAAGCATTTAAGGGCTGATCGATGGCCTGGATCAATGATGAGAAACGAGTATTATGAAGATAATAGATTATTTAGAGGTGAATTGATTTGACAGGGGTGAGATCACATTCAGACAAATAAATAAATATATAACATAGTCGCACGTGCATATAGCAACGGGAGTGTTTCAGTTTTGTCGTGCTACTCATTTGTTTTGTATTTACCATCTACGATCAAAGCAAGTGGCGCAATATGCATTTAATCCAAAGTAATTCCAAATGCTTTTCACTTTTGTTCTACAGCATCTTTTCGAGTGTCAGGTGATGTTTCTTCAGTATTAATTTCCATGTGCCACCCCGAACAGAGGTGAAACATAAAGCTTGGTTTTAAACTTGTGCAATAGGATCGGTTATCATTACTGATAGGACAGACAACTAATTTAAGCATCTCTGACTGGCCATTGCCATTTTATTGCTCAGCGGAAATGTCTGTGATTGGTTAGAATACTGAACCACTGCAAAAACATGTTGTAAATAGAAACCATTGACGCAACAGGAGCAGACTTAAATTGAATGCTGTAATTGCCAGTTTTTACAATTACATAATGGTGGCAGCCGTAATCGCGATTCTTTTTTAAATGAATTGTGCAGCCCTAATTGAACCGCAGTTATACTAATGGCACACTAACACACTTCACCTTTAAATATCAAATGTTACTGTATTTAGGACATACAGAAGGCCCTGCCCAATTTGTTGCTACAATGTTGGGAGCACTGAATCTTTAGAATTTCATGGCGCAGCTTTAAGTTTTGTTTTCACTGAAATTACTGGAATAGCCAAACCCGAATCGAAGATGGTGTTCACTCACTTTTGGCCATATAGTGTCACAGATTTAGTCACAGTTTTTCAAGAAGGCAATATTTATTTAGTCTTTTACCCATGCCGATAGTGATAATGCACCACGTGTCCTCTGCAGTGATGAAAGGGATTTGGATGGGTTGTCTATAAGGAAATGTAATGCAGTCCACTTCTGTTTTGTCCCACTCAAACTGCCATCGGCCACTGTCTCTCACAACAGAAGGCTCTCTGTATGTCTATATGGCCTCAAGCACAAATTGGTTGCACACAGAACATGTGCGTGCAAATATGCCCATGCAGACACTCGCTGTATGTGGGCTATCTTATACTCAAGTGTGCGCACACACACACACACACACACACACACACACACACACACACACACACACACACACACACACACAGCTAATAGGAAGAGTGATACATTGCCTCTGACAGATCATTCCACGCTGTATGAGAATAGCTCCAAACATCTCAGAGCATATATTCCAATGTTTTCCGAACGCATGCTTTGGATATCATATTAAAATGCACTCTGTCTCTCTGACAGACTGAGGAGGGTGTCTGTATTGGATGAGGGGCTCTTTGTGCTCATTGAATTGACATTTGATACTGAAATCATCCTGCCATGCTAATAGCCACTCAAAACAGAGAGGCAGGTGTATTCTGATTTTAGCTACAGTTATATATCAGTGGTACTGGCTCAGCTCAAAGTCGAGGTGTGAAAAAATCCAAACAGGAGGTGGGGGAAAAACTATAAGTAATGCGATATTTTACTTTAACACTGTATTGATATTTTCATGAAAAAAAAATAAATTTTAATGATATTTTTCACATAAATATTTTAGGAAAATTTAGGTTAATCATAATTCAGAGCAAGTCTGAATTACATGCTGTAGCATTAGGTCAACGCACACAAAATAATTTCTATTCTATCAAAACACAGTGTCAAAAAATTTAGTTCTCAATTATTTTTTAAGTATGAACATTTGTGTCTCGTGTGCTACTGTATCCTCTTTTTGATCTTCAGTTCAGATTAAAATCTATGACTTTTCTATTTGGGGAAAGCTGAGAACATTTATGATCTCTTCTCTTCTGAAACACTGGAAGGGATTTCTGAGATTACTCACATCTGAGAAGCACGATACTTCAGCAAAAGTCTCACTTTGCTATCCATGTAATTTCATTGTTGTCTAGGAGAAACAACTCAACAGAGATTTTGTTCTTACGTGGCAACAGTATTGTAGTGTGACCCAAATATCGAGACAATATCTTAAAGCCAGGTCCCTGCTGATTCCCCTACCCTACATCAAGGGGGACCACACACAGCAAAGCATTTACACCCATGTTTAGCATAGTATTAGCAGAAACGTGCCAGACAATTAGTTAATGCCGCTGGTCTGCCATTGTAGATTGTGCTTGCAAGCAGTTTCCAGATGGCCTGTCGCGTTGACGCTACGCTGATCTGAAATGCGTAGGCGAGAGTGCGTGAGGGGAAGGGACAGCAAAAAGGGAGACTGTTCTTTCGGAACACGTGCTTATCAGAGCTCGGTGCCTAGATCACAATAACCCCGCTAGCGGGGGGGCATCCAGGCTAAATATCCACTATGATCTCATCATTGATGTGATGGTTTCCAGCGGGGCAGAAGGCGAACAGGAGTGCCCGTCGCACCACCACACAGCTCAAAGGGGAGCCCACACATCCTCCTGTGCTGTTGAACATTTTCATCTGACTATTTAGGATTTTGCATTATGTTTCGAGAGAGGGCTTAGCAGGAACTTCAAGGTTGGATGTGTACGTACCTGCTTAAATTCATACCTGGCAGTAGAGACCACAGGGTCAGGGTTTGGCTGGTTAGTGTGGGCCAGTTAGCCCCTGCTGGTTTAAAGCATAGCTACACTATTTGGGGGGAAAAGCATCTTTCTCCACTGAGAGCCAATATATAAAAAAATTTCCCTGTCCTTTCACATCACGGCTGAGGTTAGTAGCTAGTGAAGTGTTTCAAACTGTGTGCATTTTTGTAGTGCCTTCAGCCAATCAGCATTGTCATGACATTAATGTCCTGCAGCTCCAAAATTATGAGTCGTGTGGCCTTTACGGCTCAGGTGATTGGCTCAAAAACTTCCTTGCCCTTCTTCCTTGAAGGTGTACGAATGCCCATGAACAAATTTGTCTGAATTAAAATAGCATACTGATTGAATTTAAATTAACAGCCAAATAGCATACTGATTGAATTTAAATTAACAGCCAATTAACTGCCATTGAGATTAATTGGAATGCTAATAGATAGGTATTGTAGTCCTCCTTGGTAGAGATACCCTGATCAAGAATGTGGTTACGGTTAAGATTAGGATAGAGTTAGGGTTAGGAATGTTTACATCAGGTGTAATAGACCTCCTTCGTAGAGATACCATGATCAATAAGATGGTTCACATTGGATGAGACTCAGCCATAGCGCTCCGAATTCAACAAATGTGGTAATCTAGACTCCATAAGGTCTGTTAGTGGCAGACTCCATTAGCCATTAGTTGTAGCCGCTTGGTAAAGGCACGATGAAAAATACATCCATTGTGGTTCAAATCTGTGCGAAACTGCACTGGCAACAGAATTCTGTTGACGTGGTGTAGTGGTAAAGGCTTAACCCCACTTAACCCCATGCTCCTCTAGGGCAGTTGTCCCTGTTCATGGTGCCATGCCATGACAAGATCAAGTGAAAGTCATCTAAACACGTTCCACTAGCCCTTATTGTGTGGGAAGAAATAAAGATACAAGATACACAATTCTGCATTTAGGGTTGGGTTTAAAGTTGGCCCATTGTATGCCAGTGCAACACAAATTCAATTCCTGTCAACACAATTTAGTCAATCCATTGTAGATGAAGCACAAAATGCAAGACCACTGCAGTTCTCTCCCAGACTTACTTCTCCAGTATGGTGAGGAAGAATTAGTGAAGCAGCATAAGAATTAATTCACTAACTTGTGACTATTTTCTTTGTGCCATGGAGGGAGCAACTACATGCTAATGGAACTGAGAAGCCATTACAAACCTGCTGTTTATTTTTATTGCAATTAATGGATTTTGGTGCATGTGTAACAATAGAACATGTTTTCATTTTCAAAAGCAAAGTCAAGAAGTCACTAGCTGAGAGCAGGTACAGTATGCTAGCTGTTTTAATGCTAACTCCAGTGCTCTTTTTTTTTTTTTAATTGAACAAAGTCTGGCTTTAAATAGATTTTTCCTGTATGATTTTTCATGTTCTTGTGGAGAGCTATGCCTCTCGTATCTCTGTCATTCCTCTCTGTTTTTTTGTCTGTCTCGAAATTATTTTCCTCTCAATCTCTTTTTGGGTTTTGGAGAGCAGGGACAGACAGAGGACATTAAACCATGTCTCAGTTCTCTATCCTGCTCTTCACCCCATAGGAAGGATCTTTCACAACTCAGGACGCCACACTGTCTCCCCCAATGACACTAACAATTCTGTCTGCCAACCTAGAAACTCAACACTCAAACCTTCAACATTTAGATAGGGCAGCCTACAGACAAATGTGTTTTTTTAAATTTTACATTCACATTTTAACAAAAATGCTTCTTAATATCTAATTTCAGTATGTACAAATGATGCATGGCAGTGTATGCTAAATACACTACCTGGACAAAAGTATGTGGACAACAGAACACCACATAAATACATGCTTGGATGTTTCAAAACCATGGGCATTAACAAGGAGTTGGTATTCCCTTTGATGCTATAAAAGTTTCCACTCTTCTGGGAAGGATTTCAACTGGATTTCCTCGAAGAACATAGCTTAGGGTATTTGCTCCTGTCCAGCGACAAGAGCATCAATAAGGTCAGGTACTGATGTTGGGTTCTGGCTTGCAGTCAGTGTTTCAATTAATCAATGGGGTTCAGGTCTGGGCGTTGTGTAGGCCAGTCATATTCTTCCACATCAGACTCAATAAACCATTTTTATGGCCCTTGCTTTGGGCCACTGTCATGCTTGAGTAGCAAGGTACAACCCATTCTACTAAAATGTTTGCCACAGGGCATTTCATGGCTGTATGCTTGATTTTTATGGTACAGGATGAAGAAGGGGGTGCCATACCAACCAATCAGATGTATGGGCCTTGAGCAACAATCATATCAACATACTGTTGCAGTCTGAATTTAAGACAAGGGTAGTGTTAGGGTCATGGTTAGAGCTAGGATTGTTTGATTAGAAAGTGGTCCCAGGACCAAGAAAAATATTCTATTTGGATATATTGTAAAGAGATAACAATTTAAGTTACTGTAGGTAACCTAAAAATGTGCTTTATGTGGTAACCTCTTAATTAACAGGTATTAGTCAAGTCAAAAATATGATTTAATATGACTTAATCAACCTGACTCAACTTATAAGACATTTTTAAAGTTCAGGTAGGTTAAAAATGTCCTCTTTATGTAATAACTGCACATGTTTACTTTTACAGTGTAGATAATGGACCAAACAGCATTGCCTATGTTTGTCTTTTCACAAGCTTACCTTAAAAGCGAGTGAGCTGTGGGAAGTTACTGTGAACAGTTTGGTTTGCTATGCACAGGACTGAGCTGTTCTGGAGAGCTTGTGATCTGTCTTCATTCTACAGACAGCAGCTGGGACTCCCAGCACGTGATTGCACCTAATGAGTTCTAATGTATCTGTATTCCTTAATCACTGGTTTATTGGAGAGTGAGTTGCTGTGCTGGAGAGGTAACCAATCAAGCTAGAATTTTCTCACCTGCTCTCCCTCTTGACTGTCTAAGTCCTTTCGTTCCTTCCTTCCCTTTTTGTTCTTTAATTCCTTTTCATTAGTTTGTCAATTGTTCCTTCCTTACTTCTTTCCTTGCTTCCTTACCTCCCTCCCTCCTTCCTTCCTTCAGTACATCCATCCACCCCCATTCTTCCTTCCTTCAGTCTCTCCCTGATTCCTCCCTCATTCTTTCATTCCATCCTTCCTTTCCCTCCTTCCTTTCTTCCTTCATTCTAGAACTCAATCAATAGAGGTTACAACAATACCCATTGCTTATTATTTGAGAGCAGTGTAGAAAAAAAGGAGCATGAATTTTACAGAAATATATACTGTATATATATACACATCGAAATATATATATATATATATATATATATATATATATACACACACACATCGATCAGCAACAACATTAAAATCACCTGCCTAATATTGTGTTTGTACTGCATTATAATAAAGCACACAAAATGAACAAGTTTAAAAAGAAAGTGCACAAAATTTGTGTACCGTTTCTGATGGTTATACTTAGAATTCTGCACTAAACTTCATGTTTGCACTTAGATTAAATCCGAGTTATTTTAGTGGAGTTGGCTACCTGTATTATTAAGCTTTAAATGTAGGCTACATCTCATCTGTGTCACTGCTTGCATGGTAATAGCAGACTTGCTGAAGAAGTCTTGTCCATGTTAATGCGCTTTAAAGCTGCACGTTGCAAAGTTTAATAATCTTGTTTTAGCGTAGTGGTTGATTGACAGGTAGAACTTTCATCCTTGGTTTAACCAGACTCGCGCTTGGGGAGTTCACTCACATATCCACTATCATGTTACAAAATTATAACAGATGCTATTCCACCATATGTCACCCTAGAACTGAAACGAAGGCAAGTATGATGAATAAAATCGGACCAAGTTGAAATTTTATAACTTTTTAAAGTGATGAAGATTTTTTTTTAGTGCAACCCGTATGGCAAATGATTTGTTTGAAGAGCAGAGAACAGCATGGCATTTTTGTAGAGTCCTTCGCAGTGATGTGGTCATGAATAATATGGGAAAAACAAAATTTTAACACAACCATTTTCTGCAAATGTGTAAAATTTTCATGAACACTCAGTTTTCATTGGTCGTCATTGGCTTCACCTTCTCCTGATTGGTCAACTTCAGGTACACTACCGTTCAAAAGTTTGGGGTCACTTACTCATTCTTTATTTATTTATTTATTTCACATTTTAGAATAATAGTAGTCAGCAAAACTATGGAATAATAGAAATGGAAATATGGGAATTATTTTGTGACCAAAAAAATCCAAAATAAATCCAAAACTATGTAATATTTTAGCATCTTCAAAGTAGTCACCCTTTGCCTAGATTTTGCAGACATGTACTCGTGACATTTTCTCAACCAACTTCTTGAGGAATCACCCCGGGATGCTTTTTAAACAGTATTGAAGGAGTTCCCATCTATGTTGGGCACTTATTGGCTTCTTTTCTTCATATTTTGATCCAAGTCATCCATTTCAAAAACTTTTTTTTTTTTTAGGAAATTTTAGATTTGTAATTAAATAAATGTATATGTTTTGGCAGAATAATATTTTGTCTACAAAGTTAATTTCAAACTTTTAAGCATACACCTTCAGATCAAAAGATTTTTAAGATCATGAGAAACATTTCAGACAAGTGACCCCAAACTTTTGAACGGTAGTGTAGATCGCCAAATTGGCTCGTTCAATCACACACACCTCATGAATTCAAGCCAAAAACGACTACATTTTTTGACAGTTTTAAAAATTATCAAGAGGTCGTGAGCTGTTCGTAAGCCACTCGGCACTGCTAGTAATTCCTTTCACAATATGCAAGCCGCAGCCACATGACAATTTCAATGCCAACAACATGGCGATGCCAACGATTTCTACGTGATTTCTCCCGAATGGAAAAAAAATCAGTCGCAGATGTGCTTTCCTCAGCCTTCGAAGAAAGTAGAGACGCTGCTGGGCTTTCTTGATAATAGAGCTGGTGTTGTGGGACCAGGTGAGGTTCTCCGCCAGGTGAACACCAAGGAATTTGGTGCTCTTGACGATCTCCACAGAGGAGCCGTTGATGTTCTGCGGAGAGTGGTCACTCTCTCCTAAAGTCAACAACCATCTCTTTTGTTTTGTCGACATTCAGAGACATGTTGTTGGCTCTACACCAGTCCGTTAGCCGCTGCACCTCCTCTCTGTATGCTGACTTGTCGTTCTTGCTGATGAGACCCACCACAGTCGTGTCATCGGCGAACTTGATGATGTGATTCGAGCTGTGCATTGCTGTACGGTCGTGAGTCAGCAGAGTGAACAGCAGTGGACTGAGCACACAGCCCTGGGGGGCCCCAGTGCTCAGTGTGGCGGTGGTGGAGATGCTGTTCCCGATCCGGACTGACTGAGGTCTCCCAGTCAGGAAGTCCAGGATCCAGTTGCAGAGGGAGGTGTCCAGGCCCAGCAGGTTTAGCTGTCCAATCAGGTGCTGGGGAATGATTGTGTTGAATGCTGAGCTGAAGTCTATGAACAGCATTCGAACATATGAGTCCTTTTTATCTAGGTGGGTGAGGGCCAGATGGAGGGTGGTGGCGATGGCATTGTCTGTTAAATGGTTTGGACGATACGACAGAGGTCCTTGAGTTTGATTTCACCTTGAATGTGATCGTTCACCAAATAATGAAAATTGTCAGAATTTATTCACCCTTGTGTTGATCAAAACCTGTATGACATTCTCTCTTCCACTGGAACATGATAGTGATTTTTCTTTAAACAATATCCCAGCCTCCAAATGTCCTTAAGCTCCAAAATGAAAAAAACAAAACAAAACAAGATTGATAATCTTCCTCTCTGCCGAAGCTCTTAAATGAACTACAAAATGGCACTTTAACACCAAGCGCCATTAGTTCTCATTTCTGATTAACAAATCTCATTGACATCAAGCCTGATGCAATATGTCTAATGCTGTCTTATTTTAATTTGAGCGCTTCAACGGAGGGGAAGATTATCAGTATTAAAAGTCTTACATTTTGGTTCATTCCTCAAACAAAGATATTGTACGACTTCAGATTACTTATTTATAGCACACTAGTCATATAAATTACATTATGTACTACTACTAACAACTATAGTCATCTTTTAGTTTCATTACATGAGTGACAAGGATTTAAATCATTAACTTAATTTGCTTATTTCAGTCACCGTTAGTTGATCCTTTTGATGTCTCCTGTAATGAGAGCCTCATCTCTTGATTATTTCTTCAGATATTTACATTTTTCTACTGTTGAGATGTTAGGGACTGGCAGCTTTAGTCACCATCCTGTCTCAACTTTGTTTTCTTCTCACACAATCCCTAATATTCTGCATGTTGGAATGACATGAGAGTTTGTAAATGACATCAGAATTTTCACATTTGGGTGAACAAACCCTTCAAGGCAAAACTTCATCCATGTTTTTTTTAAAGCAAGTTGATTTGCAGCTAGTTGTGAGTGTCTGGCTGCCTGTCTGAAAGGATGCGTGGTGGTACTGATAGCTTCAGGGGACAATTTGCATTGTTAATGACAGTTAAACATGCTGTTTAAATCCTGATTTCTGGATCATAGGTGTGAGCTTCCATAATGACTTTCATGGCTGCAGGCAGACCAGCATAACTTTACATCACTCAGTTGTTGTATCCCAACAGTCTCTGACACTGAAGGTTTGTGGTGTGCTGTATATATATTCTTTTTCATGGATTTTCTATCCGTGGATTCGGCAGTTGTCAAACATCTTTCTTCAAATAGAATTAACTTCCCAAAATGGAGGTAAGTTGTGGCCTTGCATGTTTTAAAGCGAGTCACATTAGTAGAAGTGTGCTAGACATGAAATCAATGTATGGTTAACATAATAATACATAATATATAATAAATGGTAATGACTGGTGTGAACAGGGGACAATAGGCAATATCATAAATATCTTTATTTGAGTAACAACGTAGAAATTGTGCAAAATCATGTTTTTTCTTCATTTACCTTTAAATTATTCTTTTTTTTTTTTTTTTTTTTTTTTTTTACAAAATTCTTAAACGTTCTATTTAGTTACACGTTTAAAATAGATTGAAAATATACAGGTTTTCAATACTCAAAAAAATAATTATATATATAATTATTTTAAGATTCACACGATTTCAATTTCACAACAAAATTCCATCATGAATTAAGTAATCTTTAATTAAATTAAATACAAACTAACTTTATTAATTTAATTTAGTTAAACATTACACAATTCAAATTGATTGAATTGTATTATCAAATTTAAATCTCATGGACCCCACTTTAAGTCCCTAACTCAAAAGGTAAAAGCATAGAACTGATTGGACCCTAACCCTCCATAAGGGCCGTTTTTTTTCTGTCATTTTACTGATTCCAAACTTAAGATGTCCCTATGTCCCTAGACATAGATTTGACATTTTTAAAACTCCTACCCCATTCTCCAACTTCCAGTACTAAATTCAAGTCTCTCTCCCATAACTTCTTCAGAGATGTTGAAACCCCGTCACCTGACATTTTCATACAGGTCATCCTGCGTAGTAACACCCTTCTCAATCCATTCTGTCCAGCAGATAGGGGACTTGTTAATGCACAATTTAGGGTTTATCGAAATACTTGCAGCAACATTCAGATAAATGTCTGAATTGAACACACTAGGAACATTTGTCCACACTAAATGCATGTGTGGGATTACAAGATGTGTCTTTACTTCAATGGCAAGATTGGGGCAAGAACCTTCTGTTCAATAAAGAGCCAGGGAGGAGCTTTCTCAGGTGGAAGTGACCAATGCACCAAATGTCTGAGACCAAAAGTATAATAGTAAAACAAATTCTTGGGGAGACCTAAGCCATCTTTGTCAATTGGCCGTTGTAACTTGTTAAAATGTATTCGTGGACATTTACCTTTCCAGATATAGAATTTACCAATATTATCAAATTGTTTAAAATAAAATAGGGGAACTTCAATGGGGATAGACTGTAGTAAGTAGATTAATTTTGGAATACAATTAATTTTAATAACATTTACCTTCCCAATCATAGATAAATGTAATGAAGCCCACCTGCTCACATCACTCAAAACCTTTTTATTAAGGGGTTGAAATTAACTGTAACTAAATCACATATTTGCATTTGCTGGGAATAAAATGCCCAAATTCTTAATACCCTGTTTGGGCCACTGGAAGTTGCCTGGCTGGAAAGCCGTTACTGGGCAGTATGCTGTCAGAAAAATAATGGGGAAAGAGGGCAACCCTGCCAGGTACCCATATCCAGAGTAAAATAATCTGAAATCTGAAATTAATCCATTTGTTTGTACCATCTATAAAGGAACTTAATCCATCCAATAAAAGTATTCCCAAACCAATACATTTCCAATATCTTAAAAAGATAATCCTATTCTACCATATCAAACACCTTTTCGCCATCAAGTGAGATGGCAGGAGTCTGATCATTCACCACTGACCATATGATATTGATGAAACGCCTAATGTTATCAGAAGAGCTACGGCCCCGAATAAACCCCACCTGATCTGTATGTATAAGAGAAGTCATAAATTTACTCAATCGATTTTCCAACATTTTTGACAGTATTTTAACGTCTAGCTGGATCAGGGAAATTGGACAGTAACTCTTACACTCACTTGGATCTTTGTCCTTTTTAAGAATTGGACTAATCCGGGCTTGTGTTTTGGTTGGCGGAAGCTTTCCATTCTTTAATGATTCCATATAAACTGCAAACAAAATTGGAGCCAGTTCTGTAGCATAAGATCTAAAAAATTCAGCAGCAAAGCTATCCAGCCCCAGAGCCTTGCTTGTAGTCAAGGCCTTAATTACCTCGCCAAGCTCCTCCAAGTTAATCTTAGAGTCAAGAGGATTTTTTTTTGCTCAGTTGTCAGTTTAGGGAGTTCTAATGGTTCCACAAAGTAGAATGAGTAGACGAACATGTGGGACTATAAAGATCAAGATAGAATTCTTTAAAGGCATTATTAATATCAATGGCCATGGTAAATATTTCACCACCAACAGATTTCACAGAGGGAATGGTAGAAAAAGACTTTCTCTGTTTTATGTAACTAGCCAAAGGCTTCCCTGCTTTGTCCTCCAAATCAAAGCATGACTGCCTTGCTCTGGATGGCCAAAACTCCACCTTCTGTGATAAAATAGTATTATATCTGTATTTTAATCGAGTCAATTCTCTCAGGCCATCAGATGACATTTGGTGCTTCAGCTCTGCCTCTGCACTTTTAATATTCCCTTCCAACTCCACAAATTCTCCTGCTTTGGATTTTTTGATGAATGAGGCATACTGTATGATTCGGCCCCTAAGAATCACCTTAAGTGCCTCCCAAGCCAGTCCCACCAAGGATACTGAGGACCAGTTGGTCTCCATATAAACATTGATTTCAGCTTTTTTAACATTTGTTGAAATTAAGGATTTTGCAAAAGGGATACATTAAAGTGGCAACTATATGATTTACTTTTCGCTGTATGTGACAGCACCTCTTAATTCATCAGGATGTGATCTGAGACTAAGATATTTCCAATTGAGCAATTAGCAACAGATGAAATGTGGGAATTAGATTATATATATATATATATATATATATATATATATATATATATATATATATATATATATATATATATATATATATATATATATTATAGTCCCTACCAGATGGGTTCAAAAGTCTCCAAATATGTGTAAAAGCAAATCTTTACACATACTGTGAAGCGTCAGTGTTGATCTAGGGAGCTTACACAATTTTGCTTCACTATGATCAAGGACTGAGTCCCACAAAGGATTAAATTCTCCTCTCAATATGAGGGGAGCCATCGACTTGCAACATCCTTTCAAGATCTATAAAAAAGCTCTGATCATCAGTGTTAGGTGCGTAAATATTAGTCAAAATCAACAATTTTGTCTCTTAATAATGTTTCTTTAATTTTTTTGAGACATTTGAATTGTAGATGTTTACTTCTCAATGTAATGACTCCCCTGCTCTTACTCTAGCCAGCACTAAAGAAAACATGTCCACCCCATATCTTCCCAAATTGTTCAGCTTCCTGCGGGGAAAGATTCGTTTTCTTGATGAAACACTATATAATATTTCTTAGGTTTATAAAATAAATAACCTTCCTTCTATTTATGAGGTGCTCCAGCCCATTCACATGTTCATATTAACATTTGACATATTGACATATTGGTAAATGGTGTATCAAAAACTAAATTATAAAGACTACATTCCAAACAAACAGAAAAAAGAAAAGAGTGCACATTAACCCCACGCACGACAGTTCCAACTGGCATCCATCCCTCTAAACTCAAACAGTCCATGTACGCCTATGAGAGCCCCCGTGACAATTTTACCATTGGATTGCTCAAGTCCGGTGTTTCTATACAAAAAGTGCCAGAATTACATAACAGAAAATTATCTATTAAACAAACTCCAGCTATTAAGCAGAATAAACACAAATTTTTTTTTGATTCATCCACATAACTGTCCAGAATGTGTGTTCCTCCACCAAACAATCTCCAGCTGCTAACGGAACCAGCACAAAAAAAGGGGCCATTCAGTTCTTTGAGCAGTCAAACTCACTCCAAAGTTTTTTTAAAAATATTCCACAAAACCAGCATTCCTTGAATCGCATTGCTCTCATCGAATACGCAAAGTCTGGGAACAAGAAAATGCTGTGGTTCTTCCAAGGCCTTCCTTTACTCCTTGCCTCGCATAACACAAGATCTTTATCGGATGATCTCAGAAATTTTGCCAGAATTGATCGGGGCCTGTCTCCCTCTGTGGATCTCCAAGCCGGAACACTGAGCTCACTCGATTTCCAGCTTATGTCATACATACTTGTGGAGAGCCCATCTAGGAATTTTACCATATCTCGGCCTTCCTCATGCTCAGGAATTCCAAATGAAGACGTTGTTTCATCGGTTACGATTCTCCAAATCCTCCAGGTTTTCCCGCGTACCAAGTCTATCTTGGTCGCTAGTGGGTTAGGAGCTAATACCCTCTCCGATGACTCCAGATAATCGATCCATCTCTCAACGTCCCACATTCTTGTAACCATTTCAGAGAATTTTGTCTATATGGAAGTGATCGATCGACATATTACAGAGTCTGCAACGACCTTCGTAGGCATTGCAGACACATTCATCAATTCACGCTGGATTTCTTTCAGTTCACCGTCCGAACTGAGTCTGGGGCTTTTGGCCTGCTGCTGTGGGGAATCAACTTGAGCACGTAAGTGTCATTTAATGTCTCCAAAGCCAGAAGATTTTTAATTCTTTGGCATATTGTCTTCCTAGAACAGTCAAGAATTTGATTGTATCGAATCTGACTGGTTTATGACACAAATAGTATTAAAACTAGAAAAGTGCGCAGAGCTTGCCGTTCACACGTCCGCTCCTCATATGGCATCACATCTCTTCCAAGGACAGTGTTTTGAGAAACTACCATGATTTCTGTCATCCAATACATGGTTGAATGACACATTCCTAAATAAAGCATAATTTGAATACCCAGTTTAGGCCGTCCTCTCGAGTGCACTTCCACTCAAGCCACATTCAGGATGCAGAATCATGATTAAAGAACTGTAGTCCAGAGAAGCTAGCGCTTATGCCAATCCCCAGCCTCAGTCAGTCAGCTGCCATCCCTGTACGCTTAATGATTTATTGATTTCTTTCAAGAAGCTAGAATTATCCTTTTATGCCTCACTCTCAATAGAAACATGAGGAGTTTTTTAGACTGAAGAAACTTACAGCAATTACCTGAAGAAATAGGATTAAGAGGTTTTTTGTCAGGTTTCGGACTATTTCATTCTCATGCCTGAGGAGACTAAATGCAATGTCAAATCTAACATAGCATAATGTAATTTGTAGGGAAAAATAGAGCTGGACAAGTGCTAAGCAAACATTTTTTAAAGCACAATTGGTCTTGGTTTACCTTATTCTATTGTATCACATTGTGTTTTCAAAGTCATGTTAATTCACCACTCATCATACCCATATTCGAACTAGAGAATTAATTTGCACCTTCAAACCTCATCTGTAAGCCGGCAGTGGCAGACATCCTGTTTAAACAAGAACACTGTTCTTTCATTTCACAAATCTGAAAAGTCTTGGTCTTTATAACCCTCCTCTTGTATACATAGTTCTGGGAAGAGGTTAATTGCTTGGTGATATTTTATACCGACCATTAAATTAAAAACCACAGACCTCATTTTAATTTTTTGTCAATGTGAATTAAAGGCGGTAAGATTAAATTGTTTGGTTCTAGGAAATACTGTATGTTATCTGTTAGGTCCTTAATAATGTAATGTAATTTAATTTTGTCTAGCTAACCCTGATTGCAGAGAAATCACATCATTCAATGGGAATTTGTGAATTATTAGTGTTGTGTATTAGCAGAAACACGTTGTCAATGTAGTTGAAAAATTATGTCTGTTGAATATAAATAAAATATATGTGGCTTATGGATTCATGTCATGATGACACCATCCATCCATCCATCCATCGTCAACCGCTTATCCTGTGTACAGGGTCGCGGGGGGCTGGAGCCTATCCCAGCTAACATTGGGCGAAAGGCGGGGTACACCCTGGACAGGTCGCCAGTTCATCGCAGGGATGATGACACCATGCATTTTAAAATACAATCAAGAAAAGAAATATGTAATCTCTCTCGAGAGGTCTTAAAAATATACTCTTGTCTTTTATTTACTTGAAGTTCACCATATGGCAGTAATAAAATTAATATGCTGTCTGATTGTCTGATTCTAGCAGGGCATGCATCATTATATGGCATAATACTTCTCTGAGAGAGAGTATGCACCTAGTCATCATCTGCAGATCTAATCGTCCTACAGCATGTACTAACCATGCATAATTCAGTAAGTTCCCAGCGTCAAATTATTTGTCTGTCCACACTGAAACTAAAATGCTGCATGATGCAGCAGAATAGCTGAAGAGAACATATTTTAATTACAAGTTCATTCATGCAGCTTTATGTGACACAAGCTGAAAGGTTCTTTAAACTTGTTATCGATTAGCCAATCGGCTCACTCGCATGTTACATGTTAAGCCAATTTGCTCATATGGTTTAAGCTGACTGGTCCTTTGACATGTAAGTGGTTGGATATTAAAATTGTCTAACATTTAATATGCTCAGTTTTGCAGATAAGCAGGCTTTACTGCAGTTTTTTTTTTCTCTGAAACCCACCTCCTCCCCAGCTCCACTTGTCTAGGTCTGCTATGGGGGGATTGATTGCAAGATCTATTTGTGCAGCTGCATGTCATACATGCTTTATGCAGCATGCCTTGTGTTTTGGCTGATTGTGCAGCTGCAGCAGCACCATGTCAAAATGCTTTTTTGTGTATTTTCTAGCAGCAGTGAAGCAGATTTAGATTCTGATATCCAATCAATTTGTCATACCCACATTAACATGTTAAGTCATTCAGAGTTATTATGACTGAAATATGATTAATGTACAGATATGTAAAGCTGGATTTTGGACCAATCAGATTTCACTTTGGGCAGATTTACCCAGCCTGATGGCACAGAAATAGAAACCCAGTGACCTAAAAGTCAGTGCTTGTCACGGTTTGTCACGGTCATGGCAAAAAAAAAAAGATTTAAATGGAAGAGATTTATGCTTTTATTTTGTGTGCATGGAATGCTTTCATTTCTCAAGTGAGAATTAATTTGAGTCAACTCAATAAATAAATGAGTTGGCATGGAGGCAATCAGCCTGTGGCACAGCTGAGATGTTATGGAAGCCCAGGTTGCTTTGATAGCAGCCTTCAGCTCGTCTGTATTGTTGGGTCTGGTGTCTCTCATTTTCCTCTTGACAATACCCCAAAGATTCTCTATTGAGTTCAGGTCTGGCGAGTTGGCTGATCAATCAAGCATAGTAATACCATGGTCAGCAAATCAGTTACTAGTAGTTTTGGCACTGTGGGCAGGTACCAAGTCTTGCTGGAAAAGGAAATCAGCATCTTCATAAAGCTTGTCACAGATAGAAGCATGAAGTGCTCTAAAATCTCCTGGTGGACCGCTGCATTGACTCTCGACTTGAGAAAACACAGTGGACCAACACTAGCAGATGGCATGGCACCCCAAATCATCACTGAATGTGGAAACTTCACATTGGACTTCAAGCAACTTGGATTCTGTGCCTCTCCACTCTTCCTCCAGACTCTGGGACCTTGATTTCCAAATGAAATGAAAAATGTATTTTCATCTGAAAAGAGGTAATTTGTGCAAAAGGAGCTCCGACCAAGTATTGAGTGCATAAATTAACATACTTTTCAGAAGGTCGACATTTCTGTATTATAAATTATATATATATATATTCAGATAATTAAAATGCTTTACATTGCTGTAGCAGAAGAGTTAATCATTGATAAGATAATAAGCGGCTTTAGAATACAATGTATTGTTTACTACCATATTATTGATCATAAGTCAATCATTGGCATACAGTTCACAGCAATCCATTTCACAAGTGAATTTGTCAATCAGTGGAGATTTATTATGAGGGCTTGTTAAGGACCCGTCAATTTACACCTGCATGAGACATGCTTGTGTAGCGTCTCAGGTGCGTTGCATCATAAACATAAAATGTTTTGTTCACTGTTTCAAGTTAAATATAGTTGAATACTCAATATTTAAACACATCTTGAGATCCCTTAGTTCGCATTTGCGCTCCTTCAAGTGTTTTAAACGCAAGAACACCTACTGAAGTGTTTTCTTCACTGTATAAACTGTGCGTTGCTCATACAGCTGAAATTTCACTTACTGCCCTCTGGAGTAAACAGGTGGTACTACAAGCTTGCCTTTCTCAGGAATCTTCCTTATTATGGTGCGATTAATTGCATTAATTTTTTTAATGCGTTAATTTTTGTCAAATTAATCGCACTGAATTAACGCGTTAAATTGACAGCCCTAATATATATATATATATATATATATATATATATATATATATATATATATATATATATATATATATATAACTTGATGAACAGCAACGTTTAGCTTAATTAAATGTGTGCATTATATTTTTTGATGTGTTGGCGTTTCATGTAGTTGCTCATATTTCACAGTACAAAACATCTTGGGCCTTATCCATGAAATGAGCACAACAATAAATTCTTACATAAATTGTCACATTGAATTGAATGATTGGCTTTGAGTCAATTTAATGTCACTCCGGTCAGAAATGGATCTTCCATTCTGTAACAGAACACCCATACCACAAACTGATAAAATGTATGTGTTGAATGGCACTGTAAGTCGCTTTGGATAAATGTGTCTGCCAAATGCATAAATGTAAATGCATAAATGTAAATGCAAATGCATAAATGTGATGGTACCTGTATTCATATAACATGGTATTTGCAATTTACTCAAATGCACTTCAAAGAATACCATGATACATGTCCGAAACCCATGGTATTACCATAGTAAAAATAAAAAATAAAAAACATTAAGAAAAACTAAACAAACTTGTATCCAAACTTTGCAGGAGATAGTGGCACAGTAAGACAACTAACACCTCATCTCCTGTAGATTTGTTCAGGAATTAGTAAAGTGATCAATCTTCCTGTCAGTGTCTGTTAGTCTCTTCAGCGGAGGACTGGTATGAAATCGTCTCCTGCACAAACTTGACTTGTGAGAACACAGCGTGATATTGACACTCTTTTGCACAGCAATTTTGAAATGCAAATTTGAAAGGTATACTTTGATGTCATGTCACTCTATGTAGTATGTGTAAAGTATAAACACTAGTTTGCTTGTTTCGTTTTCTTGAATTACTAATCAACCGCTCTGACAAGTGTAAATTTTTTCTTAGAGGTGTAAACATGACATTATTATTTTAGGGGAATTCGATACTTTCGTTCTCACAAATCTCTCATTGGTTATAAATAAGTTCTGTCTAAGGGTGTTATATATTGCACCTACCATTGACTTTCGAATAACAAATCTCGTATTTCCCAGTGTACTGTTCTAGAATAATACATAGTCAGCCCAATCTAATGTGGCCATTTCAGTCTGTCTTTTTGTTGTAGTCCATGACTGACTGAAGAATGAAGATTAGCCCTTGAAAGTTTAAACTCAACAATGGCAAATTCCATTTAGTCTGGCATATTTTTCTGGCATGAAATAAAGCCTGTTTCCCGAACGGCTCAGGAAACATTTGACTGCAAAATGAGGTTGTGCTTCTGAATAAATATGTTATATTTCTTGGTGGTCCGGTGGTATGGCTACACCTTTCCTGTTTATTCTGTGAGGCTCATTGGAATGTGAGCATTCGTGAGAAAGGGATTGTGGTTCTTTGCATGGCAGTCACTTGCTTGTGGCATCTCTCTCTCTCTCTCTCTCTCTCTCTCTCTCTCTCTCTCTCTCTCTCTCTCTCTCTCCAGTTTCTCTTTGTGTTTCTCTTCGCATAATGCATGCTTCTCCACCACCTTTCATGCAGCTTCTGTAAGTCTTAACCTGAAATTTTCCATTAGTTCAGGTAAGCACATCTTCAAAAAAGAGAGGAGAGAGAAAGAAAACAAATACTAAATGCGGTGAAGTGGCGAAGAAAAGTTTTAGCTTGATGAATAAACATGTAACGTCCCACGCAATTAAAAGAAATCACTTTTATCTGTTTTGTTAGGAGCAGAGCACTCAACTCAACTCAAGGCAATATAACAATGCTATTAGGATCCAGCTGTTGCATGGATGAGATTTCTCTCTGACGTCTAAATTTAAACAGTACGCGCATGTCGTTCCAAACTTGTATGACTTTTTTTCTTCTGTGGATCACAAAAGGAGAAAACACAAAGAATGTTCTGGTCTTTTCCAAATAATGAATGCATGTGCCCAGGTTCTGTCAGGATCCAAAAAGTGTAAAAAGCACTGTAAACGTTGTTCATTTGACTTGTGCGCCATATTCAAAGTCTTCTGAAGCCATTTTGATAGCTTTATGTGAAGAACAGACTAAAATTCCCTTAGCTGTAATGTCTCCGTGACCGGGCCATGAGCACTGCGTTGCCCCAATCAGCGGGAGAGAGATAAGGAGGAGCCGGGGACGGTAGAGAGAGAAAGATATACGCACTCAGCAGTGTTTGTGTGTGTGTGCATTTGGTTATGCTGAAAAGTAGTTTTATGTTGTTTGATTATTAGAAGTCTTGTTGGTTTATGCTTCTTCCTTTCTGATGAACAAGAGTCTTGTCTGACACTGGGTTTGCCAGATTACCACATGCATTCAATTCCTTTACAGTATACACACATTCACTCTTTTACGCCTGATATGCTGAAAAATGCTCCGTTAATGTTTTCACATTCACAATTATGAATGACATACATGTCACTTACTGTACATGACATGTTTGGTGAAATTCAAAACAGCGAATTAACCTTTCGCTGGTTGGTTGGTACATTTCAATCATAAAATAGTGGTCAAATATTGTATGTTTTGTTAGATACTTAAATCTTAAATGACACTAACACCTGAACACTTGAACTGCTGACACTGATGCGTGCATGATTCATGGTGCTGGAATAATCCACAAGATTCCCGCTTAGCTTCTTAAACTTGATTCCCTCCTTCATGGATTTAATTGGCTATAAAAATCCATCCACGGAACAACTTTTAATCTCAATAATAATAATATTGCACATTAGTGCAAAAAATAAATACATTTTCTAAAATGTTTTAAAAATAAATTAAAAGTAAAGTAATATGTAATGTGTTTCATTTTTTTGTTTTAGTAACCAGTACATTTAAAATCAATACAACTTTATAGAAGTAATTAGTAATTGGAAGTGGATTACTTTTTTGTGTAACTTTCCCATCACTGGTTAATCACCCTCATGCCATCCCAAATGTGTATGATTTTCTTTTCTTTTCTTTCTGCTAAACACAAAGACTTTTAGAAGAATATGTCAGCTCTGTAGGTCCATACAATGCAAGTGAATGGTGACCAAAACTCTAAAGGTCCAAATAGCACATAAAGGCATCATAAAAGTAATCCATTCGACTTCAGTAATTTAATCAATGTCTTCTGAAGAAATCCAATCGTTTTTGGGTGAGAACAGACGAAAATATAACCATTTTTTACTATAAGATTTGACAACAATTTCCTTGGCGATCTTTATTTCAAGCTTGATTACACTTCCTATAGCGTCATCTAGCGCACTGCGCATGTGTCAAGCACTAGGAACTATAATCAAGCTTAAAATCATGATCTTGCGTAGAGACTGCAATGGCATGGTGTATAGTGAAAATTGACCCCCAAAAAGCACATCCTAGTAACTGCCCTGCATCAATGAAAAAGTTGCCCCCTTATGCTTCTAGAATGGTGTAGTTCTTAACCTCTTTTTCCAAACAGCTCTTTTCCTCACTTTTCTCATCTTTTTCATCTTCACACTCTCCATCAATCTATCAGCTGCTTTTAGAGATTCTGTTAATTATATCTGTCCAGAGCAGACATCCTATTGATTCTTCTCCACCTCTCATCTGTTATGCAGATGGGGAGCAGGTTGGAATCCCGCCTCCCCCCATGGGGCTTTTGTGAAACACGTTAAGCATTGCTCTCTTGTTGATAAGGATTGAAAATAGATAACGAACAGACCTCTACCACCCAGTTCGAAGGCTTACAGAGGAGATAAATCACCTGCCCTCTCAGTGGCTTCTCACATCTGTCTTTTTGTTTACACCTCAGAGATTCCCTTGAGAGTACTGAGACGGGCAATGACATCTCAAGGAGGAGATTCTGGGATGGGCCTGGATAACTTTAGCTGTGGCCTGAGGTGAAAATACTGTATGTGGGAAAGATGAATCATTATTAGCATATTGGTGGGCCGGCGCACTTTGGGATCAGGGGCGGAATGGCCATCGGGAGAACCGAGCAGGCCGGTGTGTCGGCCGCTAAACGTCCTGAATGGGCCGTGCGCAATAAGCTAAAATGAGCCATCGCATTATGCAGAACGGACCACAAAAGAGCGCCGCAATATGCAGAAAAGAACAGCGCACAAACCCACATTGCATGATCAATAGAAAATAAACATCTCTTAAATAAAATTCAGTTCACTGCCTGCTTTCCTCCGTCAGTAATAGCACAATGTTAAATTGCGGTGGACAAATAGAGTTTTGTGTATAAAATGCGATCTTTAATGAATCTAGTTTGCGCAAGTAGGAATGACAATAACGCAGGTTTTTGTACTAAAATGCCACGCGCAAAAGTGGTGCATTTGTTTAGTAAATTTGCCCCTTTACCTTTTATTTGAACAACATTTATTAAGAACTCCTAAATACGAAAGGCTTCAGCACATTGAATGTGTCATTTCCTGATGTCATTCCTAACTCTTTCAGTTATCTCACTCTAAATTCGGAAACAGTAAGCTGACATATCTTGAACAAAACTCGTTCTGTGCTTACCGAAATTCAAAGAACATCCCCCAGTGGCCGAAACTTGAAGTGTTGTTGAACGTCCTCAGAGTGGCGCCAAAATCGAGTTGTTGACTCACGATTACTCCCCCTATGATCATGTCCGCACGTCTTTACAACTTTTCTCTACTGTGTCTATTTAGTATCTTTTCCATTGGTTGAGTGCTCTTTCATGAGCACTCAACCAGTCACTTAAAAAAAAATAAAAAATTCTTGTTGCACTTTAATCTGTTTTGAATACTATTCTGAGTGAAACTAGGTAGCCCTGCCCATCAAAAAATCTCACTGGTCCAGAATCCAACACCACATAACTGTGCATCAAACATCAAAAATCCTCTCATTTACTCTGATTGTGTCACTTTGCACTGTTGTTTTGCATACAGTGTGGACAGACAAATTGCTTATCGCATGAAATACGTCCTTGTAACACCTTGTATTGTCAGTTTGTCCACTGACCTTACATATACATGTTCATGTCGGTGTGTGTGTCTATGTATGTGACTTATCTTTAGGTACTCTGTGGCCCTTATTACATGTGAGGTGATGATTGTGTTCTTTCAAGACACACTCCAGCCATAAATCAATGACTGAGGGTTGAATAGAGTTACAGACCGTGTCCCTTGGTGTCTGTCTGTGTCCTACTTACGCTGATCAGAGCTAGTGGAAATTCACTCACTCTCACCCGGCAACAAATTCATCATCTCCCGAGTGCTCTTGGATAAATAGAGGACACTCAAGAGCCCCTAGGTGTGTTAAATTGCACATGTTCAACAAGAAGGCATCAAAGAGTGTGGACAGAGCGAGACTTCTGAAGATCATACAGACAGAGCTCAACCCAAGGCTTCACAGACTCACAGAGGATATTATTATAGCTCACTCTTAAAGGAATATTTCACCATTTTTTTTATTATTTAATTTAATAATTCATCACCCTCATGTTATTCTAAACCTGAATGCTGTATTTCAACCCCCTGTGGAACACTGAAGTATATTGTACATTTGAAAAATGTTTACACAGTATAATGACATGTCAAAAAGAACAAGGCAAAAAGCACAGCATAAATAATTAGGGCTGGGTGTTGATACAGTTTTCCCAATTCGATTCCGATTGAAAAGCTCTCGATCCGACTCAAATTTTAATTGATGGGTATATTTCAGTAATAATGTCCCTTTTGCTTACATATGAAGGAAATTATTTTCCAGCTAATGCTATTAATTAAACAAGGGGTCTAACTATGTACATTACAAAAATATTAATTTTAATAATTATATTTCATTAGTGTTTCAACATTTTGTCACACTAAAAATGAACAATTCCATGTATTCAATACATAAATAACATATTATGTTTCATTGCATAATTCATACTATTTACAAGTATATACATTGATTTGCTAAATCTGGTACCATCTCTTCAACAAAACCAGCATTTCTGTTAAGAGCATCCATCAATGAGCGCATTTTAATGAGAGAGACTTGAATTGCTTTATCTCATCTGCGCTATGTGTGATTAGAATTAAATGTGTATTTTTTGTTGTTTTTGATCAATAACTGACTGTAGAGAACAGGAATGGTATAAAAAGAGACATTATTCAATGACAAATGGGTCGCGTGGATCTCGTCTTTTGACACACATTACACGGAACAACTTTTACTCTCAACACACTGTGAAAGATTCTCACTGCTGAGTACTTCACAACTATACTACACAATCACTGGTGAGTGAAACTTGAACATTTACCAGCCGTTGCCAAATATTTACTTTTAGAGTGAAATTTGGTTGCAAATGTGTGATTTCCTCTCATTGAAGAAAGGGTTGTGCATTGAGTAAAAGATCAATTTTGGGATTTAAAAATCATTTTTGAGATTGTACAAATGAAGATGCATTGGAAAATATATAAATAATATCTATTAGACATGTGTGCTATTTTCCAAGTATTTTGAGTCAACTTGTGAGGAAAAGACCGAAATTTAAGTTGTTATACACTAATAGTGTTCCCCTCTTAATCTAGCCTGCATGTGGTGCAGAATTAATAAATGGCACCTCACGTTCAATTTCTACACTGGTGAGAACCAATATGGTTGTCATCAATGACGCTGACACTAGTACTTTTATGAAGCTTTAAATTAGTTTTTTGTCTTTTTGGTACATTTGGTACATTTTCAGTTGTGGCTCAGGTTGTAGAGTGGGTTGGCTGCTAATCGCAGAGTTGGCGGTTCGATTCCTGGCCCACATGACTCCACATGCCGAAGTGTCCTTGGGCAAGACACTGAACCCCAAATTGCTCCCAATGTCAGGCTAGTGTCTTGCATGGCAGCTTTGCCGCCATTGGTGTGTGAATGTGAGTGTGAATGTGTGTGAGAATTGGTGATTGGGACCCAGTGTAAAGCGCTTTGGTTACCTCTATGGTTAAAAAAGGCACTATAAGTGCAGACCATTTTTCCCGCATTTTTGTGTGTAGCAAATCATACGTCTGTATTTTTCTATCTTCAGAGCAATTTAAGCTTAAAGGACATATAACCCCCTTTTAATGAGCTGTATCAGCAGGGGGCAGTCAGCTCGCCTCAATATACCTCACAATCAGTACAGCCACAGAATGAGAGTGGTCACTCAAGACACGTTCTTGACAGCTTGATGAAGCCTAACATAATTTAATGCATTTCAACTTGACACAGCTTACTAAAAATTCAGCATTTATAGACCCTCTAAAAGCATCTGTTTGATGAATATGCGCATAGACCAACAACATAATTAAAAGTAGCGTAAGAATGTGAACAGGACAGAGCTTCATTGCAAAATCAGAATTAGGGGGCCTTTCTCAACAAATATTGATCAATATTAATTTTTGTGATCAATTCAATTAATTAATAGGAATGTCATGTAATTAATTCAATTACACATTTTACTCGATTGACAGCTCTAATTTTTACATCTCCTTAGGAAAATGTCAGTGGTGCTCGCCCATGCAAAAGTCACCGGCATGTTGTTAGGGTGTTGTAGATAGTTGCCAGAACATTACCAGGTGGTGCAAAAACCTTAGCAAACACCACTAATTAAACAAATGTTAATAATTGATAGTAGATGGTAGCTTTTAGACTAATAAATGTTTTTTTCCCCCTCTTTTAAGGACTTGCATTTGTGGTTATCAAAATGTATTTATTTGCTTTTTTGATGTCTGATATGTATTATAATGTGTTTCAAACAAAGCTGCTTAATGAACTTAATATGTTAATATACCTAAAAGGTTTATTTTGCTAACTCCCGGTATTCTTAATCACGTGTTTAGACTGCATCATCACGGCTGAGCAAACAGTCCTTGCGAGAGAGACAGTGAAGAGAGAGCATGCACTTACGTAACAGCATAAAGATCAGTGCCGTTGAGCTGATATGTCACTCCCGTGGAGGAGAAAGAGAGAGATCAAAGTATTTTGAGCTGTACATTCATTACACTGTCCTTGTGCTTATTGTAGAGATGCTGCTTCAAATCAGAGACTGGCAGGTGTCAAGTCAAGTCGTTTCTCTTGTCGAGAGCGATGGCAGATTGCCATGCCAACGGCAACAGTTCCATTCATCATTGGCTACATAATAAATAACTCTAATGACAGTTTATGACACGTTACATGGAAAATTAGAGAGAACATCATGAACATCGAGAAAGATATTTTGGCTGATATTGGTTCAAGATCATGTGTTATTGTTGTTTGTTTGTTTGTTTTTTGGGTCATTCTCAATTTTTTTTTTTTTTTTTCAGAAGAATAGGAAAGATATGGTACAGCATAAATAGTGTATACTACTTTCTTTTGAACGATAGAAGAAATTATAACATTCTGAACATAAATGACATACTTGAACAACTCATAAACATCTACTTTATTGATAGGGTTAATTGTACTGTATATACAGATGTCTGATCTAGATTATATATTCATAGGGAAAATTTAAATAATAAAGTTATTTCTTTGCACCAGCATTCTTCAAACATGTGGCCTGTTCAGTGCTGGATGGCATCGGAATGCCAAGCAGGCAACAGTGTCTCCCCTGAGATGACTGAATTATGAATGAGACTTCACTTGCAGCCATCTTTGGATCGGTTATTCTTTCTAATGGTGCGTCCTCTGCCTCCCTTCCAGGGCCCTGTGTTGTTCTGATGCACCATTGCACCTCTACCGCAATGTTTTAACGGTCTGTGATATGATGAATGTATGTTTGGGGCAGGTTTGAAGACATTGAAGATGGAGCTATAACTTTAGGTTTAGACTTTAATCCAAATTGTCCATCAGAATGTTAAAAGATTCATTTACATTTTGGCGGGCAGCTAAAGATATTCTTTCTACTGTATCTCTCTCTTTCTGGAATGCTTATTAGATAAGCCTCAAGGAAACTGTCAAGATTTGTCTAGGTCAAAATTCACCCCAAAATCAAAAGAAAACATAACATATTATATATTTTAAAACACAATTTATGACACAAAGTTATGTTTTGCAATGAAGTCTATTAAGACTTTTTCTGTTGTGACATGTTTCATGATATTTAAGCAAATGGCATGTATTCAAAAGCATGTCATTTTCATCACAGCAATACAAAAAATACATGTTATTAATATTTTAAAGCAGAACTTTGGGTATCCAGTACATCATGGCAGTATTTTTTGCACTGAATTAATGTATGTGTAAATCAGACATACTGTAGCATGTCCAAGAGTTATTTGTATTTATTTATTTACGTAGTTATTTATTATTAATATGTAAACTAATGAATTATAGGAAAGGGAAAGTATCTGTTTTAGGTGCTGGTTGGTCACTATTGTGAAGTTTTTCACCTTTTTTAATAATTTTGACTCCTGCGGTCTGACAAATTATTATTTTTTTTTTTCAAGTAATATATGAGATCATAGTTCTGCACACATAATAATTATGAAAGAATTAGCAAAATGTTGTTTAAAATAGTTTTAGATGGAATAGCGTGTTGCACCGCAGGACATACCCACCCTTATGCTGAGAAAATAAAAGTAATAATAATCTATAAAGGATGAGTACAGGAGAATAATACAAATTATTTTTTTTTTTTTCTTCACTTTATAGTAAAGACAATGTAGTGGAGATGTCATGAGAATAATGTCACAATGTGGTCCTACAATATGCTTACTTTCTTTATACAAAATATAAATGTATTTATTCATTTCATTTTGGTGTAATATAATCCAGGCATTTCATTGTGAGATTTACCCTATTACATTTTTCATTTTATTGTTTCTTTATTTTGTCAGCCACTAAAAACCTCTCATTCTGTCATCATTAGAGCAGAGTGATGCTTTCAGAGGAACAGATGAGAGAAGGGAAGGGGGATTTTGGATCTGCTGCATACATCTTTCCAACTGAAAATCATCATCATCAGCAGCAGCAGCTCTCCATCTGTCTGTCTAACAACAACAAAGAGCATGTCAGAGCTGTGGTAGAGGTGGTGTGAGCTTGTGTGTGAATCCAGGTGGACTTTGGCCTGTGTGACTTTAAAGAGGGTCTCTGAGCTTACCTTTATGCTGCAGAGATGGTGCAGGCAAGCAGGCTGCCTCAGTGGAGATCTGAAATACACATATTTATTTATTTATTATTTGCTGAACTGATAGCAAATCAAACTTCTCTTGAAATTCTCAGATTCTCTTGGTTGATTGAAGTGATGGGTTAACTGTCAATTGCTTGGTTCTGAAACTGAAAAAGACAGAATTTTAAATGAAATGAAACCTAATTAGTTAATAATTTGGTAAGTTTTACATAGGAAGCAACTATGCACATCCTACAAACAGTTTGTCGTACGAAACTCACGTGATACGCAACTTACGATTGATTTTTTAGTTTACAAATACAGAGCACATATTTTATTAATACTTTTCGGTGTTGAATGAATTATATAATTTCTAATAAACTTTTCTCTTTTTTGTATTTCCTTATCAATTGACTGAATAAAGTAAAAATAAAGGCAGGGGCGTGGAGCCTACCCCTGTGCAAGATGGGACTCAACCTGTGGTGGTGGAGGTTGCTGTGTTAGCACACTGAAACAGCAATGTGATAGATTGTGAACAGACTTATAAAGAATTGGCTTAAATGTGATTGGCTAGAAGTTAGCTAGCTAATGGTGCGATGATGTACAGCTGCTAGTCTTCCCGCTAGAACTACGCTGTGCTTACATTTCTTTTCAAAACACACTCTGTAGAAATAAGAGAAACAAGTTTTTCTCCACCAAACATCATTTGTCAAATTACTTTAATTGTCCTCAGTCATTGTATCACCTCATGCTATAAACTAATGCAAAATCAAAACAAAGAATAAGCAATGAAACAAACATAACAACATTAGCACTGATCAAGTACTATGGTAATGTTAGCTGACTTGTTCTTCAAATGTTTAAGAAAAATATATATTCTCAAATACTGGAGGGAGAAAACACAATACAAGATCAGTTTTGATGGAAATAAGCAGTAATATATATATATATATATACACACACACACACACACATACTGATCAGCCTCAACATTAAAACCACTGACAGGTGAAGTGAATAACATTTATTATCTTGTTGCAATGGCACCTGTCAAGAGGTGGGATATATTAGGCAGCAAGTGAACAGTCAGTTCTTGAATTTCATGTGTTGAAAGCAGGAAAAATGGCCAAGTGTAAGGATCTAAGTGACTTTGACAGGGGCCAAATTGTGATGGCTAGACGACTGAGTCAGAGCATCTCCAAAACGGCAGGTCTTGTTGGGTGTATAGATCGGTTTTACCGATTAATCACTGCCAATAAATGAAAATATTGCTATCTGCAAAAATCTGTGCCAATAGTCTTTTTTTCATTATTTAGTCATTTTAAAGTACCAGTGTGTTTTGGGCTACTTCAAAGTCCCACATTATGTACCAAATCTGAAATTTTTCAGGTTGTTTTGGGGATTTTGGTTGAACAGTAAACTGCATATTAGATTTTATTCATTTAGGATACTTTGTCTGTGTCCTTCATAGCAAGGAAAGAATATAATTTAATTTTTTAAGTTGTTGGCATTCTATAAATCAATTATAAAAACTAGCAGCGGTTATCGTCCTTTCCCACCACCTTAGTTATCTGTATCAGCAAAATAAACCACATCAAATCGACCACATATGTTTAAATATGACAGTAAATACCCTAAATTATTGTTCCATGTTTGTACAAAGTACAGGATTGACTACTGAATCAATCGTCCTCCACTACCGAAAAAATGGTGGACATGATTATAACCATGACACATATTATGACATATTAGGTCCAGCAGTTTTTTAACTCGACAGAGTAACACAATGCAAATGCAGTCATATAAAATATTTCTGATTTAGTAGTTGTAGTTTTTTAATTGTATATATGTACAGAGTGGAAATGAACTCAAAAGAGTTCACAACTGTACTTAGCGGTAGAGTGTATAAAGTGTTTGTACGTCTAAAGTCTGGTGAGCAAGGCATGCATTGCATGGATCTTGACACTGAATAATGTGGAGATCCACCAGGGCTTTAGAGACAGATCTGTGTGATTTCCTTATAGTATTGTTTTTTCCTTTTGCTGCTTCTGTGTTGAATCTCATGGAACATGTTTTTTAGTTTTCTGCTTCTCCGACATGCTTGGACACCCATGAGACATGGACTTAAAGTCACATACACACAACAGCAGCTGCAGCCCTCACAAATGGTGTTGGGTAATTGGGAAAGTGATGTAGAGACAGTGATAGAATCCAAGTGTGTGTGTGTGTGTGTGTGTGTGTGTGTGTGTGTGTGTGTGCTTCATGTTTAGAGGGGAGTTTTTCCACCTGTAGATTTTGCTTTTTAAGAATCAAATGAATGGATTCCTATTGCATTTCCTCCTGTGTATAATTATTAGGGCTGTCAACCGCTTAAAATATTTAATTGAAATAATAACATGACATGGACATAGATTTATCTAATAAATCACAATTAGCCGCATTTATCAATATTGTAATTATGCATTACAATGAATTAATTATGAATACATTTTTTAAATATAATAATTCAGATCATTAAAATGCATTATGTAGATGAGTAAAGCAATGATTAGGCAACACAAAAAGTGGATTTATAAGGCAATATATTACTTATTTCGATATTATTGAACATAAGCCAATCATTGGCCTACAGTCCAAAGCAATCCATTTTGTAATTGATCATGTCAAACTGTTTAAGGTAGATCATTTTAAGGGCTTTTCTATGGACGCGTCAATATACACATACACCAGACGGATGCTTTTGAAGCATCTCACTGTGGTTGCATTGAGTCATGAGCATAATGTTTAAGTCTAGAGACCAAGAATGTAAGAACTCATCTGCATTTTAACTTTCTGGCGTTGGTGAGTGTGATGTGTTGCCTGTACAGCTGCAAGTTGCTTGTAGAGCTGCATTTGCCCTTACTGCCCCTTCCTGACTGGGACTCGCATAAACACGAAGGTGGTACTTTAAGCTTGAATTGCTCCAATGGTAGGAATGTTCCTTATTGTGGTCCGGGGGCATGAGTATATATAGATATTTTATTTTTACATAATTAAAGGGTCTGAATTAATGTTTTAAATCAACAAAGCAAATAATCACTATTAATCTTCACGTGGAAGAGCAGAACTTTTTATCCCTGTGGTTGAAACTCAACTAACTTTTGTGCATGGAGGGTCTGTGGATCACTGCATTTTGTGTCATTTAAGGATGGATGGGATGTACGGTTACCTGGCAACTAGCATTTCACAATTTTCATAATGCCAGCCCCGCCACCCAATTTTAACAAGGGACCTAAAATTTCACACGAAAGATCCTTGTGAGGACCAATTTGCCTCATTCCACCATGACATTTTTTTCAGTATTTAACTTTTTTTTTTTTTAAACGTCTTTTCATGAAATGCTCGACGAATAGATATGAGATTTCACATGTCATCCTTGGACATGGCTTTTAAAAATGTGTTAAATGTAACTAAGTGTTGAGTTTTTGTAAATCTAGAAATTAAAATGTAAGATTATAATTATAATAAACTCCATAGATGATGTAAAATAAATATGAATTGAATTGAATTTGAATTCAACTGATGTGTGGCCATTCTGTCACAGTGTGCATTTAACTGTGCATGGATCTGCTATTTTGCAATGGCTTCAAATGTCACTTATCTAGTCATACTTATAATGTACTGAGTCTTTTGTTTTTAACTTACTGTAAGTGTTACATAATGTGAAGAAGTTGTTTTTGTACTAGGTCATTGTTATGCATATCCTTTTGTTTTCCATCATGTTCCAACATCAATTTTATTTTAAAGTATTTAAGATTATATAGATATTAATTAGGTAAGTGTTGCTGAGAATCCAAGTGTGTGTGTGTGTATGTGTGTGTGTGTATATACTGTATATAAAGACATTACTACAGTGCAATCCAATATCATTCGACTTTAGATGTGTAAACTGTATCTTCAGTCTGGTTTCATCTTCATCTGAATCTTGTAAATATTGAAAAGCAAACAGTAGATGCAGTGCTAAGTGAAAACTTTATTGAGCCCAGCAGTGTTTTTAAAGCATTAATAGTTTTACCTTTATGCGTCAAGCAAACTTAATGGTAAAAAAAAACAAATGCACTCCCACACGCATCTTATTTTTATGTATTAGTATATTGATTTGAAAATGTTTGCCACGTATCTCCCATCAACCTTTATCAGCACGCTTTTGTAATGAAGTTTTTTAATGAAGTTTTTACCAGCCTGAAATTCCATTAAGGATTCACAAACTGTGGTTCGCATTGCTCCAGAAGATGCAATTTGCCCATAATGAATTCATACACAACACACCAGACTTTCAAAAGCTTTCACTATTCAATTAAACAGTCCATTTATGGCATAATTACAATCTCACTTGCTTTTAGCCTCTTTCTTTACACCAGTGCTCAAATGCAAAACACTCCTTTACTCTATCAATGCTGGCCCTGCAAATAACTCTCAGTCTACCTGCCAATTCAACACCATTTAAATGGACGTGTGCAATCGCTTACAGCCCTGATGCGATTACATATGGTAAATAGCAGTTTTTCCTTGTGTACAGGCATTTGCTAAGCCTACCCATGTAGGGTCAATTAGAAATAAGGTATTGTAGGGATTGAATGGTGTCTCTTGTTACTTAGCAAATCCACTGAGTGGGATAATTGGCTCCCTGGGGTGCAGCATGGATGCAGTGATTCATGCCATTCTACAGTAGCGAGAATTCATGGTGTTTTAGGACAATTCCCACAAGACTGAGCTCAGACCCATGTCGATCCTCATGATAATTGTGGTTGGAGACATTGAGGGATTCTTGGTGAGATCCTGTGGATTATTTTCCCATGGGTCAAGTTTTACTAAAGATTGTAATTTATCTAATGCAATTAAGCATTGACCTTGCATAGACTTATGCCAGGTGTTAAGATCCTTCTCAGTTGATATGATCACAAATGGAAAGATCTAAATACCAACCTGGTCTCATAGAATTGCATTACTAGTTTCCTGTTGAACTGGAAACTAGAGGCAACACAACAACAATCACATTTACTCCCCAACACACAAATCAAGTGCATACTACACATACTTCTTGTCCAGTTTTTCACACAATGCCATAGTGTCTTATGACATACAGTGCATCTGGAAAGTATTCACAGTATCCGCATTTTGTTATGTTACAGCCTTATTCCAAAATGGATTAAATTCATTATTTTCCTCAAAATTCTACAAACAATACCCCATAATGACAATGCGAAAGAGTTTGTTTGAAATCTTTGCAAATTTATGAAAAAAAATTATTTATGTAGTATTCACAGTGTTTGCTCAATACTTTTTTGAAGCACCTTTGGCACCAATTACAGCCTCAAGTGTTTTTGTGTATGATGCTACAAGCTTGGCACACCTTTTTTTTGGGCAGTTTCTCCAATTCTTCTTTGCAGGACCTCTCAAGCTCCATCAGGTTGGATGGGGAGTGTCGGTGCACAGCCATTTTCAGATCTCTCCAGAGATGTTCAATCGGGGTCAGGTCTGGGCTCTGGCTGGGACACTCAAGGACATTCACAGAGTTGTCCCGTAGCCACTCCTTTGTTATCTTGGCTGTGTGCTTAGGGTCGTTGTCCTGTTGGAAGATGAACCTTTGCCTCAGTCTGAGGTCCAGAGCGCTCTGGAGCAGGTTTTTATCAAGGATGTCTCATTTCTGCATTTATCTTTCCCTCGATCCTGACTAGTCTCCCAGTTCCTGCCACTGAAAAACATCCTCACAGCACGATGCTGCCACCACCACCAAGCTTCACTGTAGGGATGGTATTGGCCAGGTGATGAGCGGAGGTCTCGGAGGTCTACAGACAATTCCTTGGACTTCATGGCTTGGTTTGTGCTCTGACATGAACTGTTAACTGTGGGATCTTATATAGACAGGTGTGTACCTTCCAAATCATGTCCAATCAACTGAAATTACCACAAGTGGTCTCCAATCAAGTTGTAGAAACATCTCAAGGATGATCAGTGGAAACAGGATGCACCTGAGCTCAATTTTGAGTGTCATGGCAAAGGCTGTTAATACTTATATACATGTGATTTTTTTTTTTGTTTTTTTTATTTTTAATAAATTTGCAAAGATTTCAAACAAACTTCTTTCACATTGTCTTTATGGGGTATTGTTTGTAGATTTTTCAGTAAGGCTGTAACATAACAAAATGTGGAAAAAGTGAAGTGCTGTGAATACTTTCCGGATGCATTGTGAAAAAATTTTACTGTAGTGCATGACTTATAAAATGATAAATTGTAAAGTCCACATTACATTACCAACTACATTTACAAACATTTCATGTTCATATTCGCTTGATATTTGCTTTATATGCTTCTCACCTGAGATCTGTATTTATGCAGCGCAAATGAAGCCCGCTTACTCGCATGAACCATCACAGAACCACTTGAGCAAGGGATCCGCACGGCTGGATTATTTTGACCTGTGTCAAAATAAAGGTTTTTCGAATACACATCATAACCCATACTAAATTAATCACAATTTTACAACAGTAACTGTTGTACTTTGACAAAAATGTTGCAGGTTCATACTATTAATATATTGGGTTCATTTTTATATTACAACTATAGCCTTCTTAAAGGTGCACTCAGTAACTTTTGCGTTTTTGTCATTTTTGTAATCTATTGATACCTAGTGGCTTGGATGCAGCATAATTCAAAATCAATAGTTTTTGATTACAGATGCCATTTTTGAAATTTACTGTTTACAGTCAGCTATGATTAATTTAATCCAAGAGTGAAAGTGTCCAATAACAAGGCAGTTAATTAGAGTAGAATTTGGCTGGTCATGTGTGGAGACCCTCCCCATGTAGAATAAAACAGCTTTTATAAGGCTACTGATATGACTGGAGTCTTTCCTAATGTGAGCACTTATGATTTTATACATATGTTTAAAATTGACTATTCATTTATTTTTGCCTTGCATTGCTCTCGCGAGTTTGGCTGATGGATTAAATTGTGCTTAATCTTGCGTTCGAGCGAGTAATGCGAACCTGCGAGTATTCCCCCTTCTCTTCCGGAAAAGGACAGGAGGAGGGGTTTCTATGAAAACTTATCTTTCTGCCATCAACCATGGCCGATATCACAACGATTCCTGCTCTGTATCTGTCATGGATACGTCCCAGATACGTTGACGTTTTTATACAATTCTGGGTGCCCACACACCGCTACAACCATTTTCTCACCCATTTTTCCTGATTTCTTCTGCTACTACGTCAGTATGTCAGTGACATCTGGACAATCTCAATGCTGATAGGCTTTCGTGACAACGCGTCATGCGGATCTTTTTTAACGCACCATTAAAATTCCAGACGTTAACCTCTTTATTCCCTTACCCTTACTGTAAATTTACAGTGCATAAGCATAGATAAGACCATGGGTGTCTCCATTTTTCTGTGGTTAGGTGAATGTAGCTAGTCTTTCTATAAAAGAAATTATAGAAATAATGTGTTAATTTGATTATGTTATGTTTTATTACAAATTCCTTAAAAAAACGGTGTTGAATTGAAAAGGTTCAATATACTTAATAATATAATAAAAAAAATTGCTCATATCCAGTGTAAACATGAAATGTACTTAAGTAATTATGTCATATACTGTATTAATTAAATGCAATTATTGTAATAAACCATCTTCGAGGATGTGGTTGACTGGATATGGCAGTTACCACCAAAGACCATTTTTGACCCAGACTTGATTGCTTCAGCATTTGCGTTTTTCACATCACATTTGCTTTATTTGACTCTATTTGTTTGGTTTAGGTGTAATGTTAAGGGTAGGGAGGTCAGTTTTGTTCTTTTTAAACTTAATGAGACTAAGCATTCAAAACCTCATGTGTTTAGGTTTAAGATTTAGGTTAGGAAGTTAGGTTTTGTTGATTTAAAACTCAATAGAACATTAAACTTATAAAACGTATCTGTTTAGAAAAACATTAACTTTTCGTGCAACACAGTGGACATTTTACCTTGCCCCAATACATTCAAGCACAGTCACATAATTTTCATGAGATCAAGCTTCTACTGAAAATACAGGTCTAAACGTGGCTCAAAACGCTTTGTGGTTAGATCGCTCAAACCACATTAGAAGATAGTCGAAAACACATATAAATACATCAGATGATTTGTATTGTAAACGTGAATCCATCCTAATGCATCCCGGAAGGGCTGCCTGCTGACCTGTCGATCAACCATTCTGCTAAACAACAATTTTTTAATTTGTCAGTAACATCCAATGTATGTATGGAAAACCCCAAACAATTTCTTGTGTACGAATTTACAGAAGTTCTTTACTATCCTTGATATCAGCATGCAGTGACACAGATGTGAGGCACACACAAAATATAGAGAACCTCCCCTCAAAATCCCATCATAAGTGGACACAGGACACCCATATTACTATCAGGTGTAAACAATGATGTTTGTCTCTAATCGCATCACCAGAGACAGATTATAATATCTGGTTTAAACAGGGCAATAAAAACATTAGTTCAGGTTGACCCAGTACAGGTCTTTCATATACGGTACGGGATACATTCTCTCTTTCATCTCACCCCCATATGTCTTTCTTTCTCCTGGGGATCAACCCCATCTGCCTGACCTGATGTCTTGCCCTTAAGGAATATCAACCACCTCAAGATCCTCAAGCCCAGATGTGCAATTGACATGATACAGTCTTAATAACAAATTAATGCTTGTAAAAAAAAAAAAATAATAATTCCAAAAGCTGCAATAAAACTGCAGTTGCACCTGCGGTCTTAGTCTTGTTCTTTCAGTACAGTATCCAAAAACTGCACATACTGTACATTTCTCTATTTAATCAGTTCTTCAACAAATTAATTACAGGGAGAGTCCAAGATTAGATTTCTATAAATTCTGATGTTTTCTGATTAATCTGCCTCTGAGACCTGGATGTACAGAATTGATGTACAGAATTGATGTCCAAATATTAGTGAAATGGTGCTTAATTTGCAGTGATTACTGACCTTGTTGGGATTTGGCCACTCGTTTTATCTTTTGCTTTGGGTCTGAACCGAAAGCTAAGTGATAACACTTCCTGAGGAGCCAACATGCACCCGGCTTAATTTCTTCACCCTTTTGTGGCCAAATTAAACTTGGAAGAGGTTGTTCAATTTCTCTGCCTTCTTTTGTTCTCTAGTAGTCACAGGTTCATGTATAATAGATGAGGATTGTGAATTTTTGCAGTTCTTGGAGCTTTTCCCTGGTTAGAGCCCCCTTTAAGAGGCTTGAGGGCCAAGCATTGATCCCAGATCTCAGCTCAAGGGCCAGACACTTCAGCCAAGGTCTAAGAGCCGGCATGAAAATTGGGTCACTTAAACTTGCATAAAAAGATGTAAGCCCATTTAGCACCCTCAATGGAGGTTTCACAGTGATCTTCTAATTAAATCTGCATGAATCGCAAAGAAAAAACTGATCCCAGACCAGGATACCGTGTGCAACAGTCCAGCAAACACTAAAGGGGCTTCAAATCACTATGTGATCAGAGAAGTATTTATTTAAGGTTTTAGCCGGTCTTGCTTAATAAAACCATAATTTGGAATTATTTAATGCGTTATTTGGATGGATTTCTGTAAAGCTGCTGGGAATTTAGTACAAGTTAGTGATGCAATATACCCAAACTTCAAAATACTGGTGGTAAAACAGTGTTTTTCTAATAGTAGTACTGTATTTGTGGTAATAATGTAAATACTGTTGCATGTACAGCAGTTATTATTTGCAGGTAGTAGAACGAAAAGAATTTGTGTAGAATGGAAAAGGCTAAAATATTGAGTTGTTGTCATTCAGCACATCGTTCAAACAACACGAGTGGTATTGTACCATAACACATTAATAAGGAATCTTGAATTTTGAGCTTGTGATGTGTATTGAAAAGATTTTGGTCCTTAAAAAAATTTACCCATTGTGCAATTTCATATTTCTCTCTTTTTGTCTCACTGGCAAACAAAGGAAGTGCAAAGATGTGTATAGAGAGCGAAAGTGCTCATCCAATTTTTCAGCCATCTTGGTTCTGGAGGGATTTTTCCCCATTCATTTTTTATAAATAGGGATTTCATTGGAGTGTTCTAAGATTTCTAATCCAACCACCTCTGATGTAAATCAAAAAATTACAAACTTCGAATTAAAGCAAAAAAGTATTTGAAAATTGGACAAAAGGTACAAAACTGTGCACTGAACACCTTAAAAGAGGGTTTAAACTACAATCCCACGAAGCATTGCAAATTATTTAATCAAATGAAAAATGATGGTAAATATAGAAGTATTGATTTAGTTGTTTATTATATGTATAGAATCAATATATTTGAATTGTATTGCTAAATACTGAGATACTGTATATACTTAAATATAAGTATTTTGAGAGGGTAGGAAAATCGACTTGGTTGTGTCAATTGTGGTGTGTAACAGAATTGGACAGTCGATGGAAGAGCTCTTTTAGTCTCTGTTTGCTGTGATTCTCTGATTGGTAGATTTTCCCCCTCGTGATCATGGTTCATAGATCTTTACCAGGAATTCCACTTTAAAATATGTTTATATATATATTTATTTTACAAATATGTAATGGAATGTAATGTATGGAATGTAATGTATGTCTTTGGCATAAGCCCATATGGCGATCCGAAGAGACTACTTGTTACCGTCAGATCCAAATTGGAGGCAGGGCGAGGAGCCTACCCCTGTGCAGGACGGGACTCAACTGATGGCGGTGGGGTGGTGGAGGTTGGTGTGTTGGTACACTGTAACAGCAATGTGATAGATTGTAAGCAGACTTCTAAAGCGATGTCTGACACTTGGCTAGGAGTTAGCTAGCTAATGGTGCGATGATGAACAGGTGTGAGTCTTCCCGTTAGAATTACGCCATGCCTACAATTCCGGAACCAGATTTTTGAACACTATTAGGAGCATAATTGATGCTTTATCTGTGACATTTTGTTCTGCCACAGAGAATGATGGGAAATGTAGTTTTGTTTAAGTTTGTTGCCTCATAAACCAGCTAAATGAGCTGTATTGTTTTTGCTGTTATTCATCAACAGTGGGAAAAATATGTGCAAACTAAATTGTAGCATCAACATTCATAATTACAGCTTGTTATTTAGCAATTTGATTCTGCTATAATTCTTTAAAGGACACATGTAGTAACAACTGGTTGTTGCATTGTAAATGAATCATAAACTGTTTAAACTGGAAAATGTAAAGTCTTTTGACACTCACACTTTATTCTCTCTTTTCTTCCCTACAGCTGGAGCGACGTATATCTTTGGAAAAGGTGGAGGACTCATCACCTACACGTGGCCCAATAACGAGAGACCAAGCACCAGAACGGACAGACTGGCGGTGGGCTTCAGCACCACCATCAAGGACGGGATTCTGGTCCGCATTGATAGCGCCCCCAGACTAGGAGACTACATCATGCTCCATATCGTGAGTTCGATCTCCTACAATGTTTATGTCTTCTTGTGCTGGATTTCTGAATGTCTTTTACTCTTGACCGTTGGCAGTGCGATATTGCAGATATTGTTGGCTCCATTGACGGTCTGACAAATTGGTTGTGATGTTCCTGATGATTTTTCTTTTCATAAAGAGTCAAGACTGTTTACTTGCTACTTTCTTTTTAATTGGCAGGTTTATTAATATTTACTAACACTTTCAATCAGTATTAGCTTCTGATGGCTCATTTTGTTCACCACAATGTTCTATTGTGCAAAGACATTTGTTTCAGTCTTTTTAAAATATTCTTTAGTTTATTCTTTGCAATGTACAGTAGAGACCAAATTTAGATGAGTGCTGTCTGGTGTCTTGCTCACTGTTGGTGTGACTTGTACTTAGATACATTCATTAGTATACAATCTTCAAAGGTGCATGCTGTGACCTCAAAGTCTTTGTCTGGTATAACACAACAGAGTGAGGCACTAATGTACTGTTATGTTGCTAGAAACCACACAAGTGTTTATAGACGATTCTGCTGATGCAAGAAAATGGTGATGAAAGCCAGACTTCAACCAACTCATTGAAAGTCTTTTTCCCTTTAAAGTCTCGGTGGAGATGTAATGTGCTCCACACCATCTGCTCAGTGGAATACAAGCCAAAGAATTTCAGTATTTAAGTTGAGGTGAGAGGGACTGTAGATCATTAAGATACGAGATATGTTTTTGACCCTTGATGCACTGAAGGCACTCATGGTGTGTGCTCAATTTGAAGCACTGCTGTTGAAATAGTCACATTGAAAGATACTGTAATCTGTTGAAGCAGTTAATCTCAGGTTTTGCTTCAGGACCCAGAGTGACCCAACACAGCACCAAATGTAAGATGTTTTTGATGCTCAGTAGCATGGGTTGTATTATTTGTTTACCTTGTGTATTCATGGTTTTTGAGGATGAGGGCAGGTTGCACATCCTTTCCATATTGGCATCTGTCTAATTTGGCTAGCATCTACCAACTGACAAGCATAATTTGTGGCAAACTACCATAGAGTTTGATTGGATGCAAAGCCTCAAAAGATATTGGAAGTTTTTTTTTTCCTCCCTTATAAAAGTACATAAGCCAATCTGTTTTGCTCTCCTAACTATGCACAATAAAATAATGTACTTTTTTTTTCCTACTGTTGACGACCCTGTCAGAACCGATCCAAGGTCAATTTTTGGATCGCACCCATCATTTGACAACAACAATGCTAGAGGTTCTTAACATTTGGTTTGCACCAGAAATGCAGATTTGGTCACGGCACATTTATGTGAACTGTATCTTGTTCATGATATACTTTTAAAATGTAAAACAATTGGGTCCTGGGTAGCTGCCTACCACCCCTAGAGTCCTGAGTATGAATCCAGGGTGTTCTAAGTGACTCCAGCTAGGCTTCCCAATAAACAAATTGGCCTGTTTGCTAGGGTGGGTAGAGTTGTGTGGGGTTACCTTCCTTAATTGTGCGTGGATGCCAAGTAACATAGCGCTAAGCAAGCCACTTAATAAGATGTGCGTGGCATCCAAGGTCATGCCAAATTGGGGGGGGGGGGGTGTAAACATTAAAAATAAAAATGTTTTTTACTCTTGCGCTTTAAATATTATATGAAATGTAGGCTACAACATGGTCTGAATGCAAAGGTGAATTTAAAATAATTAGTCTGCTGCCACAAAAGTTGAATACAACGTCACTGACTGAGAGACGTACACGTCTGGTATTGTATACTTTTGATCATTTGAGTAAGGCAGAATACAGCACTCTTGCTCTTATTAAGACCCAGATCTCAAGTTGACACCGTTGACTCTATGGATTACTCGTAGACCTTAAATACGGAGGACAGAGAGACTGGTATTAAAATGTGCAAACTTCAGTATTAACTTATTGTTCATTTCTGTCCTATACCCACTACACAGATCACCTGGTGATCAGTTGTAGAATGCAGCTGTCACTCTCATAACAAGCAAACTCTACGTATACAGAAAGAATTTATGCACTCAGAAGAGGAAAGACAGAGGAAAGACTAATGTATTAAGTTGTAGTGCTTATGTGGTCTTTAAAATGCAAATTGTATTGTTATGTTCATGCATTTTCCCATATTATAGTGTGAACGATGAAATTATTGTTTGTAATTGCGCAATCAATTTTCTTGCTGAACAAAAATGACGGTGCTGTTGCTTATTTTGTGAGTCAGAATTTTCATTTACTCACAGTCCCTACTTTTTCATTGCCAAATCCCAGAGGAACATCAAGTCTTAATGGGCTAATGAGCCATTGAAAGAGTTTCAGCTCCAATTCAATTCCATAGTCACTTTATAAAAGGAACATCAGCAAATATGTCTGATTTCAGTCTGATTAGTTATTTTGAATGGAACCGTTTAGATCCAACACTAACTAGCTGTCACTACTGCGTATCCTCTCAGCCTATCACATTACATGTTAAGTTTTGCATTGTTCAGAAGTGTAAGTACACAAAGTGTGTGAAATTAGTTTTACTTCATATTTAGTTTTTAGCCAAGAGGTCAGTTTGTGACAATTAGGTCCTCTATTTATCAAAAATCTTTCCATTATGCCAATTCACAGGTCACATTCAAAAATTCTGTCAATTTACCGTGTTCACGTACGTGTGCATGCAAGTGAATGGAGCACAAAAGTCTTGTATCACTGCATCTTAAATGAACCCAGAAATTATAATTTTCTCAACCTCTTGCTGTTCCAAACACAAATTACTTTCTTTTTTTACATCAAGCAGATGTTGCTCAATTCTGAATGTCTTGGCTTTTCCATTCAGTGAAAGTATATTATGACCACAAGCTGCCAAACTCCAAATTGGACATAAAAGCTTGATAAAAGTATTCTAAGTGTGCTGTATTCCAAGTCTTAGGCCTTGTTCAGAATGCCACTAAAAAGATTTTTTGCATATCCAGTTTGTATCCAGATGAGTTTTTGATTGTCTGGACAGCAAAAAAAACACATGAAATCAGATTTTTCTGAATCTGATTGAAACCACATTGGGAGGTGGTTTAAAAATTCGCCTCAGTCCGGACGCTCTGGCTGCTCAATTCAGATTTCATATGGTCTTTAGCTTCCCTCATAACAAGACTCACAATGATGACGTTAAAAGCACGGAACAACACAATATTTACATAAATTATTAATATTCCTTTTTAATCCCTTAAAATTATTTATTTATTTATTTGCAGTGTGAATTGTTATGACAATCAATTAAGAAGACATACAGTAATAGATGTATTAGAGATGAGAGAGTCTTACTGTCCTAACTGTTATTTGGCTGAACAAAATGAAGATGCATCACCTTGCTCTCCAAATAAGCGCCCTGTTCAGTCGCGGTGAGTTTCTCTTTTGCGATGGAGGAGTTCTGCACCGTGACTGGACAGGGAGCTTATTTGGAGAGCAAAATGATGCATCTCCATTTTTCTATCAGGAAGACTCACAGACTTGAGTGAAATAGAAGATGACATTTATTTGATGAATATAAAACAGAAAAGTAATGTCTCTCTTTGGCGTAGCCCCCATCTGGTGGTCTGAAATTGTAGTACTCGGAACCGTCATATCATGCCGGAGATAGGAGGCAGGGGCGAGGAGCCTACCCCAGAGCAGGAGCAGGATGGGACTCAACTGGTGGTGGTGGGGTGGTGGAGGCGTTAGCACACTGAAACAGAAATGTGATAGATTGTGAGCAGACTTATAAAGCAATGGCTTACATGTGATTGGCTGGGAATTACCCAGCTAATAGTGTGATGATGTACAGCCGTTAGTCTTCCCGCTAGAACTACTCTACGCTTACATTTCTTACGCTTACATCTGTTTTGAAAGCATCGGGCAAATCTGATTTGATCACTTGCAACTAATAGTGCGGAGAGTCTGCCTGAAAAGATCTGATTTGAGAAAAAAATTCTGATTTGCATGCGGTCTGAACTTAGGCTTATTTTAAGCCATTAGATAGCTCTGTGTGAGTTATTATCATTATTTGTTAGTGACTTCAATGTTTATCCCACTAATGTGGCACTCCAAACTGTTCAGCCTAAGTAAGTGGTCGTTGTTGTTGTTCTAAGCATAAATTTAACAAAATTAAGTATGTAAGAAAATGTATGTGTGCTGTTAGAATAATAAATTAAATTCAAGATATATTCTCTGAAAAAAATGTCATCTTATTGTCTTGGTAACTTAAACATTCTTTACCCTCCTGAGACCTGAGAGCGTGACTGATGTGTGTGTTTTTAATGCCCCTTTTTTTTATTTATAACTTGTAGCCCCGGTAACGCTTTAGATTACACCAAATTTACAGCATACCTTTTTGTAATAATAGTGTGCCTATAAATTACTTTCGTGTAGGTATAAGGGAACAATATGCAAAGTTTAGGGAATAAAGAGATAACAAGCACCACTTTAAATTAGAGCCTGTAGATGTTGTACTTACTCTGTAACTACAGGAAATAAGGAGGAATATTTGCCAGTAATTAAATTAATTAATTAATTTAGTTTTACTTCCTTGAATCCCACCAACGAATCAAGATTCACAACACTGCGTGTATGCAGCACAAATGACACATGCACACTCTGATGTAAACAAACCAGCATGGAAGAGAAACGTGGCTAAAGGAGAAACACAGCCGACCCTTATCCACCTTCTAATAGGGTTAAGTCTTAAGTGTGGATGTATTTTAGGTTCCATAAAAATTCAAAGGGATTGTTGGTTGGAGATGGTTTCCATTTCTGTAAATTATATGGGAGAAAAGTGGCAGAGAAACTGGCAGGGACAACATGTTTGCTCATCTGTGGGACAATCATTGCATTCAATTCAGCAAGATAAAGGTAAGCTGTGAGAGCTTAAACTGTTTTTGAAAATGGAGAGACAACACTCTAAGAGACAACTAGCTAAGTGACAACTAAAATGACAAACGAATTGAACTCTTGTTGCCATTTACAGATAATGTGTAGCTTGCTTTCTAGTGGCCAGAGAGCAATTTACTAGAACTCCACTAGCTACACAGTCACGTTTGCATCTCATAGTAACAACTAAAATACAGTTGAAATCAGGTAATACAAAGTCCTTTATTTAAAAATGGCAATGAGATTTCAATATTCATTTCAAGTTGGAACACCACACAATGGTACATTGTCATACAGTGTGTTTGAACTTATGGTTATTATAGTTGTAGCTAGTGCCTACTGAATTTCTATCCAGGTAAAAAAAAAAAAAAAAAAAATGCTATTATTGTTTTATTTGTATTGTTTATTGTTTATTATACTATTTATTGTTTTATTTGTATTATTGTTCATGCTATTAAAAACTATTGTTGTAGCTTAGTAGTTAACTTGATAAAATTAGTCTAGCCTTACTTTAACATTAGCCTCATCAAGACAATGTCTGTACTGATCTTTAATAATTGGTGGCCCCATGGCGGAATAACCATTTAAATATTAAGACATCAACTAAATGTTATATTTGGCTATGTAGCTATGGTGTTGATGGTAGTTTCTTAAATGTTCAGGGTTAAAGTTCTTTGTTATCTGTTCATTTAAAGGTCATGTTGGTATTGAAAAGTAATTAAACTTGTTATTAAGAGAACAACAATAAAGTCAGTTTATTGATCAACATGTTTTTGTAATGGAATTCAATATCATGATAAAAGCTTCAGCAGTTATCATGACATGAAAGATTTATACATGCCTACTACTGACAGCCTAGAGTGTCCTGAACTGAAATCAGTAGGTTTAAATGAAATAAACTTATGCATAGTATAAGCGAAGACAAAGCAAAATGTTTGCGCAGGAGAATGCAGGGTCACACGAGATTAGAACAGGACAGATATAATGACATAAAGAATTTTGCAAAGTAATAACTAAATCTACATCAATCAAGTAATCATTCATCTTTCTATCCAATAGCTTTTTAGATTCCTAATATTAGTAAATGTAAATTATACAAAGTGTCCAACACATGATTGTGCTCAAATTCTTGTAATATTGTTTTTGTGCAGTATACATTAATGATCTAATCAGTTCCAAAGCATTGGGACTGTTTTCAGGCAGAATAATGGACGATAATCACAACCCTGTTACCAGGGAGATGCTGTGGTCAGAGTGAACTCTACAGTATACAAGCTTTTAACATAGCGTAAAGGCACAATGAACCCTTTTAACTGCCTGATCTTTGCCACTTTAATTCAGAGTTTAGATGAGGAAAAAAAGCTGGTGCAAGTGAAAAACAAAGTCGCCTTGGTTCCCTGAGATGAAGAGAACGAGACATTGCTGTAAGTACTATGGGGAGTGTCCTTCACACTACCTTGTAGAAACCCTAATACAATCACGTCAATCCTCTGATTGGCAATGGTGCCTGAGCCCCGCCCCTTTAGACGTGCAGTCGGCCTATGTAACTGGGCGCTCAGTCACCATATCTTCCGAATTTTATGACTGAGGGTCAAGAGTGAGTCACTTGTACTATGAAATTCTCAAGGTAGTAGTGCGGCCAGCATTAACAATGTCTTGTTCGCCTCATCTCAGGGAACAAGGTTTCATGTTCATTCAACGTTGCTGTAAGCACTATGGGAAACTATCCTGTACACGTGACATTACACTCCCAGATTTATAACAATAAATAGAGACATTCACAAGGTGTCACAGACCACAGGCCGATGACTTATAAGTCATATTAAAGTGTATATGAATAGTCCTACGTGGCAGACGGCAGATGGAAATTAATGTAGTCTGGGATCTATATGGACCATATAGATATACACAGAATGGAATATTAACCCTCTCACAACAAGGTTGGGAAAGAAGGATGTATTTCTTATGGGAGTGATAGGCAGTTCAACAACAAATAATTAGATGGCTGTGTTGATTATAGTCGGTAGCCCACCCGTAATAAGGGCTTGGGCTCACCCACTTCAATGTAAGAAGCACTCTATACACTTGAGGAGATGGATGCCACGTCCAGGTTATAAAATCTCATGAATGTGTTTTGTTGAGGACCATCCTGCTTCCAAAAATATGTCCTGTAAGGACACACTGTTTGTTCATGCCCATGAAGAGGCCATACCTCTGGATGAATGTGCTTTGACACCAATAGGGCAATTCGCACCCTGTGATTCGTAAATGAGGGCGATCGCACCAACGATCCAGTGAGAGTGCCTTTGTTTGTAGATTGACATTACTTTTGTTCATCCTCCATAACAAATAAAGAGCTGATCTGACTGCCTAAACTGACCGGTGGGCTCAACATAAGTATGCAATGCCTACACCGGGCATAACACAGGCGTAGATAACTCTTCATCTGAATTAAATGGTGGGGGGAAGAAGGCTTGCAAACAAACCTGAGCCTTGAAGGGCAATAATAAAACCAATTGGCACATAGCCTTTACTAGGTTTAATGGTGGCTTTTGACAGATCTGGACAAACTCAAGTCATGAGCTGTCAGTCGACAGCGCCGGCACGTCACCCGCTCGTCTAAATGAGGCCAAAGCCAATAAGAGTGCGGTCTTTAAGGAAAGCACCCACAGATCGACAGAGTCCAATGGCTTAAACTGAGAGATCGTGAGTGCCTTCAGCACCAGATTTAAGTCCCAAGTCGGCACTAGGGTGAAGGGGGTTCAAACGCCTCGCTCCCCTAAGGAACTTAATGACTAGATTATGCTTGCTTATCGATGAGCCAGCTTCCAGGGTGTGGGATGCTCAGATAGTTGCTACATAAACCTTGATTGCTGATGGGGTAAGACCAGGATCCTGCTGCTCTTGAAGGAATGTAAAAATCTCAGCTACGGGGCAATTCACTGGGTCTTTACCGCATGAAGTGCACCAAATCTCATGGACAGTGCTCTAGCCTGTAAAATGGTGTTCATCACCGACTGAGCCAATTCTGGCTTGTCCGATGTGCCCCGGTCAGGGGCCACACATGTAGGTAGCACAGCTCTGGCTGGGGATGCCAAATTGAGAGAGAGAAGGTCTCTCCTCAGTGTTATTTCCCATAAGGGCCACCTAGTATTTCTATCATCTCTGGAAACCAGGACTGATTGGGCCATTTCGGTGCAATTGACAGAACTGTTTCCATGTACTCTCGGACTTTGGTGATATCAGAATGAAGGAGGTGCACTGGGGGAAAGGCATACTTGCATTTTGCTGGCCATTTGTGAGCCAGCGCGTCCACACCCAGTGGGGCTTGGGACATGGAGTACCAAAGGGGAGAGTGGGAGGTGAATAGGTCGACTTCTGCTTTGCCAAATATTTCCCAAATCCTTATCACTGTCTGAGGAATAAGTCTTCATTCCCCTGGTAATGCTCCCTGGCATGACAACAGATCTACTCCGAAATGTGTAGCACACAATGAGAAGAGATGACGCCCGCTCAATTTGAGAAGGCGTTGTGTCATGCTCATTAATTTTGGAAATCAGAGTCCTTCTTGGAGACTTATTTAACACACTACTGTTGTGTTATCTGAACGAATCAGTACATGGTGATTCACAATGTCGGAATTGAAAAGCTCTCAAAGCTGGAAAGACAGCCAGTAGTTCTAGGCAGTTGATGTGCCATGCCCGTTTTGCACATGTCCAGGTCCATCGCACACTGTGCCCCAACCTGTGTTGTATGCAACTGTAAAACCCAGCTTTCTCTGAAATAACTTCAGTGGCAATGTTTTCCCCAGTTTGAACTGAGACAGACACCAAAGAATGGTTTGTACGTGCTCATTTGTGAGGTGCGCACAGAGTCTAGACAAACTCCTAAAAATGAGATTTGCTGGCTGAGGAAAAGTGTGCTTTTTGCCAAGTTGACATTCATACCCAGATTTTTCAGATGGCAAAGCAGCAAGTCTCTGTGTTTGCTCAGTAGTTCACATTTCATGAATGTGCGGGGAGCCAGAGACAGACCGAAAGGAAGGACTTTGAATTGATAGAATTGGTAAAAGCACTAAAGTACATGTCTTTTAGATCTATTGATGCAAACCAGTCCTGAGGACGGATGTGCAATAAGATCTGAATCGCAAGTGTGATTCAAGCATCTCAGATCTAGAATAGGCTGAAGCCTGCTGGGACAGTCTCTATCACATTTTTTGCATTATCGCATTTGTTTTTAACAGTCTGACACACCTGTGAGGGTTCACCACGCATTCGTGCAGCGGAACAGCAGGCTTATTGATTCGCTCACTATAGGAGAAAGAGCGCCGCTCACCATAGGGAAGTGATTGAGAATAATGTGTTGGGTGTATGATATGTGAAGAATTTGTGAGTGTCCAATGTTTGAACAATGGGCGCTTTTTTCTCTTTTACGAGAACATTCTTTGATTAATACACACAGAAGCATTTTGAACTGTGTCCCATTCACGGTGAACAGTACTGGGGAAGAGGGTAGAACACTGTGTGCTTCTAATTGAGCCATTTACGGCTCTGGGCCATGAGTAACGGTGAGCTCTGGGCTCCTCTTCACAGGGCTTGGCATGTCAGAAACGTTTGTACTGCCCGGCCGGGGGTGTTCGTTGGCACGTTTTCATACTGAGATGGCAGGTACTTACATTTCAGCCGCGGATTGTGTGGCTTCACAGATGGCTCGGTAGTAGCTTCCGGCTGTGCTGGGGCAGAGAAGGATGGATTCTTTGCCGGGCGCTGAGCGGGATTGGATCTGGAGCATACCAGGAAAGGGGAAGTGCTACTTCTTTTTGGCAAAAAGTGTTTCATCGCTTGAGACACAGCATCATCCCCATCAGAGCCGCTAAATGTAATGAGGCCATGCGCTCCAATAGAGGACCGGAGCTCATCAAGCGAATATTGCACAGATGAGGAAGTTAAATCAGAAGATCTTCCCTCAGACCAATGTTGATGCTAAAATACAAAATCCAGAGATTGATGCACATGTAGTGAGGGCAGTCTGTCTCCATGAGAGCTGCTTGTGCGTGGGCGCTGCCCAAGCAGTGAACATAGCTTTCGTGCTCATCAGGCGGCAGGATGTGCCGTTCACATAGGGAACACTTGCAGAACAACATATTTAAAAAGACACGTATCATGCAAGCACCTCTTTAGTTAATATTGTATGTATACTGTATATATAGGATATAGTAACTCCAGCCGGAGCACTGTGGAAAGCAGGGAGGAGTTTCGCTGGTAGGAGCACTGTGTTGATCAATGACGAGTGTCTGAAGCGAATAACCCATTTACCGAGAGCGTCTTCGACGGTGATGTGGATAACTCTTCACCAGAACACACAGGGGAGTGGAAGCTTTGTGGTGCAGAAGCTGAGCACAAGTGATGAGTCATCCTGTTTGTGTCTTGCTGAGAAGTTCCATCCACTGTAAGTGTATATCGACGGCAAATCAGAGCAATGGTGTGATTTTGGTGTGAGTTTCAACAAGGTTGTGTGAAGGACACTCCCCATAGTGCTTACAGCAATGTCGACTGAACTCAATCGAAAGGGAACTAAATTCACATCCCAGAGTGAACAGAGAATGGCTGGAAGTATAGTGTGATAGCACACATACATCTCAGAGATGACTGTTTTAGATATTTTAATCTGGAAAGCAATTAACATCTGCTAAACATCTTAAAAAGATCATATTTATAAACATTCTAAATCAGAAACATCTCAAAGACATCTGCTGAATGTCTTTTGGACTTCCAAGAGGAAATCTTTTTGAACACAGTCATTATTTAGCAGTTCTACTGAAATGACACACTTCAGTTTTAAAACAGAAGCATTAACCTTGAATGTGTCATAATATATTTAAACTGCTTGACAACATATCTATTGTAAGCTTAGCAACAGCTATGAAATTTAACTCAACAAGGGACGTGCATATGGCAGTTTCATGAGACCTTAAGTGCTCTGTGAGTGTGTCATGGGAATTCCAGAAACTGCAATGTGACACACCAAGCATCATGTTGAGCAGTGAGGAAAGATGTGGCCTGTCAATCATACCCAAGAACATTGACGGATGCTCAAATGATTAAGTCATAGCAAACACCAGAGTTGACAGTAGAGAGAGAGTGTGAGGCTGAAAAAAGAAAGAAAGAAATTACAGATCAAGACAGACATTTAATGGTCGGTTCTCCCATCCAGCTCTCCTCCTTCATGGATATTTCATGGATTGAGACAACGAAAGAAACGCATCAGTCTTGTTTTCAATCTTTTACATCCTTTCTTTGGGGGATCAGAATGTTTGTTTTTGTTTTGTTTTTTTCATCTGCTTGTCTCCTGTCATATGGTTCAATGTGAGACTGTTAAATGCAGGTTCCAAAATAAAGCACCAAATGTGATTTAAATTTGCTAGGGTTCGGTAACTTTACAAGGACCTACAACGTAATACATAGTTTAAATCATATTTTAAGAATTAAAACAGTGACCTGTGCTGTTTGTCACTAAGGAAAATAACATCCGCCACGCAGTGCACCCCAGTCTTGCCCAGGGCTATTTGCACCCCAATAGTCTTGTGAAACCAAAGAAATATATGATAAACTAAAATATAGATTTCGCTGCTGTGGTGTGGGGTGTAAAGACGGTGTGTGATTGTGTACTGTTATCCTAGCGACCGCGGTTCGAAGCCACGTTTTGTCCTAATTTTTTTTACCATCCTATTTCCTGTTTCCACTCTTAAAATTTCCTTCATTAAAATAATAGATAAAAATGAATATAAATGTTGGTTTCATTGCAGTGGTTTGATCACGGTGGATGTCGGGGAGTGCAGAGAAGGGTTTGATTCGGAGGTGGGTTCTGTCGATCGCACTCATTCTCGAGTGAAACCATGGTTACTATAGTAAAACCAAGGTTATTTTTTCTAAGGTAGGGTTAAGTTCAGGTTTAGGGGTATGGGTTAATGTAGTTTGTCTGTGGAACTTTAAATAAACACACTGTAGTGATGCACATACTGTATGTTAGTATTTAAATATGTATGCAAAAAGTATCTGACACTATTTGCACCAGGGTGCAATTAGTATCTACCATTATTTGCACCAGGGTTGGGGTGCAAAAATATTTGCCACTATTTGTACTGGGTGTAAATAGCATATATCATTATTTGCAACAGGGTGCAAATAGCATCTGACACTCTGTGCACCAGGGTGCAATTAGTTACCATTATTTGACCAGAGTTGGTGTGTAAATAATATCTGCCACTATTTGCACTGGGGTGTAAATTACATATACAATTATTTGCAGCAGGGTGCAAATATAATTTTTTGGGTTAGGTTTAGGGGATAAAAATATCATTGGCTCATTATAAAAACAATAGAAAGTCTCTACCATTATAGAAAATAAAATGTATCTGTGTATGTAAAGGCAAGAATCAAAACTGAGAAAGATTTGAGTGGTTGCAGAGAGAAAAGAACAACAAAAAAGAAATTAACTTGACCTTGAAGAAATCCAATGCTCCTTGTGAGCATTTCCTTCTTTTTTTTTTTTTTTTTTTTTCTACAATTTTTTCCATTCATCTTTTCAGCAAAATTTTAAACTGATATAAAATCCTCAAACAAAATTCTGTTTCATTTCAAATTCATTATATTATTTTTATTGATTAAAGGGGAAGTGTGTCACTATTAGTAAGCCATTGGTTGGTTGATTTCCTTGAAAAGTGTAATCACTGTCACACTATCAAAATGATTAACATGTACAGTACAATTTATGTGACCATTGTATATTAGAAAACTCACAAAAAAGGTGAGAAATTGCTTGTTTATGTGATAAACATCAACGTTGGAAAATAAATCTGCTGGAAGCATTATCAAGAGCGGGGAGAGAGATTGACTCCCACTGAATGCATTCATTTGGATTAAGCACCTGCTGTCTGAAACAGCAAGAAGATTCTTTATCCATCCAACAAATGGAGCAGAGAGATCAAACGAAACTGGTAGCATAGACGATTCGGAATTCTGTTGAGAAGATTATCATACAGCTTGTCTCATTAATTTTGACCTTATCCTCTAAACAAATCTCACTGTTGTAAGTGATAAGTTATTTGGATGTAAAATTCTGATTGTCATCCTGGTGGAAATAACTTTTCCATAGTACTGTACACTGTAACACATCTTATCCATGTTCAAGCAAGTTAAAGCTGACATGTGTAACTTTGTTAATGGTCATTTTGAAGCTCAGCTTAATAAGCAGAGACAGTTTCTCCAAATCAGATTGGAGACTGTTCCAAAACCTAGTGAGCATTCTTCAAATGGAAGGTATCTTAATTATGCTGTCTTTTAAGATATCTCATTTTGGCCAGATTTTAAATTAGCATGTATCCTTCCCCAGGTAGGCGATCCCAGGTGGGAAAATAGATCAAAGATGGTGGACAAAGCGAGATACATTTAGATTATAAATATACTTATCAATTCAATACTGAAAAGTATTGATATGTAACAGCTTTATGACACAAAGCTGACAATGCGCTGTGCGTATTTATGCTCATTAGAGGATCACTGTCGCCAATGTAGAGCGTTCCAGATCGGTCTCTTATGAGGCATCATTTCAGTAAGGCTGCTGGCATAGAAGACAGCTGCCTATGTAGGCCGGAGACAGTGAGGCAGATACGTTTTGCTATGTTTTGGGACAGACCTAGTGTCTCTGTGTTGCTTTCAAAGCATGGAAATGTTTAAGCGGCCCGACCAGCCGAATAGCAACTTTGGCACAACCAATGGTGTGGGTCAGGGTTACGATGTGTGACACAACTAACAAGTCAGATAATAATCTGTTCTGTACAGTGCATTTTTGGGATTTTGGTAGCCTAAAGATGAAAAAGAAATGTACAATCATCAGTATTTCAATCATCATTATTATCATCCACATAGCAGCCTCACACTCTTTTTCTTATAGAGGTGTTAGATATCAAGATAGCGCAATCATGCATATCTGATCACTTCTCTTTTTATCTCTCTTTTTAAATGTACTATAATGGAGAACAAGTTCCATATCTTTTAAATGACAAACCCCATTTATATGGCACTTCTGTGTACAGTATATTGTAGCAGAGACTCTGACTTGGTCAAAAGGATGCCATAGAGGAACTAAAGAAACAGGCTCTTGCAATGAAGTGCCTTTAATGAAGACTTTCACCAATGTTTTTGCCAAGGATTCACATCTATGTTTTCTTATGTTATCAACTTAAGTGTTAAAGTGCCTTTAATGAAGACTTACAGAGCTCGAGGTCCAAGATTTGCACACTGAAAGCTCTAATTCTTGCAGGATCATTTCACGTGAGTATTCAAAGATTCTCCTGGCATAATCTTGTGCACTAGGATCACAGTGTTTTCATTATTCATTAGTCACACAAATAGGCATCTTTATGCTCATGCACATCTTAACCATCTCTTTTAGGGGAGTTAAAGGTGCTGTGTGTAATTTTTTTTGAGAGTCAACTACAGTAAAATAAGCCATTTGTAGGTTGAGTTGCTAAAGAGTGTAACCTCTGGAGCATTTTCAGCAATTTGCATGAATGGTCCCACATGTCAGTGTTGGTTAAACCAATAGTGTGGGACTGTCTGTCTTTCTGTTTGAGAATTTTTGAACAGCAATGACCAAGTGATCTTGAGGTGTTATGGTGTAGTGGTTAAAGCTCAGGGTTGATAATCAGAAGGTTCCTGGTTTGTTCTTCACCAGCAGCAAGCCTTGAACAATCACCATTGTGCTCTTCAGTATTCAGCAAGAAACTTCTGTCATATGCTCACCCTCATCTTGATACAAACCCAAAATTGTTCAGGAAAAAGTGTTTTTGACTATATAGGCCTACACTAGAACACTTGACAGTAATCTCTTTTGGGTCGCACTTTGACTCTTACTGATCTTGAGATTTCATGGTCATTGGATGGCTGGAGGTATCAGCCTGCTCCTAATATGCAAGTCAAGTTTCAAAGACAGCTTGCTTTTGAAATGTCCAGCACACTAAATAACTAGGCCACTCACAATGGTTTTGCCATAATGCTATTCCAAGAAGGAGACGGGTGACCTAGATTCGTCTCACTATTTATTCTGCTATTTTACCCATTCTCATTCTTCCTCTCCACTGTCTGAGAGATCTTTCTTAATCCATCTTTCCCACAGAACGTACGGCTGGTTGGCCACATGATACCCTGTCTGATGGGGAGCCAGGTATTTTTTTTTTCAGGGTGGATTGCATTAAAAATTGTTCTAGGCTGTTCACGGCGTGTGGTCCATCTATGTTGCAAATAAACAAGCGTTTTTTTTTTTTTGTTTTTTTTTTTTATGGTTCCCATCTACTATAACCTTGGATTTTAATCATCGCTTCATTTAGGATTCATTTTCATCTCTTGCCATTGATCATTGCTGAAGACTAGACAGGGATTCATTGATTAGCATGAGACACATTGGCAATGCTCATCAACGCAGCAGGGAAGGCAGTTACATGCAGAGAAAGATGATGTCTTCATATGCTAATGCCATCTTTTTATGAGCAACCTCTAGATCAGGGGTTTCCAAACCTTTTGATGCCAAGAGTCCCCAATTAAATCCCCTTGTGGGGGAACCCCACCTGAAATATAAAGGCAGATACAGTATATTTGCTTGTATTAAGAGCCTTTTAGAATGTGTGAGAAAAATGGTGTGAAATTATAGATAACATGTTGATTGCAAAATTAATGTTATAGTATATTGACTTTTCACTGGAGCCAAATTAATATTGTCATCTGTTAAATGGTTTGGTGACAAATAAGGTTGTCCGAAATGAGAAAATTACAAATCTAGTTTAAAAAACATGTGTCCATGTTGGTTTCATACATATTTAAAAAAAAAAATACAAAATAAGATACTGTTTATAAATGTTTTTTTTTTTTTTTTAAGGATGATTAGGATTAAAATTGTCAAGAGGTGTAACAATCAAGTAAAGGCAATTTAAAAAATCCTTGCTCTTTAAATACATATGAGTGTATACACAACATAATTAATAAAATAATTGTTTTTACAAATACTATACATTTTTGAGTTACAAATATCAAAAAGTTTTATGAAAGTTTTTTTTTCTTCTTTTTTTTTACAAAAAGAGTTACACAATTTGAACAGAACCTTTTCATAAAAATATATTTTCCTTTTTTTATATATATACTTTTCACACAGTTTTGGGAATCCACAGGGGTCCTCTGTTTTATGTAATAAAACATTATTAGAACATTAAAATAAAATATGATTAAAAGATTATAACAATGATTATTCCAAACTACTTACATGCTTAATCTTTTATGAATTTCAGCTTTTAATGCAACATTTATTTATTTTTTGAATTTTTTTTTTTATTTATTAGCTTGCTTGTTTGTTTGTCTGTTTGTCTTTTATTGTCTCCGTTTACAACACTTACTAATTTTTTAATTGCCCCAGAAAAAAAAAATGACGAACTCAGAAAAAATTTAATTATGGTAGGTGTGTATTCAAGTCATTGTGTTGTGTGATTTTTTTAATAACTCGATAGATCCAAACCAAAACAATTTGAACAGCAATGTTCAAGTGATCTTGAGGTGTTAGTGGTTAAAGCTCAGGGTTGATAATCAGAAAGTTCCTGGTTTGTTCTTCACCAGCAGCAAGCCTTGAACAATCACCATTGTGCTCTTCAGTATTCAGCGAGAAAATTATGTCATATGCTCACCCTCATCTTGATACAAACCCAAAATTGTTCAGGAAAAAGTGTTTTTGACTATATAGGCCAAAAAATTAGCAACATGCCATTGACCCAAATATTTGCTTTGTATTAAGTTTACCTATTCTCTAAAGTTTTTAGAATGTAGAATTAAAACAGTAATAATGTCAAATTCCGTAAATATGTTAACAACATTACATAATTAATGTGTTGCACATATATAATTAATATCTTAAAGAGCACCTATTATGGTTTTTCAAATAGTACCTTTCATGTAGTGTGTAATATAGCTGTTTGTGAATGTAAAAATGTCTGCAAAGTTTCCAAAATCAAAGTGCACGTCAAATGGAATTATTGACTTCCAAAAGAAAGAACCGATTCTGAACACCTGAAAGAGTAGTAATTCCAGACTTACTTCCTGTACTAACCTACGTAATTTGGTAACAAAAAACCACCTTTGGCTGCATTGGTCTTCATTGGCTGCTCACAAACCACTTTGACCCGCCCTCAAGCACTAGACTACACAGCGGTAGACCAATCACAACAGACTGGGAGATCTGACCAATCAGAGCAGTGTAGGCTCTCTATAAGGAGTTTAAAATGAATGCTTTAGAACAGTTCATCGAACAAGCCGTTTTTGACACTGGGAAAAAAGGTCCCCATCTGTTGCTCACTTCGACGTTGTGTCGAAGAACCGACACTAGGGGTCTCTCTTGAGCGCCGAATATGCTTCTGATCTATAAAAAGAAAGGCCAATGAGAAGTTGGCAGACAGTATTTGTATACCCCACCCCCAGACATACGGGTATAAAAGCGGGGAAATACGTCATGTTCATTCAGAAATTTTCTTCGGAGCCATGCAATTGTGCATGCAGTCAACTGCGAGTCACACACCTGTTCCTGTTCCTCTGACGCTTCTCTACTATGGCGCACTACAGCGGCTTTCTCCTTCTCTGCACGGCAGTGCAGTTTGCCCCTGGGCGCTTCAACAGCGCAGAACTTAAGAGTTTATTAAAGAGTGATTTTTTTCTTGTAAAAGAGTAGTTTCCTCTAAAGAGCAATACACTGCGGCGTTGAACGTCCTTTTCAGGACGTGTCTTTTTAAAGATGCCTTTCCGCCCCTGTTTAGTTCCTGGATGCGGTAGAGTGCTCTCCACTTCAGACGGCCACAGGCGTTGTGTCGTGTGTCTGGGCACCGATCACACAGAGGCACTCCCAGGCAGTGACCCCCACAACAAGTGGGACCGAGCACACTCAACAAGGAGTGTTGTGTCCTCATGGGTGCTGGCTAGGGGCACCTCCCTGGCAGACAGAGCAGACGTAGAGCAGCATGTTGGATAACAACTAATACTTTTGCGAGATTCTACAATCTCCGGGTTTAGTCAGTATCGTCCCATGTTTTCTCAGGTCTGAGCCAATAGAACTCGATAACACGCTGACGGACTGACCGGGTGGATCGCTTGCATCTGGCGCCCTTTCCCTCGGCCGAGGTAAAATTGTGTGCTTTCTCTCCTAGGAGATGCCACTCATTCGGATCCCTGGATGACTCCTCCCTAGACCTTTGGGTCTGCAGTTCAGTGGAGGAACTCGACGACCCAATCCACTGTGGGTACTTAATCTACCCTGCACTGGAATACGTGCGCCACAGGCCAGGACTCCTGCGTTGACTCCCCCGTGTGTATTTTCCACGGTACGGTCCCCTTACGAGTGGACCCGCGTCTCCCTCAGGCAGTTCCAGCTGCCCTCCAGTCGCCGTGTTTTAGCAACTTCCCCCTCCTTGAGGCTGGATCTACCACCGCGCCACTTTCCACATATTGCCTAAAAACCCATGTGATGTATTCGCCACCCTTACCTCCCCCTTTCGGGCAGGTGTGGCCTCCGCAGGGTCTTTTCTCCCTGAAAGAATAGGAAACTGGGTAAGACCCCCTTCCCTCGATGCGTGTAAGGGCCCCAGCCGTTTCTTACGATATGCGGAGAAACACAGAGAGAAAAGAGGCCTGGCTAGGCTCGGCCCTTTCCCGGGTTGGCAAGTGTCGCCTTGTTCCCCTGTTTAGGGTAACCAGAAGGATTCTGACAACTTTTATGGGGCATTGGGGAAGGGTACATGTAGTCTGACACAGCTGGTCGCCTTTGCACGTAAAATACCTGCCTGCTCCTGTATCAGCAGAACACTTACACGGCTCAGCGCATGGGTTGATTTGAAGTGGACCCCTAGTGTCGCTTCTTCGACACAACGTTGCAGATTACGTATGTAACCTCCGTTCCCTGATAGAGGGAACGAGACTTTGTGCCCTCCCGGCCACGTCACGAGCCACTGTTGTGGCAGGACCATTTCCTGCTCCTCAGAAAAATCCTGAATGAACTCGACGTATTTCCCCGCTTTTATACCCATATGTCCGGGGGCGGGGTATGCAAATACTGTCTGCCAACTTCTCATTGGCTTTTTTTCATAGATCAGAGGCATATTCGGCGTTCAAGAGAGACCCCTAGTGTCGCTTCTTCGACACAACGTCTCGTTCTCACCATCAGGGAACGGAGGTTACATACGTAACTTAGATGTTATGCTGCAATTTAAATTATGAGCAAATGTTTTTTTTTTGACCTTGGATGCATGTAAATATATTGTATGAAACCTTTAAAAAAATAGGCACGTTTCAAAACCATTATAGGTGCACATTAAGTAAAAAAAAAAATTATTTTACTGCCCTAAAACATACATTTTGTAAAATATATTTTTTTTTCTAACAAATAATCCTTGGACCCCTAGTGCCCCCTTGCGGCCCCCTGGGGACCCCTGCACCACAGCTTGAAAACCCTGCACTAGTGGACTCAGATTTGAAAATAAGCGTGCAGTAGTGTGCAATGACCCGAGAAAAAAAGCACCACAAATCATAGGAGGTCTTCTCCATGAAAGATTTTCTCATCTCGTTTAGACAGCAAGGAACCATTTATCTCTCGGGCTGGTTTTCACAGCACTTTCCTGCATTACAATACTGCTCCTCTCTTTCAGAATTGTTTATTTCTCTGGAGTTTAATTCAGATTCGTGCTGGTCAGACAGTTGTCTTTGTCTGCAGTCTTTGATACTTTGGCAAGCAAATCTGGTTTTGATGGGGAGCGTGAAAAGGCCCCTTTTTGTGCTTCATCAGCACATCGGATGTCTCAGTAAGCCTCCATAGCTGGAAAACATTCTTACAATGCAACTGCAGGTTTCAGGTACACTCCTGCATAAGATCAGCTTCATTGTTGGAGTGAAATCTTTCTGTGTTGTTTGTAATGCAGCAATATGTATGAGTGTTTAGGCTAGGAGATCTGAGAACATCAGCCTGGCTGGTCGCAAGCATACGCTCTGTTTTGAATGCTGTTGTGCTGGTGTCTGCAGCAAGCTGTTTGTAGGAATAGTTATCTAAATATGACAACTCGGTCACTATTTTATTCACCTGTTTGTTGTTCCAAACCTGTATGACTTTCTTGAATGTATGAAACATTAAAGGAGAAATTTTGTAGAAATGGAAGCATTATTGGTAGTTCTGTCAGGAAGACTTGTAGCAGCACAATGCCTTTCATTCAATTCAGGTGTCTCATCCAATCAAAATCCAGCCAATGCTTTATCAGCTCCGCAGCTCTTGCCAAATGAATTATTCAATTTCTGTATTCTTGATTAATTCTCAATTGTTGCGAGTCTTTCTGGTAGAATTGTACGGGACAATATTTTCCATGCAATTACAATGAATTGGGAGCTTTAAAGCTTTTCATAGTACTAGTGTGCTAAATTCCTTCTGAAGGTCTTTTGAAGCCATGCTATAGCTTCATGTGAGGAACAGACAAATGAAAATGTAAAACTCTTGTATTAAATATCCTGCTCCAACATCTGAACTATTTCATGAGAGAAGTAGCTCTGTCCGATTTGTGTACGAACTGTTCTTTTGAGAGATTTTTTTAATGAATCATTTCACCTAGTTCACAAAAATAGTTTGAAATTGTTCATGAATCGGACTGATCTTGTCATGTATATTCTGATGGTTCCTGTTTTTCATGTCTTTTATTATGAAAAGATTAGTTTGTTTTTCCCTAGTCATGTGATGTCCTGTTTCCCTCCACGTTCATGTGTCTTGTTTTCATTGGTTTATTGTCTTGTTAACTTGTTATCAGTCTTGTATTTTCATTGATGGTATTGTTAACTTGTTACCCATGTCATGTATTTAAGCCCTCGTGTTTGCCATTGTCCTTTGTCGAGTATTGTTGGTGTAGCGTTGTGTCAAGTTCATAGTCTAGTCATGTTTAATCAAGCCAAATTTATGTTTTATTCAAGTGAAGTTTAGTCAAGTTCATGTTTTATTCACGTTTGGAGTTATGGTTTGTTGGATTTCGCTATTGTAAATAAACTGCACTTGGGTTCGTCACTCCTTCGTCAAAGTCTTTGCCATTGCCAGCAACAAGATGTTACAGGATACTCGACCAAGGACAATGACAAACATGAGGGCTTAAATACATGACATGGGTAACAAGTTAACAAGACCACCAATGAAAATACTGAAAACAATATAACTAGACAATAAAACATGAACCAATGACATAACAGAACTGATAACAAGTTAACAAGACAATAAACCAATGAAAACAAGACACATGAACATGGAGGGAAAACAGGACATCACATGACTAGGGAAACAGGAACCAACAGAATAAACATGACAGATCTGGTTCTGAAGTTTAGCTCAAATGAGCCAGGTAAATAATTATCAGTAAAGAAAGACTTAAATCAGTCTGCTCTGTTTTTCTTGTTTGATGAACTAAATGACTATCTATACCTAACCTTTATCTGATTGTTTTATAGATAGATCGATACATGCATTAATATACAGTATAGCCTACTTTGAACAGGAGAACTTAAAGTTGGTTGTATATGTTATTTACATGTAATGTTATGCTATTTTACATGTAAAGCAAGTCGATTGAAGGAGGAAAAGGAAGAGAAGATAACCTGGAGAACCGGTCTTGCTAGCCATGACATTATGAAATTAATCAATGGGACACCTGCGCTTGCTTCTCTTTTCAAAGCGCAATGATGTCATCCTTCACCTGGTAGCGATTTAGGTTGTCAGTTTTGAAAACCGGCCTTGCACAGATAAGTTGAGGCGAATGGAAAAAGTAATTTTATGGGGGCATCAGACAACTGAGGATATTCACTCATGACAGTCAACCAAAACGAGGACAGAGAGCAAGAGCTTGATAGAGGTGTCGCAATCTGGTGTCGCACTTTATTTCGACTAACTGTACCTCCATTTCGATTGTAAGGCCTTTGCCTGGGCAACTGAAGGGGTCTCTGGCTCAAGCAAATTTACTGAAATCCTCACTGAAATAATGGTCGAATTGTACCGACCGATGACCGATTGGACAGACCTTGTCTGAAAAAGCAAGATGTTGGCATCTCTCGCTTGCATGTGTACAATATATGACATCTGCGCTTACCACAAGGGGCCATCCTGGTAACGTGCAAGGTCAAACTTTGCATCAACAAGAAATGACTTCACCTCTGATTGCAATTCATAGAGGCGATATAAAACCCAACCTCTAGTGAGCCAGTGCAGGCATCGTCTCTACAACTCCTTTTGGCACGTGTGATAAACGTATAGCCTTCTTTCCACCATGGGTTAGTTTGGCTAGTATACACTGTCGATCTGACCCTTGGCAGCTGACAGCTGTACAGCTGACAGCTGCCAAGGGTCAGATGACAGCTTGTTGAAAAGGCAGGCTAAGCTCCGCCTCTCCCTATCAAAAGGAAAAAGCAGAGTGAAAGGGAACGCATTTTATTTTTTTTGTCCCCCATTTATTCAGAGGTTAACTTTGTGGAGACAGAAGCCAATTGTGAACGACCTTTATTCATATTTTCTAAAGGAGATGAAGCATATTGATGTTACATGTTTTAATTATGTTTACAGTTCACATTAGGCTCATGTATATTTGCCCGGTACTTCAGTAATGAAGACTACCAATTGCCATAGACTATCAATTGCCAACAAAAGCCTTCATCAGCCAATTAACAAGGACAATTGCATCTATGTGAACTTCTGCAGTTAATCCAGGATGGACTTCAAAGATACTGGTCATTAATCTTATAGTACATCCAAAATCTATGTTTAAACACTGTCCCTTAACACTTACTTAGTTTAATAATTTTAAACCATGACTTGCACTATACATAGGTAATATTGGCATTATATTCATGATGTTAGCCAGAGGGGAACTGGCCCACACAGTGAGTCTGGTTTCTTCCAAGGTTCATTTTCTCCATTTATCAACATCTTATGGAGTTTGTGTTCCTTGCCACAGTCACCTTCAGACTGCTCACTGGGGTTATAAATACAATTATTATTTAATTACCTATTTTTAAACACAATTCACTATCGTATTTTATCTAATTACACAGTCATGACTCATTGACATTATAGACATTACAGTTTTATCTTCTGTTAATGCCTGATCTTCTGTAAAGCTGCTTTGAAATGATGTGTGTTGTGAAATGCGCTATATAAATTAAATTGAATTGAATATTTGAAGTCAATCAGAAATTCAGCCTTGAAAAAAAAAATAGCGAATTTGAGATTGTCCCTCATTAAAGAAGTTAAGTGCACAGTCTTGTACCTTTGTCCAAATTTTAAATATGTTTTGCTTCAAATAAAAGTATGTAATGTTTTAATGACATCCCTATGGGGGAAAAATGAATGGGAAAAATTTGTCAGAAACTAGAACAGCTGAAAAAGTGGACGGACACTGTTGCGTTTTATTAAGCATTGCTGTAATGGTCCACCAGCTGAACCACCACCAGACCAGAACTAACCAGGATAAACCATCCTAGATCAGTCCAGTATGAAAATGTATGCTGGTCTAAGCTGTTTTTTTGGAGACTGTGAGCAGAGTGTGTGATTGGCAGATGGGTCTGAAGTTATGATCTTGACATTTACTGGAAGTGAGGAAGGCAGCTCTTGGTTCAATGCACTGAGGTGTTGAAACTTCTTGAAGGCTAGCTCTCCTTGTTATTTCTACCTTCTTTCCTTTCTTCATTCTCTCTTGCCTGTCAGTCTTGCTCCGCATTTTCTCAGTTTTGCTAAACAGTAGCAGGTTTTTTTTTTTTGTTTTAAGTATTCTGTCTAAAATATTTGCAGATTTGATATATCACTGTGATATTACTCATTTCACTTTCAGAAGGAGGTAATGGTAAACCTGCTCATCATGTGTATGCTTTCTGCCCAAAGAGGAAAGATAAGACTTAGACATCCATCTGTTACCATGGCAACTCTAAGCTGTCTGTCCATCATCTGTGCTTGCTGAACTTTACACACTGTATCTGAAGTTAGCTATAAGTTTGGTTTTGCACCCACCTGAGCCTCTGTTTTCCTCAATTTTTGTCTCCTTGGTATTCAGAAGCTTGTATTTTTATTTTTGCAAGCTGCAAAGTTCTCATACATATCTTTATATCTGCAATATGCTTATCATATGAGTCTTGCAGCAGCATGCCTTTATAAAATTGCAGATATTTATGGTATGTGTTTTCAGAATGACAGTATATACCGTGCAACTGTAGATATGTGTCAACAGGTAGAGATTTGATTCTATAGATATATTTGGGCTGGACTGTTTTATGATATTATTTACATGTGAGGGTGATGGAGAACCATGGATTGATGCAACATTACAGACCATGATGCATCCCAAACAAGTCAAGTTAAGGAAGAACTAGTTAGGCCTTATGTTTAGTTTTTGATGGGAATGACAATGGGACTGTGAGCAATAGATTTGCTGTCTAATATATGGGTTTCTTCGAAGAGTTTTGGATCGTTCTGCACATCATCGTACACATCAAAAAATAAATGAGAAAAGTCATTGTGTCACTGAGTTGTGGAAAATGAGATGTGATATAGGAGCTTTATACAGCTTTAAACAGTACTTGCAATTGAAAAGACATTAAATCCAATCCTGACATCCAGGGGTTGTGTTAACCGAAAATTCCCCATCTTTCAATTTTTTTTTTTTTTTTTTTTTTTTTTTTTTTTTTTACAGATAGTTCCAAATGCTGTCCTTCATTCTGACAGATAAAAAGAGACAAAAAGTAATTTTAACCAAATGCATCTGCTTCAACTTCACTCTCTCTTTCACACAAACAAACCCGCTTTATGAGTGCGCTGTTTATTGCCTGGTATTAAGATGCGTTAAGATGCGAATTGACAGGCGCTATTTAACTGTCTCTTTTGGCCAATTGTATTCATTTTTCGAGAGGAGGGTCTCTTATTTTATGACTGTTTACATCAATCATTACATCAGGATGTTTTTGCATAGAAAAAGCACAAAAGATTATAGTAAGAAAAAGAAATCGTGAAAAAGCAGTGCTTTTAATCTAAGTGCAAACATTATGTTTAAGAAGAATTTCAGTTATTTTAGTGGAGTACCTGTATTAACTGAGCTTCAGATGTGATGTACTTATCATCTGTGAGGTTTTATGTTGAAATCAGGCACATTGATAAAGTTCTGCATTCTTCTGCATGTATGAATGTGCTTTTTGCTGATCTGATGGTTATTTCATTTTAAAGCCGCAATCAACCTGCAAAGTTTACAAATCTTCTTTAGTGCAGCGGTTGATTGACAATTTTCACCCTAGAATTGGTTTGACCAGACATCTGTTTGAGAAGTCAAAAAATCTATTATATAAGCTATCATACTGTATATGCCATTATAATGGATGCTATGCCCATGAAGTTTGCCCTAGTACTTATAAAATAAAGAACAAGTATGACAGGTTAAAATAGACCAAAAAGGGCATAGTAGGAACCTTGGGTACATAGCCCGGTCACGGTCTTAGGATCACATACGTGTCTGCCGGACCGAACTCCAGGCAAGTGTCGCTAACAGAGAAGGCTCGCAGGTCCCCGACCTCGTCTTTAAAGAGAGGGCCCTGAGTCCGACTGATACTAGTGGCTCAAAGGGGGGTCTCTGGAGGCCCGCGAGGACCACTTAGAGATCCCAGGAGGGGAACATGCTTGGCTGGGAGGTGCTCAACCTCCGGGTGCCTCTTAGGAACCTGATGATTAAGTCGTGCTTACCCAAAGACTTGCCATCTACTGCGTCGTGGTGGTCCATGATAGGAGCGACATACACCTTCAGGATGTAAGGGGACAGCCTCCCCTCCAGCCTCTCCTACGGAAATAAGAGCACTGACCTAACTGCGCACCTCTTTGGGTCTTCAGCCCGGGAAGAACACCAATTTGTGAACAAGCGCAACTTCAGGGCGTAAAGTTGCCTGGTAGAAGGGGCTCTGGCTTGGTTGATCATGGCTACAATGGCAGGTGGTATACCAGCTAGATCTTCCACGTCCCATACAGGGGCCAGAAGTGGAGGTTCCAAAGGTCTGAGAGCGGATGCCAGAGCGTGCCCCGTTCCTGAGAAAGAAGGTCTTTTCTCAGGGGAATTCGCCAGGGAGGGGCTGTAGGAAGGAGTACAAGGTCCGAGAACCAGGCCCGGGTGGGCCAATAGGGAGCCACTAGGGTGACTTGCTCCTCGTCCTCCCTGACCTTGCACAGCACCTGTGCAAGAAGGCTCACTGGGGGGAATGCGTACTTGTGCAGCCCCTTGGGCCAGCTGTGTGCCAGTGCGTCTGCCCCGAGGGGAGACTCTGTTCGGGCATACCAGAGTGGGCAGTGGGAGGTCTCTCGGGAGGCAAAAAGGTCTACCTGGGCCTTGCCGAACCATTCCCAAATCAGCTGGATCGACTGGGGGTGAGGCCTGGGGGCAAGCGTTGTCGTGACAGCGTGTCCACTACCACATTGAGGTTGCCGGGGATGTGAGTAGTGACATGAGATGACAAGTAGTGACATGTAGCGGGAGCGTACGCCGCCTTGGCGATTTATGTACACTGCCACTGTGGTGCTGTCTGATCTGACTAGGACATGTTTGTCTCAAACTAATGGGAGACACTTCCACAGGGCAGAGAAAACAGTCAGTAACTCTAGGCCTTTGATGTGCCAGCGCAGCGGGGCCCCTTTCCAATGGCCCGTGGCTGCGTTCCCGTTGAACACAGCGCCTGAACCCAATTTGGGGCGTGGCCAGGACGCATCAGGACACCTGCTGCGAGGGGACTCTTGTCCGCAGAAGGCAGAGGTCTGTCCAGGGTTTTGACGTTTAGCGGCAGGCGGGGGTGATGGTTTCACAGTGCGTGCCTCGATTCTGGGGCCAGTGCTGAGGCGGTCTCATATGCATCAACCCCAGCGGTGCGGCCACCGCGGAGGATGTCATATGCCCCAGGAGCTTCTGAAAAGGTTTTAAAGGGACCGCCGTGCCCGGTCTGAAGACGGGGAGGCATTTTAGCACTAACTGTGCATGCTCGTTGATGAGGCGTGCTGATATTGAGACCAGGGCAAGCTATCTCTTTTCTCGGTAGACCTGAAGCCCTAAACGGCTGAGGTGCCTGAGCGCCTAGTCTCTGTGAGTGGGCCAGGATGGGGGGGGTGGGACTTTGTACTGATATGCCTAGCCATCGAACACGAGCCGTAGGAAGGGTCGGTGTCGAGGCAGAATTGAGACGTGAAGGTACGCATTCAGGTCTGCCGCTGCAGACCAATCTAGATGCCGGACGCAAGTTAAGATATGTTTTGCATGAGTATTCTGAACAGGAGTTTGAACAGAGCCCGGTTGAGAACTCGCAAGTCCAAGATCGGTCGTAAGCCGCCACCTTACTTGGGTACAATGAAGTAAGGGCTGTAGAGACCCTTCTTCATTTCAGTTGGAGGGACAGGCTCTATCACATCTTTGTTTAGAAAAAGAGTAGTGATTTCCACGTGCAGGGATTTGGCATGCTTGCCGTGTACGGGTGGTCCAGGTCAGCCAGCGTGACGGGTTGGGAAGTGAAAGTCACGCATCCAAACTCCATGCTAGGGGCACCAAGGGGACTGTTATTGTTGACATACCCGGTGGGGTGGAGCAGCGGGGCGGAGCAGGTAGTACGGTGTCGGGAGGCGAAGACAGCTCCAGAGCTAACGTCTTGGCCTCTGGGTCAAGCGTCTCTGGAGCGCCTGGTAGCCTTCCAGGTCCTCGAGGGGGTCCTTGAGACGGGGGGCATCTGCTTCCTGCGTTGTGCTCGTAGTGACTGTGCTGTGACCTTTGTGGCTCTGAGGGTGAGGTCGGTCGCTGGGCGCAGTTCCTGCAACACATCGGGATCAGGGCTACCAACTTGGAGATCTTTAAGTGCCTTGGCCTGGTGGACATGCAGGAGGGCCATGGCGTGCATGGCGGAAGCGGCATGCCCGGCGGCGCTGTAGGCTTTGGCGGTCAATGAAGACGTCATACTACAGGCCTTGGAGGGGAGCACAGGGTGACCCCGCCAGGTGGTAGGGTTTCCGGGGCACAGGTGGAGAGCAACAGCCCTGTCCACCTGGGGAAACTCCATGTACCTGTGGGCCGCTCCGCCGTCGAGGGTAGCGAGAGTGGATGAGCGAGTGGCTTTGTGACGAGTGGAGAGAGGTGCCCTCTACAAAGACTTCAGCTCATCATGCACTTCCGGGAAAAACGGAACCGGGGGGAGGAGAGGCTGTGAATGGCGCACAGACCCCAGGAACCAGTCATCCAACCGCGATGGCTGTGGGGAGGACGGAGGGTTCCAGTCCAGCCCCACGCTGGCGGCGACCCTGGAAAGCATGTCGGTCATCTGCGCGTCAGCCTCAGACTGGGCGTGCTGGCCCGGCAGCCCTGGGGAGTCTTCTGAGTCAGACACTGCACTCTCCAATGCAGTGGCAAGCTCATCCACCTCCAGCTCTAGAGGATAAGTGGGCTGGCCATGAGGCGAGCCGCCGTTGCCTCGAGCACGGATGGGAGTCAAAGAGCATGCTGGGGGCGGGTGGTCCGAGGGGGCTTACCCAGCAGAGCTGCACCCGCTGCCGTCCCCAGATCGCCTCCATCGCCAGCCGCATCGTCCTCAATCGTATGGGAAGATGGAGCAATGCGGGGGGCAGCTGGAGTGACGAGCTTTCTATTGAAAGCGAGCCGCGACTGCAAGAGCCATGGTCATGCTCTTGCTGTGAGAACATGAACCATCCTCAAACGCTGCCTCGGTGTGATCGCTGCCCAGACACACGAGACAACGCCTGTGGCCGTCTGAAGCGGAGAGCACTCTACCGCATCCAGGAACTACACAGGGGCGGAATGGCATCTTTATAAAGACGCATCCTGAAAAGGACGTTCAACGCCGCTGTGTAAATGCTCTTTTAGAGGAAAATACTCTTTTATAGAGAAAATCACTCTTTTAATAAACTCTTTTAGCTTTCTGCGCTGTTGAAATGCCCAGGGGCAAGCTGCACTGCCGTGCAGAGAAGGAGAAAAGCCGCTGAAGTCTGTCATAGATCCAACAGCAGGCAGAGCATCAGAGGAACAAAGGCAGGAACAGGTGTGTGACTCGCAGCTGACTGCATACACAACCATCGGCTCCAAAGAAAATTTCTGAATGAAACAGATGTATTTCCCCACCTTTATACCAGTATGTCCGGGGGCGGGGTATGCAAATACCATCTGCCAACTTCTCATTGGCCTTTTTTCATAGATCAGAGGCACATTCAGCACTCAAGAGAGAGAGACCTCTAGTGTCGCTTCTTCGACACAACATCGAAGTGAGCGACAGACGGGGAACTGTATTTTTTAAAAATGCTTCACTGCTTTGTTTATCCCACATTAGGGAAAAAAAAAAAAAACAATCATAGATTTTAGTTTAATCAATTTGTGTAGCACAGTTTTAACCTAGACAAAATATAAATGGCTTTAATTTTCCAAACACATTTAAATTAAATATGTACAGCACAGAGTTCAATTTGATTACGAAGCTGTTTCAATTTCATTAAGCAAATCCTTAATGGACTTTCACAGCACTGTACTACTCAGTGAATATTCCATTTACTTTTGCTTTCTTAATGAACCCCAGCTTAGCAGGACATGTGTGCTCAGGCCAAAAAGCCTTGCATCTGCTTTAAAAAGGATGTTGTATTATTGTGCCAGACTTAGACCACTTGTTTCTTAAACTTTCTTGTCTTTAATATCTCCACAGCCCCTTCAGTAAAGCTCAAGATCAACCTAATTGTTTAATATGTAGCATTAAACTGGCCATTTTTACAATGACTATCATTCAATGTATGTGTCTCTTATCACTCGAGAAATAATTTGAACGCAGTATTTCACACCTCTATATTTACTATTTATTTTGCAAGTAGCCGTGTAATAAGCAGGATAATCTACAGTCAGTGGTCATTATAGAAAAATAAACCCTTTTAGAGTGGTACACTATCAATATTTAGTTTGATATTGGTTTGATTGGCCGTGACATTTGATTGAACAAAGATAGGAAAGAGCATTTCTCTGCCTCTATCTGGTGTCTTTGTATATAGTGTATGTGCATGTGGCACTAAAAATGTGACAAAAATAATGCCTCTTATTTTATTTTCATCCCATATACAGTAACTGAACGTGTTAAGCCATTGATTGCAAAACAAAATAAATATTTTCATTTGACAAAAAGGATAGCATGAAAGTAGTAAAAAGTAGCACTTGAAACCAGCTTAAAGGAAGAATTCAGGCAAAAATTAAAATTATGTCAACATTCACTCACCCTAATGTTGTTCCAAATCTGTATGATTTTTTTTCTCTTCTATGGAACGCAAAAGGTGATGTTAGGCAAAATGATAGCCACAGTCACCTTTCACTTTTGTTGTAAGGGCAAATAAAATGGTGGCTGAGTCTGCCATTCTACCTTTTGTGTTCCTGTTGCTTTCAGAAACTGCTTTAAAAATTACACCCTGGTTCCTGCAAGAGTAAACCTTTTGGCATATTAGTTTTCCATAAAACAATTTCCACTTTTTTTCTTCATTATCCTCTAGCCAGTAAGCGATACAATTTGGAGTGTCATGCTGTCTGCTTTGAAAGTTACCTGGCTGTTGACATTATAGTGATTGATTTGTATTGAGAGAGACAAAGACAATGACCACATCAACTAAAACAGCCCTGAAGGTTATTATTGCTCTGTTGTTACAGCCCTGTTCTCAAACAGACACCTGCTCATTCAGAGTATTCTCAATACTTAAATCTGTTACAGGCAACTCATAAATCATTACTTCATGGCCTGATTTGATGGGGAAGGTAATTGAAATTATTGTAATGTCCCTAGCAAATGCAGTGGACATCAGTGTGTTAGTTATTCTGCAGAGGATATACATTATAATACAGAATCCAATGTGTTCTTAACTTTATTCTTACCTTACCTAATCTTACCTTTCATTTAAAAAGAGCCCTGTTTTGAAGATGCAAAAATATCTGAAGAAGGATTTACTTTATATTGAAATGATCAAAAAGGGAAAACATTAAAATCCTAAAATACATACCTGTACAGTAGGGTTTTTAAAATTGACACATGGATTTATCTGAATATGACTTATGTTTCAATTAATTTAAAGCAGTTAGGACACACATTCACCTTCCAACATTTCATCATACATTCCAACATTTTGTTGGAAATTTTCAATGTAATGGTCTCAGGCTTTTAGTCTCCACTGTATATTTATAGCCAAATTCAAACATATTTGAGTTAAATAATAATAATAAAACATAATGAGCTTAAACATGATTAAAAACTGTATGTTTCTACTGACAACACAACAATTTCAATTCACAGATTTATTCCCCTCCGAAACTTTAACATCTGTCAGACCGGGGGAATGGGGTGTGGAGGTGCTGTGGGGAAAAATAGGTCTGGTGTCCCCCAATATGTTGCATAGGCCGTTTTTATGCCACTGCCAAATAGAAAAAAAGAAAATGTCTGATTAACAGTTTTATTGATTCACACAATTGACAAAGAAAAGGAGAGCAAATATTTACAGAATAAACATTTAATCCCCATTAGTCCCTTTTCCCCTCCTTAACCCCAACCAAACCCCTACCCTGACCCTTAACAAATATCCATGTGTTCACACTTTAATGTACAAACAAAAAAAAAGAAAGAAAAAAAATATATATATATATATTAAAAAAAATCAATAAAAATAATCACACACATTTAAAACTACACTTCTTTCTCCACTGCCCCTCCCCAAAAGCCATCCAAGAAGGCCAATTAGCTTCCACTTTTTTTAATTAATCTAACTTGCAAAAGCCTTCTACATGACATTTCCTTGTATGCCGCCACCCTCCCCATCTCTCTGCACCTCTCTTGAAATGAGGGCGCTCCAGCCAACTTACATCCCCAAAGAACAATCTGTCTGCCAATCATAACACTGGCTAGGACCCAATTTTTATATATTTATACCCTATATTAATGACTGTCGTGTCACCTAAAATACAGAGTCTGGGGCAAAATCTTTGAGTGCTCAAATATGTCACACATAAAACTCTGAACCCTCAACCAAAATTCTTGGATCTTAACACACCACCAAAAAACATGGGTTGTGTCTCCATCTTCTGATTGGCATCGCCAGCAGGTTGGTGTGTCTTTCAGACCAAGCCTATACAATCTAGAGGGGGTCCAGAGATGTAAAATCTTAAATTGCATAAGTCGCACCCTTGCATCTCTAGATGTAGACATGATGTTTTTTAGAATCCTAGCCCACACTCTCTCCTCCAATACCAAGTTTAGATCTTTCTCCCATAATCTCTTAAAAGAAGCCGAATCTCCATCTACCAGACACTGAATTAGCAGGAAGTAATACACTGTTCCCCGTCGTGTCGAAGAAGCGACACTAGGGGTCTCTCCTGAGTGCCAAAATATGCCTCTGATCTATGAAAAAAGGCCAATGAGAGTTGCCGAACAGTATTTGCATACCCCACCCCCGGATACGGATATAAAGGTGAAGGAAATATGCTCGTTCATTCAGTAATTTTCTTCGGAGCCGATGGTCGTGTGTGCAGCCAGCTGCGAATGACACAACTGATCCTGCTTCTATCCTCTGACGTTCTGCTTTCCTGTTGGATCTATGGCGCACTTCAGCGGCTTTTCTCTTCTCTGCACGGCATGCAGTTTTCCCCTGCGCGCTTCACCAGCGCAGAGTTAAAAGAGTTTTCTTATAAAGAGTAATTTTCTCTGTGAAAGAGTTTATTTCTCTAAAAGAGCAATACACAGCGGTGTTGAACGTCCTTTTCAGGACGCGTCTTTATGAAGATGCCATTCAACCTCTGTGTAGTTCCTGGATGCGGTAGAGTGCTCTCCGCTTCTGACGGCCACAGGCACTGTCTCGTGTGTCTGGGCGCTGATCACACCGAGGCAGCGTTTGTGGATGGTTCATGTTTTCACTGCGAGAACATGACCATGGCAACATTGCGGTCGCGGCTTACTTTCAATAGAAAGCACGCCACTCCAGCCTCCCCCCGTGTCGTTCCTTCTTCCCACGGGATTGAGGATGATGCGGCTGGCGATGGAGGCGATTTGGGGAGGGCAGCGGGTGCAGTTCTGCCGGGTACACCCCCTCGGACCACCCGCCCCCCGTCTCACGCTGACTCCTCTGGCTCAACCTGTTCGAGATGCGTGAGGCCGACAAAGTTCGCTTCCTCGACGCCCCTGTCTCCCAGCTTGGCCTCTTTGGCGACACCGTCGAAGACTTCGTCCAGCAGTTCTCTACAATGAAAAAGCAGAAGGAGGCCATCTCTCACATCCTGCCTCGCCGCAAACCTGCCGCCATGGCCACTGCCCCATCTGCTCGCCGAGGGTGCCCCCCTGCGGCCAAGAAATCTGCTCAGCCTCAACCCGGGCACAGCTCTCAGCCCCAGCGTCGAGCACACCGCAGGAAGCAGATGCCCCCCTGTCTCTCAGACCCCCTCGAGGACCCGTAAGGCTCCCAGGTGCTCCTGAGACGGACGACCCAGCGACATGTTAGCTCCAGAGGTGTTAAGACCGCTCCGTCCCCCGGTGGAGGGCCGGGAGGAGAATCTTTTGTTTTTAAACTATTTTAATTTGCCGCCCCCCTTAGATGGGGTTGCGGTACCCACATTCTCAAAGAAAGAGCAATTTCCTATGTCTCTGGGTCACCTGGCCCGCAAATGCCATTCTCACGGCACTCTGCCACTAGATCTCAACAGTCCCAGCTTCCTGGACACGGACCACCCGTCTCCAGACCCACGACTGTCCCCCGGCCGGCCGGTTCCGCCGAGTCTAGAGGACGCCTACCCTGGACCACCTCCTCAGTCGCTAACCCGCCCCCTGCCGGGTGTGCGTAGCAAGGTAAGTGCTTTGAGTCTTTTCTCAGCACCCCAGCCACGGGTCGCCCTGTCGCCACCCAACGCTGCCCTACCTGCTCTGCCCCGCTGCGAAGCCTCGCCAGGTACGTCAAAATTAATCATCCCTTTGGTGCCCCTAGCGTAGAGGGTTCACTTCCCAACCCGTCTTGCTGGCTGACCCGGACCATCCGACTCGGTTACGCAATTCAGTTTGCCAGGCCCCGCCCCACTTCATGGGCGTCCGCTTTTCCGCAGTACACGTGAACATGCCCAGTCCCTCCGGGCGGAAATCGCTACTCTTTTGGCCAAAGACACGATAGAGCCTGTCCTTCCAACCAAGATGAAGAAGGGTTTCTACAGCCCTTACTTCATCGTACCCAAGAAAGGTGGCGGCTTACGACCAATCTTGGACCTGCGAGTTATCAACCAAGTGTTGCACAAACTCCTGTTCAAAATGCTCACGCAGAGACACATCTTAACCTGCGTCCGACATCTAGATTGGTTCGCAGCGGTAGACCTGAAGGACGCATACTTCCACGTCTCCATTCTGCCTCGACACCACCCCTTCCTGCGGTTTGCGTTCGATGGCCAGGGTATCAGTACAAAGTCCTCCCCTTCGGCCTGTCTCTGTCCCCCCGCATCTTCACGAAAGTCGCAGAGGCGGCCCTTGCCCCGCTCCAAGAAGCCGGCATCCGCATACTCAATTACCTTGACGACTGGCTTATTCTGGCCCACTCGCGAGAGTTACTATGCGCCCACAGAGACCAGCCGTTTGGGGCTTCAGGTCAACTGGGAAAAGAGCAAGCGTACTCCAGTCCAGAGCATCTCTTGGTATGGAGTTAGACTCGGTCTCAATGTCAGCACGGCTCACCAACGAGCGTGCCCAGTCAGTGTTGAAGTGCATTGCCGCCTTCAGGCCGGGCGCAGCGGTCCCCTTAAAACTTTTCCAGAGGCTCCTGGGGCATATGGCGTTTCTCCCATTAGTTCAAGACGAACATATCCTGGTCAGGTCGGACAGCACCACTGTGGTGGCGTACATAAATCGCCAAGGCGGCGTACGCTCCCGCCACATGTCACAACTCGCCCGTTGTCTCCTCCTCTGGAGCCAACAGCGACTCAAGTCGCTCCACTCACATCCCTGGCAACCTCAATGTGATAGCAGACGCGCTGTCACGACAACGCATGCCTGGCGGAGAGTGGAGGCTTCACCCCCACTCGGTTCAGCTGATTTGGGAACGGTTCGGCAAGGCCCAGGTAGACCTGTTTGCCTCCCAAGAGACCTCCCACTGCCAGCTCTGGTAGGCCCGCTCAGAGGCTCCCCTCGGGGCAAATGCACTGGCACACAGCTTGCCGGTGGGGCTGCGCAAGTACGCTTTCCCCCCAGTGAGCCTTCTTGCACAGGTGCTGTGCAAGGTCAGGGAGGACGAGGAGCAAGTCACTCTCGTGGCTCCTTACTGGCCCACCCGGGCCTGGTTCTCAGACCTCGTACTCCTCCCTACAGCCCCTCCCTTCAAATTCCCCTGAGGAAGGACCTTCTTTCTCAGGGACGGGGCACGTTCTGGCATCTGCACCCAGACCTTTGGAACCTCCACATCTGGCCCCTGGACGGGAAGCGGAAGATCTAGCTGGTCTACCACCCATGGTCGTAGCCACGATCAACTAAGCCAGAGCCCCTTCTACCAGGCAACTCTACATCCTGAAATGGCGTCTGTTCGTGAATTGGTGTTCTTCCCGGGCAGAAGACCCACAGAGGTGCGCAGTTAGGTCGGTGCTCCTGTTCCTACAGGAGAGGTTGGAGGGGAGGCTGTCTCCTTCCACCTTACCTTTTTGAAAAATTCCAGTCTGGTTTCTGCTCTGCTCACAGCACAGAAACAGCACTGGTCAGAGTCACAAACGATTTACGAATGGCAGCTGATGCTGGCTCACCTTCTCTCCTCATACTTCTCGATCTGTCTTCTGCTTTTGACACCGTGGACTATGGCATTCTTCTCAACCGGCTACACCAAACCACTGGACTCAGTGACACTGCTCTGAACTGGTTTAAATCATACCTCTTTGACAGAGCAGAGTACATTGCACTTGGAAACGCAAGGTCCCGGCAACACAAAGTCACCTGTAGAGTCCCCCAGGGGTCAGTCCTTGGCCCCATCCTGTTCATCATTTACATCCTCACCCTCGGTCAAGTCATCAGCCGCCATGGAGTCTCATTTCATTGCTATGCTGATGACACACAATTATACATGAAATCTGACTCACACCCCGCTGCAGCTTCATCAACATCATCATCGTCTTCAACACTCATCGCTTGTCTGGAGGAGATAAAGGTGTGGATGAAACACAATTTTCTCCAGCTGAACAGCTCCAAAACTGAGGCAATTCTTGTTGGCACCTCACATCAAGTCCAGTCATCCTCCATAACTGGTATAACTATCTATGGTCAAGACATTCCTCTCTCCACAACAGTCACCAATCTCGGTGTAAGATTTGATCCGCAACTCACCTTTGAAGCCCATATCAAAAACCTCTGCAAGATCTCCTTCTATCATCTCAGAAATATTGCAAAACTCCATTCTATACTCACCTTAGCTGATGCTGAAAAACTGGTCCACGCCTTTGTCTCCTCCAGACTGGATTATTGTAACGCACTTCTCATCGGGATCCCTAACAAGAGTCTGCAGAAACTACAGTATGTTCAGAATAGTGCTGCAAGGATTCTGATGAGAGTGCGAAAGTACGACCACATCACACCCATTCTCCACTCACTACACTGGCTTCCCGTTTCTGCTAGGATTGAATATAAGGTTTCAATTCTCACCCACCAGTGCATCTATGGAAATGCCCCCCCCCCACCTGAAAGAACTACTCACTCCTCTCATTACAATACGATCCCTCCGTTTAAAAAACTCAAACCGCCTGCTACTCCCCAGAACTAAGCTCAGCACCATGGGTGATCGTGCCTTCAGCTCTGCCGCTCCTAGGACTTGGACTGCACTCCCTGACCATCTGAGGGCACCACAGACTATTGAGACTTTTAAAAAAGGACTAAAAACATTCCTTTTTAGCAGAACTTATGAGTTTTAACTTACACTCGACTTTAACACAATAATGATAATGTCGTTTGCACTTTTTATCTATATTTTACACTGATGTTTTTTTTTACCTTTTTTTTTATGGTCTTACCTGTTGCACTTTGAGGTTTGTCTTAAATGTAAAGTGCATTACAAATAAAATGTATTATTATTATTATTATTATTACCTTGAAGGTGTATGTTGCCGCTATTGCAGCTCACCACGACCCAGTAGACAGCAAGTCTCTGGGCAAGCACGACTTAATCGTCAGGTTCCTAAGAGGTGCCCGGAGGTTAAATCCCTCCCGGCTAAACCTGTTCCCCTCCTGGGATCTCTCGGTGGTCCTCGCCGGTCTTCAGAGATCCCCTTTCGAGCCGCTAGAATCAGCTGGACTCAGGGCCTTCTCTCTAAAGACGGCCCTGCTGATCGCGCTTGCCTCCATCAAGAGGGTCGGGGACCTGCAAGTGTTCTCTACTAACGACACTTGCCTGGAGTTCGGTCCGACAGACACTCATGTGATCCTACGACCTCGACCAGGCTATGTGCCCAAGGTTCCTACCACGCCCTTCAGAGATCAGGTAGTGAACCTGCAAGCACTGCCCCGGGAGGAGGCAGACCCAGCCCCCTCACTGCTGTGTCCGGTACGTGCCTTGCGTGCCTACCTGGAACGCACCCAGAGCTTCAGGCGCTCTGAGCAGCTCTTTGTCTGCTTTGGGGGACAGCAGAAAGGGAACGCTGTCTACAAACAAAGGTTGTCCCACTGGGTGGGGGACGCCATTCTGTTGGACTATCACACCCAGGCCGTGCCACCCCCACTGCGGGTTCGAGCTCACTCTACTAGGAGCATGGCATCCTCATGGGCACTGGCTAGGGGCACCTCCCTATCAGACCTTTGTAGAGCTGCGGGCTGGGCAGCACCTAACACCTTTGCGAGTCAGTCTCGTCCAGTGTTCTCTCAGGTCCGAGCCCGTAGAACTGTGTACACGTCGACGGTCTGACCGGGTGTATTGCTTGTTTCCAGCGCCTTTTCCCTCTGCCGAGGTAAAACAGTGCGCCTTCTTTCCCAGGAGACCCCCCTTAGGTCCCTGGTTGATTCCTCCCTAGCCCTTTTGGGTCCACAGTTCAGCGGAGGAACTTGCCGGCCCAGTCCACTACGGGTACCCCAGGCTACTCCTACTGGAATAGGTGCTCCACAGGTTAGGCCTCCTACGCGGACTCCTCTTGTGTGTACTTCCGCGGCACGGTCACCTTACGAGCTGACCCGCGTCTCCCTTAGGCAGTCTTTTTCGCTGCCCTCTGGTCGTCGTGTTGTAGCAACTCCCTCCTCCCTGAGGTGGGATCACGCCATTTTTTCCACATGCGACCTAAGAGGCCATGTGATGTGTTTTGCCACCTTTACATCCCCTGTCGGGTGGGTGTGGCCTCCGCAGGGTCTTTTCCCCCTGAAAGAATAGGAATTCGGGTAAGACCCCCTTCCCTCGATGCAGTAAGAGCCCCGGCTGCTCTTGCTCTATGCCGAGAAAACATAGAGAGAAAAGAGGCCCAGCCAGGCTTAGCCCGTTCCCTAGTTGGGAGCGTCACCTTGTTCCCCCCTAGGGTAACCAAAAGGATTCTGATGACTTTTTTGGGGCATTGGGGAAGAGTACGTGCAGCCTGTTGGACAGTTGGTCGCCGGTGCACGTACAATACCTGCCCGCTTCTGTGTTAGCAGTACACATACACGGCTCAGCGCATGGCATGATTTGAAGTGGACCCCTAGTGTCGCTTCTTCAACACGACGTCGAAGTGAGCGACAGACGGGGAACGTCTCGATTACGTATGTAACCTCCGTTCCCTCCACCAGGGGGACGTCGTATCTTCCCGGCCACGTCACTGAGCCGAGCTGCTGAGGTGCCCGGAACACTCCCGGCTCCTCAGAAAAATCCTGAATGAACGAGCGTATTTCCCTCGCCTTTATATCCGTATCCGGGGGCGGGGTATGCAAATACTGGTCGCCAACTCTCATTGGTCTTTTTTTCATAGATCAGAGGCATATTTCAGCGCTCAAGAGAGACCCCTAGTGCCGCTTCTTTGACACGACGTCTCGTTCCTTCCATCAGGGAACGGAGGTTACATACGTAACCGAGACGATTCCTCGTGACCTTTTTCAAAAGCAGTAATCACCACTTCCAGAGTATCTGCTGCTTTAGGGGGGTGTATGCTCCCAATAATAGTACAGAGCAGGTGGAGCATCTGTAAATACATAAAGAACTGAGACCTGGGAATCCCAAAATGTGAAACATATTTTCAAAGGATCTCGGCACTCCACTCTTATATAGGTCACCAGGCGTATTAACCTCCCTCTCAATCCACTCTGTCCAGCAGAAAGGGGACTTATTAATACATAATTTAGGGTTCAGCCATGTGCTCGATGCAACATTTAAATCAATATCATAATTATAAAATGCTCTAAAACCAGGGATGGACACTCTCAGGTGGAAGCAACCAATGAGCCAAATGTCTTAGACTGAATGCACAATAATAAAAAAAAATCTTGGGTAGACCTAGCCCACCTCTGTCAATCGGCCTATGCAATTCACTGAAATCTAATCTGGGACATTTACCATTCCAAATGAAGGACTTTGCGATGTTTTCAAATTGCTTGAAAAAAGAGAGGGGGACATCTATATGGAGAGATTGTAGCAGGTAGTTGAATCTTGGAATACAATTCATTTTAAAAGCATTAACCTTCCCAACCATAGATAAATGTTATGAAGCCCACCTGCCCACATCGCTCAAAAACCTTTTATTAAAGGGTCAAAATTAACACTAACTAAATCACACAAATTTGCTGGGAATAAAATGCCCAAATATGTCATGCCATGTTTGGGCCACTGGAAGGTGCCCGGCTGAAAAGCTGTTAGCTGGCAGTACACTGTCAGAGACAAAGCTTCTGATTTAGACCAATTAACTCTATATCCTGAGAAATATGTCATGCCATGTTTGGGCCACTGGAAGGTGACCGGCTGAAAAGCCATTACCTGGCAGTACACTGTCAGAGACAAAGCTTCTGATTTAGACCAATTAACTCTGTATCTTGAGAACTTAGAAAAGGAATTAATAATTCTGTGGAGGTAAGGCATAGATCTAGTGGGTTTGGAGATGATTAATAAAATATCATCTGCGTAAAGAAAAATATTAAGCGCCACACCACCCACCATCACACCTGGAAAATCATCCTCCTTTCTTATCGTGGCTGCTAATGGTTCCAGAGAAAGACAGAACAATAATGGGGAAAGAGGGCAACCCTGCCGGGTGCCCCTATCCAGAGTAAAATAATCTGAAATTAATCCATTTGTTTGTACCACCACTACTGGGTATCTATAAAGTAACTTAATCCATCCAATAAAAGTATTCCTGGATCCGTACATTTCCAAAATCTTAAAAAGATAATCCCATTCTACCATATCAAATGCCTTTATGGTGTCAAGTGAGATGCCAGTGACCGGAATCTGATCATCCCTCACTGACCACATGATATTTATGAAACGCCTAATGTTATCAGATGAGCAATTACCCCGAATAAACACCACCTGATCTATATGTATAAGAGATGCCATAACTTTACTTAAAGGGTTACTTCAGGATTTAGCATTAAGCTTTGTATCAGTAGAAAACCAGTAGTATTTTCGAATTACCGAGCTCCCCCCCCCTCATATCCCCCTGAGATGAGAGATTTATGTATTTTTAGTCTGGAAAAAATCCTCCGATGACACAAAAATCGTCGGATTCTTGGGCCAGAGGCTTAAAACTACAGCCAGTATTCCGCATGTTTTCACCACGCCCATATGGGGCAGGATCTCACTCACAGAATGTGAAGATAGTGTCAGCCATCTTTCTGTAGAAGCTAAGCTAACAGGCTCTTGCTCTGTGCTCTGAAAGTTTGTATACAAGTAGACTAATCACGATGCGGAAGGTAGTTTTGAAGTTGAAATGGCAGAAGGGGATTTCGAAGATCTGTTGCGAGAATCTGATGCTCGCGGCTACCTGTACAAGCCGCAATACAGCGATGAACAGTTGCGGGAGATGGAGGAACAAGAGGCAGCTGGAGCAGCTGCTGTAGCAGGGGAGCAAGACCTGCTTGGCAGGCAGGAGGAAGAGCCCGGCCAGACTCGAGTTGGGGCAGACTGGTGGTGTCAGTGCTCTCGCTGTGCGCCTATGGAAACAGATAGAGAGTCCTATTGCTGTCGCGAATTTCAGCGATGCCATTTTCTTCTGGACGAGATCGCTGAATCTGCTGATGAAACTGCACCGCTAACTTGAGCATGTATAACTGAGCACCCAAGTTTTGTACCACACATGGACAGGGGAGTCCTGGAAACTTATTTTAGGATCCCGAAGATAAATTAGAAACGCCAGCCAAAGCCCACAGGGACAAACGGACGGCTTAGTGTAAAGTGAGTATTTTGTTTGTTTTTCTTTTTGTTACTAAGATGTCAAGTACAGAGTTTGGACACCCGGAATTATCATAATGTTCTTCCCGCGTAGTCAGTCAATTTATAAACTAACTCACGATTTATAGAGTCACGATGTATCAAAGCAAGCCTAGTTGTATCAAATTTTCAGATACTGCCGCCTGTAACCGGTAGGCGTGGTTTGGGAGTGGCCTCGTAAGGGCAGCAAAGCAAGTGCATTCTGGGAGTTGTTGTCTTTCAGCCACATGTGTAAAAAATACATTTTCTGCCTTTTCTCAGTCTAGAATGCTTCAAATTCAAAAATTATTTCACATTTATACTATATAAATGACCAATTTTAAATACACATTCATCTTCCCAGAGGTGAATTATACCTTTAATCGGTTAGCCCAAATTTTTGACAGTATTTTAACGTCTAGCTGGATTAGGAAAATTGGACGGTAACTCTTACACTCGCTTAGATCTTTGTCTTTTAAAAATCAGACTGATCCGGGCTTGTGTCATGGTTGGCAGAAGCTTTACATTCTTTAATGATTCTGTATAAACTTCTAGCAAGTGTGGAGCCAGTTCTGTATCATAAACCTAAAAAATTCAGTGGCAAATACTTACTTGTAGACAAGGCCTTAATTACCTCACCAATCTCCTCCAATGTTATATCAGAATAAAGAGAATTGTTTTTGCTCTTCAGAAGATGAAGAAGATCAAGAAAGAATTCTTTAAAAGCCTAATTAAAATCAGTGGCCAAGGTAAATATTTCACCACTAACAGATTTCACTGAGGGACTGATAGAAAAAGACTGTCTGTTTTATATATCTCCACCTTCTGCAACAAATTAGAATTATATCTGTATTTCAATCATGTCAATTATCTGAGGCCATCAGACGACATTCGGCTCGTCAGCTCTGCCTCGGCACTTTAATTTTAATTCCCTTCCAATTCCACGTGTTCTCGTGCTTCAGATTTTTGGTGAAAGAGGCATACTGTATAATCTAGCCCCAAAGAACCATATTAAGTGCCTCCCAAGCCACACCCACAGAGGATAATGGGGACCACTTGGTCTCCATATAGACATTGATTTCAGACTTTTGTTGAAATTTCAGGATTTTGCAAGAGGGGTACATTAAAGTGTCAACTATATGATTTCCTTGTCATCAAATGTGGAAGTACCTTTAAACACACCAGGGCGTGATCTAAAATGTTTCCAATTGAGCAATCAATGACAGATGAAATTAGGGACTTAGATATAAAACAACATCTACTCTAGAGTAAATCTTATGGACTGATGAAAAAAATATATAGTCCCTTCCAGATGGGTTCAAAAGCCACCAAATATCTGTAAGACCAAGATTTTTACACATTCTGTGAAGCATCAATGTTGTCTAGGGGGCTTGCACTCTTTTGCTTCACAATGATAAGGAAAGTCCATAGAAAGATTAAAGTCTCCTCTTAACATTATATCATGAGGGATGCCAGTGGCTTGCAACATCCCTTCAAGATCTATAAAAAAGCCCTGATCATTGATGTTAGGTGCATAAATAATAGCCAAAATATGACTTTGTCCCTGAATTTCAGCTAAAACAATAATGACTCTTCCTAATTTATATTTACTCTGTTTGAGACATTTGAATTGTTGATGTTCTTATTCGAGCCAGCACTAAAAAAAATATACCACCCCATATCTTTCCAAATTTTTCAGCTTCCTGTCTGTCAAAGGTGTGTTTCTTGAAGAAACACTATATTGTATTTCTTACGCTTAAGAAAAGAAATGACCTTCCTTCTTTTTATGGGGTGCTCCAAACCATTGACATTCAAAGTGGAGAGAGACAATCCACTCATATTACCATTTGACATTTTGACATATAAGAAAAAATAGATTGTGTGTTAAAGACAAGATTAAAAAGACCACATTCCAACATTAGTGTAACAATCAAACCCCATACATCCCTTAGAACAATAAAAAAAAACAGAAAAAAAGTGTGCATTAACCCCGCTCACAACAGTGTCAACTGGTGTCCATCCCTCCAAACTTAAACAGTCCATGCACGCCTACAAGAACCCCCGTGACAACTTTGCCATCGGATTGCTCAAGTCCGGTGTTTCTATACACATATTGTGATATAGAATTACACAGCAAAAGATAATCTATAAAACAAACTCCAGCCAATAGGCAGAATAAACACAAAGAGCGTGTAGATTCTTCCATAAAACTGTCCTGAAGGAGTGTTATTCTACAATATAAACTCCAGCCATTCAGCAGAACCAGCTCAAAAGATTGTGCAGCATCTTCAAACAGTCAAGCGAATGTTCAGTTTGCCGGCCCACCCGGCCGCAACGTGAGGATCACAACAAGACCCACTCATTCCATTGACTTTATGAAGGACATCACTTGCTATGGGTTTGTGAATGTTTTACGCCCATCCTTAACATCTATTCTAAATAGATTCTCTCTTGTCGAGTTCGCAAAGTCTGGGAACAAGAAAATGCTGTGGGGGATTTTTATCTGATGATCTCAGAAATTTGGCCAGAATTGATCGAGGCCTGTCTCCCTCAGCAGATCATCAAGCCAGAACCCTGTGAAATCGCTCGATTTCCAGCATTTGGTCTGCTATGTCAAGCACTGTTGAAAGAGCACGTCTAGGAATTCCACCATATTCTGTCCCCCCACTCCCTCTGAGACTCCCACGATACAGAAGTTATTCTTCCGGCTACGGTTTTCCATGTCCTCCAATTTCTCCCAGACATGCTCCAAATCCACCTTGGTCACTAGAGGATTAGCAGATAATTCCCTCTCCGATGACTTCAGATAATCGATCCATTTCTCAACATCAGTAAATTTTGTCTCCATGGCAGAGATCGATCGACATATAAGTCAGCAACGACATTCATCAGCATTGATAACATGTTCAACGTCTCTCGCATTTCCCACAGTTTTCCGACCAAATAGACTCCCTGGTCCACGGCCTGCTTTAATGTCTCCAGAGCCCGAGGATTTTGAATTCTTTGACATATTGTCCTCCTTGAACAGTTATAGAACAGAGTGTATCGAATCTCACCAGTTTATATCATTAAAAGGTATTACAACTAGCAAAGTGCGAAGAGCTCACTGTTAACATGTCCGATTCTCGCATGGCGTCACGTGACTCGCCAAATTAAAATTTTGACATTAAAAAAATCTATAATAGCTATAATTCTTTTGTTCTGTTAAAATTAGGATAAGTATATTTTTATTTATGGACAGCTCTATCACTTGGATGATAAGAATATCTCATCTTTGGCCACTTAAATAAGAAAAAGATAAAACTAATACTCTAATTTGCTCTGCAGCTTGCTACAAATAATAAACATTTCGAGAAGAGTCTGCACCGTTTGCATGCAGTAGGAACAACAGGCAGTGCAAGGTAAATATTTAATAACTGTGACCCAGAGAAAGAAAGTGGATCAAAGTGAAGCATGAATGTTTGACTTTGAGCGAAGTGAGAGTCAAAGTCATTACCCTCCTGAATAGTGCTCATGTAAACATTCAATTTGCATCTCAATTTTACTGCACATAAAGGGTTGGAATCTAACATTTAGTGACGCTACTGCACATTAAAGGAATAGTTCACCCCAAACTAAAAATCCAAAGACCTGCACCCAAGAGCCTCAAAGGACCACGATCCATCCCAGATAACAGCATATAAGAGAGTGAGGAAATGCTGACCGAATTTTTATTTTTGGGTGAAATATTCCTGTAAAAAAGCCTGTAATGGACTTCAATTATCAAGCATTTAATAAAGTGACATTTTCATAACTTAGGTTGAGGAAGGTCTTCACTCATTTTAGGGTTGATTTAATAAAGGCCGCAGTATGAATATGTATTGACATTTCCTCTCCTAAGCATGACTCAGATTATGTGCTAATGAGAATCTGCCTTGCAGCGCTTGCACTCCTCCTGAAATTAATAGGCAGAGGGATCGCGCAGACAGTTCGAGGCTGAGGAAGTTTGAGGATGTGTATAATGAATTGTGAGGGAAGCATTTTCACATAATGTATTAATTAATTTGCTTATTGCTAGCACCCTTGCTGAAAAAAAAAAATTAAAAAGCTTAAACTTAATCTTAAACTTAAGCTTAAGCTAGATCAGTTTAAACCAGCTAAGACCAGCAAATCCCCTTAGGCTATAGCTAAACATGTTTAAAAATGTAATTTAATGTCTTAAATTAGCAGGTATGAGGTGACTGATTGTTGATTCATCATTTCCAAAGAGGATCCCATGCAAGTCTTTTCTTTTAAGTCGGAAAACTGAGGAATGCTGCATTTTTGTCAGTAATACAGTATGAGGTGCCTCTAAAATGAGACACATTTGTCTTATTATCCATGGATTAGCAAGGCGCTACTTTAAAAATTCTGGCTTGTTCCTATTCTATCCACGTTGTGATATTAATGTTGGAAATAAGTGAGCAGAAGGGCGTTGACAGGGCCATCGCTTTCCCTAACGATTGAGGCCCTGCAGACTTGCAAACGTTGCACGTTTTCTGCCACCCTCCAAATATCACAAAATCACTCTAGTGTTTCATGGCTGACTGGCAGAGGAGGCACTCAGTGCTTTGGCCATGATTGAAATGAGGGGCCATTAATCTTGTCCAATCGATACATCTCCTGCATGTGCCGTGATACAGTTTTGATGAGCTCTAACCTCAAGCTAAATTTACCCCTTTGTTCATATGGCCTATGTAAGTCTATACACAAGGATCAGTTATGCATTTGGAAAAGGAGACCCTGATCTGGGGTAGCATGGTTGTTTGATGCCTACAGCCACTAGTATTTTAACATGTTTCCAAATTCCCTAGGCTTATTGATGACTGGATAAAATTATGCTATTTTTGAACATCTGCTTAGAATCATTGAGTCGTTACCTACCCACAGTGGTAAGCAGCTACCGCTAGTAATCACATTGGTATGCATGTTGATGATGCAAACAAAGCGCAATTTGTAACCAAAGCTGGCATCTTTTCCCAAGCCGTTACCTAGCAAAAGTGATAAACAGCTGCCGCTAATACTCAGTCTGATACTTAAGTTGATGACACAAACATAGTGCAAAAATTTGTAAGCAAAGCTTGCATCTTCTCCTGAGTCATTACCTTGCTAAAGTGGCTAAGCAGCTACTGTTAATCTGACGCTGATACTCATTTTGATGATGTAAACATTGCACAATTCATAATCATAGCTTGTGTTACCTAGCTACAGTAGTAAATACTGTTGCTGCTGCAAATACTCAAGTTGGTACTCAAGTTGATAACGTAAACAAAATGCAATTCGTTATCAAAGAGTCATTACCTAGCTACAGTGGTAAGAAGCTGCTGCTAGTACTCATGCTGTTATTCAAATTGATAATGTAAACATAGTGCAATTCATAACTAAAGTCTTTATCTAGCTAAAGTGGTAAACAACTAGCTCTAATACTTACAGTGGTACATTGATTACAAAAATATTCAATTCAAACATGCAATTCGTAACTAAATTTGCCATCTTCTCTTTATCAAGCTACAGTGCTAAACAGCTGCTGCTAGTACTCACAATACTAGCAATTTGTAAGCAAAGCTGCCATCTTCTCCTGAGTCAATACCTAGCTATAGTGTTATCAGCTTACACTAGTACTCACAATGACATTCACGTTAAGGATGCAAACATAGTGAAATTCATAACAAAAGCTTGCATCTTCTCTTCAGTCATTACCTAGCAACAGTAGTAAAAAGCTGCCTCTAGTACTCATGTTGGTACTCAAGTTGATTATGTAAACATTGAGCATTTCAATACTAAAGCGTGCATCTTCTTCTGAGCCTTTGGCTGTGTCTCGTTTTGAAGGTTGCGTGCTAGGTAGGATGCGTCCTTTGAAGGCTGCAGTATACCGAGCATACTCCTTTAAACAAATCTCGTTTAAACGAGACGGCCTTCGTAGGACAAATGGAATGTAACATGGTTGCTATGACAGCACGCCACTCTTTAACAAGCGCGAGCACTTCGAGTGAGACGGTAACAAAGTCCCTTTACAAGGGAATGTATGAGGTCAATTTTAAGAGAGTTAGAAAATAGATTTTACAGGTGTACTTTTAGTCTAATTCTTTATTTTAATTATATATTAATATAATAATACATATTATATACTCCGTACAAATCTACTGAGGTACTTCAACTTGGGACTTATCATTACTTGCGTTTGAACATCATATTTATGGGCAAATTGACAATATTTTCTTTTAGACATTTCCATTGAAGCAAAGAATTGTGGGTTGTGAGTGCCCACGAAGGATACACCTTATGCATCCTCAGAATTCCCGTGAAAGAAAGTCCCATTCGAAGGCTGCATTCGAAGTGTCCTACTCGCTTTTATGAAACGAGACAGCTTCGATGGCTGAGAAATGCGACCTCCGGAGAACGCAACTTTCCAAATGAGACACAGCCTTTATCTATCTACATTGCTAAACAGCTGACACTAGTACTCATGCTGTTATTCACGTTGATGACAGAAACAAAGCGCCATTTGTAACAAAAGCTGCCATCTTCTCATGAGTCATTACATAGCTACAGTGCTAAACAGCTGCTCCTAGCATTCACGCCTGTACTCGCATTGATGATGCAAACATAGCATAATTCATAAATAACTTTGCCATCTCCTCCTAAATCTTTATCTAGCTACATCGCTAAACAGTTGCTGCTAGTATTCACAATGGTATTCACGGTGATGACGCAAACATAGAGCAATTCATAACCAAAGCTTGTGTCTTCTCTTGAGACATTACATTAGATTTAGTAGTAAACATCTGCTACTAGTACTCATGTTGATAACATAAAAATAGCACATTTGTAATTAAGTTAGAATCTTCTCCTGAGTCTTTATCTATCTATAGTGATAAACAGCTACCGCTTATTGTAATTTACAATGCAAACATAGTGCGATTCATAACTTCTTCTTTTGAATCGTTATCAAGTTACATTGCTAAACAGCTGCTGCTAGGGGTGAAATCGAACTGGGATTTGGACCAAGTAATCCAACCAAAAGTGAAAACAGCCTGATTACAGCCTATTCCCGCAGAAAGTTGCATTCAAAGGCTTTTGTTTGCCCTACATTGTGTTTAGATTGATTGCAGTGACAAGCGATCAAGGTACAACTATGCAGGATGCTGCAGAGATAGAGGCTTTCTGGGAGAGATTTGATGCCTGGGGCTGACTTTTTTTTTTGGAGCCATTGATCGGAGGGACAGAATTGGATTGTGTAGCTGATTACTGGTGTCAGCGAACATTACATGGGGGAGAGATAGAGCCCTTCTTCATTGATGCAGGCCCCTGCTGCAACTCAAATTACTTTTATCACTCTTGGTTACCCCGGTACCACCCACGGCGGAGCAACGGCAGGCATTATGCTCTCCGACGCAGCAAAATTCTGCAATAACTTTCTAAATGTTTGCCACCATCTGTGAGACTGCTCATCAGGATTTATTTAAAAGAAAATGCAACATTCAACACACATCAATCGTGCTGTTGCTTTTTCAGATGAAGAAAGCAATATAGTGTGTGCTCTTTTACCAAAATCTATTATGGATAGTAAATATGTAATGACAAATGACATGATATTTAACTTTTTTTTTTCATCATCAAGATTTCAAAATATGTCTATTTGTGTAAGGGAAAGTGTTTTCACCATTTCTTTTCTCAAGACTTCAGATCAGTCTAGTTCATTTCAATTTCCAACCTATGGTGGGATTTTTTTTTTTAAAGTAAAAATATTACATTTAATCTCTCAAATAATATGAGCTCATGAAATGGAATACACGGTAATTTTAATACATGTTGAAGTCGTTTTTGATGGAGTTTAGCATGTCACACTGTCACGCCATTGAACAAATGGAAGACTCTCACCCTGATTGTACACTATAGAGCCACTATTGAATCCATTCACTATTTAATGTTTTAATTACTTTTGAAAGTTAAAAAAGCCAATTAAAAATGGAATGTTAGCCTTTAAAATATGTCACACCAAAGGACTACATAATTTATTCTAATTTAATGTATTATGATCATGTAATAAAAAACAGACATTTCCAACCTTGAATTTTCAAAAGTCAACATTTCATAAGGGCATAAATATTTAATACATTAATACATATTATTTATTTAATTTAAGTAATTTTGTGGACAAAGACCATAATTGAAGTAAAATGTAATATTTTGTTATGCGTTTAACGTTTTCTTTTTTTGTTTGTTTTTTTTTTAACTTTTTTTATAATGAACCATGCTATATGTTAATAAAACAAGTTATATTTGTCACTTTGAACACAAAATGTAATGGCATGCACCCTAATGCTGCTCAATAGCTTTAACATAAGCAGAAATTTACCATAATAGTCTGAAACAAAATCCAGTCATTATTGCCAGCAGAATTTTGTTTATTTTCTTTAGGATACAATTTATCTTTACTTTCCCCCACTCTGAAAAGACAATAAAGTGGTGTGGGCCAATGCAGTGTAATTGGAAATGTCAATCACGCCTACTCGGCTTTGCAAGTAGGAAGGCCACGCTGGGCCCTGTTGCACAATTGGAGTGCTAGAGAGTGGATGCCTGTCTTCAGAGTGGTCTCTAGTGAAGCTCCTGACTTGCACTGATCTGTTATAATATCAGCCCTTACAATAGAAATGGTCCGAACTGGGATAGCTAATGATCAGTTGGTGCTGCCCATCCAACTGGTTCTTTATTAGAGTTTGTAGATCTCAAGCTGGGCTTAGAACAGCTGCAAACAGGATTTTAGATCATGTAGAAATTGATAACTAAATTTTAAATAAAAACTAATTTGAGAAAACTGAAACAAAAACTAATTAGACCTGCCAAACCAAAATAAAATAAAACTAGGTTTCAGGTTTTGATACACAGCACTGTGTAAATTTAAAAATAATTTTAAACATTTACAACCCACCTTAAACATGAAAATGTCACTAGATAACACTAGACATCTTTGAAAAAATTAACAGCGTTAAACATATTTAAATGATATTGATTAACGCATTAATTTTGTCAGCCATAAAATACTAAAAACTGAAATAAAAACGAAATATGCTTGAAAAACTGAAATCAAGAATCACAGAGTGAAAACTAACAAAAACTAAACTAAACTGAAAGGACAAATTGAAAATTAAATAAAGATAAAAAAAATTAATAACCCTAGGTCAAATTGCTTGTTCTTCACCACTTTTCCTTTAGTCGATAGTGCATACAAAATGTAGCAGGCCTAAACTTTGGGTCTGCCTTTAACATTGATGATACACCTCTTATTAAATATATTCAATGCACCTGCACTTTAATTGTTAATCGCAGTAGTTGAGCTTTCACCGGCAGGTCTTGTTTATGTACATTGAATGTGGAGCATGCTGTGAGTCTTGAGAAGTCCTCAGAGAATGTTGAAGAACAGTGAAAGCTGGAGCATGTGGTGACAGATTAATTTATCACACACTTCAGTATAGCACTTTCACGTGTTTATTTACGTTCCCTTTTGTTTGAAAAATAGCTGCCTCTGTGCCGTGCCTTCAGGACAGGTAATTACACCTTCAAGAGTTCTGGTGGGGATTTAAACAAACAACATAAGAAAGGAAATGCTCTCCATATAGTCTCGCATGCCTTCAAACACTTTAATGATGGTATGTGAACATGAACATAGAAAATGACATTATGGCTAGCATGTTAGTAGACTTTGCAAAGATACACAAGTATTCAGTAGACAAGATCCCTAGACAAGAAAAGATGAGATAAGGTGAATTGGTGAATCGTTAATCTAAATTGTTCTATTTACATAAACCGATTCACTAAAATGTATTTTACATCCAAACTTCACATAGTAGGGTATTGGTGAACCATTTATTTATATAAACCGTCTGAATAAACTGATTCCCTAAAATGAATTGGACTTCTCTAAGCTACAGTATAATTGAATTGGTGAATTATTTATACGAACCGTCCAAATAGTAAGTGAAATGGCGAATGGTTTGTTTACTTGAACCATCCAAATAAACATATTCACTCAAATTAAATTGAATTTTCAATGCTACCTGAACTGTCTGAATAAACGAAATCCATAAAATAAAATGGACTTACCAACTCATGTAAGTGTTTTGTTGAAACGTTCATTTACCTGAACTATCTGAATAAATGAAATCCATAAAATAACCGGGATTTTTTAAATGGACTGTCCAAGTAAACTTATTCCACTATAGTGAATTGGTGAATTGTTTACTTACATGAACTGTCCAAATAGTAAGTGAAATGGTGAATCATATGTTTATGTGAGTCTTACAAATGAACTGATTAACTAAAATGAATGTTAATTTCCAATATTGCAAATAACTGAATTTGTGAATCTTTAATTTCCATGAACTGACTAAATAAACTGATTCACTAAAATGAACTAATTTAGTTTCCAACGCTAAATATTGAATATTGAGTGAATTGTTTATTTACATGAAATGTCCATATATTTAGTGAAATGGTGACTTGTTTACCTTAACCATCCAAATCAACTGATTCACTAAAATTAATTTGACTTCCCAACGCTACATATACTGTAAGTGAATTGGCAAATCATTTATTTACATGAACTGTCTGAAAATAATCTATTCTCCAAAATGTTTTGAACTTTACATAAGAGAGAGCGTAACACAATTTGTGAGCAATACAATGTAGTGTTTTGTCTCGCTAGAATGCTACTTGATGTATAAAGTAGTTTGTTGCTGAAAAAGCTGCACCATTGTGAAAATAACTGAACTAATGGTATGCTACTGTAAAATGTGTTTGTGGTGTGTTTGCATGTACACCCATACGCTGATAGCTACCAAAAATTAGCGCATTCAAAAAATCAGACAATGTAATAATCCCTTGTTTACAATAGACCTGAAATCATCGGGTTGCATTCTGCTTTAGGCATCATAATATAAACAGACTTACCCACAACTCTTGCAAACATTGGATAAGCTGGTAAGAACGGTGATAAAGGTGTTTACATATATCGTGAAATTCAGGTAATGGGCAAAAATCTACTGTAGCTGTGTCGATTGTTTTATTCTTAAACCATTTATGATGGTACACAGATAAAGGAAAAAACATTTAAGGTGTTTGCATGACAGTATACAGTATGTTCTTGGCTTATTAAGCATATGTGGTGTAAGATCAAGAATGTAAATGCGTTCTCTGATCCAGAGATGTTGACGTGACGCACCTGGGTGCCCCTGAGTACACTGACACCCTAGGCAGCTGCCTATATCACCTATGCTAGGATCTGCCAATGCTAGAGTTTCCTAACCTTGTTCCTGGGGGCCCATCACCAGAACATATTTTGGATGTCTCCCTTACCTGACACACCCATTTCAGGTATTGGAGTATATACTAATGAGCTGATGGGTTTAATCAGGTGTGGTTTATTAGGGAGACATCCAAAAAAATAACTGTTGGGAGGCCTCCAAAAACATATGCTTTACACATTATAGTAGACAGGGCAAGTTTTATGTCATAGTTCTCCATCAGGAAGTGACAGAGTATCAGTACAACAACCATATGGGATACATATGTAAAAGGTGGAGGAGCATCTGCCAGTGCATTTGCAGAAGGTTGTTGTGAAGCGCATTAGTCATCATTACTTACGTGTCCCACATTCCTGTTGGCAGCTCATTCTCATCAAACGGATTTAAAAAATGTCTTGGCATCCAAATCCATTTGCGTGCTTACATTGGCAGCATCTTTGTGGAGTTTTCTAAAAGTGGATCACTTTAACATGCAAATGTTTTCCTGTTATTTAGGCTAGCGCCTTTATCTTTGTACACTGAGTTGAATCAGCCATTCGGTTTAGCTCAACTGACAAAATTGTTTGTGTTGATTCTATTCCAGGAGGAAGGAAAAGTTGGCGTAACGTTCAACATCGGCACGGTGGACATCAGCGTCAAGGAGTTGAATACAGAAATCAATGATGGAAAATATCACGTGGTACGCTTCACAAGGAATGGGGGAAACGCTACCTTACAGGTGGACAACTGGCCAATCACAGAGCATTTTCCATCAGGTAACATTGAATATCCCAAGTGAAATTCCTCTATGAGAAGTGAGCCATGGTCCTTTACTGTTTCAGGAATAGTTCACCCAAAAATGAAAATTCTGTCATTATTTGCTCACCCTCGTTCCAAACCCATATGCTCTTATTTTTTGGAATTTCTGATTGTTACACTGCTTTTAACATTTTAATGACACCATAAAAGTGCCATACTTGAATTCTGGATGCAAACAAGTGCCAGACGATAGTCTGTTCCTTGCACAAAGCTTTCTTTTTGCTTTAAAAGATTTGGTAGACAGCTCACAAGCTGAATGAACTACTTTTATGGTGTTTATTACAAGAGCAGCATAAAGATTCTTTGAATATTTCGACTGCAAAAATAGCACTCTGTTGGTTTGGAACAACATAAGGGCGAGTAAATTATGGCAAAATTTTCATTTTTGGATTAACTGTTCTTTTACACCCACTGGATATCACCTGCTATTAAGTAAATCAAGGCAAGGAACAACATAATTTTTCTAAATTTTCTGCCCGTATTATTTATAATCTGCATGTTTCAAGGCATACTGATTTTCAAAAATGGGAACAGGTGTTCATAATTACAACACTGATCTCCATTCTGCTGAAGGAAATGGATGAAACAGAGAGAACACTGCGAAAAAGAAAGAAAATGCCACTTAGATTATGATCGACTTGGCTTGTGTTGCTTTCTAAATTGTCCTCTGAAATGTTCATATGTGGGTGTAATCAAGACTAGGCACCTGGTCTGCACATAGTAGAGTCCAAGCAGTTACCTTTGTTCCTACGATTAGCATTGTGACATCTGGCTAGCTGCTTTGAGAGCCTTTGAAAGGCAGCGGGAGGGCAGGGCAGTGCCAGTGAACAGGTCTAAGGCAGGATTGTGGCAGTTACAGCAGCTGTGGGAGAAGCCCCGGACCTCTGTGTATCAGTGACTTCCAGACTCAGGAAGCTGGCAATGATGGACGAATACAAATTAGTTCATCAAATGTGGCAGAGGTTTGGTGTAGAAGCTCTATGGCTTCCTACGTTGAGAAATAGGTTGTGCGGAAATACTTCCACAAAAACCCTTCACACTCAATTAATTTGGGTTCTCTGTCCTCCACTTTGATGTCTCTATTGCCCTGGCATCCTCGGCAGGATATCTGGCCCCTGCACTTCTCGTCAAATTAAATAGCATCTCTTGTCAGGGTAACTCAAGCTGTATTTAAATGATATACAGATATATCTTCCTAAAGAGAGAGAGATGTAAAATGGCAACTGAAAGACATGGGCTAATGTTGCTACGACATTAGCTAATTATCAAAATCTGATCTATTATGACTAGAGCTTTTGGTGCACACCCGACTCTGATTGATGTCAGAGTTCAGTTCGGTTTGGTTGGTATGAAAGTATTTTTATTCCGAAACACTTCGTGCACCGATGTCTTGAAAAGGTTCGCAATTGGTATGAAAGCAATCCACTCTAAGTTACAAAAGAGAACCACTATCGATCATGTGTTATCTTTGCTTCTGGTCACACAAGCAAGAGTGCCATTGTGCCATATATCTGCATGACTGTGATTCAGGCGTTGGCACGAGGCTTTGTTTTTGTTTTGTCTTTGGATTTTTTTTTTTTTATAAACCAGTGTTTTTGAACTTAAATTTTAAGTATCACCATCTGTCACCATCTACTGGTGTAAATATGCAATCTCCAGAAATGTTCGCTGAACAACTCAGGGAAAGAAATCAAAATGAACCATTTTTTTAAAGGAATATTCCAGATTCAATACAAGTTAAGCTCAATCAACAGCATTTGTGGCATAATATTGATTACCACAATAAAACAACAACAAAAATTTTTAATCGTCCCTCCTTTTCTTTAAAAAAAGTTACAGTGAAGCACTTACACTGGAAGTGAATGTAGCCAATTTCTTTTGTTTTTTAAAGGCAGAAACATGAAGCTCATAATTTTATAAAAGCACTAACATTAATTCCTCTGTATTATTTGAGCTGTAAATTTGTTTAAATGGTTATTTTTACAGTCGTTTTAAGGTTTGTTGACATTACATCATCAAGGTTAGTAAGCAATTTTATCACGTTAAAATCGTGTTTACATGCATATTGTTGGTCTTATGGCTATACTTTTGAAAAAGTGAGTATTGTAATGTTTAAAATTTTGCCCCATTTTCTTCCAATGTAAGTGCCTACTGTATCCCAGATTTTTGCTTTTTTTCACCACGATCTCGTAGGGCATCAGTTTGGCCAGCGGTGGCCCTGGTGCAAATACTTTACAGTGTTGAGATGAATGTTTTTGTTGACAGTGCATCAACTGACATTAAACGGCCTGACATGAAGAGATGGTTCAAGGTTAGTCACTGTTGTTATGTTTTGACAGTCAACAATAGGGGAAGAACACCAATTTGCAAATAAGCACCACTTTAGGGCATAAAGCTGCCTGGTAGAGGGAGCTCTGGCTTGAGTGATCATGTCTACGACGGCTGGTGGTAGACCGCATATATCTTCCACATCCCATCCAAGGGCCAGAAGTGGAGGTTCCAGAGGTCTGGGTGCGGATGCCTGAGGATGCCCTATCCCTGAGAAAGAAGGTCCTTCCTTAGGGGAATCCACTAGAGAGGTGCTTTCGCTAGAAGCATGATATCTGAGAACCAAGTCCGAGTGGGCCAGTAAAAGGCCACGAGAGTGACATGTTCCTCGTCCTCCCTGACCATGCACAGGACTTGTGAAAGTAGTCTCACTGGGGGAAATACTTACTTGCGCAGCCCCCGGGGCCAGCTGTGTGCCAGCGTGTCTATGCTAATGGGGGCTTCCGTCAAAGAGTACCAGAGCGGGCAGTGGGTGGATTCTCGGGAGGCCGACAGATCTACCTGTGATCTGCCGAACCGACCCCAAATCAGCTAGACCACCTTAGGGTGGAGTCTCCACTCTCCGCTGAGTGTTACCTGCCATGACAGTGCATCCGCTGTGGTGTTGAGATTGCCTGGGACATGAGTGGTGTGCAGCAACCTCAGCCCCTGCTGACTACAAAGGAGGAGATGGCGGGCTAGTTGCGACATGCGACGAGGGCGAATGCCACCTTGGTGAATTATATACACTACTGTTGCTGTGTTGTGGATGTCGTGGATCAGTGGCCGGAATCTATGCAGGGCAAGAAATACAGCCAGCATCTCTAGGCAGTTGATGTGCCAACCCAGACACGTCCCTATACAGAAGCCAGCGGCTGCGTGCCCATTGCACACAGCGCCCCAGCCCGACTGGGAGGCGTCTGTAGTAAATACGATGCGTCTGAACACCTGCTGTTGGGGGACTCCTGCCCGTAGAAAACAGAGGTCTGTCCAGTGGCTGAATAAGTGACAGCAGGTGGTGCCATGCCCATCTCGGGACTTGAGTCTGAAGCCAGTGCTGAAGCGGTCTCATATGCACCCGAGTGGCGCGACCATTGGCGAGGATGCCATATGTGCCAGGAGCCTCTGAAATTGTTTCAGTGGAACCACTGTGCCCGGTCTGAACGTACTCATGCAGTTCATCACTAACTGCGCACGCTCACTTGTGTGTCCGGTTCATAACTCGGAGGTCCAAGATTGACCACAGCCCATCACCTTTCTTACAATGAAGTAGGGGCTGTAGAACCCAGGGAGTGAGGAAACTGCTTTCTTTGTGACCACGTGGGTACCGCAGCCTGTTGGGGGTGCGGTAAACAAGAAAAGGAAACAAAAGATTCTCCATCCGGCCCTCCACCGGGGGATGAAGTGGTCTGGATACCAGATATCAGGTGGTTCGTGAGATGGGGGGGGGGGGGTTCACTTCCTGCAGGGAGCTCTACGCTGGGGCTGAGATCCTGTCAGCGAGCAGACGGGGTGTGGGATCTTGAGCCGCGGCGGGTTAAGATGTGTTGGATGGCATCATCTGTTTCTTCACTGCCGAGAACTGCTGGGCAAAGTCCTCAACGGTGTCATTGATTAGCCCCTTATAAGGCTAATCAAGCCTCCGAGAGGGATAAAGGCCAACTGCAGATGGTGGTGCGACAGAGAGAGAGTGTTTACGGGCAGCTATCCATCAGATATGTGTGTGTTTGCGTCTTTTGGTTCAGTTTTATATTAAAGCTATTATTTATATTGTCAAGCCGGTTCTTGCCTCCTTCTTTCCATTGAACTGGTAAACAGCTTTAGCTACTACAGCATTATGGACACAAAAAAAAGAAAAAGAGACCAATAAAAAGAGACTTGCGGTGGCTGGAGGGGATAGAAAAGAACTTTGGTTCGGACCAAGCAATTCCATTCCAATACTCAAGGAAATGTTGAAATTCTCATGTCACCAGCATTTAACAAGTCAGTGCTGTTTTTGCCTCACCACTGATGAAAGGCTAGAAACACCCCTGCTCTTTATACTGTATGTAATGTGTATGCAAATAGAAACAAACCTGCATGCTATTTAGCCAGTGTATGGATGTGTGTTGTGGATTCTGCTGGACTTATTGCATCACTCAGTCTCCAAGATATGATGATGTAATGGTATAATGATATAGTCTACATGTAACATTAATTTAGGAGACATTCCTGCCATCTAGCAGTATTATAAATTAAGTGATATTTTTATGCAGAAGCATGTCTGCAGAATCACTGCTGGATCTTGTGTGTACTCGTTATCCAGAGTGTGTTTTTAGTCAAAAATGGCTCTCATAAGCTTGTTTTAAATTCTTAATTTTTCTGTAAAGTTGTTATGTGTATTAGCGAGAATAGATTACAACAGAAACATGAGCTGTGGATTATTTTGTGCACACTCTTCAAACACAATAAAACGTGGCAAATGAACATTTAAATCTGAAGGACTTTTTCAATCTGAACAATATTCCTTCTTATTCAATCTAATTACCTGTTCAAGCCATCCATCCATCGATACATCCATTCATCTGCAGTTCTGCAATCTGCAGTTGAATGCTGTTAAAAATACACACCATCAGTAAAGTCGCATTACACCGATAGATCATCAAGACCATTGCTCCTCTAAATTCAATCTATGATGCTACATATTGGCATCCATTACACCCCACAGCTTTGAATCAGACAGGGACTCAATGGTTATTAAAAGGCCAATGAATTTGACTCCAAGCAGAGAGCAGGATTTTATTAAAGCTTTGCCTCCGATGACATTTAGTTTTTTGCAGGGATCCTTGACTCCCTCCAGCCATTATTCAATTGCAGATTTGGTAATTCCCTCTTTTCTCAGTATTTTTCTCTGTCTTTCTTTGCAATCGCATCCGCACACATTCAAACACTGGTAATATGCAGGACATTCAGCGGCTGTAATTTGACAAATATTGATTTCAGTTCCTCAGTTAAAGGCTGCGCCATCTCTTGAGTAATTACAGGCTTGAATTCAGGCTCATCGACTTAATAGCACTTGAAATGCTGCATGTCAGTAATTCTCTGCGTTCCTGCATCGCTCGATAAACCGTTGCGAGAACCACACAGATGTGTTGAGAATTTTCAGGCTAGTCATAATTCCTCCACTTAGTCAATGCAAACAGCAATAATAGAAATATCTGAAGTATATACTTCATTGGTAAAAACAGAGGCATTTATGGGTCATATGTTTAATTTCAAGCTTACTCTCGCAGAGGGATAGTTTACCCAAAAATGTTGTTCCATGTTGTTCTAAACCTATGCAACTTTCTTTCGTCCATGGAACAAAAAAAGAAGATGTTAGAACAGAATGTTAGCCTCTGACACCATTCATTTTCATTTTGTGGAGAAAAAAAAAGTTTCAATGGAAGTGAATGTGTGCCAGTTACAACTTAGCATAATTGTACCGTAGTCAGTTACAAATGCATGACTTTTAACCTACGATATTTAACTAAGCATTTATAACTTCTAAATACACACTACTAAATGTTTGTGAGTTGAAAATGTAACCCCACATAGAAACATAATATTTATGGAAGCCTGTATTTAGGAAGTATGGCTGGAATAAAACAACAGACTGATTGGATTACATCAATGGCTATATTTACATGCCCCCTGAAAATGCGATTAAGGCAGTTCTGCGAATAAGTTGGAGCTCATGTAAATAGTAAACTGTGATAATGCCGATAACGTGATTATGCTCATAATTAGGTGCATTTCTGCTAATGCCATGTCTCTTAGTGAATAATCAAAGTAATAGCAAGTAGCATGGAAAAGGGTATTGAAGAGGTTTGTCCATGTCATCTAAACATCTTAATCCATGTATTTCCTTACTCTGATTATTACCTATTATCAAACAATGGGTTTAAATTTAACTTGGACATTGAGCTCATGTTTTGCATGACAGGCTTAAGTCATTTAGAAATAAATGATGATTACCTTAACTCTTATATAATATAGTATAGTAATAACGTTTTTAAATCCTTAAAAGGCAATAATATATCCCTATTTTATTATTTGATTTATATATCTGAAGATAAATGTGTAAAAATTACATCTTAAGGTGTATGTAGCACAGTTTTTATTAAATTAAACGTGAAAGCCCTAAAAGAGACAATTGTCGTAATCACAATGATTCGTTTGACAATTAATCGTCAGCAAATTTCATAATCGTGACAGCCCTATAAACAACTGTGGAACAAGATCTATCCTTCAGTGTTAACAGCACAAACATGGAGATTTAAAAATAAAGCTGTGCAGTCTCATGGGTCCCTATTATAAAATGTAGTAATTAGAAAGACTATCTTTACAATGGAGACAAAGGTACATCCTGAAAACAGACCCAAGGTTGCACGCTTGTAGCTCAGAAGACTTACAGTAAAGGTGTAGTATGTAAAATTCAGAAACCCTTGTTATTAATGACACCTGTGGCCATTAAGTGAACTGCAGCCAGCTACCTGTTGCTCATGCTCGAGCTCGAGCACACATTCCATCGGCCAAAACAATGACGTAACGTACAAAGAGACAGAACGTGATCAACGGACATCATGCTGTCAGATGAGGTAGCATAATTAAAATTGCACAGTTTACAAAATTTGAGACTAATCTAAAACTACTTATCAGCTAACATAGCATACTGATACACAAATACAGCTACATACTACTGATCTATACCAGACAGTTTACTGTTGCACTGCACTGTTATGTTGCACTATTGTATGTTTTGTATGTCATATGTTGTACTACGATCAAGAAACCAGCATATTTGCTTAAATTTATCCTGTATACCTGACTTTTAGTGTAAAGAGAAGATCGTTGAAATTATTTGAAAGTTACGAACAAGTTAGCTTGCAATTCGTCAGCGTTAGCAGGCAAGATCAAGTTCGCTAGAATTACACAGATCGATCATTATGACACTATATTTAACATGCTTTCAGTTATGTACGCTTAACTGTCCAATAAGAAGAATGCCTATTCAGAGTCGGTTTTGATCTCCAAAACCGAAGGTCCCTCCAGGAATCAAATGCCCTTCCGATGTTCGCTCATGTTTTCGCTCGACCACGATCACATTCCCATTTAGCCAGACAGGATTCCTTCATCACATCCTTTGTATTTTCCTGGAAAAATCAACACGCTCCCTTCGCATGAAAATCAGTCTACAGGCTTTAATAGGCATCCTAGTAAGTCAGAGAATTTTTTAATTTGCATTACAAGCCGTTCGCACATTAGCAAAAAAAGGGTGAATATTATATGAAAATTGTTCCATACTGCACCTTTAATGGAGATCTCAGTTATGTTTCATGTATCAACTTTTTCCTCAGACAAGTCCTTATGAGAAAGTAAAATGGACACAAGACAGTAGGGCTGGGCGATATGATGATATATATCGTGGCGACGATATATAGTGCCAATCGACAGAGATTTTGCTATATCATGTATATCGCGATATGTAAATACCCATATGCACAGCTTTACTCTATCTATCAGTGTGCACATTCCGCTGGTTATTTGCATGCACAGGTTTAACACTAAAGGAATTATGTAGATCAGGCAATGGTGCAAACGCTCCCATAAACTCTGATTCTTTGCCTTTCTGGTTTGCGGGCTGGATCTGAACAGCGGAGCATGCAGCAGTCCACCATGATCTGACTGACACATTCACCGGGACAGCGTCACTGTGATCCAGACACCTGGATCATCTCTTTAACATGCCGAGGTGCGCTTGACTACACCGCACATCTGTACGTCTCCATCATTTTATGCATTTTTGCTGATGTGATCAAAAGAAAATATACGAAAATGAAGGGGAGCTTGTTATTAAAACAGGTGCGACATGGGGGCCTGGGTAACTCAGTGAGTAAAGACGCTGACTACCACCTCTGGAGTCGCGTGTTCGAATCTAGGGCAGGCTGAGTGACTCCAGCCAAGTCTCCTGAGCAACCAAATTGACCCAGTTGCTAGGGAGGGTAGGGTCACATGAGGTAATTGTTTCAAGACACGCATTGTGCTGAATTTGTGGTCCACTGAGGATGGACACTTCTCATTGTGGAAGTGGGTCTTTCCTTGTTCCTGTAGAGCCATGTGGAATTGGCAACAGAAAACACTGGCACACTCTTTATATGGATTGAGCATCTGTTGACGGCCCCCTGCTGCAAATCTGTGGTGCTGAAAGAAGACACAGTGACACCATGCCAGAGTTTGTCTTGACTAAAGAAGTGCCATCTGAGGGGATTGATTCAGAGATTGTTCTAGTGGGAAACCTACTCATGTGCTGACGGATGGCTGGAAACAGACGCTGTTGGCTTGTGTGACATCTCATTTAAATTAGAGCTCTTGTGCTGCTCTGAGCTCATATAGAAGAGGAAATATGGCACTCCAGGGTTGAGCTACTCAGTGCTCGACAAAATGCAAAATGTAATAATTGGATCTCTTTGGCCCCATTTACACTTTGAATTAACATGAATATCCGGATACATATCCTTTAGCTGGATTGCCTTTACACCTTGCAAGCAAAGGCATCTCCACTGTGATCGTATAGAGAACCTTTACCCGCGCAAAATGGAAAACACTACTTACGTTAGATACATATTACCAGAGGCTGTGGTTACTGAAAACTCGTTGTCTTTTAGCGTATTTTTCCTTCATTGAAAACTTTTTGCAGCAGCCAAAGGTAAATTTCGTTTCACCAAAGAAAATGGAATATTTATGTTGCATTCTGCGGTTTTTAAGCGCAAAATATGCTTCTCGTCTGAAACGTGCAAGTGATGCCTGGTTTCACGTGAGTGTTGCGTGACACATAGTGCATATTGTGATTAGAAATGATTAGGGATATTGTTCATATTTCAAGATTTTTGCTGATTTAAATGTAAAATATCATGGTATCACAGTAATGAGAATCGCCATTTAAAAAAATAATAAAAATAAAACCGATGCATTATGGTATAGAGAATTTTGGGAAATAACACCTTTATGCAAAATAAGTTCATGGTCCTAAAATATCAGTACTTTTTTAAGATTTATTTTATTTTTAAAAAAGTAATTATATTTGCATAAAGAATTAAGTCTGTTTTAGGATCAATGGTGTCATAAAAATTAAGCATATTTCACTTGTAAATTCTTATTACTGTAATAAAAATATGCTTTCTCATTTACTGTAATGCAGCAAAAATATAAATATATTTTGTAATTTGTGAAGTATTTATACATCCTGTAATGTTTATTTTACTGGTTTTAAATTATGGCATTGCAGTAATGAGTACCGCCATTGAGAATAATGGGAATTACAAAACAAAAAAAAGTAACTAAATAAAAACAAACTAGAAAGTAAAACATCTGGATGCTTTACAGTACGGCAAATAAAAAAAATAAAAAAAAATGCGATATGTGTGTGTGTGTGTGTGTGTGTGTGTGTGTGTGTGTGTGTGTGTGTGTGTGTGTGTGTGTTTGAAATGTGGTTTTTCAAATCGCTTAAAAAAAACATACTAAACAATGTTTTTATGAAAATGTATAAATGCAGAAAGTTTTTTTGTGAGGATTAGGTTTAGGCAGGGTTAAGGGATAGAATCTATATTCCGTACAGTATAAAAATCATTATGTCTATGGAGAGTCCTCATAAGGATAGCTGCACCAACATAGTGGAAAGAGATAGTTGAAAATTCTCTCATCATTTACTCACCCTCATGCCATCTCAGGTGTGTATGAATTTCTTTCTTCAAAAATAAAAAAGTTATCTAATTTCAGTAGGTCCTTAAAATGCAAGTGGATGGTGATCCGACTTTTGAAGCTCCAAAAAGAAAAGACAGTCAGCATAAACGTCATCCATACGACTCCAGCGGTTAAATGAATGTCTTCTATAGCAAAATGATCACTTTTGGTTCAATAAAGTTCAATATTTAAGTACTTTTTAACTTTAAACCATCACTTCCTGTCAGCAGCAGTATGCACATTTACGGGAGCGCTGAGTTCACGTGGTCTCTCGTGTGACGTATTCGCGTTGGCATGATACGAACGTAATCTAACGTTCTTCTCTCGGTTGGGACATCCAGGATGAGCACACAAAAGCACCATTGTGAGTAAAGAAACAGATAAATACAGATCTAAACCAAAACCAATAAAGCTTCTGTACAGCGTTCCTACTCACTTGTAAACCCACGTTTTCCACGCATGACACATGCGTTAGTTCTCGCGTGTCTCGCATGCCAACGTGATTACGTCACGTGCATACAGCTGCTGACCGGAAGTGATACTTTATAGTTAAAAAATACTTAAATATTGATATTTTTCACACTAAAAGCGACCATGTCACTTCAGAAGACATTCATTTAACCACTGGAGTTGTATGGATGGATGATGTTTATGCTGACTGTCTGTGATTTTTGGAGCTTCAAAAATTTTAGCATCATCCACTTTTGTTTTAAAGACTTACTGAGCTAAAATATTTTTCTTCAAATGTGTTCAGCAGAAGAAAGTCATACACACCTGGGATAACATGTTTGTTGAGTAAATGATGAGAGAATTGTTTAAAGACCATCATAATAAGTTTTCACATTAACATGAGAGAGAGAGAGAGCATATGCTGGCAGAGCGTCTGATCTCTGAAACGAGTGGCAAATACCTCAAGCTGTCCTGGATATCTTTCCGATCAGGAAAGTCACTCCATCCCCAGGCTTGCATGCGCTGCCAGTCTCGATCAAAGGCATCGCCAGTCCTGCGTGCTACTCATTAGCCACCCCCGCCCCGCAGTCATCGCTTACCTGCACACTTTAAAGCTCCTTTTTTCTGCCTATTTAAAAGGGAAAGCAGAAGAAAAGCAGCGCCACTGGCCACGTCCACTGTGGAAGCTTTGTGTTTCTGAATGGCACTTCCACTGACCACTTTCTGAAGTTCTGAGAAAGTACTCGGTGACTCAGTTGGTGGAGGCTTATTTAGCTTAGCGAGAAGTGTTGAGGAACTTTGCTCTTTTGAAGTGCTTTTTACATTTCTCACTCTTAAGCTCTATGGTATGTGGTTTTTTTTCCCCTTCTTTTTTTGTGCTTTGATGACTGCTTTGTGTGTGAGAAAATGTACACTCTCTGACATTTAATGGAATAATTAACTAAAATTTACAATTCTGTCATCATTTACTAACCCTAATGTTGTTCTTTCTTCTGTGGGACACAAAAGGAGACATTTTGAAGAATGCTCACACAGCTCTTTTCCATAAAATAAAAGTGAATGGGGACAGATGTTGTCGAGCTTCAAAACTGGCACCTCAATATGCACAGGGTTTTGATATCAATGATGTCAAACATAATTTGTTTGTGCATCGCCTGACCAATCACGATGCAGCATATTTAAAAAAAAAAAAATGGAAGCAATTATTCACCCAAAAATGAAAATTCTCTCATCATTTACTCATTCCATCCCAGATGTGTATGACATTTTCTCTTTTGCTGAACACAAACGAAGACTTTTAAAGACTATTTAAGCTCTGTTGTTGCATTGCAAGTCAACAGGGTCCAAACCTTTGAAGCTCAAAAAGCATGTAAAGGCAGATAAAGGTAATCCAAAAGATTCCAGTGGTTTAATCCATGTCTTTAGGAGAGATATGATAGGTTTGAGTGAGAAACAGATCAATATTTATGTATTTTTTACTATCAGTCACCACTATCAAACAGACCTCCTCTCTCCTAAGAGTTCTTCTGCTTTTGTTTTTGGAGAATCGCATTCTTTGTCCATATCGCCAACAATTTGGAGGGATTAGAATTCATCTATAATATCTCTTCTGAAGACATTGATTTAAACACTGGAGTCTTATAGGTTACTTTTGTGCTGCATTTATGTGCTTTTTTAAACCTCAGTGTTTTGGACCATATTGACTTGGACTGTGGACCTGCTGAGATAGTCTTATAAAAATCTTTGTTTGTGCAAAAGACAGAAAGTCATACACATCTGGGATGACATGAGGATAAGGAAATGATGAGAGTATTTACATTTTGACATTTGATTTAATTCTGTGTCCACATAAGTTACCGTATGACTTCAAAAGACTTGAAATGTAGTGCATGAGTTGTATGGATGGCTTAAAGGTATATTTTTGTATTTATTTATTTTCACATCTTGATAGTCCTGGTCACTATATGCTTTCATTGTATGAAATAGAGCGGTGTGAACATCCTACAATTTCTCCTTTTGCTTTCAACGAAACAAAGAAAGCCATGCGAGTTTGGAATAACATGAACATGAGTACTTTTTGACAGAATTTCATTTTTGGATAAACTATTTTTATTTCATTTTTTGACAGTAATTCCTGATACATTAAATAAAAAATAAAAAAATAAGTTTTGTGGTAGTTCATGAGCTTTGAAGCAATCTACAGGCTAATGTACACCAAAATGTTGAACAAATTAATTTTTAGCAAGTGTACAGGATCTGCATTTAAAATGTACAGTCTCCCTCTTCCATGTATACGGACCGAAAATATTGATGACTCACACTGCACTTACCCATTTTGTCCAATCAAATGCTCTCTAGAATGAGTAGATTGTATTCATGATGTTAGCCAAGGGGAGGGGAACTCAGTTTTCTCCATTAACCAACTTCTTATTTTAGTGTTTAGTGTTCCTTGCCACGGTCACATTGGCTTGCACACAGGGATTCTAATTATTATTTAATTATTTAATTTATATACATAATTTACAATCACATTTAATCAAACTACACAATGATGACTCTAAGACTTTATAGACATTACAGTGTCATTTTCTGTTACAGCATGATTTTCTGAAAAGCTGCTTTGAAACAATGTGTTGTGAAAAGCGCTATACAAATAAATATGACTTTTTTTAAGATATCAAAAGTTATGATGTATGGTCTCATATATTTTGAAGAAATTTGAACATGGGTTTGGCAGAATTTCGCACGCAACTTGATAATGGGCTGGGTCAAGTGCAATTTAATTCTGAGGTTCTTCTCCAGTTATTGCACCATTTGCGTCCTAGTGTATCGTCCATTCTCTGTCAAGCTCCAGTGATATAAACAAAGACTGCACATTCATAAGAATTGGGTAGTGTAAATAGACTGTAGACAATGATTTAGAAGAATTTAAATATTTCTATGACAGTAATAGACAACTTTTATATGCATAGAAAATGTTATTCTCGTCAGGATTTGGATGTGCATTCCAATAAATTCTAGAGAATGTAGTAAAAATTAATCATTTTATAAGAACAATCTCAGGAAAATAACTAATTGCACTTTGCGCCACTACATTTACATAGAACACACTCACAGTTTGTGCGCATACACCCACAGATAGCGCAAACACTCCCACCCATGTCCACTTGAGCTTTGTGTTGGCGTGAAAATTGTGCTTAGAATTAGTGCTCTCAGGAAAATTAGATAAGACGTAGCGCACGGTCACTGCGCATAGCGCTGCGCTTTGCGCACTCATGAAAATAGAGCCCACAAACTTTATGGTTTATGTTCAACAAGGTGCTTGAAGGGTGAAAAGATCCGAAAATGACGTGATGAACTAGTTCACCATGGACGCGACATAATCACACCCAAGATGGCAGATGTTACATTGCCTTGAACAACCTTTCCACCCTGCTCCAGCCGGAGAAAGAGATGTAACAAAGTCCAAATAATGGCGTAATATTCCAGCAGCCAAGTGCTTCTGTGGAGCAAGGCCTTCCAGGGGCCCCGCAGCAGCAGGGCAGCACACCAGGCTGTTAATGATCTCATCTGTATGCAGTGTCTTCCTAAAATCTGTGTCATCACAAGCCTTATTTCCCAGCAGGTTTAGAGCTTCTACACATGATTAATGAAATGTTCCTTGGCCCCTTGAAATCATATGATATCCAGTGGGAAGAAAAATTACACCCTATTTTAAAGATTGAGTGGGAGATTGCCCCACTACAGAGACTATGTAGGACTTCTGTGTGAAATGAATTGTTAGCATGGGTCTCGCTTTTACAGTTGTCTGTATATTGCTATGACGTCTGATACATGTTACGATAATTATATGTGATAAACTGTTTATTGAGTTGTTTACTGTTTGATGAAAATGCTTTAGAATCATACTCATCTTTAGAATGACACCTAAACAAGACCTAAATCATCTTAAACACGACTAAACCTTCTTAAACAGTGTATAAATGTGAAGTGTGAAATGATGTCTTTCAAATTTTAAAGGCAACAGCGACATTGAACGTTATCAAATGGCTAATAAGAAAATCCCGTTCAAATATACCCGGCCGGTCGAAGATTGGCTACATGAGAAAGGTAACCATCACAAGACCCTCAGTGTTTTTGTTTTATTTTGTTTTTTTGTTGATTTTAGTTTGCGTTCATATAATCCTTTGTCATGCCGTTTCGTTATATTTTTTGTCCAACCAGGTATGATCAGTCTTTACCTTAGCGCTTTGCCACTAATTAACCAAAAATGTTTCATAAATTACTTCCCCTCCCATTATGTAACATTTTCGTTGAGTATTATTTTGTATGTGGATTGTGATCCTCTTTTGTTATGTCCATCAAATCATTGACCAGTTAAAGGGACTGGTAACAAGCACATACTCGAACTAACTTAGATTTTAAAACTAAACTCAACGCCAGGCTGTTTGTTTAGACAAGTAGAAATGGAATGATCTTCCATTGCGTTACTCTTAATGGTCCAAACCCCCAAAGGCAACGAACTGGTGCTGAAGAATTTGAAACTCCACTTTGCTGACTGCCACTTTTGAACCCTGTGATGAAATCGTCTGACACCTCTTCATAGTTTCATTCAAGAACATGATGAAAGGGTGGGGTGTACCAATTATCAAATTTACCATTAAAGTACTTTGAATGATAACGATAGGATTATTAAACACGTTTAAAGGTCATTGCTTAAATTGCATAAGATGATTATAAAGTCCCTTTAACACTGTCTAAATCCACTTTGAAATCCATTAGTGGTTCTACATGCATGAATCAACATGAAATTCATTTGATATGTATGAGATGAGCTTTCTACCATGCCTGCTGTAATATACAACTGGAAATGTGTAACAGCTTTAATTCGGCCTGCAGTGATGTCAATTCTCACCATTTCTATTTCTAAATGTTTGACTCATATGAAAAGCCATTTGGAATTTTCCCCAAAACATTTGCATGAGAAAGCATCTCACGATAAAGACGGTACAAACGAACATGGAGTAAAGTAACGCTACTCTTCCTTTTTAATGCTTGGATTTAAAGGTGAAGTGTGTAATGTATTCGAAGGTAAAATACTTCCACCTGTCCCAGCTTAATATGCAGATATTCCCCTGGAACCACCTGACCCAGCAACATTGACTCAACCAATAGCGACCAATAGCTGATGGGAGTGTCTGGGAATCCTGTTTGAAAACAGTCATTATGTTGTGCAGAAATTATATACTTCAGCTTTAAAAAGCTCAAGCATTAAAGCTACTGGTCATTAATTAGCTAAATAAAAAATACAATAAGAGAATTGACAATTAGAAAAACGAGCGTGCATATAAACCATTCTGATTGCGTCCTCCTTCACTGGTCTTCTCCTCAGGTCGTCAGCTGACCATTTTTAACACCCAAGCCACCATCTCAATAGGCGGTAACAACCGCAAGCGCCCGTATCAAGGCCAGCTCTCAGGCCTCTATTACAATGGCCTGAAGGTTCTCAACATGGCAGCTGAAGGTCATGCCAACATCAAGATAAATGGCAGCGTAAGACTGGTAGGTGATGTGCCCACCAGCAGAAGCCCTTCCCGCACCACCACCTCCATGCCTCTGGAGATGTCCACCACCTTTATCGAGACTACGACCACCCTGTCAACCACCACCACTCGCAAGCAGCGCTCCCCACCCACCATTAAGGTAGGCTGCTTGGGTTTCCTCCATTTAATCTCTACAGTGGGGTTCAAAAGTTTGAGGCCGCAATGAAAATCTGGCTACCAAAAAAATCTAATCAAGCTGGAAATACGTTTTCATATTTAAAGACAAAGACATATCTGATGTAAAATGAAGAAGAAATATAATACATACAATGCACGTGAATGGTGACCAGAACTTTGAAGCTCTAAAAATGACATAAAGGCAGCATAAAAGTAATCCAGTGGTTTAATCCTTTTATTCTGAAGCGAAGTGATAGGTGTGGGTGAGTACAGATCAATATGTAAGTCCTTATTAATTCTCCCAGCCCAGTAGGTGTTGATATGCACGAAAAATGTGAATCACCAAAACAAAAGAAGAATGTGAAAGTGAAAGTGGAGATAGATAGTAAAGATACACTGGAGTCGTATGGATAACATTTATGCTGTCTTTATGTGCTTTTTGGATCTTCAAAGTTCTTGTCACCATTTACTAGCATTGAATAGACCTATAGAGCTGATATATTTGTCTAAAAATCTTAATTTGTATTCAGCAGCAGAAACAAAGTTATACACATATTTTGAAGCACATTTTAAGCTATATCCACCCAACTCTGCACAGCCCTTCAGACTGTTCTGACATAGTGTGCTTGTGGCAGGGCGGAAGGCGATGCCAGGTTGTGATTATATACCTGGTCCCGTATCAGGCTAATCAAGCCTCTGAGAGGGATAAAGACCAATTGCGAAAAGAGGCGAGAACCAGTTGATGATATAAATCATATTTTAATAGTAAACTTAAACCAAAGACACAAACACACATATGACGGACATGTCCGTAAACAATCTCTCTCTCCCGCACCATCTTCCGCAGTTGGCCTGATATGGGACCGTTTGTGTATAATCACGACCCGGCCCCGCCCTCCGCCCTTCCACAGTGCTATATTGGAATTACTGATCGGAAATACGGCTTTCGAATATCGGACATCAAAAATTCCAAAAGTACTGTAGATTCAAATTGACGGAATGTTAAAATGAGCCAAGAGTCTGAAACTGAATGCCCGTGATTTTAAACTCCAACTGTCAAAATGTTCAAATGTAAACACACACAACTGTGAGCTTTGTAAATGTAAACACACACATTTTAAGACCTTTTAAGCATCAATCTGTCTAACTTTAAGTTTTATTAAACTTTTTTATACTTTCAGAAAAGGCTTTGTCAAGCCAACATCAAAGTTTGTCTTGACAAACATTTAACAATCCAGTAACAGTCAGTTCCATTTGGTTATTGCTCACAGAATTTAACGTCTAGGTTACTGTTCCCTGATGGAGGGAACGAGACGTTGTGTCGAATGAAGCGACGCTAGGGGCTACATTCGACACAACGTCGAGTGAGCGACAGATGGGGAACTACTGTGCTCTTAATATTAAACCTACATTATCAAAATTTCCTTAGACATGGTGGAAATGCATTCAAACATTTGCTTATATTACATGTACAATGGAACCTTCTACATAAATGTGTGTCTATCTGTATGTGCTATTGAGATTCGTCATGCCCTCTGTCGATTAACTGAATGCTTTCTTTAACACATTCTGACACGAAGCCAATGAATGTCTTTAGTTCTCAGAGAAAGTAATCACGCTGACCATTTCATTGATGCTAGAGGAGAAATTGAAGCAGCAGTCTTCATATTAAAACCATAACTCTCCCTGTGGCATCGCTCAGAGACAGGCCAAGACTTATCCTCTCCTCACTTTTAAACAGATCAACCAGAGCAAAATAATAACCTCTCATGTTAGCTCTAACTGCGACCTGACTTCATCAGTATGGCAGCACCACGGCCATCGCTAAAAGCCTTCAAACTCACAGGCAGACCATTTCAGAGGATGAAGACTTGTTTTATTTTTGTATATATATTTTTTTTTTGTAACTTTCTTGGCCTTTTTACCATCTATAGTAAGTCGGTTCACTGAGAGGCCATATTTTCAGTCAAACAAGTACAACTATCAGTCTAGTTCTTGTGAATAGAGTTGCTTTATAGTTAATGCAATCATAGCTCTTCTTTTCTGTCAATTTGTGTCAAAAAGGACTGGTAGTATACAGTAGATATAGAGCACACCTTTTCATTATAAAGATGAATAACGTTAACATAAGTTTTCACACTGAACACAAACACTTATAGTAGCATTTCATCTGGAAAGAGTGCCACCTATTAGTCAGAGGTGGAAATTGAAAAATAATTAGGTGAAAAACCTGATTATTGGAATACATGCATATTGAAGCAAATACAGATTCATGGTTTATGTCCTAAAAGATTTTCTTTTCAGAATATAAATGTCTGCCCGGCAGACATAATGAGCAAAAAAATACCCTTGACTTCCATTAAAAAGTTTCTCACGCATATTGTTTTATAGTAACAACCATTTAATAATGACCTAACAACCACTTAGCAACACCTTAGTAAACACCCAAAACACCCTGACATTGCATAAATATAAAGAAGTATCACAAATATAATGCAATTTTCTACTCGTTAATTTTTTTTGGAGAATCTAAAGGTATTTTTACCAAATAGCTTACAACATCAAGATTATCTTTTTACTGTTTTGCCTCTTACATTGGTTAAAGATTACTTGAACATAATAGGGGGGATAGTTCACCCAAAAATTACAATTATCTCATCATTGACATACCCTCATGCCATCCCAGATGTGTGACTTTATTTCTTCTGAAGAACACAAATTTGGATTTTCAGAAGAATGTCTCAGCTCTGGAGGTCCATACAATGCAAATGAACAGGTTCCAAAATGTTACGCTCCAAAAAGCACACAAAGGCATAATAAAAGTAATCCATTCACTCCTGTGTTTTAATCCATATTTTCAGAAGTGATATGATAGGTGTGGATGGGAAATTTAGGTCCTTTATGCTAGAAATTACTCTCTGTGCCCAGTATGGGGCGTATGCATAATGTGAATCACCAAAAACACAAGAAGAAGAATGTGAAAGTGAAATTGGAGACTGAGTGACCAGGGAGGAGAATTTACAGTAAAAAAAAAAAAAAAAAAAAAAAGACTTAAATATCGATCTGTTTCTCACCCAAACCTATCATATTGCTTCTGATGGCATTGATTTAACCACTTGAGTCTTATGGATTACTTTTATGCTGACTTATGTGATTTTTGGAGCTTCACAATTTTGGCACCTATTCACTTATGGATCAAAAGAGCGATCAATTCTTATAATAATCTTCATTTGAATTCAGCAGATGAAAGAAAGTCAGACACATCATGGATGGGATGAGTGTGAGTAAATTATGAGAGAATTTTCATTTTTGGGTGAACTATTTCTTTAAGGATAACAAAGTTTTTGTTTGTTTGTTTGTTTAGTTTAAAACAAAGATTCAGACCATTATGTCCTATTCTAAATGTTGTATGCTGGTCATAAGATAAGTGTTCATTGCCTTCATTTCGCCAAGTAGGACATGTTCCAGGGGACTGAACATCCTAACATTTCGCTCCCTCTAAAAATTGCAATGGTTGAAAGAGCAATATCCATTGCAGCGATTTGGTATCTTACAGCTGCACATAAAGAACATGGATGCCAACAGTAGTGTACTGGATCAACACCCTTGTTTGTTTTAGATTCCTATCAACCAATCAGACTTTAGCGATAGGGAACACTGGGACACATGATAAGGGCTATAACAGCATTCTGATCAAACCAGCCCTCTGGTTTTAAGGGTGGTTAAAGACCTCATGAATTCAGATTTATTATTATATATATACAGTATATATAAGTATTTTTGAACTTTTCTGTGATCTATATGCTAGTAAACTTAAGGGATAGTTCACCCAAAAATTAAAATTCTCTCACTATTTACCAACCCTCATACCTTCAGATGTAAATGAGTTTCTTCCTATTGCTGAACACAAATTAAGATTTTTAGAAGAATATCTCAGCTCTGTAGGTCCTCATAATGCTAGTAAATGGATACCAACATTTTAAAACTCCAAAATGCACAAGAAGGCAGCATAAAATTAAGCCATAAACTCAAGCGGTTTAACCCTCTGGGGTCTGAGGGTATTTTGGGCCCTGGAGAAGTTTTGACATGCCTTGACCTTTGTGCTTTTTTCAGTTGCTTAAAAACATATTAATGGCTAAAGTCTGATAACACTGTATTCAGCACAAACTGAGCTACAATAATATGTGAGAAACATGTGTGTACATGTTTGTATTTTTGAGAAAATAACGTTTATGTGTGGTTTTTGAAAAAACTTAAATTTTAAGTCACTGAAATAAGGCCATATAATTCATACTAAACATTTGTCCACAAGACTTTTGAGAACTGGATGTTGTAGCCTAGAGTTTTTGCTACAAAATGATGTGAAAACCATCCTGATCACTCATTCATAAAAAAAACAATATAGTAATTTAACTTTTGTAAGACAATTTTAGTGTTGAATGGTAATATGCGAGGAGGCGTGAATGATCATGAATATTTAGGTAATTCACACCTGAGAGACAATGACCCCACCCCTGGGCCTATCAATGAGGAATGTGACAGAAAGAGAATGAATGTGAGGAGACTTAATGATCCAAATCAAGTTTTAAGTTAAAAGAAGTAATCTGACTATATATTTTCTTTACATAAAGACTTAATTTTAGACACTACCGTTAAAAGAAGTCTCTTCTGCTCACCAAGACTGGATTTATTTGATTCAAAATACAGTATAAACATTGATATTCTGAACACTTTTTACAATTTAAAAGAACAGTTTTCTATTTAAATATATTGTAAAATGCAATTTGTGATCAAAGCTGAATTTTCAGCATCATTAATGCAGTCTTCAGTGTCACATGATCCTTCAGAAATCATTATAATATGCTGATTTTTCTAATATGGGCATATTTAAAGTGCATTTTACTCATTTAACCTGAACACATATTTGCAAGCACAAGCTTTGTTGATGATAATGAGGCATTATAAACACTAGATAAAATATAATCTAAACATTCATATTATTTTAATATCATGTTACATATCATATTTATATCATAGAGCATTCAATTTAAATACCTGCTTTAGCCGAAACAGCATTTAAATGTAACTAAAACTTGCTTATTTGGACATATTTCAAATGTCAATACACTGAATCCTGGCCGGCAAGTCTAGAAACACTCCCACTAGTAAAATATGTTCAAGTTTATATAAAATATAATGTCAACTAATGAAAACTAATTGGCTTACTTGTCTAAAATTGTATCCTCGGCTGGATCAAGTCTCTCTTCTAAATACAAATGTTCATCGGAGTCCCGCTCTTCTTTTGAGGAAAATGTGAACTCTTCCATACAATCCTGGAGCTTTCTCACTTGTGTATTGTTGCAAACGCGCAGAAAACTGAATGAATTTTGTTTACATTATAACTCACAGTCGGGGGGGTGTGTACATTTGTATTGATCTCTCATTACATTAGCATATGAATGGCACACTCTGCTGGTGGGTGGGATCACATTACAGATAATTAGATGAACCGGTAAAAACTGAACATCGCTTTGTTTCAAACAGATCGCATTGCAGGAGAATATTTGTTTTAAATTTGAATTGGTTTATTAAAAAGTAGACATTTAAAGCTTTCTTTAGACATATGTTTCATGTTTGTGTAATAAGTATTTGCGGAGTTTCAGTTCATTTTTGTGACGTGTTTCTGAAATATGCTCGTGAACACAGAGACTGCTGACAGCTCACCCTTTTTATTTTCTTTATTTTACAAAAGCACAATGTTTCATTGTTATTATGAGTGTACATAAATAAAAGTAGACCCGTTATAGTCTCTAATGATGTCTTACACTTATCTGTATACCCAAAAATGAAGGGGTATTTTAAGTTGTTTCTGCTGTAATGACGAAAATATCCAGCAGGACGCGTCGGCGCGTCCGTCGACCCCAGAGGGTTAAATCCATGTCTTCAGAAGATATATGATAGGTGTGGGTGAGAAACAGATCCATTTTGCTTTGTACTATGTATTCTCCTACCTGCCTAGTAAATGGTGATATGCTCAATTATTGAGAATCTTCAAAAACAAAAAGAAAGAATGTGAAAGTGAAAGTGGATTTTGATAGTCTTTATCTTCCAGGAAAACCGACCAAAATTGTTGATGACTCATTCGACACAGATTTTGGTTTAGTCAAATGCTCTCTAGAATTAGAATGTCCCTCTCTATAAAACCACCTGCAACTTACAAGTAGGGAGCAAGTAATTTTTCATGGCTGAGATGGTACAATTGGCTACTTGAAAAGAAAGAGAACACTTTGATACACTATGTCCTGCCCAAACTTCTTGTTTCAATAAGAGTTAATAAAAAATGTTATAACCCACTCTTGAAAGCTGAATAATCTGTTATGCGTTATAATAGTATAATTTTTTATAATTATAACATTTTATAATTTTAACACATTTGGTTCAATGAATTCTGTAAGACACTCCCACATTAAAAGCAAAAGGCAGTCACACTGAGACAACATCTAGAATATACTGTATGTAATCAAAAAGGCTTATTTATGAGAGCATTCTCTCTTCAATAAGATCTCCATTTTGCTTTTGTTGTAAGTGTATTTTTTTGTAAGACAACATCTCCCACATCAATTTCTAGGGCCTCAGTCAGTTAAATTCATACTGTGCCCACAAATTCATTTTCCATAGGTGTCACTTTTACTGCTCCCTCGCGGCTTGTCAATATGGACAAAAAGAACAGTACCTGTGGAAGCTGGCAGGTTTCCCATCCTGTGAGGTGCTCGGACTGTGAGCGATGTTGGGTTGTTTTGAGCAGTTTAGGGCTCAGCACCTGCTCTTGTTTTGGTGCCATTTTGGCACAGTCCTCTAACTCACCCAATGTGATCACATGGGAAATCGACATATTGCTTCCGAAGGTTCATGTACCCTGAAATCAACCCCATTCAGCCTAATTACTGTCAAGTGTCTTCACCTATCAGACATTTTTGCATCAATTAAAATGTGAATACTAGGCTTGGGATCCTTTTTCATGCATCGATAATCAGAAAATTACTAGATGATTATTGATCCATGTCAGTATTAATTTCAGTTACAAATAGGGCACAAATTTGCAATAAAATGTGTTGCTTCATACATATTTCTGTACATATACAAGTGTGAGCGGCAGGATAACTTAAAAGGGGTCACGTCTGTGACTGTCAACTTGCGCAGCTTATCACATTGTTTGTTGAGCGCGTTGCCACGTAGACATAGCACATGTGAAGGCTTCACGCCATCCACTGCGGCATCCACGCTCAACTCATCACGTGCCCTACCAAGAGCGAACCACATTATAGCGATCACGAGGAGGTTACCCCATGTGACTCTACCCTCCCTAGCAACCGGGACAATTTGGTTGCTTAGGAGACCTGGCTGGAGTCACTCAGCATGCCCTGGATTCAAACTAGCGAACTACAGGGGTGATAGCCAGCATCTTTACCACTGAGCTACCCAGGCCATCTTGTTTCTAATTTCGGTACCATATTACAGTATGCTGTCATTAGCAAAATTATATGAGATGTGACAATAAACCTCTGGGTATGGCCAAATGTGATCTTTAAACAGCAGAAGGATGTAATTTAATTAAATAATATACAGTCAGACGCGTTGCACGCTACAGAATGAACAAGAGGTGCCGCTCTGCTTTATCATATGATTCCCACACACAAACAAATGGACGCACACATGTGCACACACTCACACAAACACAACACACACCGCTGGTGCTTCATTTTCATGCATTGTGTTTAGAGTATAAATGGCTGTTAACACTTAAAATAACACCTCGGCTGCAGCTTGGAGATTTCAGCTCGAGAGTCGCATCGGGAGTATCCCAGCATTAATGGGAAGCTTGATATAGCTAACCCTGTAAAAACAGGAAGAACATAAAGGTCTGTCAAAATAAAAGTCCCGCTAACATGAATGCTTTATTCAAATGTTTTCTTGAAATTGAAGACAAAAACATTTAACTACTGTAGAAAAATGTAATATTCAAAAAGTTGCAGTGATACTCATAATAACAATTATGTCATTTTAAATGGTTGTATTATTATTATTACCATTAATATTAATATTATTATTATCTGTAAGCAATATCACAAATGAAAGCAGCCTTGTGCCACAGCTAATCAGATTTACATGAATCATAAATAAATGTTTCATTAATGTTTTCATTAATACTGTGAATCTGTGAATTTTACTAAAAAATTAAATTTCACATTTTTTTTTTTTGTATTATATTTTTATTTGATTAAAACTGAATGTATCAATTTGATTAAACTCCATTTGAACATAACATACAATTCATACATTTAACATGGAATCCAGAAAAATGTAAATGGAAAACACATAATTTGAATCTGTAAGACTTCATGCAGATCTTTTAATCTAGTCATTTTCTGTGTAATTTCATAAAAAAAAATCAAGGTTTTTTATTAGTTGATCATAGTATCGATTTAGTATCGATACCAAGGTACCAGGGCTGGTATCGTACCGAGGCCAACATTTTGGTATCGGAGCAACCCTACTATGGGTTAGGTTAAAGTGTTAGTTTAAGGTATGGTTGTCTGTTTTGTTCACCCCTTTTCATTTTAGAACACTATTGGTTAGATTTAGGTTTATGGACGGTATGTTTTACTCATTAAAGCCATATAATATTCACCTTAAAAACTTTTCTTATCACATCATTTCACTGGCTTTTGGCGCCCCCTGCTGGACATTTCACTGGGTAACTGCAGCCAAACGTGAAATGAAGCACGTTATTTAGTATTTGCAGAAATGTTGCCATGGTCATGTATTGTTTATGAGACCAGGCAGTACATACTCATCAACTTCACTTTGTTCATTCTTGAAGAAGTACAAAAAAACGTTTAAACTTTTGTGTATGGTGACGAATAGATTCACAACTTTAAACTGCCCCCTGCACCGCATCGACGCTTCATTTGTACTATACTTGTGCATTGTCCTACCCACAGCATGCCGCTTCTCATCTGGTGTGTGACCACCTTCAGTTTTATGTTCAGTGAATGTTATATCACCCCCTTGTGGTCTCTCAAAGCTATTACGCCAGCCTACATTAGGCGGAAGGCCAACTGACAGTGAATTAGAAAGCACACAAATTAGGCTTCTAATTTAAATGTCATGTAATGTTAATATATCGATACCTCAAAAGCGGATCGACAAAGTGTATACTGACCAATAATTAATGTATCAATATTTTATGACATTCTTATTGAATTAATTTCCCTCTGGCGCTACTGACCCAAGACACAGGTTCTAGTCCCATGGAAACTTTTTCACAAGATTGCATTTTTACTCCACTGACGGTTAGGTTTAGGGTTGGGATTTGCTTTAAGGAGTATGTTTAGTCAAATATGCATTCCCTAAAAATACAACTCACCTTTGGCACCACTCTGTTGACATTTCACCCAGAAACTGTAGCTAACACATGTCTATACATTCAACAACACTTCCAGCTTCGACCACTAGGGGCAGTGATTCAAATTTTGATAAGCACCGACCAATTTCAGCAGCAAAACCTTTGCCCTATCGAATACCCAGTGTGATCAGTCTGGACTCGCCACCCTTGGATACCACCATGCCAGAGCAGGTGGTGATATAGTTTTGAATCATTCATATAGGTTTTTGTTTCTATTTTATTTTTTGTACTTTATTATTTAGCTTATGTTTTGTTAGTTTTCACTCTATGATTGTTAGTTTTAATTTAGTTTGTTTTTAATTTTATTCTAGTTTGTCTATTTTTTTTAATATTTTAGGGATTTTAAAGTCCCGCGACCCTGTACGCAGGATAAGCGGTTGACGATGGATGGATGGATTTTAAAGTGAAATCATTAACTGATGTAATTTAAATATATTTACATTTGTTTTATGGTGTTCATTTTTTTGTTTCAGTTTTTCAAAATTTGTTTGGGTGTTTTTCTTCCATTTCAGCCCACGGAAATGTTTTTCATTTAGTTCTAGTTTACATTATCACAAATAACACTGCCTTCAAGTAAGGGGCATGGGATGCCATTTCATCCATAGTTGGAGGGAGTTGATCCAGGCAGGGGGTGTGGAGCGATCTCACACTTAATTAATGATGGGAGTCCTGATAGAGGACTTTTTCACACTTGATCTCTAATAGAGGGGGGATTCTAGTAATGGCAGGGCTGGGGCGGGTCCACAATTGTGGACATTTATTTCCGCTGAGTCCTGTTCACTGTGCCCCAAGCCGCTGTCTGCTCAATGATGCTTCTACACACTAGGGAACAACATAAGCAAGATGCATTATTGCAATGCTGACAAGACCGAAAACCACACTGTGTGCGTGAACAGATACATAGACAACCACACGTGTTCTGCTGGTGTAGTAACTGTGTTTTGGAGAGTGTGTAATCAATGCCCTTGACGGAGCAATAATAGGAGCATCAATACTAATAGCTGCAAGCAATTGAAAGTCATACTCTTTGTGTGTGTGTGTGTGTGTGTGTGTGTGTGTGTGTGTGTGTGTGTGTGTGTGTGTGTGTGTGAGAATGGTAAGGCTGCCAGCATTTTTCTCAACATGGGTGTCAGGGACATATTTGTGAGAAATTGGAGGGCCCAAACCCTGAGTTTACTCTCCTTCATGCTGGTTCTTTTCCATTTGTTGTAAAATGATATCGCAGCAGCTCTTTTTTTGACTTGTCCTCCACAGAAAGTTGCATCAAGCTTGTGTTCACATCTAGAATTCAAAAAATGGTGTGTTGCATTTGGTTACTACAAAGGTGAGAACTAATGCCATTCAGTGCTACTTTTGTGGTGCTTTTATGGTGTCAGATTAATCATAATCATCTTTTATGAGATCCCAATATCGATGCTTCCAACTCTAATATTTTCTTTTACTTTGAAATTTACTTCAGCTTTGGTTGGGATAATAATTATATCTGTAAAATAAATAGCAATTGCACTGCATAGATTGGGCCCTGTTGATAATATTTTAAATCAATATTTTCATAATGTACCAAGTTAGAAGTTTCCCTGCATAATTTAGAGCATAGGCTGAGAAAATTTCTTTCTTATGTGAGCAAATTGATATAACTACCCAAATGAATCAGAACATTTTTTTTTATTATTGAAACTAGAACTGAATAAAGAGCTTTTGAATCAGAATCATATACAACTGGGAAATCTGCAATGATATCCAGCCCTAATATATTGCTAGAGGGCATCTATGGCCATATACACAGTGAATTGTACATTCAAATATATGGCAAAAACTTAAAGGAATGGTTCACCCAAAAATTTACATTTTCTCATGATTTACTCGCCCTCCTTGCATCCCAGATGTGCATGAATTTCTTTCTTCGGCAAAACACATGAAGATTTGTAGAGAAATATCTCATCTCTGACGGTCCTCACAATGCAATTGAATGGGTGCCAAAATTTTGAAGCTCCACAATCCACATAAAGGGGGTATAAAAGTAATCCATTTGATTCCAGTGGTTAATTCCATGTGTTCAGATGCTATATTATAGGTGTTGGTGAGAATATGCACAAAGTGAAGGAAAAAGGATTTAAATATTGATCTTTCTCACCCACACCTATAATATCACTTCAGAAGGTATGGCTTTAACCACTAGAGTCGTCTGGAATACTTTTATGTTGCCCTCATGTGGATTTTGGAGCTTCAAAATGTTGGCACCCATTCACTTGCATTGTATTTGCCTACAGAGCTGAGAAATTATTCTTAGCATCTTAGTTTGTGTTCAGCAGATGAAAGAAAGTCATGCACATCTGGGATAGTATGAGGGTGAGTAAATGACGAGGAATTGTAATTTTTGGGTGAACTATCCCTTTAAGTGTTTTACATAATAAGCCTGTTAGATAATTGACTGATATTCGCATATTGTGCGAGATTCACACAAATTCTCTTTAAAAGTCAACAATGTCACACAACCGTGTCTGCCGCAGTTCACTTGATGACGTACAGATGGCTTTTTCTTCAGATGGTTCAAACTCCCAAGCCATTGTACCTGAATGTTGTCCCTGAAGCACTGAACCTCGCAACTCTACAGCAGTGGTTGAGTTTGTCGAAAATGTCCTTCTATTTACAGACAATTTTAAACATTGAAAGATTGCTATTAGTTATTTTCACAGATTAAATAATATAGAAAATCAATAAAGAAAACCAAACCAATCCTAGCACATCAGTTTCCATTTTAACCATATTTTTGTGGTCACGTGATGGTGAGGAAACAGAACTTTTAATGCAAAAATTACATTTCCAGACATGTTACTTTTAAAAGAAACATGTCCCAACTCTGAAATAAAATATAGAATTAAAAAATAGAACCAGATTATTCATGATTGTAGTTTTTAAGATCTTCTTAACTTGTAGTCTATGTTTAATCAGATCCAGGTCATCCTAAATAGACTATGACTCGAAAATTATATAGGTGTAAATGATGATTTTATTATAAAAAAATGTAATATTGGATATATCAAGACAATATCAAATCTACATAGAGAAATTGGATGATATGTGTCAATATAATGATTTAAGAAATTAAAACAAATTATGACAAATAAAAATAGAACATTAAGGAAATTGTACAACTCCGTCAGAGTGAAACATCATATGGTTATGGTCATGACAGCTCTTGGCATAAATGTATAAGCTGTTCTAAATATTTATATATGATGTTAGGAAAATTACTAGTTGATATGTTGTATCTTGGCGGACTATATCTGCTCACACTTCTGCTGCAAATCAAATACAAAGCATGCATTCAGTCCCCTTGAAGCAGATCTAGGCCAGCGGTGCTGGGGAGGAGGAGGGTTTCAAAGAGAAAGCTCTCATTGTGAACTGCTCATTGTGAGTACAGAATACATGTTCAAATGACCTATCAGCTTGCACCATGTAGTATGATGACTGAACTTTGAATCCTTTGTAGTGCAACCTCTGCTCTATGACTCTGCAACGGCTTTCTTCAGATGAGAACAGAGTGTCCACATACACACACTTTACAGTCATGTAAAGGTCAGCAACAGCAAGGTGCTCGCTTGCGATTTGTGTTAATTTGACTTCACTCTCTCTTTTGTGCACTTCTTGCAGCACACTGAGAGATGAATGCTGGGTGCCATGGGACACTATGTGGTCCCAATTACATGGTGGTGGCAGATGGATGGGGGGCTTCCTGGGTGAAGGGCTCATTAAAAACTAGCATGCAGGGGAGCAGTGTGAACATGCCACCCAGTAAAGCTACACTTCCCACCACTCCATGAGCGAACATTGATCCCTTCAATCTTTCTCAGCTCCCCTGACACTGACAAGCTAATGAAAGGCATTGCCACAACAAATAGTGCTCAGTATAATAGCATGTGCCCACTGTTTATCAGCTAAATTTTGTTTCTCTTTGGGCGTGTGTAAAAGTAATTGTGGAAAAAAATACATTGTGAATGTTCAAACATTCAGTCAGATGTTACTTACACATCATGAGCCAATTTTAGCAAATTGTACATTTAAAATTATTGATTAATTTAAAAAAGTGGCAGTTATTTACGGCTACCACACATGCCACATTACGACTACCACATTTTGCCATGCTGTCAGGTGTTTTACAGTAGTGCGCTCACAATAGAAGCATAGCAGGCAAGCGACCAGCACTCTCTGCAATTATCACACGATTTTGGAAGTATAACAAGCTGCACCAAATAGAATTGCAACAATAATGACAATTATTTTCCATTGGACTGCAAACAGATATTCCTGCCCCAAACTCACACCATTGGTTGAGACAATGTTGCTGTGTTGGGCTTGTTGGGATTCTCAATCAAACAGAGTAATGTTTTGATAGCTCTTCTAACTTTTCAGGCACATCAACCCACGAATGACTTGATTATATTTGTCACTGCATATAAGGCTGGAATATCAGAAAGGCAATTCCACCCATGAGAATTACATTAGTAATTCCTTAACGTTCCGTAAACTCACCACTGAATGTTTTTAAATTAACTGGTGAGTGTTGATAAATTCACAGATGTTTGTTGTTAACTTCACATGCATGCTGTTAAACTCACCACATAATGTTATTAAACTCACCGCTATTTGTTGTTAAATTCACTGGAGAGTGTTATTATATTCACCACAATGTGTAGTTAAATTCACCGCTGAACGTTGTGTACGTGTTGTGAAATTCACCGCACAATGCTGTTAAACTCACCCCTGTATGTTTTTTAAAATCACTGGTGAGTGTTGTTAAATCCACCACTGTGTGTTGTGAAATTCACCATGGGGCGCTGTTAAACTCACCACTTAATGTTTTTAAATTCACTGCTGAGTGTTGTTAAACTCACGGCTGAGTGTTCTCCACTGATTTATATTTTTTTTGCAAAGAGCACTCTGATGTAACAAACAATGCAACAATGTCATCAAAAAATTTCAATTTCACAATTGGAGGGCAAGATGTCTGTCAGTCGAAGAGCCCAAATATTTAGGGTTACCAACCGTCCCACAAAATACGGAATTGTCCCGTATTTAAGGAAACAAAATTGCATTCCATTTGAAATCCCTACGGTATGCTGTTTTACCTGTATTTTAACCTCTAACACCCAAGCTGCTGAGAATGTTTCACAAACCGAGAAAAAAGGACCTGAAACACACACCTTTCACGTGAGTCAGATATCGGCTGTTGCTAAATGACAAGGACACTGTGCTTGATAGAAGCAGGTGGGAAAAAGATCAATTACACTTTCTGACATTTCCCTTGTTATAAACACTATTTACAGCCAAATCAACAAAACTGTAATCCATTGTAATCCAAATTGTTTTTTGTTAAGTGTTTTCTCTCCCATAAAATTTGTCATAATGCATGGTTGTTTTAAATAGTACTAAGACTTGTATAATATATATATATATATATATATATATATATATATATATATGTTTGTGATATATAGGCCTACTATTTTTACATTATTTGGATACTGTTTACAAACTGATGACTCCAATTATAAATGGATAGCCGGTTCGTTGAGCTCTAAAAACTGAAAAGGCTTAATCTTAATTATGCAGACAAAAATGCTTGACAGAAAAATCTTTCTTCATTGATTGCAGTTTCGTTCTTTTGGCAAAAAGCAGTGTTTCATAAAAGTTATTACATGGCTCTCTGGAATACTCAATTCGGATTGGTTAATGGCGCCATCTAGCAGTCTGATATTTCTCTGTAACAACCGCACTTCCACGTATTTGAGACCCATCATTACTGCTTCTCAGATCACTGTGCGATCACTACAAGTAAGCTAATAAAATTATTTCAACTCAAATCAATGTTGCATGTGCATTTATTTATTAATATGGCAAGTAGTCTTGTACTAAGATACACAATGAGCAGTCAGAGATTCATTAATTACAAAATAAAACCCAACAGAACTCCGAAGCAAACCAGAGGTGGATTTTAGCTGTTCATCAATTTATTTCTTATTTATGTGCTTTATTTGACAGGTAGTCTTCCAATAGGCTGGATAATGAGCAGTCAGACGTTTACTTTCACAAACTAAACACCAACAGAACTCTGATGCAAACAGGAGGTGGCGATCTCTTTCTTGCCACATAATTACATATTTTCAACGTAAATCAATATTTTATGTTCATGCTTTGATTTATTTCATTACTAGTCATTTAATAATTGGGATAATGTACAGTCAGCTGATTTGTATTGCAAAATAAACCCTGACAGGGAGATCAGGTCCCCGAAATGATGTGGACTAAATAGTATCCCTTACTTAAGCTTGATATAAATTTTGTTCTGCTCTGTCGTTTTATTAAAGTGGTTTTCATTTTATGCATATTAGGGCCGTTCCCACCAGATACGTTTTCACGTCGATCCGCGCTGTTTTTTAATTGTTTTCCTATGTAAACAAGCTCTAGGTGGACCTTTTTAACCATTGCATAGTGTCTCGGGCAGGAACCCCACTGAAAAAAAAGGTCCCTTATTTAGAGCTGGAATGTTCCGTATTTGGCTGATATAAAGTTGGCAATCCCTACGCATGTACACTGTACAGAAACCTGACCACCAGTTTCTTTGATAAGTCTGAGTTGATGAATTGTAGGATCCATAGTTTGGTCATACGGTCAACGTGGTTTAATGAGGTTGATAATGAATGGAATATGCGACTGATCATCATTAGTTTCAGCACAAGCTCTTTTGTGGCTCTCTAATTGACAGCTGTGGAGAGCTGAATCACACAGTGTGTTCACTGAAAGCCCCTTTGTGAGCTCAGACTCCCTGCTAGTTCAGCATTCAAATCAGCAGTGCTCAGTTTTTGCCACTCTAGCCAGCCAGAAGATGACTGTGAGAAAATAAACACTGGTTAAACACTCCGCCATCTCCTTCAGATATCGTAATGATTCATCTCATGAGTGATTTGTCGTCTGAACGCAGCTGCTGTCTGGACGATGGCTTGGCCCCCAGACTGTAACTTGCAGATGTCATCTTCAACCAGCTAATGAAAGAGCCACCTTCATCTGAACTCAAACAGTGTTTACGCTTATGTCCGCATAGACAGGTTACTTTTTGAGTGTTTGTCTAGATTGCAATTGAAAAATTTGCAGTTTTTGGAAGGATAATTCATTTTCAAAAAAAGTATATTTTGTAGCACTGCCCTGAGCAGCACTGTTTTCCCTCTCAATCTCTGAACATTTATTGCAGTAGCAATTGAGTCCACTTGGGGGCGCTGTGGATGTGTGTCGTAGAGGTGTTGGATGAGAGAGGATGTGTTATGGCGTCTTTGCTTCTAAAGCAAATCCAAGTTACTGGATATTACAAGGTTCTTATTGAATTCTTTTATTCAATTCTTTTTGGAGTCAAGCAAACCAGCAGATGAGGATCTGATTTTGTGGTGGAAAAAATGCGAAGTGAACTCGGAAGCTGATCAGACCAGCATGTGTGCATGCGTGCGTGAAATCTCTTAACACAGGCCAAGCGCATTTTCTAAAAAGAAATCTTGTTTTTCTTAATAATAAAATGTAAAATTATAAAAATTTGATTGCCTTTTTGTAGACCTGATGTCTCTGTAAGCTCCGGGTGATTGCATATGTTTTTTACTCTTATTTTTATATATTTTTTGTTTAAAATTTTTAATGCATATTGTTATTTTTTCCCAAAGAAAAGCAAAGTTTGCAATTTATTGCCCTGGCCACATCTGCAGTCCTCATGCCTCCATGTAGCATTCCTAAGGCACGTTCAGTCAGATGAGCAGGGACCCTGGGCATCTTATTTTGGTGTTTTCAGAGTCAGTATAAAGGTCTCTTTAGTGTCCTAAGTTTTTATAAATGTGACCTTAATTGCCTACTGTCTGTAAGCTGTTAGTGTCTTAATGACCGTTCCACAGGTGCATGTTCATTAATTGTTTATTGTTCACTGAACAAGCATAAGAAATATTGTGTAAACCCTTTTCAATAAAGATCTGTAAAGTTATTTGGATTTTTACAAAATGATCTTTAATATACAGTGTCCTGAAAAAGAAACCTTTCTTTTTTTGTATATATATATATATATATATACAGTATGTATATATATATATATATATATATATATATATATATATATATATATATATATATACAGATCACTGATGCTACAGTAAATTGCCAGCAGGAGGTGAAGCCACCGGAAGTGTTTGAGCGGCCATCTTGGTATGCCCAAACTGCCATAGAGTATCAATGACTGACAGGCGAAAACACTCCATTTCACCATTTCTGACCTGTAGATACGACAGTTGCATTTCAACCTCTATTGACAATCATGATTCATTTTTAATTTGCTCGTTATGTATAATGTTTTTTACGAGGGAGAAGATATACGTGGATCTCAATGTAAAAGCATCATCAGCCCCGGTGTTCAGTCTATCAGTACAGCACAACAATCACTAAAGGAAGTGCCAAAACTGACTTCAAGTTGTAATGCAAGTAGGAAAATCGGTAAATCTGCTTGTTTAGAGTGACAATAAATCCTTACTCCTGAAAGGTACTTGGAAAAAAGTCAGACCAGGATTTCTAAATCACCTTATGCCTCCTACACACTACACGACTTTCAAAGACGTCGGATTGTGGTACCGTTCATATTACACATCTGTCTGTCTTGTCATGGAAATCGTAGCGTTTTCAAATTACACGACGAATCTGTGAACCCATTACAAAACATTTCACTATTGACGAATCTCCGACTACTCTGTCTGGACTCGTTTCACAACAGAATACACGCGAGAAGTGATATGAGATACGAAAACAGATGATGATCATACGTTATGCATTTATGAATATGATGTCGATGTTTTTAATCGCCTCAAGGCATCATATATTTTATTTGGTTACAATATGAAAAAGTACCAACTACTGAAAAATCTACCTATTTCTTTACCTGACTGTCCGAGAGAATTGGCAATTTCTCTCCAACTCTTCTCTTTCTCCACCCGGTTGTGTTACAGTTCAGATGAAACGTCAAATATGCACTGGTGCTCCTGCCAATGTTCCACTAATATTTCCTCCATTTCCTCCATCCAGTGAGACTTTCTTGATATAGCAGCCATGCTAGTTGATGTTCTGTTGCAGGTACATCTGGACTCCTCACACTTAAAACTTCCCATGCCCCGTTTCTTGCTCTCTCATTGGCTGTAGGTCAACGCTGCAGTTGTATTGAGTTAAAACATATTTCACATTGCACGATTTGGAATCTCAGACAGGTCCAGATATTTAACATCGGCGATGCGTCGGCGCTTCTATCAGATTGCGTCATTGATAGTTCATACATTGCAATCGTCGCTCATGGGAGCGAGCTCCGATTTGCCTATGATTTTGGGCTTTTGTCACGATCTCCACAAAACTGTTGACGAGTGTAGTGTAAACTCGGCATTAAATAATTTATTTGTTTTCATATTGAACTGCTCTCTGTAGTCATACATGGATACATTTAATAAATATGTGTTTGTTTGCCATTTAAACCTAGTGCAGGGGTTGGCAAACTTTTTGACATGGAGTGCCATTTTTTATTTTCCTGGTCAAAGGCTGTGCCTTCATTACATGTGATATTTTTATTATTATTATTTTGAAATATGTATTATGATATAATCATGATCCTGCATGTGAATTTTCACAGAGTATCTTGTGAAAGTGCTTTAATGAAAGAGAAAATGTCCTTTTGTACAAAAGGGTTAACACAGTTACTGTCACAAATTAGCTTATTTGATTACTGATCATTTGAAATTGTGTGGAATCTTAAATATTTCTAATATTATGTCATTGAAATCATGTAATCACTAGCACGCAAGCAACAGCGAGAGAGGAGCAGGCTATTTTATTTATATGACGTTTTTCGCACCTGCATTCCAATCTACATCTTGATGTAATCCTTCCTCGTGATCACGCAGTGTGTTTTCATCGATGAATGTGAGGCAAAACACCAGGGCTGGACTGGTAACCTGGCATACAGGGCATTTTCCCAGTGGGCCGACGCTCTTTGGGGCCGATCAGGGGCGGATTGTCCATCAGGAGAACGGAGCGGGCTGGTTGTTCGGCCATGAAATGAGTCAAATGGGCCGTGATAAGCTCAAACGAGTCACCGCGTTATGCAGAACGGACCACAAAACGGCGCAGCAATATGCAGAAAAGGACAGCGAACATAAACTTGCATGATTAACCGAAAGTGAAGCACTGCCGGCTTGTGATGCGTGGATGGTTTGCTCGCACTGCTCGAGTCTGTTGGGTATACTGTAGTCTCATCACATTTAAACTTGTAGTTTAGCCTCCCATTCAGCTCATGAAAACACATTGCAGCGTGATCATGAGGAAGGATTGCATAAGATGTAAATTGGAATCCAGATGTGGCATTTCATATACAGTAAATAAAATAGTCTACCCCTCTCTCGCCGTTGCTGGCGTGCCAGCGATTTTTACCCGGAGGGGTAATCATTGGCACGCCAGCAACCATATGTTGCCGACCCCTGACCTAGCATATCAGTTTAATTTGAACCAGCTTTGCGTGTCTCCCTCTCTGCATGCCCGCTGCACGTGTGATAGAGGGAGAGAGAGTGTGTGTTCTTATTCAAGTGACAGAGTGAAAAAGGCACTTTTGATGAAAACATAAAACGAGTTAATAAATAATTCTGAAAATGTCTGTATTTCACCTCAGTTTCAGTGAACTTGCTTACAATCTGCTGATTTGTTCCTGATGAAGTTTGTTAGTGGTGGATCCTGTTTGATATAGATACACATAACTCGCTCTGGCTTTCAACAGAGAGGAAAAATTGTCGACTTTAAATAAATAAATAAATAATTACATGTGGGGGACATTTGTGTTATAGGGTACATGCACATTTCAGATATAAAATCAGTGATTGAATGATTCATTTTTACGCAATGGAATGAGATGATTTCCTATTCAAGTCAAGTCAATAGGGAAATGTTTGGAATGTTCGGGCATAGCAATATGGCGGTGCAGTGACTTCACTCTTGTGATGTCATGAGCAATCCAGTTCTATATTAAATATCATTGGTCAGGATGCTTTTTGTCTCGATAATTAGTCTTAGCTAGTTTGATTGCTATAAATAAGCATTTTCAATTGGCATTGACGTATCGTGCTTTTTCTGACATGAGAACCAGTAGAGAGTAACGAAAGAATCGCTCACTCCAATTTCATTTGTCTAGTTTTAACGGTGCAAATCTTCCACCACCTCCCACATCCATATCATTACCTGTTAGATGCCAAAATCGAGGAGGAAATGGATCTTATGCTAAATATCTCATAATAATATAAATAATTGTTATGTTATGCTAATATGCTTTAGTGTTTACTGCATGATGAAGTGTGCAATAAAGAAAGCACGAAAAAGTCGTGGCACCGTTTCTGCCAATACTCCCTATACTTGCAATTAATCTAAATGCAAACATTATGATAATTCTCAGTTATTTTAGAAGAACAGGCCTTCCTATTAACTGGGCTGCTTCAGTTGGGTTTTCTTGCCATGTGATGAACTAAGCAAAATGCGGTTCAAGAAATATATAGTCTAACGTCCGCATTCCAAGCAGACAGATGTAAGTCATGGGCTGCATTCGTGGTAGTGGATTATAATACATTTAATATTAGACAATACGTTTTTTTACATAACAGTGGATAGGACTATGATTTGAGGAGCCAAGCTCAGATCATTCCGACCATCCCCTATTTTTTAATGGGAATATATATGGGTAGCCTATTATACTGGAGCGTAGAATAACAGGCTACTATGCGAATAAGGTATTGTGTACCTTATTATGGGACAAATCTGAAGGCTATGTGTAAATGCTGATTTTAAATTCTCTGGTCGAGCTTTTGAGAGACGAGCATTCATTGACTTCATATGATGAGAACGTCGCTCACACCTAAGCACCCTGTGAGTGATCGCTCGCTCTCACAAAAGAAATCCTATCTCTTTACAGTAGGTAAAGATGCCACTGATGGCATGGTAAAGATGATGTAGGTCTATGCCACTATAGTCTTGTGGATTTATTGTTATTTTAGTTTTTTCGGTAATATTAACTGAGACAAATTCATCTGAACAATTCAGAGCCACCCACAATGTGTGAATTCATTTTTCACCTCTTATAGTTTCTTTTTGATGGAAGATCAAATTGTCAAAACAAACAGTGTCCCGGTCCATGTACTTTTGCATCCATTTTTTTTTAACCTTTATTGGTTTATTGGTAATTAATTTTCTGTTGACTATTTCATTTTCTATTTAAAAATTAATAAAGAGAAGGGGATAATGGCTTAATTTGTAATTTTTTTTAAAAAAAATTTTGCATTGTTTAAAAAATGTATTTATGGCTTGAAAATATGAAATGCCCCTTTTATCTGATTGGTCAACCCGCCCCGTCTTCTGTACTGCCTTAATCCTATCATCCAGAATTAGAGTTGGGATTGCTCTGCAAATTTGTCTCAATTTTCATTAAATATTGTCCTGATCCAAACCACCACTAACTGTAATCTATGTATGCCATATGTATTCGAATCTTGCTGCTTGACACATCATGGTGTCGTTGCCTCTTGATGGATGACGCGTGAGAGATCGCAAGCCACATCAATTGGCCATATGCGGACTGGGAGTTGGTCTGTTATATATTATTTTTATTTTATAACATTAATAACACAATAATAACATTGTATGATTTAGTAGTACCTGTGTATTCATGTCCCATTGATAAATGTAATTAACAAATAGTTCTGTTGCTTTGAATAAAAGTGAATGCTAAATTAATGTTTAGGCATCATGAATATGGATAGGAGTGGACATAAAATTCTTATAGCTGAGATTCGGACACAAGGAGTCCCGACTGGTCCGTCAGGACGTGGGACATGGTGTTACAGTGCGTATCAAATATTCAAGGCGAAAAAAATGTTTTTAAATACTGAAGGAAAACACATTTTGAGCCATTCCCCCCAAACTCATATATTCCTTTTTAAATCAAAAATGAAATGGTCAACAGGAAATGAGTTTGTATCTGCTTAATTTATTTATCAGTGTTAAAACCAATAAAGGAAAAAAAAAAAAAAAAATTTGTTTTTCATTTTTGGGTTAAAAAAAGAAAAAGTAATTGACAGCTAAAGTACATGAATACAGTGGGGGTTTTTTTAAGAATAATCGGGTACTCGTTTTTTGTGGGTTAGGGTACTCGACTACAAAATTACTCGAAAATGCCCATCTCTAATGAGGAATAAAGTCTGCAATACCCCTGAATTATCATACTTTTCTCTTTAAATGCTTAAATGCTTGAAATTATTTTTGTAGACGAATACAAATTGTTCCTATATATGATTTTTTTGTTATGAATTTTTTATACTTTCAAAACCATCAAAATTTTTAATGTTAACTGAAATGAAATAAAATAAAATGGAAATGGTTGAGTTGGAGCCTATTGTATGGCTTCAGATGTATACATGTCACATGGTCACATGGATTATTTAAAATCCCTCCTCCCAGGACAACAGACATCTCTTAAATCCTTGTGGATCTCGATCCTCTTGCACCCTCGGCCCTTCCTCTGTCCAGCTGATTTCCATTCAGACATTCCTCTGCGTCTCTGTTACACAAAGTAACTGGACGCTTCATTTCATCCCCTCCTGATCCAAGGCTATAATTGAAACATCCTGTTGGGCCGTGTAGCTCTCTAATTTTAGCCGGCATGTCTTGGCATGAAGAGGGCAGTTCTGTAGGACTGTTTGTCACCACTTCCCTGATGACCTTGCACACTGCGGCAGGGGAGTGATTAAAGATCACGGTCAAAGACCATTTCCTTTGCACTGGAAGATAAATGACCCTGTTTGAAAGTGGCTGCTATGGCCCGGGACAATTAGAGTATGCTGAGGAGACTCGCATGCATGCACTGTGTACCAAAGCAGGTGCAGAAATACATGTAACACCCCTAAAATCTTTTTTTGTTTCTTGGATTTTTTTTTTCTCTACTATCTAAACGTAGAATGACATAAATAATTGGAACGTGTGTAATTTAAAAAGGACATGAGTGCTTGTGCATTCATGCTGTCATTGCCATCGCATGAGTAGCCACATGGCAATACACTGAGGTATTATTATGTTCACGATACTGCAGTTTTTTGTCTAGTAACAATGTCCAACCGTACCTGTACAGGAGATTTACTGTATGTCCATTTTTTTCTGAAAGTCATGAAAATTCCCACCAATGTCATTTCCACCACATCTCAAATTCTGCGTTGTCTTTAATAGAATTTTGTACTGGTGATGGAATTTCATTTGTTAAATTTTTTTAAAATACAGTGGCTGAATCTTTTGTTCCCCGTCTGTCGCTCACGTCGACGTCGTGTCAAAGAAGCGACACTAGGGGTCTCTCTTGAGCACCGAATATGCCTCTGGTCTATGAAAAAAGGCCAATGAGAAGTTGTCAGACAGTATTTGCATACCCCGCCCCGGACATACGGGTTTAAAAGCGGGGAAATACGTCGAGTTCATTCAGAAATTTTCTTCGGAGCCAATGGTTGTGTATGCAGCCAGCTGCTCTGCTTGCTGTTGGATCTACGTCGCACTTCAGCGGCTTTCTCCTTATCTGCACGGCAGTGCAGCTTGCCCCTGGGCGCTTCGACAGCGCAGAGAGTTCAAAGAGTTATATGTAAAAGAGTATTTTCCTCTAAAAGAGCTTTACACAGCGGCGTTGAACGTCCTTTTCAGGACGTGTCTTTTTAAAGATGCCATTCCGCCCCTGTTTAGTTCCTGGATGCGGTAGAGTGCTCTGTGCTTCAGATGGCCACAGGCATTGTCTCGTGTGTCTGGGCAGCGATCACACCGAGACAGCGTTTGTGGATGGTTCATGCTCTCACTACGAGTGCATGACCATGGCAACGTTGCGGTCGCGGCTTGCTTTCAATAGGAAGCACGCCACTCCAGCCGCCCCCCGCGTCGCTCCTTCTTCCCACGGGATTGAGGACAATGTGGCTGGTGCTGGAGGTGATCTGGGGACGGCAGTGGGTGCAGCTCTGCCAGGTACACCCCCTCAGACCACCCACCCCCGGCACGCTCGTTGTCTCTTGGCAACAGCGGCTTGCCTCACGGCCGGCCTGCCTATCCTCTTGAGCTCGAGGTGGATGAGCTCGCCGCTGCATCAGAGAGTGCGGCGTCTGACGCTGATGCCTCTCCTGGGCTGCCGCCTTTGGGCACATGTCCGACATGCTTGCCTGGGCTGCCTCCAGCGTGGGGTTGGATTGGAACCCTCTGTCCTCCCCCAGCCATCGCGGTTGGATAACTGGTTCCTGGGGTCTGCGCGCTGCTCACAGCCACAACCACCCCCCCCCATCCCGTTTTTCCCTGAGGTGCACGATGAGCTGACGTCTTCGTGGACAGCACCCCTCTCCACTTGTCACAAAGTCTGCTTTGGTGGATAGGGCTGTTGCGCTCCATCTATGCCCCGGAAACCCTAACACCTGGCGGGGTCACCCTGTGCTCCCTTCTAAGGCCTGCAGGACGACATCATCTTTTATTGCCAAAGCCTACAGCGCAGCTGGACAGGCCGCTTCCGCCCTGCACACCATGGCCATCCTGCAAGTCCACCAGGCCAAGGCGCTCAAAGATCTGCACAAGGGTAGCCCTGATCCCGATGTGTTGCAGGAACTGTGCTCAGCGACTAACCTCGCCCTCGGCCACGAAGGTCACAGTGCAGTCACTCGGGCAGGCGATGGCCATGCTTGTGGTCCAGGAACGTCATCTGTGGCTGAACTTGGTCGAGATGCGTGAGACCAACAAGGCTGGCTTCCTCAACGCCCCCGTCTCCCAGTTCGGCCTCTTCGGCGACACCATCGAGGACTTCGCCCACAGTGAAGAAGCAGACAGAGGCCATCTCACATATCCTGCCCCGCCACAAGCCTGCCACCATGGGCCATGCCCCGTCTGCCCACCAAGGGTGTCCTCCTGCGGCAAAGAAACACCCTGCTCCGCCTCAACCTGGCCCCAGCTCTCAGCCCCAGCATCGAGCACGCAGCAGGAAGCAGACACCCCCGTCTCACGGACCCCCTTGAGGACCCGTAAGGCTCCCAGGTGCTCCTGAGATGTCCGACCAGGGACCAAGATTTTAGCTCCGGAGATGGTAAGACCACTCCATCCCCCGGTGGAGGGCCGGGAGGAGAATCTTTTGTTGGATTTATTTCATTTGCCGTACCCACATTCTCAGTAAAAGTGCTACTTCCTTTGTCTCTGGGTCACTTGGCCCGCAAATACCGTTCTCACGGGACTCTGCAGCCAGAGTTCAACAGTCCCAGCATGCTGGACGCGGACCACCCGCCTTCAGCCCCATGACTGTTCCCCGGCCGGCCGGTTCCAACGAGTCTAGAGGACGCCTACATTGGACCTCCTCCTCAGTCGCTAACCCACCCCCTGCTGGGTGTGCGGAGCAAGGTAAGTGCTTTGAGTCTTTTCTCAGGACCAGAGCCCCGGGACGTGTCTTCGCCTCCCGACGCCATTTTACCTGCTCCACCCCGCCCTGTACGTCAAAAATAATCGTCCCTTTGGTGCCTCTAGCACGGAGTTTGGACTCATGGCTTTCACTTCCCAACCCGTCTCGCTGGCTGGCCCGTACCATCCAACTCGGTCACGCAGATCAGTTTGCGAGGCCTCCGCCCCCCTTCATGGGCGTCCACTTCTCCGCAGTACACTGCGAACATGCCAAATCCCTGCACGCGGAAATTGCTACTCTCTTACTCAAAGACGCGATAGAACCTGTCCCACCAACCGAGATGAAGAAGGGTCTCTACAGCCCCTTACGACCGATCTTGGACTTGCTAGTTTTCAACCAAGCTTTGCACAAACTCCCATTCAAAATAATCACGCAGAAACACATTCTAACCTGTGTTCGGCATCTAGATTGGTTCACAGCGGTAGACCAGAAGGATGCATACTTCCACATCTCAATTCTGCCTCGACACCGACCCTTCTTACGGTTCGCGTTCAACGGCCAGGTGTATCAGTACAAAGTTCTCCCCTTCGGCATGTCTCTGTCCCCTCGCGTCTTCACGAAAGTCACAGAGGCAGGACTTTCCCTGCTCCGAGAAGCCGGCATCCGTATACTCAATTACTTCGACGACTGGCTCATTCTGGCCCACTCACGAGAGTTACTGTGCGCTCACAGAGAGCCATTTAGGGCTTCAGGTCAACTGGGAAAAGAGCAAGCTCACCCCGGTCCAGAGCATCTCTTTTCTCGGCATGGAGTTAGACTCAGTCTCAATGTCAGCACATCTCACCAACGAGCGTGCGCAGTCAGTGTTGAGGTGCCTCGCCGCTTTCAGACCGGGTCCCCTTAAAACTTTTCCAGAGGCTCCTGGGGCATATGGCATCCTCGGGGTTGATGTATATGAGACCGCTTCAGCAATGGCTTCAGACTTGAGTCCCGAGATGAGCATGGCGCTGTGGCACGCACCATGTGACGATCACCCCCGCCTGCCGCCAAACATTCAAACCCTGGACAGACCTCTGTTTTCTACGGGCAGGAGTACCCTTGCAGCAGGTGTCCCGATGCGTCTTGGTCATGACGACGCCTCCAGATTGGGTCGGGGTGCCGTGTGCAATGGGTGCATAGTAGCAGGCCATTGGAAAGGGGCCCCGCTGCGCTGGCACATCAACTGCCTGGAGTTGCTGACTGTTTTCTTTGCCCTGCGGAAGTTCTGCCATTAGTTTGAGACAAACATATCCTGATCAGGTCAGACAGCACCATTGTGGTAGCGTACATAAATCGCAACTGCGGTGTACGCTCCCGCCACATGTCATGACTCACCCGTCATCTCCTCCTCTGGAGACTCAAGTCGCTGCGCGCCACTCACATCCCCGGCAACCTCAATGTGGTAGCGGACGCACTGTCACGACAGCGCTTGCCCGGTGGAGAGTGGAGGCTTCACCCCCAGTCGGTCCAGCTGATTTGGGAATGGTTCAGCAAGGCCCAGGTAGACCTGTTTCCCTCCCAAGAGACCTCCCACTGCCTGCTCTGGTATGCCCAATCAGAGGCTCCCCTCGGTGCAGACGCACTGGCATACAGCTGGCCGGCAGGGCTGCGCAAGTACGCATTTTCCCTAGTGAGCCTTCTTGCACAGGTGCTGTGCAAGGTCAGGGAGGACGAGGAACAAGTCACCCTTGTGGCTCCTTATTGGCCCACCCGGGCCTTGTTCTCGGATCTCGTACTCCTCATGACAGCCCCTCCCTGGCGAATTCCCCTGAGGAAAAACCTTTCTCAGGGACGGGGCATGCTCTGGTATCCGCACCCAGACCTTTGGAACCTCCATGTCTGGCCCCTGGATGGGACGTGGGAGATCTAGCTGGTCTACCACCCACGGTCGTAGCCACGATCAACCAAGCCAGAGCCCCTTCTACCAGGCAACTTTACGCCCTGAAATGGCGCTTGTTCGCGAATTGGTGTTCTTCCCATGCTGAAGACCCATAGAGGTGTGCAGTTAGGTCAGTGCTCTTATTTCTGCAAGAGAGGCTGGAAGGGAGGCTGTCCCCTTCCACCCTGAAGGTGTATGTCGCCGCTATTGCAGCCCACCACAATGCAGTAGATGGCAAGTCCTTGGGTAAGCACGATTTAATCATCAGGTTTCTAAGAGGCGCCCGGAGGTTGAACCCCTCCCGGCCAAGCCTGTTCCCCTCCTGGGATCTCTCAGTGGTCCTCGCGGGCCTCCAGAGACCCCCCCTTCAAGCCGCTAGAATCAGTTGGACTCAGGGCCCTCTCTCTAAAGATGGCCCTGCTGATCGCGCTCGCTTCCATCAAGAGGGTCGGGGACCTGCAAGCGCTTCTCTGTTAGTGACACCTGCCTGGAGTTCGGTCCGGCAGACACATATGTGATCCTAAGACCACGACCGGTCTACGTGCCCAAGGTTCCTACCACACCCTTCAGAGAACAGGTAGTGAATCTGCAAGCGCTGCCCCGGGAGGAGGCAGACTCAGCCCCTACATTGCTGTGTCCGGTACGTGCTTTGCATATATATTTGGACCGCACACAGAGCTTTAGGTGCTCTGAGCAGCTCTTTGTCTGCTTTGGGGGACAGCGGAAAGGGAACACTGTCTCCAAACAGAGGCTCTCCTACTGGGTGGTGGATGCCATTTCATTGTCCTATCGCACTCACACCGTGCCCCCCCTTGCGGGTCTAGCGCACTCAACAAGGAGTGTTGTGTCCTCATGGGCACTGGCCAGAGGCACCTCCCTAGCAGACATATGTAGAGCAGCGGGTTCGGAAACATCTAATACCTTTGCGAGATCTTACAATCTCAGAGTTGAGTCAGTATCGTCCCGTGTTTTCTCCGAGCTGGTAGAACTCGGTAACACGCTGATGATCTGGCCGGGTGAATCGCTTGCACCTGGCGCCCTTTCCCTCGGCCGAGGTAAAACTGTGCGCTTTCTCTCCCAGGAGATCCCACCTACCCGGGTCCCTGGCTGTTCAGCAGAGGAACTTGCCGACCCAGTCCACTACGGGTACTCAAATCTACCCTGTACTGGAATAGGTGCTCCACAGATCGGGACTCCTACACGGACTCCCCCTGTGTGTATTTTCCGCGGTACGGTCCCCTTACAAAGTGGACCCGTGTCTCCCTTAGTCAGTTTTTGCTGCCCTCCGCTGTGCTGTAGCAACTTCCCCCTCCTTGAGGTTGGATCTATCACTGCGCCACATTCCACATGTTGCCAGAAAAAACCCATGTAATGTATTCGCCACCTTTACCTCCCCTTTTGGGCAGGTGTGGCCTCCGCAGGGTCTTTTTCCCCTGAAAGAATAGGAAACTGGGTAAGACCCCCTTCCCTCGATGCATGTAAGGGCCCCGCTGTTCTTGTTCTATGCGAAGAAACATAGAGAGAGATGAGGCCCAGCCAGGCTTGGCCCGTTCCCAGGTTGGCAAGCGTCGCCTTGTTCCCCTCTAGGGTAATCAGAAGGTTTCCGACAACATTTTTGGGGCATTGTGGAAGGGTACGTGCAGTCTGACACAGTTGGTCACTTGTGCACGTGAAATACCTGCCCGCTCCTGTGTCAGCAGTACACGTACACGGCTCAGCGCATGGCGTGATTTGAAGTGGACCCCTAGTGTCGCTTCTTCGACACGACGTCGAAGTGAGCGACAGACAGGGAACGTCTAGGTTACGTATGTAACCTCCGTTCCCTGATGGAGGGAACGAGACGTCGTGTCCTCCTGGCCACGCCGCTGAGCTGAGCCACTACAGTGGCCGGACCATTTCCGGCTCCTCAGAAAAATCCTGATTGAACTCAACGTATTTCCCCACTTTTATACCCATATGTCCGGGGCGGGGTATGCAAATACTGTCTGCCAACTTCTCATTGGCCTTTTTTCATAGACCAGAGGCATATTCGGCGCTCAAGAGAGACCCCTAGTGTCGCTTCTTTGACACGACATCTCGTTCCCTCCATCAGGGAACGGAGGTTACATACGTAACCTAGACATTTTCGTTAATCTAATTTCATAGCTAATATCCTACATGCACACACACAAATAATATTTACACAGTTTACAGTTTGATTTGAAATGACACCAATAAAAATATTATTCTCAAAAGAGATATTTACTTTGAATGTCAACTTTCAAACATCATATCTTTACTGTTTTTTTCAACTTCCTTAACAAGTACACTAACTTTAAAAAAGTATTAAAGTAAAATAGTTTGGTGTGGTGGAAATGATGCTACAAATGTGTGACAATTATAATTTGTGTAAAAATGTATAGAAATAATTTTCACACAATAAATATTGAAATGGTTTATAATTTTTTCAGTCTTTGTGCAGAGATCAAAGTTTTAAAGATATAATAATTGGTATGTTGAATTTTCACTAAGACGTTTTGAGCTGACATTTAGACTGAGTCTAGTCTGCTCCATGCCGAGAAGGTCAGGGATAAGGTTAAAAGTACATCTAAACATAAAAAAACTAATCTATACATAAAAAGCATTTGAAAAGTACCCAAAATACATCACGAAGGTGTGGGGAATGTTTCCAAGTCAGTGTTAATGTGACTTTTGTACAGAGGTCTGCGCGGGACTATATTTTCCATTCAGCTCATGCAAGTTTGTATCCCGCACGCTTCTGCCAAATTTTACACTCGCATTTTGCCTGCAGTGATTTTGTTCCCAACCGATTCTGTTCCTGCAATCCCACATTTGTTTTTCCCATACGGCAAAAGCCATAGAAATAGACAACAAGTATACACAAAGAATGTTTCTTTTTCTATTATTGCTATTACCAAAGGACATGTGAAATGATGCCCATCTGACTTGACAAAGTTGGATTTCTTAATACTTTAGACTTACCATTTTCCAGTCCGAGTTTCACATCCTTTGTTGTTACAGTGTGTCCATGCTTTGCTCTGCCATTCTTGTAAAGTTGATTACCTGTATTGCCTGCTCTAAATATTAGATAAATTCATGCATTTGCTTTATGCACTTTTTTTTTTTGTTGTATTTTCTCTTTGTTGTTATCAAAAATAAATGAGTAAATTAATTAATAAAATCAGTTAAAGAAAGATTTCCACATTAGATTTTTCAGGCTGTTCTCTTACCGCCAGCTCCCATCCACTCTCATGGAAGTACCATCCACTCCCGCCTTCAACTCTGGAAATTAATCTCACACTGCAAGAAATTATTTAGGTTGTTATGACAACAGCCTTGCTATGTGCATACTATGTTCTCTGCCTGAATATATACACTGCCGGCCAAAAATGTGGAATAATGTACAGATTTTACTCTTATGGAAAGAAATTGGTACTTTTATTCACCAAAGTGGCATTCAACTGATCACAATGTATAGTCAGGACGTTAATAACGTGACAAAAATATTATTTCAATTTTAAAGAAATGTTCAGAACTTCTTAAACTACTTCAAAGAGTTCTCATCGAAAAATCCTACAAGTGCAGCAATGACAGATTTGCAAATCGTTGTCATTCTAGCTGTCAGTTTATCCAGATACTCAGGTGGCATTTCACCCCACGCTTCCTGTACTGTAAAATGTAATAAGTTGACTTTAAAGTGAGTAAACCAACTGCCTTAAAATCTCCAAGTAGTGTAATCATTTTTAGTTAGCAAAACTTAAATACATTTGTATAGAAAACTTGTTCATCGAGTATAATTAAGTACTGATGACTGAAAATCATTACTTTCACTAACTTCTTATTAGCGTTCACATTACTAGGAAAGCATTAGGAATCCGATTGCCTTAAATTTTCAAGTAAGCAGAACTTAAAAAAAGTAAGTTAAGACAAAAAGCAACAACTATACTCAGACAATACATTATTTATTTATCTTCAATAAACTGTCTTTAGACACTACGATGTACCAAACAATTCCATTCAGGCATTCCTAAATGCCAAAAATTGTTCTTACAATGTAACATCAACAATTTCTGAAGCATAAAAAAGCACATTGTTATTCTAGTTAATCCTAAAGCAACTCAAATGTGCAGTGCAACTAAAAAAAATCTCTGTTTTACAATATAATGTGACTAATTATGACTGACTGTTTCAAACATAACACCCAAGAATCCTGACTTTTATTTGACCACAATTTTTGATCTGAAACTAGGTGAATAGTTGACCTTGTAAAATATCAGCATTACCTTAATGTAACACTTAACTATTTAAAAAAAAAATGTTTAATATGTTTCTCACAATATAACACTGTTCTAAAGCTAAAAAAAACTTTTTCAACAAAGGTTGACAGGCGACCAATTCAAATGTAGCACCCAAAAATCTTGACCTTTTGTGCAACCACAAGCTTAACACAATCTTTTACAGATTACATCAGCAGAAGGTTTTTAAGTGACTGTAGTTTTGTTTTCAGGGATTTGTGTCCAAGGGAAAGAAACACTCTTTGAATAAAATCAAAGGTGTTCTTTAGCTGCGGATGGTACTCCAATTTAGAGTATATATCAGCCCAAAAAGTAGGCACATGGCATGTGGAAGGTTTTCGAGATCATCCATCGCTATGGCTCCTTCTAGAAGAATTGCTGTGTGTGAAGCCTCCAAATGCAGTGCTTGTGGAGAATCCTGGCCGTCTTCAGATTTCACAGTCAGAATCCCGATGGAAATCTGGGTTGTGTCACAATCACACTCTTAATAAAAATAGAAATATTACAATTCTACTTACATTCAAAATCCAAACCTCACAAATGTGTGTGTCATTTAAAGATCCATCACCTTCTTTATGTACAACTAACAGAGATAAAGTTTGTGAATCCAAATATTGTGTGCAATTAATGTTCAAAACAATGAACTGTACACTGAAGGTAGGACTGGCATACAACAAAATGTAAAACAAAAAGCCGGAGTTAAAAAAAGAAATGAAAAAAACTTCACAAAAGCAGAGTTTGTGGGTCTGGTCCAAGCTAAGAGAGTTAAGTGTACATTGTTGAATGAGGCATGCCTATATGTGATATGTGTGTGGGCTTTATAGTTTGGAATGAACTATACAGGGTGTTTAAAAAAAGTCTGTAGTTTCTTCACCAAGAATGAGAGGAAGGCCACGGAGAACTGCTGTGTGCTTAGCAGTGATGTCAGTGCTCTGAAAATGTTTTTATAACATAGAATGGAATATCAAATTAGTCAGAAAAGATCAATTAGAAGTTGAGCTCAAGTTTTCAAGAAAGAAGCATTGACAAGCTCACCATAGATTTCATTTGCTCAAGAAACTCAGAAAGTCTCTTTCCAACTGCCCCTTTCTTTGATCCAAAAATTTCCAGAAAACGAGCTGTATGTTGATCAAGTGTTGAGAAGAATTCTTGCTTGAGGCTTTTGCTTGTGATGTGATTAAGCTCTGCAATGATCTATGACAGGAAAAAGAAAAGTTTAAGATCTATTGGGTTTTTAGTTATTGTGTTGAAGGAATACTCCACCCAAAAATGAAAAATCTCTCATCATTTACTCAACCTCATGCCATCCCAGATGGATACGACTCTCTTTGTTCAGATGAACACAAACAAGGACTTTTTGAAAACGAATCCATCTCTGTGAGTCCATATAATGCAATTGAATGGGTGCCAGAAAGTTGAAGCTCCAAAAAAATCACAGGTTTGAGAAGTGACGATCCTCTACACTTCCACGTCACTTCTCATGCGATCTTCACAACACGCTTACGTCACGCTTCACAATGCACTTGCATTTATGTCGACCCTCTCCTCTCTCGTGGACGTGCATATGACAGTTGGCTAGAAACAATGGTTTATAGTTACAATTTTAAATTTGACTATTTTTCTTAAACACACCTATCGTTTCACTCCAGAAGACATTGATTCATCCACTAGGGTCGTATGGATTACTGTCATGGTGCCTGTGTGTGGAGCTTAAACTTTCTTGCACCCATTCACTTGCATTAAATGGACTCACAGAAATTGATTATTTTCCTAAAAATCTTTGTTTGTGTTTATCTGAAGAAAGAAAGTCATAAACATCTGGGATGGCATGAGGGTGAGTAAATAATGAGAGATTTCTTTAATTTAATTGTTAATTACCTTTTCCTGTGAAGAGTGATGGCCATCTTTGCAGAATCTCGTTCACTGGAGGCACCTTGTCAACAAACTCTTTTCTTCTCAAGGAAAAAGTGGAGTCCATTAACTGTGATATCAGGGTAGAACTTGGATGACATTTCTTCATCTCCTCCACAAGTTTTAATCGTCCTCACCAGCAGGAATATTGAGTAGAAAATATATTTCAAATCATTTAGGCCTTTTAATACTTCTCAAAGATTTTGGCTTTGCCTTTTCCCTACATTTATAAGAACATCTGTGCATCCAGCTCAGCTCAGTTTGGTTCTATAATTTCCCATTTTAAACTTGATGCTGTTCTTCCAGTGGAGGAGCCAGGTTCAGTAAGGCATGGATGTTTTTTGACCAGTGTAGATGCAACATCATTGAAATCGTCATCACAGGATATGCTTTGAAGATGTACATAGACTCAACAAGTTTTCCAAGAATTTCGTGCTTCATGTCCCTGGGAACTTGCATACATTTCTTGTCTTTCATATATAGAAGGTTTCCTTGGTCTGTACTTAATATCTACCGGGCAATTGGGAATTTCAAATGTCTCTGGCTACTGAGCCATCTCAACCGTACATGAGATGACCCTACTTCAGAGGACAAAGATCTAATGTCTGTGTCAGCTGTGCTTGGTGTAGGAGATGTCACAAGAGAGATTAACTTTATGGTGGGCCTCTCGGGTAAATCTGCAATGTCAGTGAGGTTGATTAGTGTGCTGTTAAAATCAGCATCTTCATACTGGAGAGAAAACGTATTTTGAAGACCTAGCTTCACCTCAAGTTTTGTGGTTTCCTATGATGCATGATTTTCCGGATGTCATTTTCATTCACTATCACTCTAAGTATAGTTCTTGTCTCCACTGTGTCCTGTGGACCTAACAATGAGAAAATCAATTAATTTGACACTCATGTTTTCAATATTAATATTCAATTTATATCAAATGTTTCATTGTAACAAATGTCCTGCCCTGAATTTTGTAGGATGCCAGTGAAAAAGGGTCATTCAAATCAGACAGCCTAGTGACATTCCTGGTACATGGCTGTACTTAGATGCTTTATGTGCTATGCTGTCTGTTGCTTACAAACAAAATATCAATATTGATGACAACAATTTTACAATTTGCCAAAAATCAGGCAAACATGAACTTCCACCAGCTGATACAACCATATCTGGACTGTATTTGATGCCATCAATGCATACTAAAGATGTAACAAAGCCAGTGCTTTGGGTAGCAAAATTCTGCTGAAGTAAGTTCTGTACACTCTCAGGAAAAGATTAAATCAGAGTAGATGTCACTTGGTCTATCTGGACAGAAGGTTTAAAAAAAAGAAGGTGAGTCCACGTGGTATGCTATCATTTTTGATATCGGACTGCCAGAGTTTGATAGACGTTTTTGACATTTTTTGTCTCACAAATGATTTGTTTGAAGAACTTATGCTTACCTTCAAAACGCATTGTCCAGACATCTCTAAGTGGCCCAAACATCCTTACTAGTTGTTGATAATGTTCAATGTAGTAGTGCTTGGCATGCAATACAAAATGAGGAAATACTTTTAAAAGCAAACCTCTGTGCTCTGAAAATGTAGCCCCAAGGAAATCAATAGTATCGTCAGTGAATCTGAACCAGTGAACCAGTTCTAGAATGTCTTTCAAAAGCATTCAAATCTCCCATGTTGCATCATTCTCTGGGATATCAAACCCGATCATTAGTGTGAGAAGTCTTAAAAGTGTCCAGTTTTCATGGCCATAACCACCAATCGTGCCTCTAGAGGCAAATGCAGCTGGAATGATCTAAGGCTGATCTGTCTTGTCTATGAATTTGTACCAAAACTGTTTGATTGTTCTCTTCACATATTCAAGGGTGATGCACTTTTTAAACAAATCATTGAAGCACATTGCCATTTCAATGGGTATGACGCCCTCCAAGAGATCATACTTGATGTCAGGCGGAAAACCACTGGCAGTGTGAAAAATGGTCTAGCTCATTTAAAACACAACTGCCTTTTACACCATACTGTTTCGCCAAATTTGTATCTTTTTTTTTTTGGTCATAATTCTGCTTTGTCCTGGGTTCAAATCCTCCTGATAGTACCTCTTTCTGCTGAATTTCTCTCCTTTTCACCTTGCAAAAGCAGCAAGGGTGTTCCACAATGATATTGTCCTGAAATCCTGCCAAGGAATGAGCACCAAGGTTATCAGCAGACATTGAGAACAATTCCCCTTACGTATTCCTCTTACTGCTCCACAAAGACCCCATGTTTCTCCAGAGATATAAGATCTTGTACAAGAGGGTGAAGGACTTTCTCATATCCATAGTGTTTTACTGCACTAGCTTTGCATAAGACTGTCAGATGAATTGCCTGAAGAGAAGACTGGTGTTTAGATGGAAGATTAGCAAGAACCCAATACACTCTGAAAATCTTGTGTTTCTTTTTTGAAGTGCCAAGATTATTGACAATCTCAAATTCATAATGTGTTGATCTAGAATCTGCTGTATGGCTTTACACAATAGGGCCTTTGTGAGAAGAACGATCTGATTAATTTGTTTAATTATTTCCTGTACTGCTGCATCAGAGATATGCAGTATGGTTTGCATCTTAAGAAAGAGCAAACCTGACTTACCCTCAAGTTGATTCTGTAAATGATCCAGATTTTGAGTCTGGTCCTCTTCTTCATAATCATCTTGCATAAATTCAGTAGAATCCATTGATTCATGGTAAGATGATGTATTTTGTGGTAAATCTGCAGCTAAATTTTGTTATTCAACTGCAATGTAGGGATATAACTTCCTTTGACTGCTGAATTGGTGTTCTTTACATTTGTGAGCATTAAATGTTGAATAAATTCTGCTCTCAAAATTGCATTCTTTGTTTGGGCACTGAACCTTTTCATTCTTTTTTAGATGTTGACGCAAGTGGGAGAAAACAGGGATTCTGTACAAGTTTCCTTAAATTCAAAGAGTGGACAGTGAAATATTAAACAGTGAAATGTTTCTTTTGATCAACTTGTTTGTTCTGTATCAACATGTTGGGAATGATTTCTTGTTAAATGCACCTTGTATGCATTAAATGACTTGAATGAACACAAACAGTCTGTGTAGAGGCATGGAATTGGGGTAGTTCTGATGTAGCTTCCATGTTTTATTTGATAATGCTTCAATAGGAGAGCTCTCTTTTCACAGGCAAAAACACAATACTTATATTTCCACTACATGTCTCAATCCACAAAACAAGTTGTGCAAATGATGAAAATAAAGTGAACCTACATAAATCTTACAGTATAGATTAATTATTTTCAAATCATTGTGTAGTGTTCAAACATTTTAATCTAACGTAATCTAAAAATAAATCACATAAACTATAGCTTTCCCTGTACAACACACCTTATCTAACATTCAAATGTAAATCAGTCATTTAAGTGGCGTTAATGTTTTTTCCACAGTCTACATTGTACACACAATAAAAATAAATAAAACGTAAAAATGTTCCTTGATTGAAAACACATATATCCAAAGATACGTGACTAGCAAATGTTAGATTGCTAATATCTTTTTACACAATCCAACAAGTTGATTATAATATCACAACATACAATGACAACTCATTTAATCTTATTGTTACATGGCTGATTAATGTAAATTGACTAATTAAGCAATTAAGAAACATGACAAACAACTCACCTGACTCACCTCTCCATGTGCCTTTGCCTTCAGCAAGCATGCAAATCGACTCCACCTACAGATAGAACTGCACATGACCACTCGCAAAATTTCTAAATACTTATTATTTTAAGTAGAGGTTAATTTAATCTGTTGAGTTTAATAACTTTTTGTGCCAAAAAGTTGCCATTGCTTAGTTAAACTCAGTAAGATCAACAGACTTATTCAAAATAAGTTATAGTCACTTAATTTTATTAGTAAGATCATCAGTTACATTTCGAGCACTTCTCACACACCTTACAGTCAAGTTGATCCCACAAATTCTCAATGGGGTTAAGATCCATAACACTCTTTTCCAATTATCAGTTGTCCAATGGCTGTTTCTTTGCCCACTCTAACCTTTTCTTTTTGTTTTACTGTTTCAAAAAGTGGCTTTTTCTTTGCAATTCTTCCCATAAGGCCTGCACCCCTGAGTCTTCTCTTTACTGTTGTACATGAAACTGGTGTTGAGCGGGTAGAATTCAATGAAGCTGTCAGCTGAGGACATGTGAGGCGTCATTTCTCAAACTAGAGACTCTAGTTTGAGAAAATCCTCTTGTCCTCTTGTTTAGTTGAACAACATCTCTTTCTGTCCTTGTTAGAGACAGTTGTTCCTTGTCTTTGAAGACTGTAGTGTACACCTTTGTATAAAATCTTCTGTTTTTTTTTTTTTTGACAATTTCAAGCATTGTATAGCCTTCATTCCTCAAAACAATGCTTGACATATGAGTTTCTAGAGAAAGCTTTTTTTTTTTTACCTAATATTGACCTTAAGACAAGCCAGTGTATTGCATACTATGGCGACTCAAAAACAAACATAAAGACAATGTTAAGCTTCATTTAACAAACAAAATAGCTTTCAACCGTGTTTGATACAGCGGCAAGTGATTTCTAGTACCAAATTAGCAATTTAGCATGATTACTCAAGGATAAAGTGTTTGAATGATGGGTGCTGGAAATAGGGGCTGTCTAGATTTTATTAAAAATGCTTTCTTTTTTTTTTTTTCAAATAATGATGGTGCTGTTTTTTACATCAGTAATATCCTTATTATACTTTGTGATCAGTTGAATGCCATTTTTGAATAAAAGTGAATAAAAGAACCATTTTCCTTCCAAAACAGCTAAATCTGAACATTATTGCAAACTTTAAGAAACCAGTGTCTATAGGAACACTATGGTTCTACTAAAGTTCCCAATGTGGTCTTCTAATGTTGTAGCGCATCTGCCTCAAGGTGTGACGTGTTGTGCATTCTGAGATGCTATTCTGTTTCCTACAATTGTACAGATGGTTTATCTGAGTTACCGTCGCCTTTCTGTCAGCTTGAACCAGTCTTGCCCTTCTCCGTTGACCTTTCTCATCAACAAGGCGTTTTTGCTGGCAGAACTGCCACTCAATGGATGGTTTTAGTTTTTGTCACCATTCTGAGTAAACTCTAGAGACTGCTTGTGCGTGAAAATCAGAAGAGATCAGCAGTTACAGAAATACTCAAACCAGCCTGCCTGCCACCAAAAAATCATGCCACGGTTAAAATCACTGAGGTCTAATTTTTTTCCCCATTATGATGGTTGATGTGAACATTGATTGAAGCTCCTGACCTACATCTGAATAATTTTATGCACTGCACTGCTGCCACATGATTGGCTAATTAGATAATCGCACAAATAAGTAGGTGTACAGGTATTCCTAATAAAGTGCATGGTGAGATTAAACCAAACGTCTCGGGTTACATGTGTAACCCTTGTTCCCTGAAAAAAGTGGAACGAGATGCTGCGCTTTGCCAATCATTTATGTGAACGATCCTAGTTGTGACCGAGCTGTGAATATGTGTGTAACACGTCAATGAACATTGACCGGAATTTATAGCCTCGGCTGATGTAGTCATTAGACGCACCTGTGGCCAGGCTATAAATGGATGCGTCACAGGTGTCATCAGATACTTCTTTTTGAAGAGCAGTCCTGGGATGTCCCAGTGCGGCAAAGAAGCGCAGCATCTCGTTCTGCTTTTTTCAGGGAACAAGGGTCACACATGTTACCCGAGACGTTCCCTTTACAAAAAGCTTCACTATGATGCTGCGCTTTGCTAAGCGCTATGGGAACGCAATACCCACACTGCCGCACTGGGGCTGTCCGGACCCCTACGGTTGTGAAGTGTGCTCACAAGAACGCGAGAGGTCTCAGACATGAGCTTGAGATGTCGACTCAAGGGCATAAGAGCCCGGAGTAACATAAACATCTAATCCATAAAATGTGATGAATGCGTGCGGAGAGGACCAGCCTGCCGCATAACAAACTTGTTCAGGCATGAGCTTGAGATGTCGACTCAAGGGCATAAGAGCCCAGAGTAGCAAAACATCTAACCCATAAAGTTTGATGAATGTGTGCGAAGAGACCCTATCACACACAACCATTTCTAGGGTTTACAAAGAATGGTGTGAAAAGGGAAAAACATCCAGTATGCGGCAGTCCTGTGGGCGAAAATGCCTTGTTGATGCTAGAGGTCAGAGGAGAATGGGCCGACTGATTCAAGCTGATAGAAGAGCAACTTTGACTGAAATAACCACTCGTTACAACCGAGGTATGCAGCAAAGCATTTGTGAAGCCACAACACGCACAACCTTGAGGCGGATGGGCTACAACAGCAGAAGACCCCACCGGGTACCACTCATCTCCACTACAAATAGGAAAAAGAGGCTACAATTTGCAAGAGCTCACCAAAATTGGACAGTTGAAGACTGGAAAAATGTTGCCTGGTCTGATGAGTCTCGATTTCTGTTGAGACATTCAGATGGTAGAGTCAGAATTTGGCGTAAACAGAATGAGAACATGGATCCATCATGCCTTGTTACCACTGTGCAGGCTGGTGGTGGTGGTGTAATGGTGTGGGGGATGTTTTCTTGGCACACTTTAGGCCCCTTAGTGCCAATTGGGCATCGTTTAAATGCCACGGCCTACCTGAGCATTGTTTCTGACCATGTCCATCCCTTTATGGCCACCATGTACCCATCCTCTGATGGCTACTTCCAGCAGGATAATGCACCATGTCACAAAGCTCGAATCATTTCAAATTGGTTTCTTGAACATGACAATGAGTTCACTGTACTAAAATGGCCCCCACAGTCACCAGATCTCAACCCAATAGAGCATCTTTGGGATGTGGTGGAACGGGAGCTTCATGCCCTGGATGTGCATCCCACAAATCTCCATCAACTGCAAGATGCTATCCTATCAATATGTTCCAACATTTCTAAAGAATGCTTTCAGCACCTTGTTGAATCAATGCCACGTAGAATTAAGGCAGTTCTGAAGGCGAAAGGGGGTCAAACACAGTATTAGTATGGTGTTCCTAATAATCCTTTAGGTGAGTGTATATAGTGTGTATATATATATATATATATATATATATATATATATATATATATAAATAACTAAACCAATCACAGATATAATCTGCTAAATCAAGATTTTTCTATTCAAAGAAAAAAAAAAATCTCTCTCTCTCTCTCTCTCTCTCTCTCTCTCTCTCTCTATATATATATATATATATATATATATATATATATATATATATGTATATGTGTATATATTTATTTTTTTATAGAAAATCTTGATTTAGCAGATTGTATCTGTGTTTGTTTTAGTTCAGGCATTCCATTAACCAGAATGGCAGTGAGGAAATTGCAGGTATTTTTATATGTCGCCTCTATCTGGAAAACAGAAAATAATGTTGACTTTATGAAGACCTTCGAATGAATCATGACCACACACCACAAATATCAATATTAGATCTTATCATAGCAAAATCATGTTTAAGTTTGAGGAATGAATTCTGTCGTGCCCCTGATTTGTCTTCATTTATTTACAATAATCAAGTACACACTGTTTCACTGGAAACAGAACATTGCTTTGCTCCTCAAGGAGACCTGCGATACAATGCTCTATCACATCTAACAAACAGTGTTACATATTCAAACTCCTGCTGGACTCAGTAAAGGTGACTTCATCCAGGAGACAATGCATATCATTCCGATCTTTCTTTTTCTTTTTCCCATCCCAGAAGACAGGTTTGAGCAGAAAGTCTTGTGGCAGGCTGTTGACAGGGATACGGTCTGACGCCATCGATTCTCTCTATAATACAAGCTTTTCCAGTGTCCCTTTGTCAAAGCCAAGATCTAACACGATAATGCAGATCGCAAGTGACCCAATCGAAACAGAAGCTTCCGGCACTGAGATGACTATCTTGTTAAGAATGACAGAGTGGGAGAGAAAGCTTTCAGATCAGAAGTGTAATGCCCATGCAAACTGAGGCCACTGTTATTGTAGGTTGAAAAAAGTGTTTGTCTAAAACATTTTAACAATGTCCAATGTGCATTTATTAATTTAGCAGACACTTCTGATTTTGTGCAGAGCAAATCTGTATGATTGGCAGTCCTTGCAATGTGGTCAGTGAAGTTTAACTGGTAGTCAAACACAACCCCAAGATTTCTGGCTGTCTTGAATGGTGTGATTGTTGACGAGTCTTGTTCAATGGTGAAATTGTGCTGAACTGCTGGGCTTGCTGGAATCACAAGAATCTTGGTTTTTGCAAGGTTGAGTTGGAGGTGATGTTCTTTCATCCAACCTGAGATGTCTATCGGGCAGGCTGAGATCCGTGCAGCTACCATAGGATTGTCATGTTGGAATTAGAGGTAGAGTTGTGTGTGTCATCAATGGTAGCAATGGTAGGAAAAAACATCTGCCAGAATGACAGATCACAGAGATGACATGTATATGGATAAGAGGAGGGGCCCGAGGACTGAATCCTGGGGTACCCCAGTTGCTAGTTGGTGAGACGTAAACACCACTCCCCTCTAAGACACCCTGAAGGACTTACCTGTAAGATAAGACTCAAACCAGCAGAGCACAGTTCCTGTGATGCCCTTTGCCATGAGTGTTGACAGGAGATTCTGGTGGTTTACAGTGTCAAAGGCAGCAGACAGATCCAGCAGAATGAGACAGATGATTTGGATGGAGCTCTTGCCAGTCTCAGAGCTTCAGTAACGGACAACAGGGCAGATTCCATAGAGTGTCTGTTTTTGAAGCCAGACGGGAGAGAAAAGATGAGACTTGGTTGAACATGACTCGTTCAAGTGTTTTCGCCATGAATGGGAGGAGAGAGACAGGTCTGTAGTTTTTGAAAAGTGCAGGATTTAGTGTGGGTTTCTTAAGCAGTGGTGTTACCTGTTACCTGTTAATAATGTGTCATAATATAACCCCATGTCAATACCTAGGAACATAAAGATTATGTTTTGTATAATGGAAGAAAGTAATTTTTGCATTTGAGGAGACGAGGGAGAGTCACCTGATTGGCTGTAGCAAAAGTCGTACGAATTCGTATGAACCAATTAATTGATTTCATATGATTTAATCAACTTAAAGGGATAGTTCAGCCAAAATAGAAATTTCTCTCTTCATTTTCTCACCCTCATGCCATCCCAGATGTGGATGACTTTCATTCTTCTGCAGAACACAAATTAAGATTTTTAGAAGAGTATCTCAGCTCTGTAGGCCCAAAGAATGAAAGTGAATGGGTGCCAAAACTTTGAATTTGCAAAAATCACATAAAGCCAGCCAGCATAAAAGTAATCCATATGACTCCAGTTGTTAAATCCATGTCCTCAGAAGCGATATGATAGGTGTGGGTGAGAAATAGATCAATATTCAAGTCCTTTTTTACCATAAATATCCACTTTCACTTCCACATTCTTTTTTTTTTTTCTTTTTTTGTTCTGCAGAAGAAAGAAAGTCATATACACATCTGGATTGGCATGAAGCCAACATGAAAGTATCTGTATGATTTCTGTGTTCTGTGTGAAATGTTGCACATTTCATACCCAATGGTATAATAAGTCTGTGTTTTTACAAAGGCATGAAAAAGAGAAGGAAATTAAGATGGATAAATATCAATTTTAAAATAATTTAAGAATATAAAAATGAAAAACAACAATAAATAAACGAATTAAGACTTAAAAAGATGTATGTAATAAATGTACCTAAAGATTAATTAACAAATATATTCAAAGGAAAGAAAAAATGAAGGACGTTAATGCAGTGAATCAGTGAAGTGCTCTCAGACATTGGAGTTAAGTGTTTGAAAAATATCTGAATATTTCTGACGGACTGCGTTGTACTGCCAAGGTCACTTTAATCATCAAGGTGCCTCTATTACAGACCATTAGAGCTATTATAGATGGCATGATCTCTTTGCCATAGCGTTGTACGACTTCACTTTAGTCGACTGGATAGAAGATTGTAGAATAGCTCCCTTGGTTCTTCGTCAGGCCTGTGACAGAATGGGAAAATTAATGGAAAATTATTTCAAATAGGGAATATTTTGCACCCAAAATAAATTTTTGTATGGCATGGAGATTGTGAGATGGAATTGGATTTAGCCAGCTGTGAAATCATTTTTCGCAAAGCACACCAGCCAGGGACTGTACGTTTGATGTCACTGTGAAAACACACCCATCATTGTCAAGCATGCTGTATATACTGTTATTCCTCAATACCTTCTCGTTTAATTTCTATTTACACAAGTTAATATATCATTTACAGTCTTATTTTAGTATATTCTTATTTCATTCAGTAGGGTTCAAAAGTCCAGAGACCAATTGTGAAAATGGTAAGCAAATGTTTTATTTTACAGATAATAATTTAATACATTCTTTTGGCTTCAGAACAGTGGCCATAAAAGCCAAGTATTTAATTTTGCAAACAAGAATTCTTTATAATATCATGTTTACTACTTTTCTCACACAGGGGGTCCTTCACATGGGGTTTATCAAATTTGGGTGGTCCTTGGCATCTTAAAGTTTGAAAACACCTCCGCAATCCAACTGTCAAATTTAGTATTTTTATTTTATTTATTTTTTCATAACAAATGCTTCTTAAAAGATTAACTGCATTTTTAGGAGCATGCGCTAAAACGTCTTTGTTCACATAAGAGCACGCTGTGAGCGCACCTGCACAGGACGCACGTCCTGCAGTGCCAGGCGAAAGTATAAACATAGCCTGTCATAAAATTTGATCTAGAGCAACTAGTCCTGGGTTTCCAATTATTGAATATTTTGCCTTTCACTCCAGTGGCTTCATTAGCTGATGTCATGTCACAAATGTTATGCTCTCTAGCGCTATCAGTGTGCTAAGAGATGCCAGTTAATGGCCTGTTACGCATTCATTATCTCTTCACGTGGATTTCTCCCTGGAAGATTCTTGTTCAGGTCAACTGTGTGAGTCTTGCGCTTATCAGGAGTTTCTTTTTAATGTACAACTGTGAAGGATGCTTTAGTTTCCTCCCCAGTGGAGTCTCTTTCTTTTATAAATGCTGGTTTCATATTGCCCTCATGGTTCAGCTGTAGACACAGACAGTTGATGGGACATTATTGTTGTCTCTCTGGTGGCCTGTGTGGGCAGAAATTCATTTCAGAGCTGTTACCATCTGGACTGGTCTGTCCTCTGACACCAGCCCTGTGGCTGGTCAGACACGAACACATCTGTGAGATTTCTGCTTTGATTTCACTCCCCAGAAAACTGTAGTGAACAGCAGTAAGCCACTAAGGGAGGTGATGACCCTCGGGTCTCCTGGAGGTTCATCAACTGCACATCTGCTGGTAATGTGACAAGGTCACGTCTGTGTTAACTGTCACTCTGCTGGATCAGTCTGCTTCGATCCTGCTGTTTATGGCCAATAGCATCATGGCAGTTTAATTTGAGATGTACTTGCAGAACATTCAGGTCCAGGCTAGTTTATGCTAGTTTGATGCTGCTGGTCTAGCGAGATCCTGGATCTACTCGTGTTGATGGTCCTGGAACATTCTTGTCAAAGCAACATTGTCCTTATCTGATCGGTTGATAGGAATGTTGTTCTATGAACAAATATGTTGATGTTGATCCAGCAACATGTCCTACTTAGTAAATTCACAGTCAGACAATCAATGGCCAACACCATCACTATCCTTAAAGGGATAGTTCATATTCACCATCATGCCATCCTAAATGTGTGTGACTTTCCTTCTTTTGCAGAACACAAAAGAAGATTTTTAGAAGAATATCTCAGCTCGGTTTGTCCTCACAATGTAAGTGAAATAGTGACCAGAACTCAGAAGTTCTAAAAAGGACATAAAGGCAGCATAAAAGTAATCCATCCAAGTCTCCAGTGGTTAAATCCATGACTTCTGAAGCAATATGAAAGCTGTGCGTGAGAAACAGATCAATATTTAAGACTTTTTTAACATCGGTCTCCACTTTTGACCATCCCCAACCAGTAGGTGGCTGAATGAGAATGTAAAAGTCGTGGAAGTGAAAGTGAAGATTTTCAGTATAAAAAAAGTATTTAAATATTGATCTGTTTCTCACCTATCATATCGCTTCAGAAGACATGGATTTAACCACTGGAGTCGTATTGATTTCTTTTATGCTGCCTTTATGTCTCTTGGATCTTCAAAGTTCTGGTCACCATTCACTTGTATTGTGAGGAACAACAGAGCTGAAATATTCTTCTAAAAAAAAGTCATACACATCTTGGATCACATGAGGGTGAATAAATGATGAAAGAATTCAAATTTTGGGTGAACTATCCCTTTAAAGGTCTTGTCTAACTGATCAGAATACAATTTTTCCCATAGTAGATGATCAAATATTCCCCAAATCCAACAGGTTTACACTGACAGAATGTTGAATTATTCTAAGATTATTCAAACTCCAGCTATCATAAAAATCAAATGTAAACAAACCCACACAAGGCCTTTAAATGTGCACTCAGTGACTTTTTTTCCTAATTAAAAAGTTTTGCTTCTAAAGAAATAAATTGCATTTTTGAAACCTATGTATAAAAGCATTACCACTCAAGTGAGATCAGTAACCTTATAAAAGCTGTTTTATTCTATACAGAGAGTGCCCCCTCATGGGGGCAGCCATGTTACTATCACATGACCCGCCAAATACTACTCGCTTAAAGGGATTGTTCACCCAAAAATGAAAATTCCATCCCAGATGTGTATGAGATGTGTATGTTCCATGCCATCCCAGATGTGTATGACTTACTTTCTTCTGCTGAATTCAAACTTACATTTTTAGAAGAATATTTCAGCTCTGTAGGTCCTCACAATGCAAGTGAATGGGCCAGAACTTTAAAGCTCCAAAAAGCACAAAGGGAGCATAATAGTAATCCAGATGTCTTCTGAAGCGATGTGATAGGTGTAGGTTAGAAACAGCTCAATATTTAAGTCCTTTTTTTTTTATAAATTCTCCTCCCTGCCAAGTAGGTGTTGATATGCATACAGAATGCAAATCTACAAGCGTGTATGTGAAAGTGAAAGTGGAGATTTATAGTAAAAAGGGACTTAAATGTTGATCTTTTTCTCAAACACACTTACTACATCACTTCTGAAGACATGGATAACCACTGGAGTTGCATGGATTACTTTTATGCTACCCTTTCACTTGCATTGTGAGGACCAACAGAGCTGAAATATTTTTCTAAAAATCTTTATTTGTGTTCTACAGAGGAAAGAAAGTCATATATGTCTGAGTTGGTATGAGGGTGGTGAAAGGATGAGAGAATTTTCATTTTTGGATAGACAATCCCATTACACTTTCTATACATTTCAAACATAATTTTTTTTTAAAACTAGAATAAACTTTCAGACTTTGTTAAGCCTACATCATAGTTTATTTTTACCTTGTCTTGATCTAAAGTAGTTTTGCAAATCAAATATTCCCTCAAATAGTTTTTGTTTTTTGAGTACATAATATCAATTATAATGAAAAAGAACTGTATAAAATTATAAAAAGTGTAAATTAGGAAGATTTTCACTAGTCTTCTTAGACGTTTGGACCCCACAGTGTGCTGTTGGCCAACTTTGTTGTTCTTTTCAGTGGGTTTGCTCAATCCTGTACTTTATATTTAAATAATAGTATTTATGGATTCTCCTCCTTCAAACGATGAGCAAATTAGTATAAATGTACTCCTCTAGCAGACATTATCTTCTCCATCCGAGTATGTCGACGCTCTTCCACGCTCCAGCTGAGCTCTGTTTCATTAGCCTGTCACACTCAATAATACTTAGAGTCCGGCCCTCTCACCAGGCACTGCAAACTCAATCATTGCTCTGATTTCATAACCCTTGCTTTGTGACGGTCCTTATTTTATCAAGGCACCGATCCAATCTGATTAATGTGGTGGGATGAAAAACAATGCCGCCGCCTTGTCTGGCCCGGTAGAGAGGGGGAAGGGGTGCTCATAAATTAGAATTGTGGGATACTAGGAAGTGCTGATGAAGCGGCAGAAGGTGAGCGTCCAGAGACGGTGATGATCAGTGACGGCTCATGAGACGCTGGAGATGGGAGATGATGTAGGAGGAGTCAGCCGCCATAAATAAACCCAGATAGAATAACAAACCTGACATCTCCTTAGTAGCTGGTAGTGTAGCAATCTACAGTTTCAAAGGAGCTTCCCCATCACTCAGTACACTTACATGCGCAGTTCTAATCTGAGTATGTATGACACAATGTGTGATTAAATATTTGAAGGAAAGACGTCAGCTGAGGAAGTGCCGGTAATGAATGGCACACATCACCTGTCTTTCGGAGCATGTGCACAATGCTGAGGTGAAAGTAAAGTGTATGCATGCTGAACGAAGCCAAGCTACAATTGCATTATCTAGGCCTGAAATTGTCCGATAGGATTTCAGTCGGACTAAAGCATTTACATGACATTTTAAAAAAATCAAATAGGCTGATTCTCCCTGTGTTTGTAGATTCTGCATCATTTAAACGTGTCTTCTTTCTGTTTTGTCTCTGTCCGCGTCTGGCTGATCCGACAGACAACGGATGACATTGTGTCGTCGGCGGAATGTTCCAGCGATGACGAGGACCTGGAAGAGTGTGACGGCGGACACACAGGTGGGATGGTTGTGTTACAGTTGTGCTTGCTTAAATCTGGTCTCTCTCTACTCTTTGAGTTGCAACCGAGGGTTGTCCCTCTCAAAGCATCACCCCCGTGAAAACAGTGTAACTGAAAGCAACTTTGAGATTTTAATGATTGCAGCTTAAAAAGATAATAAATCAAATTCTTAGCATTTGTGTATAGTGAAATACAGCGGCCCCAAAAAGTATTTCGACACTTAAGACACACTTAAAATATATGGATTTCAGTGCATAAGGCAAGAAAACATCAAACCAAATGGCATCTGCACAACAAATGATGCTAGAACTTTTCTGTGCTGTCTTTGCTCAGAGTTTTAACCATTTTGACCGTCTGGTTAACAGGCGATTTTTAATGGATGCATGAAGTCAAGTTCCTATAGGTGTCCTAGCAGAGTAACCACAGGGGTAGATAATCACAATAATTCTAGACATGATCAATTAACATTTGTTGAAGTGTCCAAATATTTTTCGAAATATGTTTTTGTGCATTGATTTAAAAATTATTTGAAATCTTTCAAATTAATGACTTTTATATAAAATAATGATGCAATAACATTAGGTGTGATTTAAGTGTCCAAATACTTTTTCGGCCACTGTAGTTTTAAATGAGCCACATTGTGCTATTTCAAAGTTACACTTGATTATGGGCCGGAACATCATTAACATGGTTATACGTTTATACTAATTTTGTCCTCTCAGATCAAAAGAGAGCCAAACTTTACAAGAAAAAGTACAAAATTAGTATCAAACTCCATGTGGTTCACTCTGATGCTTCAAAATGTATCAGACCTGTACATAATGGATTTCTTGCCGTGCGTGTGTGTGCGTGCGTCTTCGACAGGTGATACATTTTGAGATGTTTACAAATCAAATGAGATGCTTTCAGCATAGAGATTTCTTATGTGTATCAGAACTAACTGCAACAGAAACTACTCCTCCTTCCTGTTTGTTCCTTTGTTTCCTCACATTAAAGGCTTGCCTCTTGTTAAAACATTCCAATAGAGAACAGATATCTATGAATTTCTGTGCTCACACTTTTACACATATAGTTCTGTTTCCTCAAGGTTAAACGAACACATCACAAGACTATGAGACTTAAATGCATAAATTCCCTGCTGGAAATAAAAAAAAACAGCTTAAAACAGCCTAAAGTGGTTTGCTGGCCTTGGCTGGTTTAATTTATATAGCTGGTCTCCCAGTCTTGCTAAGCTGGACTTCAGCTGGTCTAGCTGGTCTCCAAAGTGGTCTACTTGGTCAACCGGTTTGGCCAAATTGGTTTAAACTGGTCTAGCTGGTCATCTGGTCATCTGGTCAGGCCAAGCTGGTTTGCCCAGCATGGCAAAGCTGATTTAAACAGGTCTAACCAGTCTCCCAGCATGGCCAAGCTGGTTTAAACTGGTCTAGCTGGTCATCTGGTCAGGCCAAGCTGGTTTGCCCAGCATGGCAAAGCTAGTTTAAACAGATCTAACCAGTCTCCCGGCATGGCCAAGCTGGTTTAAACTAGTCTTTTGGACTTCAGCAAATCTAGCTTTCCTCCTGGCTGGACAAGCTGGTTTAAACTGGTCTAGCTTGTTTCCCAGCTTGGCCAATCTGGTTTTAACTGGTCTAACCAGTCTCCCAGCTTGGCCAAACTGGTTCAAACTTGTCTAGCTGGTCTCCCAGTCTGGCCAAGCTGGTATAAACTGGTCTAGCAGGTTTCCCAGCTTGGCCAATCTGGTTTAATTTCGTCTAGCTGGTCTCTCAGCTTGGTCAAGCTGGTTTAAACTTGTCTAGCTGGCCTCCAAGCCTAGTCAAGCTGTTGTTTAGATGGTTTGACTGATCTAGTCCCAGCAAGCTGGTCTTCTGCTGGTCTACCAGCCTGGCCAAGCTGGTATTTATACCAGCAAACCACCTAAGGCTGGTTTAAGCTGTTTTTGTTTTTTCAGCAGGGTTGTTATGGTTGAGATAAAACATGTCAATGTTTTAGAGAACTTGGGATTGGCTGTAATTTTTAAACTCTTGCCATCAGTCATTACAGTGCACGAGACCCTGCTGTTAGTTTTATTGCGTACGGGGACATTACGAATGCAAGGCTTGTTTAGATTATGAAAGTTCAGTGGTCTGCTTGCTGACCTGTACAGGTACATATCAACAAAAGGGCCTTTAATTGCTTCAAAATGCCATCGTAGCACTAATTATGGCCTTAAATTTACAGTGAACTACACCCAGTACTCCAAAAAGCACATGTCAACTGTTGACTAGCTTTGAACCCTTACCCCCCAATTAAAACGTTTTGTTTTTGGCATTTTCGCTCCAGTTCAGTCTTTCAATTAATAACATCCAGCAAAACAAACGTTATTTTCATTGTCATTAGAGCTTGTCATGTATGTTTAGCTCTATATGGTATGTCATTACCTGTGACTTGATGGTCCAAGTTTGTTAGTTTAGCTACATTTATTTTTCTCAAACTACAAGGTCACTCTGCTCATTATACAAAGAGTTACCCCATGCTTCCTAACCTGATGGCAGAATTTTAGATAAATTCGCCCTATCTGTGTTAAATCCAATACCAGCCCCAAGTCCTCTCAAATTCAGTGGCAACAGGAAGTCCACCACAGGACAGCTCCAGTGTTACCTTTCATCTCTCCTCATCCGACATTCGATATGAGTACACTTAGTCACAAACCACCACGCTCATACAATTTCATGTTGACACAGAAATTCACATTTTCAGTCTGACCTTCGCTTCAGATTCCCGTGGATAGTTTGCATGAGACTTTTCTGTTCGGTTTCATTTTTGGTTGAACATTTTCATGTGGAAAAACATCTTCCTACTGTATCCTTTCTTTGACATCCTATTCATGTGATTTGGGTTTATTTGCCTTCTTTCCCAATATTTTCTGTTCTTTATCTCTTTTGGGGGCTTTTACTTTGATGTCCTCATCCCTCCATTTTTCAGGATTAAAGTCGTATCCTCTCGTTTCGTCTCATCTTGTGCCGCATGGAATTTTGGTGGTTGAAAAAAAAAAAAAGGAATAACTCCTCATTTTTATGTTTCGTGCCATAAGACTGAAATTAAACATCCCCATATTTTATACAACAGGAAATAAAAGGCAACAAAATCTTTTCTTGCCATCATCTATTTTTTATTTACTTTTGCCTTGTCGAGGCAACCCCATTTTGTCTCAAGAAAGTTGTGTATGAAAGAATGACCCCCCCCCCCCCCCACCACTCCATCTCCCGATCTCATCTTTATTTCTGTGCCTTTCTGCATAGACATGTCCGTTTGGATGCAGATGGCATAAAAAGCGTTTTATTGCCACAAAGTATATCTGTTTTTCTATTCTATTTGTTGCCATTGATCAGTCGCATTTGTGGCATGCACCGATTGCAAACTAACCAAACCCCAGCGGGAGATCGCCATCATCTCTTGCATGAACGTGATTGGCTCCATCTTGCGTGATTCTCCACCCATGAGTGCGCTAACAGGCTGACCGTGTGTGCCGCTGTGCTGTTGTGCATAACATCTGTCTCTGCGTCTTGTTTTTGAGTGTATTTTTCTGTCTGTCTGATGTCTTGCTAATGTCATTTCTTGTGATTTTGCTCTGTAAGTTTGGTGAAAATGTTGAACACATTTGAACTAATGGGAATTCCACAAGATAGCTTATGAAACATTCAATTCAATTGAGTTTTATGAGTCCATTGTTCCAAAGCAGCTTAAAAAAAATAGATTCATATTTTTAAATAGGAGGTAGGTTGCATCAGGGGTTGCATTAACAACACAAGTGTAATTTGACCAATTTTTAAATTTTAAATTTTTTTTGTTTCCCTTCTCACAGTAAATGATGCTAAAAAAGGAATCGGATAGTTATTTTTTTTTACAATTTTTATTTTTTTGAATCAATTTGAAGTTTTTGCTAATCTGATAGCATTCAAAGAAAGGTGGCTCGTTGCTTTCTCCTATCACAGCTTAATATGCTGAGACAACTAAAAGTATAAACACTGTAGTGCCATCAAAACATGCGCTGATTGTCTTAGCATCCCGACTAGTTTAACACAGCAACATTGACTCCAATTAATGGCTTGATGGGGTGACATATCTGTTTGGCAAGCCAATGGAAGATAGCCAAAGTGTTTCGGAAACCTGCTTGAAAACCTGATATTTCTGCTATTTCATTTGGTGTCACTATAGTGGCACAGAAAAAACACAACTTAGCTTTCAGATAACCACTAAATAAATGACATTCGTTATTCTGGATGGATCATAAGTAGTGAACTCCGCCTGAACACTAAAAATAAACTCAGTCAACCCATGCACAAAGACAACACAGTTTCGACCGAACATCCTTGATGATGGAATCAAAGAAAAAAGCTCCCACTAGTGTAATGAAAAAGAAGGAAGGGTCTTTTAAAGAAAAAAATGATGTTGTGTCAGTGAGATCCCAGAGGTTTTAGCCTGCTGCCATCTTCTCTGTTGATTAAGATGGAAAAATGTCCCCAAAGCAAGCCATCAGACAGAATAGAGTAGAGAGGTGGACAAAGAACATGGCATTAAAGGAACAGATTGCTCAAAGGGATAACTCACCCAAAAATTTAAATTCTCATCATTCACTCACCCTCATAACGTCCCAGATGTGTTTGACTTACGTTCTTCTGCAGAAGACAAATTCAGATTTTAGAAGAATATCTCAGCTCTGTAGGTCCATACAATGCAAGTGAATGGTGGCCAAATGTTTCTGAAGTGATCCAAAATATAACCCCTTTTTCACAATACACCTTGCCATTGTAGTCTCTTGGCACAATCATGATTTCAGGCGTGATTACACTTTCTAGTACTTGACACGTGCGTATAGCGTTTAATGGCGGTATAGGAAGTGTAATCAAGCTTGAAATCATGATCGCCAAGGAGAATGCTGTCATGATGTACAGTGAAAAAGGAGTTATATTTTGGTCTGTTCTCACCTAAAACCAATTGTATTACTTCAGATGACATTGATTTAACCACTGGTGTTTGATGGTTCATGGTTATGCTGACTTGATCTGCTTTTTGGAGCTTCAAAGGCCTGGTCACCATTCACTTGCATTGTATGGACCTACAGAGCTGTGTACAGTTTGTGTTCTGCAGAAGAAAGAATGTCAAACACATCTTAGATGGCATGAGGGTGAGTAAATGATAAGAGTGAATGGGTGAACTCACCCTTTAATCGATGGACTGATTTTTGAGTTAAGTCAGGCCCTGTTGACTGTCTGTCTGTTTGGAACAGCTCTTAAACTTTTTAAAGTTATTTATTTAGTTCAGTGGTTCTCAACTGTTTTTGCCTATGGACAGTGGTGACCAAGCACTGTACCAAAAAATTCAAACAATATGTCTAACTATATGCAATTCTTAACATAGGATAAATAGGAAAATGTAACATTTTGGTTTCTATATGTCTTTTATTTCAATGGATTCATCACAAAATATATTCTTGTTTCAAATGAACCTGTATTTAATTTAATCTGGGTCATATTTTGTTTTACCTTAAAGCTTTGTTGATTGTTTTCGATGATGAAAACGTGTCATTTTGGTATCAACCCAATTTGACTTGCTTCTACCAAGAGACAGATACATTTGGGCTGAAATACAGTAGAATTTCCAACCTGGTGAACCTCATAAAGTCACATTACTATACCTACAATTTTGCAAAATAATTTTTACTTAACTCGTTGTACGTATTGTGGCACTTTCCTGGTGAAATGAACCCTAGAGGTGCTTTTACTCCCTTTAGATTTTTACTCCCTTTCACACAAATCAAGCCAAACTGCAGATTATCACTTCATAAACTCTTACTTTTAGCCGTGTTTCTCACGCAATGCTATCTTATGAAATAAAATATTTTAACGTTTGCATTACAAGCTAGTAAGCATCTACAATTACAAGTTTGTTAATGTGCGATCAAATTACGCGGTGGCTCAACTACGAGTCTTGAAGTGCGCACGAGTCTACATGTGAGCCTAAAGTGTCATAGAAGCACTACAAAATTATCTGATGAGTTTGTCATCGCACATTTGCTTTTTATGTCACTATCGGTTAGGTTTAGGTGTAACGTTTAGGGTAGGACAGTGTTCACCTTAAAAATCTCATGAAAGACACTGACTACCACCCCTGGAGTTGCGAGTTCGAATCCAGGACGTGCTGAGTGACTCCAGCCAGGACTCCTAAGCAGCCAAATTGACCAGGTGCTAGGGAGGGTTGAGTCACATGGGGTAACCTCCTCGTGGTCGCTATAATATGATTCTCGCTCTTGGTGGGGCGTGTGGTAAGTTGAGCGTGGATGCCGCGGAGAATAGCCTGAAGCCTACACACACACTATGTCTCCGTGGTAACGCGCACAACAAGCCACATGATAGGATGCGTGGATTGGCGGTCTCAGACGTGGAGGCAACTGAGATTTGTCCTCCGCCACCCGGATTGAGGCGAGTCATTATGCCACCCCGAGGATTTATCGCGCATAGGCAATTAGGCATTCCAAATTGGGGAGTAAAGAAATCTCTTATTTTTTAGCGCCAATCAGTAGAGGTAGACCGATATTTTTTTATCATCATTTCGTCATTTCAAAATAAGAGTCCCCTGTGTGTTTCGGTATCGTTTATACTCAAAAGTCCCGCATTATGCAGCAAATCGTCTTTGTCTGTGCCCATCACAGTAAAAAAAAGAATAAGACATTTTTGGTGATTTTGGTTTGATTCTATAAATACATTATTTAAAACTATCAGCCAATTAATTGGTTATTTGCCTTTTCCACCACGTTAGTTATCAGAATCTGCAAAATCCACTATAGGTCCATGTCTACCACTTAGTGGACTTTTCACATCAAAACTGCCATGATACGTGTAAGATAACATGTCATATCATTTTCAAAAATTTCACCCAAAGTCGCATAATTTCATGAGATCACGCTGAGAATTAGTTTGAAGGTGAAGTTGATTTTGCTATCCTATATATGCATGATTTTATGGTTACCTGTATTTTGCTATTTACATTTAGCATTGTTTTTTCCCTGCTATCCGTGACCCCATCAGAACAAATCCGTGACCCATTCCACCAGCTGAGCACCATTGATTTAGTTGACACATTGAGCGTGCAAAAAGGTTAGTTTAATGGCCATATAACAAATCGAGCGGCAGACAGTGGTCGCATGTCTCTGGCTGAGGATACCAATTTAACACCTCGGGTTGCACCGAAATGTGATATGAAGGATTAGCAGCGATCTGTGGCATGCCCAGCCGAGCGATGCCAGAGAGAGACATTTAAAAAGACAAACCAGAGGAAACAGGAGCAATCATCACCGCGATGATCTGCAGCTGTTTACCTCAGCAGTTACACAGCCTTCTCATTTCCAAAGTTTCCCATTTTCCATGCCGCTGATGAGTTTGCAGAAGTTAAGGTGAGGAGAAATGCTGCGGTCACAGGCCGACACAAAAGGATTTGACTGCAGCGTGCTTTCAGCACTGCAGGGACTGGCTCACACAGCCTCTTTTCTTTAGGGGATCAGGCAGGTTTAGCCCAGCTCACCTGCGGCATTCATCACTGTTTGGGTAGACTCAGCGAAAGAAAGATGGTCACGGAGGTTTGGCATGGATATCTGAGGGGAGGATGCCTGGATTCGGTTTGGAAAGAGAGAGGGGTCTACTGTGAATGTCAGCCGTTACGGTTCATTTATTTAGTTTCACATCTTCTCCACTCAAAAATGGTGAAATTCTGCGCACAGCACGGTTTTTGAGAGCGTTCGGGGAAAAGAAAGAGTGTGGCCCTACAAATTTGTATACAAATCATTTTCTCAATCAGTATTTTTGTCTTGTTTCCACTCAAAAAAATCGAACATAATTGAGAAGCAAAATTGGGAAATAGATTTTTTTCTTGTTTTAGTTTTAAACTTCACCAAACTTTGTTAGATTTATGCTGAAAAAACAAAGGTAAAGATATTATTCTATGTACATTTGCTTCTTTATTGATCTTGTTTTAAGGATGTAACTTGAAAACAAAATAAAAATACAGATTAGAAAAGGATTTTTGCATTGCAGGAATTAGCTCCTGTAAGCAGATCTCGCAGAGCTGTAGGCTTAATACGGTGTGGAAGTGTTTGCTATGTAATGGAGCTTAGCCAAAAAGAACATTTCCTCCTATCTCAGCTCTGCAAAACAAATACAGTCCCCTCAGACAAGCTCACTGTGTTTGCACTGAATTAGCACAGTGTGAAAATGATCATTGCTTGTTGAAGTGCCAATGTGAGATTAAAGTATTTACTGTGACATTGGGTTCCTCCGCGCACTGTCTTTGTGTGTGTGGTTACTGTAGATACCTTCATCTTGATCAGGCAAAATATAATCCATTAGCTCAGGACTATCTGGGGAATGAGTGAGAATTACTGGTTGGGATAAGGCAACATTTTCAAGCCTTTAATAGTTTCTAATTTTGTGTTACTTAAATGTCTGGGTTCACTTTGGATCTGTGCATTCAAATTAAATGTAGGTCTCTCTAAGTAGTGATAAGACTCATATATCAGCCTCTGCAATTAACCGGGCTTTGATTTGCCAATTAATAAAAGTGTATCCTCCTTCTGTCAGTTAATAAAATCTTCCGACAGTCTTGGCAGTGTTTTACTAACACTTTTTTTTAATTATTATTATTATTTAATACATTTAGTAAATGTTTATAACCTTAAGGTTTAGGTTACTAGTAGGCTTTGTTGACTTAAAACGTAATAGAGCATTAAAGGGACAGTTCACCCAAAAATGAAAATTCTCTTTATTTACCCACCTCTTGGCTTTCCAGATGTTTATGACTTTCTTTCTTCTACTGAACTCAAAAAAAGATTTTTAGAAGAATCTCCAGCTTTGCAGGTCCATACAATGCAAGTGAATGGTGAGCAGAGCAAAATGCACATAAAAGCAGCATAAAAGTAATCTAGACTCCGGTGGTTATATCCATGTCTTCAGTGGCGATTTAATAGGTGTGGGTGTTTATATTACCCCTATTATATCGCTTCTGAAGATATAGATTTAACCACTGGAGACATATGGATTACTTTTATGCTGCCTTTATGGCCTTTTTGGAGCTTCAAAGTTTTGGTCACCAATCACTTGAAACGCATGGACCTACAGAGCTGAAATTAAAAATCTTCACCTGTGTTCAGCAGAAAAAAGATCCATGTCAGACACATCTGGGATGGCATGAGGGTGAGTAAATGATGAGAGAATCATTTTTTGGGGGTGAACAATTCCTTTAACCTTAAAAACCAGTTTTTCTGTTTGAGAAAATATTGAACTCACCTTAAGCTCCACACAGTGGACATTTTACCTCAGAACTGCCGCGATTCGTGTAAGGTGCCAAAAATGTCACCACAGTCATATTATTTTCATCAGATCAGGCAGGTTTACAATTAGGATAATGACATATATTATTGGCAAATAAAGTGTTTATTCTTCTATTAATAATATACTGAAATCTTCATTGAACACTGGTATTCCTATTGCGTCATGCCTAAAAACATCTCTTTCCTGTGGTTAAATCACTGTATCATGTGGCCTCTTGTATTGCTGTAATATACTGTATATATTAGCATTTAATCGGCTAAAAGTCACCAAGATCTTCAGATATTGGCATCAGCCACTAGCTTTAATAATCTCTCTACCCCAATACACAACATTTCAAATTGCTTTATTACAAAAAAAATACAGAAATAAATGTCTGTTAGAGAAATCTTGTGAGTGGTTTGGTCTGGCTCACACAGATGGTGCTTTCCATCCTGAAGTCATGGCATTTTGTGGAATTCCCTGTGTTTACTGTCATTAATGTAGAGCGAACGGCTAGAACGGCTTGGCCATTTCTAATCAAAATACACTTAAAGTTATGGGAAATCATCCTTTACTTACTATCATATGGTTTCAGACCTGTATAACTTTCCTTCTTCTGTGGAATACAAGAGGAGATGTTTAACAGAATGCTCAAGCTGCTCTCTTCCATATAATTGAAGTGGATGGGGACCAGTGGTTGTCAAGCTCCCAAAAAAAAAGAGAACAAAAATAGCAGCCCATAATGACTTGTTTGTTATATCCCAAGTCTTCTAAAGCCTTGTGAAAGTTTTGTGTGAGGATTGAACTGAAAAATATAGTCTTAAAAATGTTACTCGACAACCATGGTTACCATTCACTTTCATTGTATGGAAAAAAGCTGATTAAACATAATGCTATAAATAAATCCTTTTGTTTTATGCGGAAGATAATAGGGATTTGGGACGACATGAGGGTGGATAGGTAGAGGATGACATGATTTCCATTTTTAAGTGAATTATTACTTTAATGCATTCAGGATTATCAATATATTAAAAATATGTTTAAATGGTCATTAACAACCTCTTCATTGATATATGCTAATTTTGATGATTCACCTGTGTGATTGGATTTGGTATCCCCACAGCCTTTGGCTCATGTGTTTCTCTCGATCCTGTAACCCTGTTCTCAGCCCTCCTGATCCCAGCTTGCAGTGCTGTGATTCTACTTTCCCTAAATGCAACTTGTTAAAAAGTATGATTTCACCTTGCAGTGAAAATCAGAAAGAAAGAAAAAAAAAAAGTGATTTTCCTCCTTTTCCTGAAATTCACCCCTGCTTTGTGCTGCCAAGCTACTAACAAGAGATTTACAATAGAAAACTAATAATGAAGTTATGAGATGGTACACTGTCTCTCCTCTATTTGGCTTCAGTATGTGCTTTCTGTTTTATTCTTGATAGTGTGAGAGTATTGTTTCTTTCAATTGGTCTTTTTGTTTTGTTTTTTGTTTGTAATGTATACATATATATCCTTGAGTTGTGTGGATATATATATATATATACACATATATACACATATATATACACATATATATATATGTGTGTATATATATATATATATATATATACACATATATATGTGTATATATATATATATATATATATATATATATATATACACACACACATATACATATATATATATATATATATATATATATATATATATATATATATATATATATATATATACACATATATATATACACAATGTATATATGTGTGTGTATATATGTGTATATATATATATATATATATATATATATATATATATATATATATACACACAATGTATATATGTGTATATATATATATATATATATATATATATATATATATATATATATATATATATATATATATATATATATATATATATATGTATGTATGTGTGTGTGTGTGTGTGTGTGTGTGTGTGTTTTTGTATAAAATGATTCAAAAGAGAATTCTAACCAAAATGCTGTTATATGCATATATATTTCATGCATCTGTGTGCTAAAAAAAAAAACATCTGGATCATTTTGTGCTTATTATTATTTTAATAATGATTTTTTTTATTTTTATTATTATAAAAAACTCCTCCTTGTGGAATGTCATAATAGCATGAAAAGAGAAAAAAATGTGGATTGTAAAATATATATGAATATATGTCAGGAAGTGATCCAGATGTTTGGCTTTCAGCATATCATTGGCAATGTAGATTGATTTTTGTATGGAATTCTCCTTAAAGTTAACAATATATTGATATCAATTTTTTTTTAATTATTTTTATTTACATTCTTGTTTAGTATCTTTTCTTTCTTGATTGATTGAAACGTTAAATTTGTATTTAAAACAGTGTTGAGAGGGAAAAAAGAACTAGACAATAATTCCTCACCACTATCTAAACATATTTCAGCCAGCTAAAATATTGGCCAACCTTTTTTGCCAATTAAAATCTGATTTCTAAATTGGAAATGGACAGAAGTTGCAGCTTAGGGTCTGTAAGAGTGTTAGTCTTGAGAGTGCTTTTTGATCTGATAGATGGGCATGTATATGCTCATTGTTTGTATATCCCCATCCCTTCCTTACAGCACAAAGCTCTATTGCCGCCCGACCGCTTCGTACCACCCTTACATGGACGTGGCAACTGACGTATACGCTCACTTCCATCTATGCCATTTCCTACCTAGTCTGTTCATAAACCTCTCTCTCTCTATCTCTCTCTCTCTCTCTCAATCTCTCTCTCTCTCTCCTCCCCTTTTCCTCTTAGCAATGGTAGAGTATGTACAAATCATTCAAGAATTCATATTTAAAAAAGAAATGTCTCTGTAGATACTTCAAAGCTTTAAAAAAAATCATGTAAATGTACAGTTTTCTTTTGTAGAGAAAAGGATTTATTTATCAAAAGAAGAAGCAGAATGGTGAAATTTATTTTTCATGTCATGGTGTGTGAATGTATGTGTCATTGCCTCCCTGTGCCATCTTGTCTAAGAAAAAATTATGATATTTAAAAATCAGAGGATAAGTTGATTGCCTAATTCAATCTTTACAATTAACCATACTTATCCCCAAGCATTCTTACACAACTTTCTTTTGTAATTTTTTTTTCTTCCTGCCAAAATCATGCGGGCACATTGTTGATGTAAGTCACAGAACTGATGGTATGCTTCCACCTTTTGATGAAATGTTTTTTTAGGCTTATCATTTTGTAGACAAATTTTCTTTTCTTTTTCTGTATTTACCGCTCCTGTACTTTCTCTCTGTGCCTTTGGTTTGCGAATGTCTCTAGTGTTTTGCTCTAACCATTCAACCAATTGTTTGCATTGCTTTTCATTTTTCTTTCCTTATGACTTTTGGTCCATTTGTTTGAGACCTGCGTTGCCTTATAGTGCCCTATGTTTGTAAGTTTGATGTGTGATCTGCAAAGCCACCTTGGCGTAAGTTTGAGCAGCTTCAACCAACATCTAGAAGTTTCATCCATAGCAATAAGAAAGCAGAAGAAATGACAGTAATCTGATTAACGATTCCAAAATATAATGATCCGCATGCGTTCCTCAAATCAGCCCAATATGTGGACAGTCTGCTTAAAATGTCACCCACGACTAGGGCGATACAAATCATGTGACATGATCATTCATGTTTGCACGAATTGATGACGAAACATCCAGGTGTGGTTGAACTGTCATGTGACTTTGTGGGCCTTTGTGGCAATTTCATAAGAACTGTCTAAAGGCAATTTGCTTTCGTCTCAAGTGTGAAAAACTTAAAAGACGAGATAAGTAATAAAGTGACTTTCTCTTGTCTTGATAATCCACACTGAAAATGAGAATTCTCTCTACAATAATTGTATTTTTAGGCAGAGCTCCATAGAGTACGCTCTTCATTGGTTTTATGTTCGTAGATACAGCAGGATGCTCAGAAATAAATTACCTAAGTGAATTCACAGACTCTTTTGAACAGTCCGCTCAAAGTGTATCCTTTCAGTTTCATAATTCTCGACATGTGTCTACACATAGCTAAAATAAAGACTACAAGATTGCCGTTCTAGGTTCACTTCTTCTTTCAGACAAAGTTGTAAGGGCACAATCTACATGGCCTAAAGTATGTTGGCACTAATTTCTAATGAACATATTTGGCTTTTTTAGCTATACCTATTACTAAAGCAAGCATACAGCCATGCAATCTCCTCAAGGCTAGGGTATACTTTGTTTTTCCACGTGTTGTCATTCTAGCACACGGCTCTACATACTCGCAAGCCCATAAAGCCGTGTTCGACCCTACTCGCAGTAGTGGTGTGCATGTTTCGAACATCTCCGAATGGGCTCATACTGTGCCCATAGTCTGCACATACACTTCTGATGATGAAATTTGTGTTGTGCACTGTGCGTGAGACGTAGAGGCACTGAAGTATACTTTGGCCTTTAGACAAACATTTGTAGTAGAATGGGGCTTACCTTTTTCTGTTCCAGCATGACAATACCGCAGTGCACAAAGGTCGGTCCATAAATAAATGGTTCACTGACTCAGGTGTGAAATAACTTGACTGGTCTGCACAAAGCCCAGACCTGAACCCTGTTAAACACCTTGGGGATTCATTAAAATTCTGACTATGTGCCAGGCCCAACATCAGTGCCTGACCTTACTGATCTTGTGTCTGAATGGGAGCAAATCCCTACAGACATGTTCAACATCTAGTGGAAAGTCTTCCTAGAAGAATGGAAGCTGATTTAGCAGCAAAGGGAGGCCAATGCCCCTGTTCAGGCCTCCACATACTTTTGGCCAAGTGGTGCAATTATGAGTATTGTCTTCTAGATGTAGAGATCAGTCAAATATGCAGAAAGGAATGATCAAGAACGTGCATGTCCCTTCAAGCCTTTTGATACAATTTACCTCTCATTCTCTTTCAGTTCTTTTTTACATCTTGGTTTGTTTTGGCCATTGGTTTATATTAGTGATTTTTGTCATATTCCATTCCAAATGTTCTTGCTTTGCTTTACTCGGTCATGTCCAGTTGCCTGTTTGCAAGCAACCAACCTTGATCGGACACTAATTTTGTTTCTTCTTCTTTTGCTTCTCAGGAGGGGAGTTAGTCATCCCCATTTTAGTCGAGGATCCCATAGACATCCCCCCTGTTTTCACTCGAGCCCCTTTCATCCCCCTCCCCCCAACACTTCACCCCGTCCTCACCATTATTGAGACCACCAAAGAGTCCTTGTCAATTGCCACCGATGCGGGGGTACCTTGCTTGTCGGACAGAGGCAGCGATGATTGTGATGATGATGATGATGATGGTGATGATGATGATGTTGATGGCTTGGTGATTTCGGGGTTTGGCTCTGGGGAGGCCTTCGACACTAGCCTCCCCCCAACTGACGATGAAGATTTTTACACCACCTTCTCCCTGGTAACAGATCAGATCTTGACCACATCGACATACGAAGGTGGCTACAAAGCTCTTGCACCCAAATGGGAAGTAAAGGACTTTAAGCCAAGCAAGGCCTCTGAGGCGGACAGGACTACGCCCATCCCGCCTCTGCCTGACCTCCGGAGCTCAGCGGCATCACCCGGAATGCCCGAGACCGCTCCTAAAATCCCAGCTGGGAAAATGAACAACCGCGAGATCAAACCCCAACCAGACATAGTGCTGCTACCACTTCCCACGTCTTACGACACGGATGGCACCAAACCGAGGGGACCGTACATCACCCAGCCCATGTTACGTGCCATCCCCAGTGTCCTGCCCACTATTCCAGGTATCAGGAGAGTGCCCCCTGGTGCCTCGGAGGTTATACGTGAGTCCAGCAGCACAACAGGCATGGTGGTCGGTATAATCTCTGCTGCTGCCTTGTGCATCCTCATACTACTTTATGCCATGTACAAATACAGAAATAGGGATGAGGGCTCCTATCAGGTAGACGAAACACGGAACTACATCAGCAATTCGGCACAGAACAACGGCACAGTAGTGAAAGACAAACAGCCCAGCAATAAGGGTGCCGGCAACAAGAGACCAAAAGACAAGGACAAGGAATACTATGTATAAAACAAAATTCCATTTAGAGACTGTAATTTTACATTGAAAATCCTTTAAGAACTCTGACAAATAACACTTTGAGTCTAAATGAACTGATTTCCAAGTGTTCTATGATTTGAAGCACACTTCAAAAGGTAAGCGTAGGGATAAGGCAAATAGGACTTTGGGGACCTTGATACCTTACTCTCTGTCTGGTTGTGGGACAATGCCAGTGTAAAATATCTCATTGTTACATTGTTATCCCTCAAGTGACTTCTCTGAAAAATCCTTGGTGTAAAAAAAAAAGACGAAAGAAAAAAAAGCAACCCTTGTCCATTGTAACCCTGTACAAAATAAGAATGATCATGGGTCTTGGTTATGAAGTAGGGCATGCATGTGACGTGTGTGATGTAGTACTGATATCTTTGCAAAGAGGAGAAAACGAGGATACGTTGTTGTGATCTGGAGATGCAAAGTGGGAAAATTTGCCATAAAAACAGTCCTTTTTTAAACCATGCTGGAGATGTTCAGTTATACAATCCATTAGACTTTTTTATTTTCTTGCAATATGTTTCAGGGGTGGGACAGGTGGGACAGATTCACTTTTTTTCTATTTTTATTCACAATTTGAATTTGTTAACACTCATTTTCCTTTGCTTTTGCTTTTAATTCTTTGTCCTTTCCTCTTCTGGTGTCTGTTAAGGACTGACTCACTTTAACAAACATATTCTGAATTCAAAGCTCTGCCATTTGTAGCCAGATTGACTTGAAAGAGCCGTTTGTCCTTTACAAATAGAAAAATGAGATGTTCTTTATAAAATGCAGGATTTTCCTTTCAATCTTGACATGATTTGACTGCTTAAGTAATTCGCTACACACACCTCACAAAGTATGGAGCAACTGTGAGCAAATCAATCTACAGTAATGTCTTACGGAGGGCTGAAATATAAATCAATTTGCAGAAGACGAATCCAACGTGGACAAGTGTATATTTCATGTTGTCACAGTCAACTGTGTTAAACAATAAATATGTTTACATATTTTATTACATCATAGCTGTTGTACTTTGTAGCACATTATTGTACATAACAGTTGATTTTGAGATTTTCATATGCTCTCTATACAAATCAATCATCTAGTTTAGTTTATTGTTGCTCATTATGAACAACCCTAAAGTAAAAATTCCCTTTTGATAGAAATTGAGGGAGAAAGTATATATGCATAAAGTGTTATGAACGAGTATTGTTTGGTTAATGTAACCAGGGTGTTACTAAGTCAGATATGTGACAACTGTAAGACGTTGATTGATTGAAATCGCCCTACACACTTGTATCAAGGCTCCGCATTGCTGGTTATTTTATTACTGCTTCTTGTTTTTTTTATTAAGGTTACGAGAGCTCACATAATAAAAGTGGATGATGGATTGAATTCATACTGCCTCCACATTACAGCAGTTCTGAATGATTCCTTTTTAGCCTGTGTTTCATTCTGTGTATTTCTTTAAATCATGTTTTGCTGTTGTCTTACAGTCTTTAGGTTTGTCCATTTCTGACCATTTGTGCAGGCAGTTGTTGGAATTTTGCATTTTTTGTACTCATGATTATTTATTCTGTTTTGTTGTCGTCACAGCACTCAGATTTGTGTGCGGTCATTTTTAGTTCGTGTTCCTTTTTTCAGCTCATCAATTATTGTTTTCAATCATGACTTTCAGCTATGTCCAGCAATAAAATGTTCCCAATTGTTTTCAATGCTAGTGTGAAGTTTGCCGTTTCTTTTAGTTACTGTTACTTGCATTACTCTTGATTTTGACCAGCCTAATTACAATAGAGCACAAGTTAAAATCCAATACATTTTCTCCATAGAGAAATTGAGTTTTAGCGAATGTGTAAAACCTTTTCTTGACAGACCTGCCATGAGCTCTGAGGTTGGTAAGCGTTGATATATGCTTCTGTAGAAGCCACAAGTCAGTGTGATTTTAACTACGTTTAAAGGAAAAATATTTATTTGCCTACAGGAAAAGTACTACACTACCCATAATCCTAAAGAGAGATTCGCCAATCAGAAAAGACACCATTAACATGGAAACAGAAACCACCACAGACGAGCAAAACAGCTGTCACCCACCCCCATAAAGCATTGCAAATGACATAATTGAACAAATACTAAACTCGCAATCTATTTATATATTTGTGTTTAAATAATTTGTTATAAATTTCTAAATCATTGTGGTGGAGAGAAAATTATGCACTGATCTTTAAGGATCCGCCACAGCGTCATCGGAACAACAGCATAAGAGAGAGAGTGGTGACGAGATGGGATAAAGGAAATTTGAGGGAATGGCACGCTGAAAAGTTTGTTCATGTGTATGCTGTGCATTGAGATTCTTTGGACTAAAACTTCTGACAAAATGAGAGTTAAATGAACGACTGCAAGTGAGATGGCGGGAGCCCCAACGGGAGTTTAAAATGTCGAGCAAAGGCAGTTTGCACTGATTGTGGTCTCGGTATGGATGGCGTTGTTGGAGGTTTCACCACTGGTCAGATGCGGATGTGCTCTGCATTGAAGGAGACTGTACAGGATGGTGTTGCTGCATGTGGCTCGTCGACTGACCCCATGCACATCGGATTGATGTTAATGTGACGTGCAGCTTACCCAGAGCGCAAACACACACAAGTACACAAAACCTTTTTCCCAGTCCTGCTCATTGTTTTACTTCAAGGCCTTATTAGGAAGTTCTTTCCACTTTACACCTTCAAGAACACTGTTCCCCTCCACACAGACACACACACACACACACACACACTTAAACACTCAATTGGTTTTGTGAGCTTTGTATTTTGTTGATTGGTTGTGTGGGTGTCGTTTTCTCACTTTTAACTGTGTGGGTAAACTTAAAGTTATATATACCCTGTAGAATGTTTTGTTTTTTCTTCTCATTGCCGTATATTTTTTTTGGTTTGTAAATTAAGAATTTAAAGCTTGTATGTAGCAGTTATTTTTATAATATACTTATGTACTCAATGGACATGTGAGTTTGTCTCTTTAAACAAAATATAATATAATATTTCTGTTTGGAGTGGAAACTCATTTAGATGTTTTTAAAAAGGAAAAATCATTTAGTTTTTTCTTCTTCTCTTGCTATCCTGGGACTAAGAATATTCTGATGATTCAAAACCTGTCTGGTGCCCGAATTTATTTAAAAGACACTTGTTTCAATTTATTTTGGGACTGCCACCATTACAGAGTGGTGCCCAAACAGGGACATGAACTATTGAAATTGAGGACTAAAATGTTTGTGAACTAGATACTTGAACTTGAAAATATGAACTCAGTTAGAACAGATGAACTTTGGAAAAGAATAAATTAACTGAACCCAATATAACATATGAACTGTGTGGTTTGTATGTATACATTGTATTGTCTGAAAGCTGTGAAATTCTCCGATTTGAATAAAAAAATAAGGAGGGGGGGGGGGGGGGGGGGGGGGGTTGCTGCTGTTTGGTATCTAAACCATTGGACTAATTAGTATATATTTGTTTTTCTATTTTTAAAATGTTGTATTATTATTTTATTTTGATTGTATTCTTTTTAGATGAAACTTTTACATTTTGGTAAAAATAAAAAATCTGATTTATTTTCTTGAAGAAATGTGATTTGAAGTGTATTTGAAGGCAGCCTTGTACAGTACATACATATACTAATAGCACGTGCAGTCATGGCAGGCTTCCAGGCTCCTGAGTCAACCTTTGTGAATATTGATATCCACGATGTCGACACCTGTCTGGCCCTCCATCACCATCATCCTGTCCCTAAGGTTCAAACTTTTTTCCAGACCCAATACTTTGATACTTTTTCCAGTATCACCCTACACAGATTCAGTTTTCAACGCCTACTGTGGCCAACATTGTTGTTCCAATCACAGTTCTAGTCCTTACTTGGGATCCACAGGACCAAATGCAGTTATGTACCCCTCCATCTGGAAATTCTGTCATTGTCCCTCCATCACCTGCTGATTCAGTTACTCAATATGACTTGCCAGGAACTCTACCCACGCCTGGCAGAGGACTAGGCCAGCTTACTACTCAATTCCAAAGTAATGAAATAAGTGAGTTCATGGAATACCAGGAGAAGGAGATGGGTAATCTTAACAAGTTTTTCCACTGCAAAAAGTTAATTGACTCCCTTAAAGCAACCTCACAAGATAACTATTGCCACATTTATACTAGCCTGTCCTCCTACAAAGAGCAGATGGATTCTGGGATGGACCAGGTTTTGAAGGCCGTCAAAGTCATTGTCTCTGATGAACATCAAAATGTAGAGGCCAGATTGACCTCGGATGTGTGGTTTTTGGTGGAACAACTACAAATAGAGGTCCAAAAGTCATCAAAGATATCCGGGAAATGACACAAACAAGTGTGAATAATCTTGTAAAAGAATTCACTCAGTGCACTACATCAATTGACAAACTGACCACTGATTTTGGAAACCTGCAAACTGACATGAAGGAAAAGTTTTCTCCTCATGAAAAAGTAGAGAATAGGCTCCAAAAAATTTTAGCGCAAGATGCTCTTACACCTTCTACTTCAGTATCACCTTGAGTGATTCCCACTGCACCTACAGTTAAAAGTTACTAAGCTTACTTTTCCTATGTTTGGCAAAGCCTCAGATGATTCTGATCCTCTTCTTTACTTGGCTAAATGTCTTAGCACTGCATCCCCTGACTGATATTCCATACTGTATATTTTGGCACCATGCATGATTGGTGGGAGGTAGCCAGAACCTCGGTTACAACCTGGACATAATTTGACTCTGCCTTTCTCTCAGCCATCCTGCCAGATGATTATGATTTTGAGGACGAGCAATAAACATCATCTATTGTAGTGGACTGCAAATCGATGTGATTGACCAAGAATTCACCTTCAAATCATTTCCTGAACAACACTAACTGTCCTACTAGGGTAGGCAAGTGATCCAGAAAACAGACATTGGAGTCATCAGAAAGGAAGGAAAAAGGAGCAAAAGAAACTAATTCTATAACTCTTGAGTTCCATTCCTCACCTTCCTTAGTTGTAACTCCTAGTTGTGTGAATGATCAGGAATTTATTGACATGGCGGTTCATGAACCTCAGATACATGCTAAATACAAGAAACAATTACATCAAATTCTAGAAACTAATGCAGATGTTTCCATACAACAGCTTGGTAGAATTTGCGTTCTTGAACATAGAATTTATACCTCACATCAACTACTGATCAAGCATGTCCATATCGTCTTTCCCCAGTTAAATAGGTTGCAGTAAAAAAGCAGCTTGGTGATATGTTAAAGGCAGGGATTGAGGAACCTTCCCATTCTGGGTGGGCATTATCTGTGGTACGCATCCCAAAAATGGATGGTAGTTTGATGTTTTGTGTGGACTATCGGAAGGTCAGCGGTGTCACAGAGAATCATGCATACCCCTTAACAAATATTACAGAAATTCTGGAGTCTCTTTTAGGTCTGTAAATCTTCTCTACAGTTGACCTTAACAGTGAGTATTGGCAGGTCAAAATGGAGTCTGGAAGCAAAGACAAGACTACTTTCATCACCCATATGGGTTGTTCCTTTTCAATGTGATGACTTTTGGGCTTATAAATGCCACAGCCACTTTTCAAAGGCTCATGGAGTCAGTCTTGGGAAATTTGTGTCTGCAGAAATGTTTTATCTAAATAGATAACATTACCATTTACTCACCGTCCATCCCACAACATTTTCATGATCTTCAAAGCGCCTTCAATAGGCTAAGGGAAGAGTAAGTTTGGCTTACAAGAAATTACTTTTCTCTGACAAATCATTAACATGCAAGGCCTCATATCAGATCCAGGCAAAGTCGAGGCAATTCGTACCTATCCCATACCAAAATATCTCAAGGATGTTCAATGTTTCCTGGGGTTAGCTGGGTGGTAACATCGCTTTGTTTCAAATTTCTCATGTACTGCTGAACCCATGAATGCCCTAAAGAAAAATGGAACTCAAGCAGCTCAAGACATGCCTGTCATATCCACCCATTTTAGTCCATCCTGACCTTGAACTCCCTTTATTTGTGTACACAGATGCCAGTGATACAGGTATCGGAGCAGTGTTGACACACAGAAAAAATCATGGCAATGAGGAAGTGATTGCTTATGTTATCTGATCGTAAAATCCAGCAGAAGCGAACTAGTCGGTAACTGAAAAAGAGTGTCTTACTGTCAACTGGGCACTTGAAAAATAGCAACATTACTTGGTACAGAAATCTTTTTACAGTCGTTACTGATCATTCTGCCCTCCAGTGGGTAATGAACTCCACAAAGGCTTCCAGTCGGTTGATTCGCTGGGTTTTATGATTGCAAAGATGAAACTTTCTTGATGAATACCGCAAAGGGAAGTTGAACCTAGCCCCTGATGCACTCTCACACATCCCCAATGCAGGATGCAGTCTGTGCAACATCCAAAAAGACAAAATTATTCCCATCTCTATGGATGTAATATGGGAAGAACAGCACAAAGATGGTGATATTGAGAACATTTTTAATTCCCTTGCAGAATGCAGTAATATAAATATGGCCAGTTTTGAAATAATGAAAGATAAATTGCATCACAAGACGAAATTGGTAGACGATAAAACTCACTACCGTGTCTACATTCCAAAAAGCCTCAAGACACAGATTCTTGACAACTATCATGCAAGCCCACTGAGTGGTTATGCAGGTATTTTCAAAACCTTTAAACAGTTTCACAATGTGGCGATCTGGCTGGGAATATGGGCAGACGTGAAGCAGTCTGTCAAAAATTGTGTGAAATGCCACACACAACGGAGAAAATAAAAAACGGGCAGGTAAATTACAGCACACCACAGTAACGCACCCAAATGAAATGCTGGGAGTCAACATCATGGGCCCTTTACTTCGCAGTTTCAACCAACATGAATATCTACTAGTATTTGTTGATTACTACATGCTGGGTGGAATTGTTTCCCATGAGAAATGCCAATGCCTACACTATTGTTTCTCTTCTACGAAAAGAAATGCTAACAAGATGGGGGGGTACCTAACTTTATTTTGTCTGACAGAGGCACCCAATTTGTTTCATCAGTTTTCAAGGGGTTATTCAAGGAGTGGAATGTAACCACTAAACTCACCACTGCCTACCACCCACAAACAAACTTAACGGAGAGGGTGAACCGGGTACTAAAAAGCATGATATCATGTTATGTGTACGACAACAACCACCGAAAATGGGACCAGAATTGAGATTTGGTATCAATTCTTCAATCCAGGAATCCATCAGCGTGACTCTGGCTGAGTTGCTACTGGGAAGGAAATTGCAAGGTCCCATGGATAAAATTCTACATGACAGAAATCTCCTACCTGATAAACAATCATACATGACCTTGTCTGACATTTGACCCAACTGCAGTCTAAAGCCATGGAGAACAGCAAGAAAGTTCTGAAAAGACAGTACAATAAACTTCAATAAAAGTAAGCATGATGTCATGTTTAAAGAACAGGAACTTTCCACAATCCAGCACTAAAGTTCATTTTGTTGCCAAGTTAGCTGTGAAATGGAAAGGACCTTACAGAGTCATAAGCCAGTTGGAACATGTGAATTACAGAGTCGCCCTGGAATCCAGAGGTGAAGATGTCCGCACTGTCCACTTCTGTGACATGAAACCTTGCTTTGCTACTGCTGAAGAATTGGATAGACACCAGAAACGCAAGATCCTGGAAATCTTCATCACCTCTACAGACGAAGAAGAATTCTTAGGGTTTTAATCATGAACCAATCTTGTGAACCACGAGATTCCATCTTCCAGTGTGGCGGAGAGAAAATGATGCGCTGGTTCTTTAAGGATCCACCACTGCGTCATCGGATCAGCAGAGTAAATGAGTGGTGACGAGACGGGGTAGAGGAAGTTTGATGGGAATGGCGCGCTGAAAAGTTTGTTTCTTTGGACTAAAACTTCTGAGAAATGAGAGTTAAATGAACGACTGCAATTGAGATGGCGGGAGTCCCAACGGGAGTTTAAAATGTCGAGCAAAGGCAGTTTGCACCGATTGTGGTCTCGGTATGGATGGCGTTGTTGGTTTCACTGGTCAGATGCGGATGTGCTCTGCATTGAAGGAGACTGTACAGGATGGTGCTGCTGCGCGTGGCTTGTTGACTGACCCCATGTACATCGGATTGATGCTAATGTGACATGCATCTGAAGTACACAAAACCTTTTCCCAGTCCTGCTCATTCTTTTTCTTCAAGGCCTTATTTAGAAGTTCTCTCCACTTTATGCCTTCAAGAACACTGTTCCCCTCCACACAGACTGATGGTTTAAAACCTGTCTGGCTTCTGAATTTATTTTAAAAGACACTTTTTACACCAGTTACATTTTATACTTTTAATAAATTATTATAACTTTCAATAGTTTTATATTTTACCATAATTTCAGACTGTTTCTATTACATCATTTGCAATGCTTCCAAGGATGAGTAGCTCATTCCCTCATGAAACACATTAAGTATTTTTTGAAATGCATAAAAAAAAGAAAAAGAATGGTACAGATATATTATTTTCAGAACTAAGGACTCACGTTGAGATAGCAACAAGTGATGGGGAGTCGACTCAATAAAAAGTCAATACAATAATTCTGACCCTATTATTGGAGTCGACTCTAGTGTAGAAATTAACTCTTTTATTCGACTCTGTTTCATTATAAACAGGATGCTGTGAGCTCAAGTGAGTGAATTAGCATTCTTAAGAACCAATCTCATACCTTGCACATACCTGTAGGTGGGACACTCTTCATCATGTGTGTTTGAGTGAAAGCTAATGTGTGTACATAAAAAAGGGTGCATGGCAGACTTCAAAAGAAACTCTTTCGTAACGCTGTAGTACATCTATGCATGATGCAGTGGTTTGGAAGTAAATGGATGCTGGATATATTTGATCAGTGTGTAGATGTATGCGTCAAATAATGAATTGTATTCAACCCAGCCCGTTTCTTGTTATTTCCAGCTCCTTGGTTATTTCCACCCTTAAAACTGGAAATAAGCAGCGACTAGGGAATGACATGGTAACAGTCAACGTCTTTAAATTGGACCCATTTGAACAGTTACAAAAAGTACACTTTTATAACAGCAGGAGTCTTCTTGTCACCCTTTTCTCAATAGAAAATAAAAATTACATTATCATTAGGGTGCGATAATGACTGCAATCTTGCAGAGATGTCGTCAAAACGTGGAATGATTATTATCTGAGATGCAATCTCGTGATATTTTACAAAACAATAATCACACCAAAACATGTAAATGAAATCCAATGCTGTTAAAAAGTGAAAAAGCTTCCATTTGCAAATATTCACCAAACAGTCCATAAAACAGCAATTTTTCGCATGCTGTGCATACAGTACTATTTTCACATCCTTCTTAAAGCAACAGTGCAAATTATTATTATTTTTCTATTATTATATGTTTACACTCACATACTGGCCCACGCTTTACGACAATTATTGTTGACATATGCATGATTCGTTTTTTCATCGACATAATAAATAATACTTAACCGAATGCAGCAAAATCCACGCTAGCTCGCACCTTTCGTCACACAGTATGCGGCCCCCACCGGCAATATAAGCACCAACTTGAAAAGTTTTAGGGAGTATGAATAAAACCCAGTAGGAAGTACCTTAACATGACCAAGGTGAGCCATCTCAGTGTAGAATGCCATATCAAATATATTTTATTACAAAAACTGCAGTACTTATTTCAAATTACTTCTATATAATAGGCCTATTGCATAATATATATTACATACCTGTATTTTCAGCGGATCTGAAAGTGATGAGATTACAATAAAGTCCGCTTTCCTGTACCACTAAATAGTTGGGTTTGTATTTGGGTCACAATGTGTGTGTGTGTGTGTGTGGGGGTGGGGGGGGGGGGGGGGGGGGTGTTGATAAATACTTATTCTTGATGACCAGTCCAAGCGAGCAATGACCAATTGAAGCGAGCGCTCCATTAAACGTTTCACATAACTAATTTGATATCTTCATCCATCCAACACAGCCAGTAATGGGATTTTGTTAGTCTATTGATAAATACATGGATCAGTAAACTATAGTCATAATGACTGATAGGTCGAAGTATAGGTCTCTGCGCAACAATAATGAACGTTTTCCAATCTGAGGGCATTTCAATTTGACGCCTCTATTACAAGGAGTTCCAGGTTCTAATCTGCCCTAATATTACCTTTTAATTTAATAAATGAAGATTGCACTTGTACATCGGTGGATGTATATTATCAGCGGGGACTCTGTTTGCATTTTTCTTTGCGATTAAGTTGGAAATGACTGGAGGTGCACAACAGCAAAGGAAGAACCAGAAATGTGCCTCTTTTCCAGATGTAAGCTGGTTTGACACACAAATAACAATACATTTGCTTAAATTGTATGATGCCCATTAATATGAGTATTTACGGTATCCTGATGAATTGTAAATAAGGCGATAAATTGAACATTAAACAGCATAACATACAATAGAAACCCTAATCTCCACTGCGAGTGCAGCGTTGGATTGTGATTGTTCGTTTTTGTATGCACTCGTGCATTGTGCACATGCTTGCAGATGCTTGTTGCTGTGCTCATCTGTTACAGTTCCATTCACTAACTTAGGCCTACTGTATATCATAATTGGAATAGGTAAAAACATTATAGGATCGAATAGTCATGAGACATAACGTTGGAAAAGTCTCAACTCGTAAAATACAAGCACATTAGTTTTACTCTCAAACCAGTGTTATTAGCCATCTCACATCGCTCTGTAAGGAGTATTTAAATGGTCTGCACTTATATAACGCCTTTTTTAACCTTAGTAGTATTCAAAGCGCTTTACACTGCGTCACATTCACCTATTCACACACACACACACACACACACACACACACACATTCACACACCAATGACAGGTAGAGCTGCCATGCAAGGCACTAGCCTGCCATTGGGAGCAACTTGGGGTTCAGTGTTCGTGTGGCCCGGGAATTGAACTGCCAACCCTGCGATTAGTGACCTACCCGCTCTACCTCCTGAGACACAGCCACCCTAAAAAGATCTCATCATTGTGTTTGGGCTTGTTTTAATCGCAATCCTTTGCGGTTAGTAAAGACATGCTATTTTTCATATTCTTTTTATTATTCATGAAGTAATATGTGAAAACGATTACCACCATGTAACATACAGTACATGATATTTTATCCACATGACACATTATGCATGCACTTTATGACATAATAATAATATTTCGATTTACCCGGCAAATTATATAACGGCAGCCGATATATCATGTATCCCTTGTAGTGGATGTGAATAATACATGCTGTTATTTAAGCTTAAATTTGTCATACTCAAAACCTCTAAGCTTAGTAATAAATCCCTGTTGCGATGTTTAATATGAAACTTAATTTGTAATGTGTGTGTCTTAGTTGATATGCAACCCATAGTCATGATAATGGTCACCAGTAACTCCCACTCAAGAGGTGAATTAAGCCAAATAAAAATGAACTCCTTTTCACCACATTTATTTTAGCCAAACTTCATTAAGTACTGACAGAGTTTACCATTCTAGACACAACTGAACCAAGGCAACAGAACAAATATCAATCTGTTCATAAAACCCTTTGAATGGACCAGTTCCATCCTAATGCCAATGCAGGGCATATATGCATATAAAAGGTATTCTATATTAATAGTATAATGCACATTTTTATGTGGTCACTAAGAGAACATAGAATGTGTTGATGGGCTACAAATCTTTATTAACTGGTTAAGTAACTCTGACCACATTATTGATGGCACACCATAGGGCAGCCCAATAATCAATAAAGCAATGAGTGTCTTGAAAGAAACTGATTAATAGATTGCACACTGTCATTTAGTAGTGTAACACTTCCCAAGTGGAAACGTGGTAGTAAGCAATTATATTCTTCCCTCTTTCATTATGTGCTGATTTATTTGACAATCCTGCTGCATTATTAAATGATACATGGCCGGTGCATCATGTGAACTCGGTTATATCTGATCAGTGTTGTGGCTAATGTTGATTAATAAGCTGAGAGCATGCAATCATCATTTCTATTCACACTGCAGCTGGAGCCCAAATGGAGCATTTGATGAGCTCTCAGCATCACCAATGAACGTCCGTTTCACAAGCGCTGGCCAGAATTGCGGGAAGCTACAATTATGAGCAAAAGTCAATAACATCTCAGACTGATGAGTTTAACTAATCCCTCATCATTTTGCAAATAATTCAAATAAGGTGGCTTGGTTTTTGATGAATTGCAGAAGAGACCAAAAAATAGCGTTCTCTCACAGACTTTAAAGAGTCTCTGAATATAATTAAGGATTGACAGAACAAAGCATTGCCATTTTTAAATGGGCTGTTTTTAAAGACAGTAAAATGGCCGCCGTTGCCTCCAAGAGCATTTTTGTCTTGTTTAGAACAAAAGTCTGCATTCCAAACCCCATTTCAGGCTCATTCACGCAGGCAACCATTATCGGGGAGTTTGCTAATCAAAGCTGACAGCTATAATATGGAGCTAGACGACGTGGAGGCTTGAGAAAAGGTCAAAGACCCCTACGGACAGCAACATCAACCGCCACTATCTCTTTTGACAGGCAAGACTCCCTGCACTGTTTATTACACCGTACACAGATTTTAAAGGAATAGTTCACCCGTAACTGAAAATTCAGGCATTATTGGCTCTCGTGTCATTCCAAAGCCATTTGAGAATTGGTCTGTGCTTCCCTGAAATGCAAAACGATGCCCCCAGTGGCCAAAGCGGTAACTGTTGTTTGGCAAATCGGCACGTGAGCTCCAATTTCCGGGTAAAATGTCCACAAAGGGGCGCCAAAAGCGAGTTGCGAAGCAAATTATTTTCTAGGTACAGGCCGTAATACAGTGAAGAGGAATGCATATTTTATAGACTGTACCCCCAACACAAACCCCAACCCAAAACTTAAACCTAAACCTAACCATCAGTGGAGTAAAAATGTATGTTAGAGGGAAAAATGTAACTTCCAAATCGTGCACCACACTTATTGTGCAAATGCAATACTTCCTGGTTTTAATGCAGGATTTAAACCCACGCTGTTGACCGAACATCCTTCAGGTAGCGACACAGGGAAAGGCAAACATGCTGGAGCCAATGCAAAAACGTCTAATTGGTGATACCTTGTTGACGCCGATTCATGTCAGTGAGTCAGCATAATGTGGACAATCCTAGGGTACCAGAACACTCTGAATCAACAAACCATTGTCTTTAAATATTTTATGTTAGATATTGCTCTTTTGAAGGGTAAAGCTTGATCGCAAGCCATAGTGTTTTCAATTTCTGAGTGATTTTTTAGTTATTTTAGTACATTTTTAGTGTTCATATTCACAAATCAGGCAAAAATTATTCATTATCAAATTGTTGTGAATAAAATTAGTTATAAAAATTGGTTTTCAGTAATCATAAGTGCCTGGAGAAGTCTTGGAAATGTGTTGGTGAGAGTGGGAACCCTGATAATGTCTGATTCATAAACAATTGTGAATCACTCTTTTGAGTTCAATCAATCGCTCATCTATTCAATCAATCCATCTCTTGAAATTTAGCCATAAATTAGCTGTTGGCTACAAACCTTACATCAGGAGTGTCCGAAGTCTGGCCCGCAGGCCATCTGCGGCCCCAACTGCTCTGATGCGGCCCACAAGAGACTTTAGCAAAAGAACAGAATTAGGCCCGCTATGGAGAAATTATATAAAATTCATATTCTGGGCACTATCACGTGCAGCCACTATTCACAGCGCATCGTCTCCACTAGTGTGTTCTGTGTCGTCACCAGCTCCATCCACAGGCAGACTTCAACAGGAGTTTGGAATACTCCTTAGCTCTGCAGAAAGAATGATGCATTAAAGAATTGACATCAGGTTATACACTTTACTCATGTACGTGTTCTTGTAAAATGTCCCGATACCTCACATCATAGAACTGAGTAGAGCTGCTATTGTGCGAGCAGCAGAACAGTTCACTGAGCGTGCTCAGGGAAGTATCCTGTAATTAACTGGTTCATTCTGGAGTGAGGACATACTGTAGAACAGAGTGCTTAAAACACTTGTACATCTGTGCCTGATGCGTGTGCTCAGCTTGCACATGCACATCAACAGAATAAAATGAAGCGCCATAATTTCGATGAAATTAAAATCCTTGTAACTTTGTAATGGTTATCCAATGCATCACTTCATAATGTGATAAAATATAATCTGATTCTGATTATTGTGATGGGTCACATCCAACACTCAGAAGCAGTCTAACAGATCTATGTGTTCTTTGCAGTGCCGCTGAATGGATGTCAAGAAGATAAAAAATATGAATAAATGAGTATAATATTTAGTATAAGACGTGTCACTGTTCCATTTTTAGAGTTATTTATGAGTGAAATACCCTATTCTTTATTTACATGTAGGGCCTACACAAGCATTCCATAGAGCACAAATTAAGATTAAAACTTGCATAATATTAAGCGTGCAATATAAAGATTATGCATAGTGGCAATCTAGTAGCTTCTAGCCTATTTTTAAATGATTACAGCGATGCGGCCCATTGCACCCTATTTTTTCTGCATTTGGGCCACATCCAAAAATGTTTGAACACCCCTGCCTTACATCTACTGCTAGTAAACTGAAGAAACAGCCCCCCCCCCCCCCCAATAACTTTTGGGGCCATTTCTCTACCCAGGCCACCCCGTCTGGACATCATCAATTCTGCTCACATGAAATACAAAAGAGTGAATAGAAAACTAGGGTGTGAAGATCTAGAAAGGCATGTGAAAATCCCAGCAGTTGCCACAGCACTTCACAGCACAGGCACGTAGGGATTGACAGTGATGAATTTTGTCCAGGAGGCTGCAGTTTTGCATTCTGTAGTGTGACTGGATTCAATGCGAATCCCAATGAAGCTGCGAGCATTGCAGCCGAACCCTCTGACTATGAAATCAGTCACTGTTGATTTCAGCTCAGGCGATGGAAATACTTTATCACAGCAGGAGAGCACTGCAATAACATGTTCCCCCTGCCAGAATCAGCCTCCATACAGCTGCTTCCTCTAAATCACACTGCTCCGTATATAGCGACGAAATAAGAACAGTACAACAATCCAACTATTGTAAATGAACAATACCGGAGATATTTCAGGATGCACTAGGTTTGAGTACAATCGTTACAGCAGTGGCCAATGTGGCCAGTTTAGGTGCTTGAGTGAGTTTGTGTATAAATAAAATTAGACTGATATCTCTACGATAGTCCCAGATGGATGAGCCAAAACCGACAACAGGAACAACCCAAAAACAGCGTGAAATTCTGAAGACTGAAGCTGTTTTTCAATTATGCTACCGTGATTTGCATATGACTGCATTCACTGTATGTCATTGAATTCTGTTTGAATGCATTTGACTTAACCATCAACTCCCCGTGTGAATGACCCTTAAAGTGCACCCAATCTTGAAGCAAATAATCACCTAATGATTACTTGAGATGAAAACATTTTCGGAGTTGTACAGTGACCATGTTTTTAATTGGTTTCACATTCACATATCATATTGGTAAACCAATCCAGATCACCCGCATAGACTATTTGTGTGCTTCAAGGGAAAGTTCACCCAAAAATGAAAATTCTGTCATCATTTAGTCACCCTCACGCCATCATGAATGTGTTTTAATTTCTTTCTTCCGCAGAACACAAACGAAGATATTTCAAAAAATATCTCAGCTCTGTTGGTCCTCACAATGCAAGTGAATGGTGACCAGAACATTGAAGCATCACAATGGCAGCATAAAAGTAATCCATACGACTCCAGTGGTTACATCAATCTTCAGAAAAAATATAATAGGTGTGGGTGAGAAACAAATCAATATTTAAGTTCTTGTTTACCATAAATCTCCACTTTCACATTCTTATTTTGTTTCTGGCGATTCGCATTCTTGAAGCATATCGCCACCTACTGGGCAAGGAGAATTTATAGTAAAAAAGTACTTAAATATTGTTGTTTCTCACCCACACCTATCATATGGCTTCTAAAGACATAGATTTGTCCACTGGAGTCATACAGATTACTTTTATGTGCTTTTGTGGAGCTTCAAAGTTCTGGCCACCATTCACCTGCATTGTGAGGACCAACAGAGCTGAGATAATTCTTCTAAAAATCTTTTGTACAGCAGAAGAAATAAAGTCATTCACAACTAGGATGGCATAAGTGTGAGAAAATTATGAGAGAATTTTAATTTTGGGGTGAACTATTCCATTCATATGTTCACAAAGTAAGTTCAGATATGTGATAGCCCTTTAGTTGTTTCTTAAAAATTGCATATGCTACATAAATAAAATGTATAAAAACACAAATACAAAATAGGTTCTATAATTAAGCACATTCAGATTTCCTGAAATTCATGTATAAAAAAAAAAAAAACCTTAAAGAAATCATTATATCAAACGTCAGTTTGTCTATACATTGTCTGTACTATTTCTTGATATTAAGATACAATAAGCAATAGCAATGCAGTAAATATTTGGATTAATATCATGAATACATGACTATAACATAATGTAGTTTCACAAAGATCACAAAGACTTAATACCACTTTTTAAGAAGCACCATATTCTATTGATCTGATGTACATATTTGGCATTACACAAAAAGTAACAACAAAGTAATATAAAGTTAAGCACTTCTGTCCTCAGTCTACTGAACTGAAACTGGACTGTCATACAGACACTACACAGTAGACATAAACAGTGTGCAGTGTATTAACTACAAAAACATCTCTGTAAGGATTCGGTGGGCATCAGTGCATTTGAGGTAGTCATGGGTTTTCACACAAGGTCTCAGTGAGTGGACTCGGTAGTGGACTGTGATTGGTTGCGAATATTGCCAGAGGCAGCACTACATGCTTGTGTTGTATTCAGAATCTGCGCCATTGACAAAGGAAGAGTGCTGTTGGTTGAGGCTGGAGTCCAAATCTAGGTTGGCAAGATGCTTGTGTGGTGCTTAAAACAGAAAAAAAACTAAGTGAAGAGAGGTAGAAATATGGAGAGACAGACAGTAGCCATGTAATATATAGAGTGCAATGTTCCCTCTACAGATTCCAAACTGTAGCTATGGAAAAGTGGCTTTAGAAGTCAATAAAAGTTGTTTTATATCCATATCATTGACCCTAAGCCTATCACTGACCTACAGTCCATAGCAATCCATTCCACATTGAGTTTGTCAGTCTGAGGTAGGCTTAAAGAAATAGTTCACACAAAAATGAAAAATCTCTCATCATTCACTCACCCTCATGCCATCCCAGATAGTGTATGACTTTCTTTCTTCTGCAGGACACAAATTAAAATTTTTAAAAGAATATCTCAGCTCAGTAGGTCTATACAATGCAAGTGAATGGTGACCAGAACTCTGAAGATCCAAAAAGCACATAAAGGCAGCATAAAAGTTATTCATATGACTCCAGTGGTTTAATCCATGTCTTCTGAACTGATCCAGTCTGTTTTGGGTGAGAACAGACCTCACGCATGCGCAGAGCGCTAGATGGCGCTATAGGGGGTGTAATCGAACTTGAAATTACGATCCGATCGCCAAGGAGACTGCTGATGTCAAGGTTTATAGTGAAAAGGGGAGTTATGTTTTGGTCTGTTCTCACCCAAAACCAATTGGATTTCTTCAGAAGACATGGATTAAACCACTGGAGTGGTATGGATTAATTTGATGCTGCCTTTGTGATATTTAGACCTTCAAAGTTTTGGTCACCATTCACTTGCATTGTGAGGACCTTCAGAGCTGAAATATTCTTCTAAAAATCTGTGTGTGTGTTCAGCAGAAGAAAGAAAGTCAGACACATCTTGGATTGCACAAGGGTGAGTGAATGATGAGAGAATTTTCATTTTTGGGTGAAGTATTCCTTTAAGAAAACAAACGTTCGTGTTTTTTTGTTTAAAATACATATATTTTAATTGGTCTAACTACATGTGTCAAATGGATGTCTTTGGCCACTGCTTCGCATCTTGTTCTGCAGCCTAGAATCCCTTTCTGCAAAAGGATTCTACTGGCATAATTAATGCTCAGAAAGAACAAAAATAAGGTTAACACTCCATGAGTATTTTAGCATTCACTGAGTACAAAGAGCACAGCCATACTCAGTTAAGCGACTTTATCAACTATCCTATTATATTGTGCTTTCTAAAAGAAGAAACGTTTTAAGATTAGTATGGTGTGCAATTTCTTTCATCCAAATACTGTAGCTCTTTCTATCCATCACCATATTTTAGGTCTTTTTGAAAGCCTATTCTTAAAATGGGCAGCAATGTAATTATCTATAGAATTACAGCCAGAGAGGCAATAAAAGAGAGATGTAGTGTAATGTCTCGGTGCTGTACTCACAGGTATGGTTAGATAGTGTGGTGCTGGTCAGGAAATTGCTCTGACTGCGCAGGGATGATGTGAGACCAGTGAGATGAAGACTCCGACAAGCGGCATCCAACTTCTCACCCTACAATCGACAGCACTAGATCAGCCCGAGTTCAGATCCGACCCCAGCACAAACTGTTAACCTGTATCCTCACCCCGACTATTACAAACTAGGCTTTTTTTCTTGAGTGGAATTCTAAGATGCCTACTTTATTTGAGCGGCACGTTTAACTTTAGAATCTATTCTTGCAATTCAGCTCCACCGGCCCTTGCATGAACATTTATTAAATATTTTGGTTAATATAATGCCAGATTCCCTTAAAGGAATATTCCGGGTTCAATACAAGTTAAGCTCAAATCGACAGCATTTGTGGTATAATATTGATTACCACAAAATTTTGACTCGTCCCACCTTTTCTATAAAAAAAGCAAAAATCTGGGTTTAATAGAGTCACTTACAATGGAAGTGAATGTGGCCAATTTTTGGAGGGTTTAAAGGGCAGAAATGTGAAAATTATAATTTTAAAAAGCATTTACATTAATTCTTCTGTTAAAACTCATGTATCATTTGAGCTGTAAAGTTGTTTAAATCTTTTTACAGTCATTTTAGGATTTGTTGATATTACATCGTCATGGCAACAAAGTTGTAAAATTGGCTATAACTTGACACTTGAGATTTAAAATCTCTTTTGCAAGAGGGTCCTGGCCAACAAAACATTTAAACATAAAACAAATACATCAATTACATATACAAAATGTACATATATCACTTAAAACAAATACAATCAAGTAAATCCGAGACCAAATCATTTAAGATGCTCTTAAATTCATTTGGAGAAACCAACACTTTAAAACATAATTTATCTTCTAACTGGTTCCAATCCAATGGATATACTGCTGTAGATATGAAGGAAGCAAACCCAAAATAATTTTATATATAAATATGTACCAGTGCTTAAGTCTACATGATGACAATGTAGGCCATCCAACCCAAGATAACAGCAAACAATGATGGGTAAGGGCTTTTGAATTAGTAATAACCCTTAGTGCTCCATGATAAGCTGAATCCAACGCCTGTAAACAACGCTTAGGCGCCTGCATATAAATAATATCACAATAATCCAACACTGACATGAAAGTAGGAACTACCAATTTCCTCCTTGCTTCAGATGAAAGACAGGACTTAACTCTAAAGAAAAGCCCAATTTCAACTTTAGTTTCTTCACATGATGCTGAACATAAGGCCCATAGGAGAGGGAATCATCAATTAAAAATCCCTATTTCGATCACCAAACCTTGAAGAGTAGTAATTGAGTGTGAATTTGAGAGAGTAGACTTTCTATTTGAAAACATCATAAATTTAGATTTATTTGCATTCAAAAAAAGTTTTAAATCCCTCAAAATGTATGATTAACTATATTAAATTCAAATTAAAGTTGACTCAGAGCCTGATCCAGTGTTGTCGCATAGGAGTAAATTATCATGTCGTCAGCGTATAGATGAAAATAAGAATGTGTGATATTTATCTCAATATAATTAATATATAAAATAAATAATAATGGCCCAAGGACCGATCCCTGTTGTACGCCTTTAATTACATTCAAAGTACTGGAAGTGATACCACCAGTATTTATACATTGAGTCCTGCCCGATAGATAATTAACGAACCATCCAACAGCGTTCACTGATAAACCTACACTAAGAAGCCTCTGCTTCAATATTTCATGATCTACATTATCTAAAGCTTTGGATAAATCAATAAAAAGCGCAAAACAATGTTTCTTATTATATAATGAAACCAATAAATAATTTAATACTTTTAAAAATCGCTGTGGTTGTACTATATTTTTTCCTAAAACCAGATTGGAAATTAGATTAAAAAAAATTGAGCATAGAAACTCTTTTAATTGATCATTCGCAATATATATATATATATATATATATATATATATATATATATATATATATATATATATATATATATATATATATATATATAATATATATATATATATATATATATATATATATATATTACAATTACTCCTATTCATATGTGTACGGGTGACCCATCTCTCTCTCTCTTTTTTTTTTTTAAAGTGTTTCTGATAATGCATACAGCTACCAATAAAAGTGTAGAACTCAAAGCTCTTTTTAACACATTTTGCTCTGTTCACACAGAATTCACCACACAATCAACAAAGTAAATGTGCATTATTATGAATTTATTTGCTAATCTTTAAATTAATATATTTCTAAAGTAGTGATGCAATTGGAATCATGCTCATCTGATGTACCATTACTTAGTTGATGGTGATAATATTCACCCGAGGACAAACTACAGTGCATCCGGAAAGTATTCACAGCGCTTCACTTTTTCACATTTTGTTATGTTACAGCCTTTTTCCAAAATAGATTAAATCCATTATTTTCCTCAAAACTCTACAAACAACACCCCATAATGACAACATGAAAGAAGTTTGTTTGAAATCTTTGCAAATTTATTAAAAAAATAAATAAATAATAAAAAAAAAAAAAATCACATGTACGCAAGTATTCACAGCATTTGCTCAATACTTTGTTGAAGCACCTTAGGCACCAATTACAGCCTCAAGTATGTATGATGTATGATGCTACAAGCTTGGCACACCTATTTTTAGGCAGTTTCTCCAATTTTTCTTTGCAGGACCTCTCAAGCTCCATCAGGTTGGATGGGGAGCGTTGGTGCACAGCCATTTTCAGATCTCTCCAGAGATGTTCAATCGGGGTCAAGTCTGGGCTCTGGCCGGACCACTCAAGGACATTCACAGAGTTGTCCCGTAGCCACTCCTTTGTTATCTTGGCTGTGTGCTTAGGGTCATTGTCCTGTTGGAAGATGAACCTTTGCCCCAGTCTGAGGTCCAGAGCGCTCTGGAGCAGGTTTTCATCAAGAATGTCTCATTTATGCATTCATCTTTCACTCGATCCTGACTAGTCTCCCAGTTCCTGCCGCTGAAAAACATCCCCACAGCATGATGCTGCCACCACCATGCTTCACTGTAGGGATGGTATTGTCCAGGTGATGAGCAGTGCATGGTTTCCTCCAGACATGACGCTTGCCATTCAGGCCAAAGAGTTCAATCTTTGCTTCATCAGACCAGAGAATTTTGTTTCTTATGGCCTGAGAGTCCTTCAGGTGCCTTTTGGCAAACTCCAAGTGGGCTGTCATTTTCATTTTACTGAGTGGCGGCTTCCGTCTGGCCACTCTACCATACAGGCCTGATTGGTGGAGTGCTGCAGAGATGGTTGTTCTTCTGGAAGTTTCTCCTCTTTCCACAGAGAAATGCTGGAGCTCTGTCAGAGTGACCATCGGGTTCTTGGTCACCTTCCCTGACTAAGGCCCTTCCCCCCCAATCGCTCAGTTTGGCCGGGCGGCCAGCTATATGAAGAGTCCTGGTGGTTCCAAACTTCTTCCATTTACGGATGATGGAGGCCACTGTGCTCATTGGGACCATCAATGCTGCAGAAATCTTTCTTTATCCTTCCCCAGATCTGTGCCTAGATGCAATCCTGTCTCAGAGGTCTACATTCAAATCCTTGGACGTCATGGCTTGGTTTGTGCTCTGACATGAACTGTTAACTGTGGGATCTTATATAGACAGGTGTGTACCTTCCAAATCATGTACAATCAACTGAATTTACCACAGGTGGACTCCAATCAAGTTGTAGAAACATCTCAAGGATGATCAGTGGAAACAGGATGCACCTAAGCTCAATTTTGAGTGTCATGGCAAAGGCTGTGAATACTTATATACATGTGATTTCTTTCAAAGAAGTGAAATTTGCAAAGATTTCAAACAAACTTCTTTCACGTCGTCATTATGGGGTATTGTTTGTAGAACTTTGAGGAAAATAATGAATTTAATCTATATTGGCATAAGGTTGTAACATAACAAAATGTGGAAAAAGTGAAGTGCTGTGAATACTTTCCGGATGCACTGTATATTGTACAATTGATGGCTTCTTTAAAACAGAGTTAAGTTAGGCTTCCTAGAGCATTTTTGATTGCCACCTGCAATTTTCACACCAAAATTTAAAGCTCACCTTACACACATCCATTGGACTAATTGCAAAAAATTGGTCATATTTTACAGAATCCCCCCATATTTCAAAAAGATTCCAATAAATTCATAAATAATACTAATCTATTTTTACAATCTTATGATTTTTTTTGTCTAAATTTGTAAGCATGTAATTCTTGTTCTGTTTGCAGTATCTCCATGCAAAATTATTTATTTCATTCCACTAGATTACAGTAAGCTATATTTTTTTTTTTTCTATCACCTTCCGTCACAATAAACAGATCTGAAACTTAGGAGGTGCTCTAACACAGAAAAGCACTCAGACATCCAGTCTATATGGAATGGCTTGCATGTTCCCTATTGTTTCGTCATATATCACGGCCTCTGAATGGACTAGAAGCTCAATCTAGGGGTCGTTGGAAAGCTGAGAACATTTCATCATCAATAGCTCATAACATATTTTGGTGAATATTTGTTTATCATGCTTTTTCTGGTAGAATGCATTTTTGATGACGTCATACATACAGCCACATTCCTGAGAATGAGAGCTTTTATTTGATATATGACTTGCCTATTTAAGTGCTATGAGAAAAACATTTGCAGTCATACTCAAACTTCTACATCACCTCTAGGTAGCGCTCATTTGCAATGGAAAGTTTTTAATAGGGATGGGCATTCATCATTAATTTGGTATTCGAATATTTAAGCTCATAAAAAACTAATATTTGAATATTCTATTATTTAAATGAAGGTAATTAATGAGAAAGAGGCATTTTAAAATGATTTTTTTATTCATAAAGGTTGCGTCACCAATAAAAAAAACAAGCTTGAAAAAAACAGGACGAGTATAAACACTCGGCACATAATAGTTATGTTTATATTGTCATGTTTTTGTTGAGAAAAACAAGCATATCCACATGCTCAGTAAACTAGACTCATTTATACACACTAGTTTAAATGATGGAATGTCCCTTACCTCAGCTAGCATAGTCTTTCTCGGTTGCTATGTTTGTTGTTTACAGTAGCGTCGTGGGGATTACGTTGCTACGAGGACGCTGCTTTCTCACGAGCTGCATATATATGAGAGTAAAGTGTACACCTCTTATCCAGTACATTTAAACAGGAACCCAGCTTTCTCACAGTAATAACACGCTTTTTTGGTGCCCATCTGAATGTACTGACAGAACCGTTTGCTCAACAAATGTGATCAACTCGTGTCCACACTCAAACAGCACAACCCAGTGCACCCAGTTATAACTGCCAGTTTGAGTTTGTGTGTTCAGGATTTAACATGCATCTCACTGTATATATGGCCAGCAAAGCAAAACTATGTGAAATTCGAATAATATTTTTACTATTCGAATAATTATAGCAGAATGAATATTCGACTTCTCGTGCACATCCCTAGTTTTTAAGCCTTTATTTTGTTGTTTTCAGTAACACATATGCAAAAGACATGGCATTCTATGTAAAGTTCAGATTCTAAGTTTTAAAATGGTACCAAATGAATGCTTCTCGCTTTGCTCACGGACCCTTCGGCTGGTCCATGGAGTTCATTAAGAAAGGCTTCCTTTTAATTTCTTGATTAATGTTTACACCATAGGGGTGGGTGCAAAAGTTAATTTTAATACAGAATGTAACAAAATGTAAACAAACTGTTGTTCTGGAAATTACATCCATTATACACTCCTAAGCCAGCATGGTTTAAAAAGGTGAGTAAACAATGATAGAATTTGCCTTTTTGCGCATGAAAAGACTGCCAGGCTTGTCCATACCCTGTATTCCTGAATCATCCTCTTAGATTCCTCAAGCTGATGCTGTAGGCCACCAACAATCTCCTTGTATTTGGCATAACGCTGCTCCACCATTTCTCTCTGCCTCTGTGACTCCTGAAAGCACACAAACATAACAATTATACTTGATTCAGCGATAAGCCCCATCTGGACCAAAACATCACTTATGATCCAACCTCAAGATCCTTGAAGTTTTCAAGTAGACTGAGTTTCTCAGGAACTGACTCTAGATGGTCCAAGGCCAGTCTGGTGCTCTGGAAAAGAAGAATGTTTTAAAGGAATAGTTCACCCAAAAATGTAAATTCTCCCTATCATTTACTCAGCCTTGTGCCTTCTCAGATGTGTGTGATTTTCTTCTGCAGAACACAAATAAAGATTTTTAGAAGAATATCTCAGCACTTTTGGTCCATTCAGTGTAAGTGAATGGTGTCTAGAACTTTGAAGCTCGGGATAGCACATGAAGACAGCATAAAAGTAATCCATATGACTCCAGTGGTTAAATTATTTAACTTAAATACATGTCTTCAGAAGCTATAATATAGGTGTGGATGAGAAACAGATTAAAATGTAAGTCTAAGTAAGTGGCAATATGCACGAAGAATGCAAATCCCCAAATAACAAAAGATAACGAATGTGGAGAAAGTGAAAGTGGAGATTTATAGTACAAAAAGGACTTTAATATTGATTTGTTTCTCACCCACACCTATTATATTCTAAAAGACATTTAACTACTGGAGTTGTATGGATTACTTTTATGCAGCCTTTATATGCTTCAAAGTCCTGGCCACCATTCATTTGCATTGTATGGACCTACAGAGCTCCAGTTGTGTTCTGTTGAAGATCGAAAGTAAATAATGATGAGAGAATTAGCATTTTTTTGATAAACCATTCCTTTAAAGGAATATTGCGGGTTCAATACAAGTTAAGTTCAAAACATTTGTGGCATAATATTGATAACCACAAACCCATCCTTTTATTTAAAAAAAGCAAAAATCTGTTACAGCGAGGTGAATACAATAGATGTGAATGGAGACCAATTTTTGAACATTAAAATGCTCACTTTTTCAAAAGTATAGCCACAAGACATAATATGCAAGTAAACATGATTTTAATGTGATAAAATCACTTACAAGAATTTTCTGTGTAAAGTTACAGCCAAATTAACAACTACATTGCCATTAGAATATCACAAAACCCTAAAATTATGATTTAAACAACTTTACAGCTCAAATGATACATGAGGTTTAAGAGAAGAATTAATGTGCTTTTATAAAATTATTAGCTTCAAATTTCTGCCTTGAAACCCTCCAAAAATTGGTCACATTCACTCCCATTGCAAGTGCCTCTCTGTAACCTCCATTTTTGCTTTTTTTAAAAGGAGGGATGATTTAAAATATTTTTTTCTGGTAAATCAACATTATGCCACAAATGTCGTGAATTGAGCTTAACTTGTAATAAACACAGAATATTAATTTAAAGGGACAGCACACCCAAAAAGGAAAGTTCTATCATTATTGATAGATTACGGCAATATCCACTGAAAATATCCCATGTTAGAGCTCTCAAATGAAATTGCGCTGTTGGACAAGTTGCATCAGGTTTGATTGCAATAATGTCTGATCTAGAGATGTAAGAGAACAATGATTACTGATGTCACAAATATCCAATCTGCAGCATACGTGCTGTATTTGAGGGCTAGGGCAGAGGGAAAGATATTCAGTGACTTTAATTTAGATCTTTCATCCAAAGCTTTCATATGACTTTTAAAAACTTGGACGATAACGCACATGTTATATGGGCTACACTTTTATTGTGCCTTTATGGTGTTTTTTGTAGTTTGAAGTGATCACTATGAACTGCTTTTGTGTGAAAAAGAGCTGCGTGAAGGCTTTTCAAAAATTCTCCTTTTGCGTTTCCCCACAACAAAATAACAGCTTAGAGGTTTAGAACAACATGAGTAGTGGCCAACCGATATAGTTTTTTAATGGCCAATATCCAGAGAACAGAGTGCCCGATATATCACTCAATTTAACAGTAAATAACAATCATAAAATTGCTAAAAAAATATATAAACTCATATTTAGCACTATATTTGCTTCACATGCAAGCAGATGATTTTTGGCAGCCTCAAGAGGAAAAAAAAACATCCAAACAGGAAAAAATATCTGTGATATATAAGTAGACCACTAAACAGGAGGGTGAGTAAAGAACCGATTTTTTAATTTTTGGGTGAACTACTTCTTTAACCCCAGAAATATTTTGTCCTTTGTTTAAAAACTCATTAACCTGAAACCTCACTTGAATGAATGTATCTCCCAAAAAGAGGTAAGGGTCAATTCCTGACACTAGCGTGTTTTTGTGCTAAGCAAAAATTATGTAAATAGACTGAGCTGTGAGTAAATGCTAAACTTTTCAGGAGCTAATTAAATGTTCATAATGGTGATTGATGGGGTAGGCATCAGATAACTTACTTTTCAAACAGCTTAAATACTGCCAAGTCGATACAGGCATCAATACCTTTAACAAACGGCTGCATATTTCTTTGCCAAGTAATGATTGGTAATTCAAACATTCAACAGAAATCGTTTGGCTTTTGCAAATAGTGTAGTGAGGTGTGAATATTTCAGCAATTTAGCAGATAGAATATTCTGTAGGAAAGCTCAGAAAATTTAGCTTACAGTTGCTTACAAGGCAGAAAAATACAGACTACACATATGACAAGCCAAAAACTCCAGTTATATTCGGTTTTTTAAAAAAAATACCAAATTCTCTCATAATTTACTCATCTCATGATATCCCAGGTGTGCATGACTTTTTCTTCACCAGAACACATTTGAAAAAAAGAGAAATATATTTCAGCTCAGTAGGTCCTTAAAATGCAAGTGGATGGTGATCTGACATTTGATGCTCCAAAAATCCCAGACAGCATAAACATCATCGATCCAACAGATAAATTAATGTCTTAAGTGACATGATTGCTTTTGGTGCAAAAAAATTAATATGTAAGTACTTATTAACTACAGACCAACGCTTCCAGTCAGCAGCAATATGAGCGTGTGACATAATCACGCTGGCATGTTACGAGTAAAGAGCCACGCTGTTTACAAGTGAGAGGGAGGAACATACAGAAGCTTTGTTGGTTTTGGTTTAGATCTTTGATATATATATATATATATATATATATATATATATAGAACTGGGTCGCTGATGCAATGTTAAACTGCCTGCAGGAGGTGAAGCCACTGGAAGTGTTCGAACGGCCATCTTGGTATGCCCAAACTTTCATGTGACTGACAGGGAAAACACCCCACCGTCTCCGACCTGCAGATACGACATTTGAATTTCGCCCTCTAGTGATAATCATGTTTAGTGTTTAATTTACTCGTTATGGATAATATTTGCCATGAGGGAGATGATGTTCGCAGATTGCGATGTCTGAGCATCCACCTGCCTCAGTGTTCAGTCTATCAGTACAGCACAACAATCACTAAAGGAAGCAGTAAAACTATCCACAAGTTGTAATGCAAGTATGAAAAGCTGTAATATGTGCTCGTTTTGGAGGCGACAACATGTGCATTGTAGGGATGTACATGCACATTTCAGATATAAAATCGGTGATTGAATGACTGTTTACTCCTATTTAGTCAATAGGGACATTTTTAATGTTTGGGCATAGCAATATGGCGGCGCAGTGGCTTCACTGTTATGAGGTCATGAGCAATCTAGTTCTATATTATATATCAGTGGTTTAGATCTGTAATTGTATCTCTTTCTTTTCTCACAATGGAGTGTTTTTGTGCTTATACTGGATGTCTCATCCAAGATAAAAACATGAAATTATGTCTGTAACATGGCAACGCTAATTATTCACATGAGAGACCACGTAAACTCAGCGCTCTCGTGAATGTGTATTCTGCTGCAATTGTTTATAGTTAAAAAGTACTTAAATACTGATCTTTTTCGCACCAAATGTGATCGTGTCGCTTTAGAAGACATTCATTTAACAGCCGTGTCTTATGGATGACGTTTATTACTGACTGTCTGTGATTTTTGGAGCTTAAAAGGCCTGATCACCATCCACTTGCATTTTAAGGACCTACAGAGCTGAGATATTTTACTATTTTTCTTCAAATGTGTTCTGGTGAAGAAAGAAAGTCATACACACCTGTAACATCATGAGGGTGAGTAAATGATGAGAACATTTTCATTTTTGGGTGAACTAACTCTTTAATGAATTGCAGACATTTTTGGAGAGCATAAATTGGATGTATTAGAATATGATTGATTTTATGAGACGAAAATAATCAAACAAAACGTCCTACCGTTTCAAGATCTACAATCCGGTCCTGAAAAACAAAAGGACAGAGACAGGTGAAAAAACAAGACAAAGCAGAGGTGACTTTGACTTGACACACAGGAAGCACTGTTCTGTCAGTCAAAAGCAGCAGCTGGGAGGAATCCAGGGCCAAGTATAATTACTGATGCTGTGTCCTATTGTGTGGCTGCATGCTGCTGGTTTCTCCTGAGCCTCATCCAGAGGACTGCTTCATAACAGAGGCAGGAAAGCAGATGCCTCTGTACAGCAGCACTGCAGATGTTCCGAATGCATTGAAGGCATGAAGACAAACAGGAGTGAGATTACATGGGTGGCCCATGAAGGACGGTTGATGCAAAGGAACATGTGAAGGTTATGTAAGTGAACTGACAACTACAGTGAGTGAATTGTGCGTGCCCGTCTACAGTATGTGTGAGTGCATCTTAGGCTCTGATTTTCTATGATGGCAAATACATCTAATCTAACAATCTAGTCTAACCTGACAAATTTGGGGAGATTTACTTAAAATAAATGCACAAATAGCCACACATTTATGATATTTATGAATACAGTAGGCGGACACAACAACATTTTTAAAGTAGTAATAAATGTTAAGCATATGCTGTCCACATGCGGCTCTCACTAGTTATCAGCAAATTCAAGAATGGCAATTTATATGAATGTCATATGGTCTAGGCTAGACAGATGCAAACAAGTGTTTATAAATAAATGTAATTTACAGTGAGGGAAATAAGTATTCGACCCCTCTCAATCTGAGATTTATGGCTCCCAGGTGTCTTTTATACAGGTAACGAGCTGAGATTAGGAGAATACTCTTAAAGTGAGTGCTCCTAATCTCAGTTTGTTACCTATATAAAAGACACCTGTTCATAGAAGCAATCAATCAATCAGATTCCAAACTCTCCACCATGGCCAAGACCAAAGAGCTGTCCAAGGATGTCAGGGACAAGATTGTAGATCTACACAAGGCTGGAATGGGCTACAAGACCATCGCCAAGCAGCTTGGTGAGAAGGTGACAACATTCTGGATTATTCGCAAATGTAAGAAACACAAAAGAACTGTCAATCTCAAAATCGAGCTCTTTGGCATCAACTCAACTTGCCATGTTTGGAGGAGGAGGAATGCTGCCTATGACCCCAAGAACACCCTCCCCATCGTCAAACATGGAGGTGGAAACATTATGCTTTGGGGGTGTTTTTCTGCTAAGGGGACAGGACAACTTCACCGCATCAAAGGGACGATGGACGGGGCCATGTACCTTCAAATCTTGGGTGAGAACCTCCTTCCCTCAGCCGGGGCATTGAAAATGGGTCGTGGATGGGTATTCCAGCATTACAATGACCCAAAACACACAGCCAAGGCAACAAAGGAGTGGCTCAAGAAGAAGCACATTAAGGTTCTGGAGTGGCCTAGCCAGTCTCCAGAACTTAATCCCAGAGAAAATCTGTGGAGGGAGCTGAAGGTTCGAGTTACCAAACGTCACGCTCGAAACCTTAATGACTTGGAGAAGATCTGCAAAGAGGAGTGGGACAAAATCCCTCCTGAGATGTGTGCAAACCTGGTGGCCAACTACAAGAAACATCTGACCTCTGTGACTGCCAATAAGGGTTTTGCCACCAAGTACCAAGTCATGTTTTGCAGAGGGGTCGAATACTTATTTCCCTCATTAAAATGCAATTCCATTTATAAAATTTTTGACATTTTTTTTATTGTTATTCTGTCTCTCACTGTTCAAATTAACCTACCATTAAAATTATAGACTGATCATTTGTTTGTCAGTGGGCAAACATACAAAATCAGCTGGGGATCAAATACTTTTTTTCCCCCTCACTGTATAGCATAACATAAGGATGTCATATCATCATACCTTAAAACACTTTTATTTAAAGCAAGCCCACTAAGTTCTGGAAGTATTCTTTCCATTCACTTTCTCCATAGGGATTTAAAAAAAAAAAAAAAAAATCTTCATTAACGTTCTAAGCCATGAACCAAACCGGCCAGCTTTGACATGAATTACAAGCTAACAAACTTTCATTTGAAGCTAAAAAGGTATTTGAAAAAAAGACAAAGGTACAAGACTATGTCAGAATATGCATGTTTTCATACTATACACGTAGTATGCTAATGAGTAATACATCTGAATACTCAGTATTCATAAAAGAGTAAGGGAGGCATACCTGGATAACCTCCATTTCCAGCAAGATTCTGAAATGCACTTCAATAGGAGCATAGGAGACATCAACTTCAAATCGTTGGATTTTTTAAAAAAAAAACTGCAAATCCAAAGACGAGATCCAAGCAACCCATTTTTCATTGAATACAGTCTCTTTTAATACAATTTCTGTTCTTTACACTCAGATGTTGATCAAAAACAACTACAAAAACAATATTGAATTCTAATCACACAGATGAGGTAAAGCCACTCGAGTCCTCTCTAGTTAACATGAGCTCATTTAAAGGCGGTGTTTACAGAAATGCAGTTAAAGAGACAGTACCAGTTTTAGCACGTGTTCAACAAATCAATGTGAATACTTGTAAATAGTACAAATTATGCAATTTAACAATAAATATGTGACAAAAATAATATATAAAATATAAAATCCTATTTATTGATTGAATCAATTTATTTGTTCATTTTTAAAAAGTCAAATGTAATATTTTCCTAAAGTAGCCAGTTAAAAGGTCTGCTGTATAATTAACAGCATTAGTTGTGAGATAATATATTTTATATGTCAGCAAAAGGGACATTATAACTGAAATAAACTAAAATATGAATCGATATGGAATCAAATCGAAATAGATTATGAATCAGAATCAAATTTAATCGTGAAATCTGTATCAATATCCAGCCCTAGCTTCAATAGTGCTTCAATGCTTATGTCTGTCCCCCATTCGTGATTGAAATCTAAAGGTGACTGTGCCTTCTCTGATGTTGCTCCCAAACTTTGAAACTGTGTTCCTTTAACTATTAGATCCTCACCTACTACAGTGACTTTTAAATCTCATCTTAAAAACCATTCATTTTTTTCATTTGGCTTTTGAGCAGAGCAATGACAATGGTGTTGATGAGTCTTTAGAATGTTTTATGTTTATATCTAAGGAATGTACTTTATTTCTGTCCAAGAAGTGCATCCTGCATCAAATACAGTACATACTCTGACAGTACACGATTTCGGACGCAGCTTGTGTACTTAAATTTGTGTTCGAGTAACTAAACTACTCATCCTAGGAAGCATTGCGAATGACATAATCTAATCGAAAACAACAAACTCTTTTGCCAAGATTTGTTTCCCAAGGTGACACACAGAAATAAAAGTATGTGTAGGATTTACTTAAAAAGCTTGATGCAAAAATGCTACATATATATTTTAAGTAAATTCAACGTATGGCCATTTTATGTCAGCACAACTAGAAAACTTTTGTTAGATATACACAAATGTATCAGTTCATTCAACTTTATTTACTTAAAATAACACGAATACGATTTAGAAACTTGTTTCCAATTAACATTTATATCATTGTATCTACTTAATTTAATGGAGTCTAAAGTCAAACATGACTGAGGTCAGTCATTAAACTTGATTACTTGTATTAAACAGGATGCTACCTTACCAAAGGGAACACTAATGGCCCTAATGGTGACTACTCAAAATAGCTATTTACAGTAAAACAAAATAAAAACATTTGCAATATTTTATGCAAACAATAATTTTAGTTTAATTAATGACTTTTTTATTTATTTATTTTTTTACTTCCAGAATCTCACTGTTGTGCTCTATAATTGGCATAGAAAAGTTTCATACAGAATATATTATACTGACCTGAAGATTTTTCACCTCCTCGTCTCTCTTGCGGCTCTTTTCAAGAAGATCTGCAAAATAATATTAATGCACAATTAAATATGGAAAGAAAATGTAGGGTTAATGGACATCCAAATCAACAGTTCAGATCTGAAGGACTCAACATGGATTACTGTACTAACAAAAACAGTAACAGTCACAAGTTCAAAAGAATATTTAAATAGTTTCATTTTTCTTTTTCTTTATTTTCAGAAACAAGTCAAGCGGAGGGAGAGATCTGACTGAAAAGAGCTGTCAAATACAGCTCGACTTTGAGCAGCAGGGTGAAAGCAAATATTAGCATAAGATAACTGAGTGCAATCTTTTCCGGCCACGTTTCTATCACCACTGTAGAGGCTATAAGCAAGTTCCCCATCAGCTGTGATTGTCTTTTTTTTTCTCAGGCTGGACTGAATAGAGTCGACTATAAAAGAGCTCGCACACTCGATGTCCCAACTGGAGCTCAACATGTTCATCTGTTGAACATGAAATAAGAGAGTCTATTTGAATTGAAGGGTTTTTGGACATCCACTGTAATGTCATGGAAAAAAGATTCAAGTCATTTGAGTCATCATTCAAAAGTGCTTGAAGGCTCAACGTGACGTAAAATACATTTGTAGTTAAAAGCAACGGTTTTAACCGTTTATATTGTCATTCAGTTTTCAATCAGGTTTTAAAGATCAGTGGTTCTCAACTGGGTTTGCTTCAGGACTCATTCAGGATGTTTTATATTGGACACATCTAGTGGCGACCCAACACTAAAATAACTGTATATCGTCCAAAAGTGAACACGAAACTCTTTAAAGTCAAACATTGAAATGTATTAAAGGGGACCTATTATGCAAAATTCACTTTTACATAAATGTGAGTCGGCATTGTGTGTACACAACCACCCTACAACGTTAAAAGTCCACCCACTCTTATAATTCTATTAATCAAAAACATTGTGTCGAAATGAATGGTTTTCATTTCTGCTCTAAAGTGCCTTCACGTTAGATCAGGCCTCGCCCAAGACTGGTGACAGACTCCACCCTATTATCATAGACCCTCCCCTGATTGATCTACTCATGCTGGAGCAGATACACTGAGAAGAATGTCTCAGCTTCACAAGCATCATAACTGTAAAAGTGAACATAAGAGTCTTCATGTACTCCCGGCATCACAAGTTTTGTTTTTGAAGGAAATGTGCCCCAAAATGTGTGTATGTTTGTGTAAATCATTTTACACCGGACTGCTTTGTGAATGAGTTTCAATATAAAGCAGGATTTTCAAAAAATGTGATTCTCAAGCATGGATCAATACCAACTGTTTGTGTTCCAGCGTTATATCCTGAAGATGCAAGTATCGCACTTTATATTTTTTTATGTTTTCAAAGCGCCTTTCCGAATGCGTTTATTAGCTGATTCCATGGCTAATGCAGCTAAAGTTACCATTGTCTCCGATTGCATTCATGGAGACCAGAGCTATGTCAGGGGCGGGGAGCAGCGGCTCATTTGCATTTAAAGAGACACACACACAAAATCAGTGTGTTTTTGATTCCACCCAAAAAGAGGAATTTACAACATGGTATAATAAATGATCCGTGGGGTATTTTGAGCTGAAACTTCACAGACACATTCTGGGGACACCGGAGACTTATATTACATCTTGTAAAAAGGGGCATAATAGGCCTCCTTTAATACTATAATGAACTGTGCATGCTCAACAATAAGCAACATTTTTCACAGACTGAACAAAAATCTTTAATGCAGTATGCAGCAGAATAATGGTATATGACTTCACAGTAGCGCTATAATGTCAGGTGAGTTTAGCGTTGGGAATCATAAGGAATTTTATGATTCAGGTTCCGATTCATCTTAGCAATTCCAGTTACAGTTCAAGTCATTATTTTAGTACCTTTTTAAAAAAGAATTATTTGGAAATGAGAAGTGTAATTCTCAATGCATTTACTACCCTCTGCCATCTGTTACCAAATAATGAGATCATTTCAGATTTCTACAGAGCAAATATAACCAATTAATTTAATACAATTCTTGAAGAAGGTGTGTTTGCAGAATTTGAAGCATAAATACAATCCAATAATAGATCCTATCTATATTTTAAATAAACATATCTAAACCACCAAGAAATGTGATGCCATATTTCATAATTAATTTATTCATTTATAAACAAATAACAAATCCACTTATTACAACAAAACTTGTGTATCTTTAATAATATATTGTCATATGAACAACCAGTCAGCAACTGCACTGCTTGATTTAATAGAGACGCAGGTCATCATTAAATAAACAGTAATAGTTCCGGAGACAGTTTAGACTGTGTTTTGTAGCCTGTTGTTGTACTTGTGGGAATTCAACATTTCTTATTTCATTTTGAGTTGGACATTCATAACTTGAACATCAGTAAGAGATTACTTGCACACTGGAAACGCTGTATGTTTTGTGCTGTAGATTCAAAAGAACAGACACCTTTGAATAATTATTTCGGGAATCGAATTGTACCAGAAGCGCACATGTTTCGCCCTGTAGATTCAAAAGAACAGACACCTTTGAATAATTATTTCGGGAATCGAATTGTACCAGAAGCGCACATGTTTCGCCCTGTAGATTCAAAAGAGCCAGCTCGAGAGTTGTTCGATCAAAAAAATCAAATACACTTGCAGAATTGTGTGTTTTACGCTGTAGAGTCAGTAGATTCAGGGCTGCTGCAGAGATGTGCTGCTGGAAACACTGTCAGAGTATTTCAGGACGGTGTTTCAGCCGCATCTGCGGAAAACTCCACACTCGAGAACGGTTAACGGAACCGACAGTTGCTTAGATCATACGATTCTGGTATTTTTTTAAAGAATGGAACTGTTTCTGAACAAGAGGTGAACCCAAGGTGTGTTGGTACCTCTTTTCTCTGATTGGATATCTTGAAAGAACCGGTCCTGCTGGGTAATGCGGTCCAGTAGGCTCTGCTGCTCTAAATCTCTCCTTTGATTCAGAGCCTTCATCTGCTCCCTTTGCTGCTGCAGTGTCCTCCTCATCCTCCTCTCTCTGGCCTCTCGCTCATGCACCTCCTCACACAGCCACTGGAGCTTTGTCTGAACACACAAACACACATTATTTATATATATATACAGAAAGTAAGTCATACACATCTGGAATGGCATGAGGGTGAGTAATTGATGAGTGAATTTTCATTTTTGGGTAAACTATACCTTAAGGTTTCTGCAGAGTTTCTAAGATCAAATTTAAGACCTTTTTTGAGACCTAAACAAATAAAATTAATACCATACCCACATACCAAAGCAAACCTACACAATCTCACAATAAATCATGTATCTAAGACTCTTACAGGCAAGGTCACACATTCAACATAGCCTTAATATTGCTTAGCAGTAAAACAGGTTAGGCTATATGCAAGTTTAAAATCTTCAAGACATGATTTCCACATATATCACATTAAAATTGGTTTATGTACCATTATATAAATAATACAAATAAGAGGTCAACCAATATTGGATTTTGCTGATACGATAATGTGTTGAAAGAAAGACAATTAATCTGCAAATATCTTTTAAAATTGGTATCTTATATTACATGTTCTTAGACTGTCCTTCCTGTGATGGGACAGGCAGAGGCTACAAGTGTCCAAATGCAGTCAACTTTAGATGCAGTTTATGGTGCACCAAAATACCAATAACCAGGGATATAAAAAAATAAAATAAAATCAGAAAATATTTGATTCATAACATAGATCTTTTAAATTTAAAGGCACAGGAGACTCTTATTTTGAAATGTTTGCACTTCACTACTTCCAGCTGCTCATTCAAACATGAGAGAAATAAAATGTGACAAAATGAAAGAAAAAAAAAAAAGAGATATCTATGGAGTGAAAGAACTATGGATTCAGAATTGGAAATGATAGAATATGCACCTATAGTTGGCTAACGATGCTTTTGGGAAACGCACCCCTGTTTGTTTGAGAAGCACGTCCAGCCCAACACAGCAACACTGACTTAACCAATGGCATGAGATTGGGACGGGACTGTCTGTTTGTTCAGCCAAAGGCAGAAATATGTTTTAAAACAATGTTTATTTTTGAAATTCCATTTGATGAGTCCAGTCTCACAGACAATACACAATACAAACTAACAAAAACTGAAATCAGAAAACTAAATCTACATTGAAAATCTGGGATTTTCTGGGTTGGTAAAGAACAGCAGCTGTGTTAAGATGAATGACATCTGCTGGAGAAATGATCACCGAGAAATGAGTTTAACATGACTTGTGTACCTTAGCCTCGGCCAACCAACGATGGGAATCCTTCTGCAGTCCTGGAGTCAGAGTTATGGCCTACAACACAAAGTGCAACAGGTCACACAACAACAAACATTATGCGTTTTGGTTTCAAGGTTATAAGCAGTATTATTGAAAAAAAAGGTTCATTTTATTGGCTTTGTGCCTGTATAAAAAGTGGAGAATTGACATGAAAATGGAGGGAAATTGAGGGGGAACAGGATCAGGACATAAACAATTCCAGAATCGAACCCGGGTCCCAATGAGCACCATGATATGCCATGACCGATGCACTTCCCATTTCCTTCCTTTAACCACCAACAGATTCATATGGAGGACATTTTCAAACAGGATATGTGATGAATTATTGACTAATCTTAAAGCAAATTTTTTCAGTGACAGCCCCAAGCTAGTTTACAACAAGGTAAATTACGACAACATCAATGAGAACATTTAAAGGAATAGTTGACCCAAAAATTAACTTATCCTGATGCCATCCCAGATGTGTATCAGAACACAAATTAAGATTTTTCGCTAAATGTTGAAGCTCTGAAGGTCCTTATAATGTAAGTAAATGGGTGCCATCAGGCTGCTGTCTATTTGATGGTCCAAAAGGCATGTAATCCACACGACTCCAGTTGATCAATGAATGTCTTCTGTAGCAAATCGATTGGTTAACTTCGAATATTGAATTTCTACAATGGCATTGTTAACTGGAAACTACTGTTGCCCATGTTTTGTGAAAGGATATTAAAAATTATGCTAAACTGCTTATTTATGCTTAACTGCTAAAATTATGTCTTTGCATTTGTTTTGAATGAAGAAAGAAGTTATTAAATATATTTTACAAATATATATATATATAACTTGTTTTAAAGTTGAACTGTGAAGGTAATATGGTCTTATTTTAAGTGTTGTGTTAACTAAAGGTCTAGTCACACCAAGAGCTTTTGAATAGGAACTATGGATTCTCATGGCGCTATTCATACTAAGTCTGATCAAATGTCCGCCTGCAATCAAAAGTATTTTTTTTTTCCCTTAAGACTGCTCTAAAAACTGACTGACCAATTAGATAAGAGCTTTTTGTCACTGCTGAGTATCTACCGCTGCATAATCCAGTGCTTTGGTGGCACTTATTAACTGGCAAACACAGTTATGCCAAATTAGGTAAATAATTGCCTTAAAAGGAATATTCTGGGTTCAATACAAGTTAAACTCAAATCGAACAGCATTTGTGGCACAATGTTGATTACCACAAAAATTATTTTAGACTAGTCCCTCCTTTTCTTTAAAAAAAAAAAAAAAGCAAAAATCAGGGGACTTGGTAGCTCAGCAAGTTAAGACGCCAAGTAGTTCAAATCCAAGGTGTGCTGAGTGACTCCAGCCAGGTATCCTAAGCAACCAAATTGGCCCAGTTGCTAGGGAGGGTAGAGTCACATGGGGTAACCTCCTCGTGGTCCCTATAATACGGTTCTCGCTCTCGGTGGGGCTTGTGGTGAGTTGTGAGTGGATGCCGCGGAGAACAGCGTGAAGCCTCCACACGTGCTATGTCTCCGTGGTAACACGCTCAACAAGCCACGTGATGAGATGCGTGGATTGACGGTCTCAGACAAAGTATGTAATTTTATAAAAGCACATTCATTTTACTTACATTAATTCTAATGATTTGAGCTGTAAAGTTGTTCAAATCAACATTTTCACAGTCATTTTGGGTTTGTTGATATTACATTGTCAAGGCAACGAAGATGAAACTTTAAACAGAAAATGTTAGTAAGTGATTTAATCACACTAAAATCAAGTTCACACGGATATGTTTGTAAACTTTTGAGACAGCGAGTATTTAAACTCAAAAATGGTCCCCCATTCCCTTCCATTGTAAGTGCCTCATCGTAACCAGAGACTATTTAGCGGAGACGGATCACATCTATTAAAATTAATGGGAAAAATTGGAACACCCTCCCAAGGAGCTCTAGCGCCAAACAGTCAACGGATGTAGAAAGGCAGTCCCGCCTTTCAGGTAAAAGAGCCAATCACCTTTAAGATAAAGAAATTGCCTGTCAATCAACTCGAGAACGCACATGCGCATTAGCTATAAAAGCTGTGAAAATTGCGTTCTTTTAGCGTAATATGAGGTAAAGAAGCACAATTTTTCCTGCCAATTTTGTCAGATTTTACTGCTGATTTAAATATGTTCTTTGACCGTAATCTTGACCAAATGCCTTTTGAAATTTTGGTGTTGCACTGTCATGTCTGGAAATAGCCTCCCGAGAGTGCTCCAAAGATGGCCGACAGTGGACTGACTTGCTAGATAAACATTGCTGTGGCCAAGATATTTGCTTTTTTTTTTTTTTTTTTAAAGAAAAGGAGCAAGTCAAAATAGTTTTTTGTGGTAATCAATATTATGCCAAAAATGATTTCAATTGAGCTTAACTTGTACTGAACCCATAACATTACTTTAACTGTGTTAAATACTGTATATTAACCTCATGTATTGACAGCTGACTGTAATAACACAGGGTTTGCTATTCAAATTATACCTGAATGTCATACAACTAGATAATGAGAAATTTTATGAAAAATTGCTTGCCTCTGAGGAGGTTTTGAAAATAAAATATTCAGAATTGCTCAGCGTTAGCGTCCTCTGATGCATTCTGAGTGGATGGCAGTCAACTGGAGGCCTGTAAACTTCATAGATCTTCAGCTCGGTGGGAAAACCCCACCGCATAGATGAATCACTACCAAACAAAACTAAGCAGATTTACAAATTTCTCATTTAGAGCGACGGTGTACACCTTCAGAGCGAGCGCGCACAGGAGGGGGCTCTGTCAGCTTCAAAAAAAAATGTGAGCATGTGGATAGCCTGTGTTCCTCCGACAGTTCTCGCCTGTCACGATCGAGGACGTCTGAACACCACCATGCCGCTTTAAACTGCTGACACAAACACATGACGGAGGAGGGGGCCATTTTGCCACGATTTTTCCTTGAACAATCAAAGGTGGCTGCTGGCAGCAGATAAAAAAGTTTAGAAGGCTGCAGACGTACGTTAAAAGGTGGAATGTAATGTGGCTGGTGACAGCTCGAGCTGAGAGTAAAGACTGTACTTAAAAACAACTTGAGAAACAAGTACAGACAGCCTGCAAGCAGGGAGTGTGTTCACAGCTCAGAGCTCAGCTTTAGTGCAACAAATATTTCTCTATGTAGGAAGATTTGATTTGAAGCACTTTTAGTCAGAGAGTAACATTAATGATTGCTCAAGAGGAATACTAGTCACAGTTTGAGACTCAAGATAAAGGGGCCCTATCTTACACTTTTGTTGCATTTGTATTTATCCCTTAAAAGAAATAGTTCATCCAAAAATAGAGATGGAATCGTGAGGAATTTAATGATTCCGGTTCCTTAACAGTTCAATTCACAATTCTTTTAGTACTTTTGCAGAGGCAATATTTGGAAATAAGAAATGCAAGTTCTCGTTTTGGCGTAGTGACTCGCCTCAATCCGGGTGGTGGAGGACGAATCTCAGTTGCCTCTGCGTCTGAGACCGTCAATCCCTGCATCTTATCACGTGGCTTGCTGAGCGTGTTACTGCGGAGATGTAGCACATGTTGAGGCCCACACTATTCTAGGGCTGGGTATTGAGTTCGATACATTTTAGGCACCGACCGAATTGCCTCTAAACAAATCGAGTATCAAAAAATGTCTTGGCGTTCGGTACCAAATTTCACAGTTAATCTCGTCAACTTCAGTGATAAGCACGTAGCATGCTAGATGTGCCCAAATCTAAAAGTGCCGGTGATTGGCTGTGTTTAGGCATCAAGGAAAAACACAAGTAGAACGAATCAATTAATGAATCTGAATGAATCATTAGTCACTAAAATGAATCAAAATCACCACCACTATGCTGTACTAAACAAGTGTTTTAAACTGGTGTAGTGAACAATTAAGTCTGCCCAGACAATCAAGCATCAATAGTGATTTTATTGGCTGAAAGACATTTGGATTGGGGTTTCTATTCACTACCTTATTGGAAATCCTACAAAATCGCTTTATGATGCATGTGTATGTATATCTGTGCAAATACAATAATTAAACTTTAGATTGTAAAATTAAACATTTCTCATTTTATGTTTTTGTCAATTAGCTTACATTTTGCACGCATAATACTTTAGCATACCACTAGCCGACTACCCTGCTACCGTGGCATATACAGTGGATATAAAAAGTCTACACACCCCTGTTAAAATGCCAGGTTCTTGTGATATAAAAGAATGAGACAAAGATAAATCATGTCAGAACTTTTTCCACCTTTAATATGACCTATAACTTGAACAATTCAATTGAAAAACAAACTGAAATCTTTGAGGGGGATAAATAAAAAAACTCACAATAACCTGGTTGCATAAGTGTGCACACCCTTAAACTTATACTTTGTTGAAGCGCCTTTATATTTTATTACAGCACTCAGTCTTTTTGGGTGTGAGTCTATTGGCATGGCACATCTTGACGTGGCAATATTTGCCCACTCTTCTTTGCAAAAGCACTCTAAATCTGTCAGATTGCGAGGACATCTCCTGTGCACAGCCCTCTTCAGATCACCCCACAGATGTTCAATTGGATTCAGGTCTGGGCTCTGGCTGGGCCATTCCAAAACGTTAACCTTCTTCTGGTGAAGCCATGCTTTTGTGGATTTGGATGTGTGCTTTGGGTTGTTGTCGTGCTGAAAGGTGAACTTCCTCTTCATCTTCAGCTTTCTAACGGACGCCTGAAGGTTTGCGGACCATGGCATTTGCTCTGAGATGCAACTAAGAAAATGTCAGGAAAATCCTACTAGAACAGCTGAACTTTATTTATGGTTAATCAGAGTCACTTTAAATGATGGCAGGTGTGTAATGACTTTGATTTAACATGAGTTTGAATGTGATTGGTTAATTCTGAACACACCACATCCCCAGTTATAAAGAGGGTGAGCACACTTATGCAACCAGGTTATTGTAAAGTTTTTAATTAAAATTTTTACCCCACAAAGATTTCAGTTTGTTTTTCATTTGAATTGTTCACATTATAGGTCACATTAAAAGTGGAAAAAGTTCTGACATGATTTATCTTTGTCTCATTCTTTTACATCACAAAAACCTTGCATTTTAACAGGGATGTGTAGACTTTTTATATCCACTGTATTATAACACATTTTTTTTTTTTTTTTTAAAGCATTACAAACGACTACCCCCTGGGGACTCGTTCAAAATCCGAACACAAGTGGTCACAGGAGACACATTTAAGCAACCAGTTGTAAACAGCAATGGGTCTCGTCTGATCAAATGTGATCGGATCACCTGAGACTTTATTTTTTCTCCCCTTTATCTCCCAATTTGCAATGTCCAATTCCCTCTAAGTCCTCGTGGTGGTATAGGTGGCAGAGGACGAATCTCAGCTGCCTCCGCTTCCGAGACCGTCAATCCATGCATCTTATCGCGTGGCTTGTTGAGAGCATTACCACGGAGACATAGCGCGTGTGGAGGCCCACGGCATCAACGCAAAACTCACCACACGCCCCACTGAGAGCGAACTACATTATAGTGATCATGAGGAGGTTAACCCATGTGGCTCTACCCTCCCTAGCAACCAGGCCAATTTGGTTGCTTAAGAGACCTAGCTGGAGTCACTCAGCAAGCCATGGATTCGAACTTGCGAACTCCAGGGGTGGTATCCAGCGTGTTTACCACTGATCTACCCAGACCACACCTGAAATGCATCTTAAAACCACATGTAAACCGGACCAAAGTGAAAACTGATTTTCAGGCAGGGTTTAAGGATACAACACAGTATTAACACTTAAAGGGCTGTATGAAACCTGAAAATGGTCCGCTGGTCGATTATGGTCCGTGAGGCAGTAGTTTTTGACACGTGATTACATTATATAAAACAGTTTGATGTACAAATTTTTAAAAAAAAAGTAAGAAAGAAAACTCTTGGCTGGGCAAGTTAGCCCGTATCTACAAATATTAACATATGAAAAAGAAAGTCATAAAGGCTTGGAACGGCATGGGGTGAGTAAATATTGACAAAATTTCCATTTTTGAGTGAACTATCCCTTTAATCTAGAAAAAGTCAAAAACGAGTCTTCCATTTCAATGAACCTCCAGTCTTGACAGTTTTACATTTGACGAACTCACAATCCCTGCATCACACCATCGATACAGACACACCTTGAAACCACAGAAACCTCATTTCTGTAGTTTGACACGGTTGCGCATATTGGAAAATCCATAAATAGATGGGCTTGTTTGTGGAGCAGGATTAGACGTGCCTGAAGCCTCACATCCATATGTATGAAATGATTGAATGCAGTGTGTGTGAGTGTGTGTAGGTACTTCAAGCTTGGCGGCGGAGTCTTTTGACAAGAACTGGCAGGCTGAGTCAATCTGACTCCCCACGGCGTGGAGGATGGACTCCTGCTCCGTCTGGAGGCCCGTGACTCTCTCGCGCAGCTCCGCCGTGGAGTCCTCTGTGGTCTGCCTCCTCTCCTCCGCCCTCTCTGCTAACTTTACCTACAGTATAGGAGATATTAAGAAGATATCTAAGATGTGGCAAATTTTGGAAGGCATAACATTGGCCAGCTCTTGAGAGAAACTAACATTTGGTCACCTCTGCTTGATCATCAAATGCACCACAGTATACTGCAGTACTTGTTGACAATGAAATATGCTTTAAATGTGCCACTGCTGATTTACTATGAAAACATCCCATAACTTTCATAACTCAAAACTTCCTCCCCAGTTGTTGATGTGGATTTATCAATGAATAGCATTGTTTTGACATGAGGAACTGTGAGGAGATCAGTGATACCTTCACGTCCAACTCTTTTCGGAGGATGCGGTGTTGGTGGAGCAACTGGGTGTGACTCTCCTGACTGGTGCTCAGCTGCTCTGTCAGTTTATCACATTCTGTCTTCATCTTGTCCAGCTTAAGCTGCAGAGCTCTCTTCACTTCATTATCTGCCATGGCCCCCAACTACACATCAACACACAAACAACATTAGAATACTGTTTACCCCTTCACACTAAACATGGGCAGGATGGTCCGCTGGTTGTCCCAACATTATTATTGTTAAAGGGATAGT